>CM064497.1:52202365-52578755 GCA_032716605.1 Paralithodes platypus | reverse complement strand
TCCTATGGGCACTGGTACTTGATATTCTGTAAATCATGAGGGTCCCGAGTGAATACTAGGTCCAATCTTGACAGTTGCTTGCCTTCCCTCACTCTTGTGATTTCCGGTATGTGTTGACAAAGTAAATTGTCTTGTTAGCGTCATCAGTCTACTTACCCATGAGTCCAGATTTCCTCCCGCTTCCTACCTTCCCAACCCACCCCTTACAGTTTAAATGCCCTGCTATCATAAAACATGTTGCCACTCTCTCTATTTGTTAGTAGTCTTGGCAAAACCAACATCAAGGCTAGTATCCTAATTGCAATGACGACTTGTCTATTTTCACGGCTATGTCGTCATACCCATCGCGGTTGAAAAGATAATGTCTAGAGGCTACTCCTTATCTTGCTCTAGGAGACGTTGTACATTAACCAAAACTACCACCGAAGGTGAAAAAAGCATAGAAGAGAAGAAAAAGGGGTTTACCTTAGTTACGCTTAAGGCCCATCCCGTGTTCGTCATGTGCAGATCACTGTCGAACGTGCGCATGAGCGACCCTCTCTTGTCATCATTTTTTCACGCGCTCCATTGAATGAAGTCGCTTTTGTTGTGCTCCTTTAATTCACCCTGTTTAGGTTCGTTTCGGCTTATCTGGCCTTCTTTTGTTAGACAGATGTTACGTGATCTAGGGCACACGTAAATGGGCTCCTAAGTGTGTATAATGGAGACGCGTGTGGAAATAGCCTACCGAAGGTACGGGGGCGCCTGGCGTTCCTCGTATATGTTTTTCATTCTTTCTCTTTTCATATTCTTTTTTCCTGTTAGTCTGGGCATAGTTTAGCTTTTAGCTTAATTAATTTGGCCTAGCTCGTTTTCTCATTCAGGAATTGCTATGCCCCTCTGAGTTTCATTTTTTCCTAGCCTAGGTGTACCGTTGGTAAACAATCTGAGATTTCGTTGGTGGCGGTGCTGTGTGTAGAGTTTGTGTCGGCCGCATTATTAGCGTTATTCCCGAGTCCCCCCTTTCGAGTCCTTCACTGTGTCTCAAGGGCCTGGGCGACAGGTGGTTCGTGATACTCCAGGGGTACCCCACGGGGGCCCCTCTTTCACACCACAGGGTTTTTCGCCCCTGACACATTCTCTGCTCACGGATAGGCCACTCTTTTTCTCACCAGTTTCATTTACTTGTTTTTGTTCTCCCTTCCTGTTTTCATTTCCACCCTTTCTTAGCCTTTTGCCCACTCCAGGGGTACCCCACGGGGGCCCCTGTTTGTGCCCAAACTACCCTCCCTGCCACTTCTCCTCATGGGCTTTGCTCTATCTCTCTGGGTTGGGTGGTTCCTGGGGGATGTGCCTCCTCTCCCCTGGTGTGTCTTCCTTGCCTCTCCCTTTACCGGTTGAGTCAGGATAACTTCAAGGAAGACACTGCTCAGCTGCTGGCCATCATTGCTTGGAGTTCATAAGGAGATGACGCATTTTTTGTGGCCTCTTTTTGGTATCCCCTAGCCGCCCCTCTCGCTTTTTCCGGCGCCGAACCATCTCGGCCGGTCCCGCAAATTTGCGGGAGCTAGATTCGGTCCTCTGGGACGTTTCGGCTCCCCGCCAAATTGCGGAGATCGTTGGGGGGTCCCGCAAAATTGCGGGAGGGGGGGGTCGGGACGGTTATGCCTCCATTGGGCCCCAAATTTGCGGTAATAGTTGGCTTTCACTATTGACTTTTTTTTATGTCATCTTGTTGCCTGATACTATATTGGTGTATGCACTTTACTGGTGTTATAGGCCCTGCATGTAAGATGTTGAGTGGTGGTTAACACTTTCTCCATCTTTGCAGGTTCTGCTAGTGCTCTTCCGCCTCGGCCGCCCTCCTCACCTACCTCTGTGCTCCCAGTTTAGGGTGAGTACGGATACCTGTTTGCATGTGTGTTCCTGTTTCCCCATGCTCCTTCCCTGGTTCTTCTTGGACATTCTCTCCACTTACTCCTTCGACGTGCTGATTATGGTGTGTGTCCTTCTAGTGCAGGTAGGCTGCCTTGCTTTCGCCTTGGTTGTCGCTCCCCGTGCTTAGAGAGCCACAAGTCCTGCTTGCGCGCACTCGCTCTGGGTGTCCTCTACGGCCTCCCTCCCTGACTCTGTGTGGCACGTGTCTGGCCCTGGTGGGTATGCTGCACCATGGCCCTGGTTCCTCGGCGGCGGCTGTGGCCTCTTGCTTCCCTTCCGTCGGTGTGGACGATGGTCTACCGCCACATTAGGACTGTGGACCACCGTTCCCCGGCCTTTGTTGCCGCCCCGATCCGCGTCGCCCTGGGTATCCCTGTCCCCACTGAAGTCCGTTCACCTGGCCCGCTCCCTGCTCGGGTCCACTCCCCTGGGTGCCGCTGCCGGTCGTCCCATCGTCGGGGGTTCCCCAGCTCCTTCCACCCTCTCCCTCGCCTCGTCGTCCGTACCTTACGGCCCCTCGTCGTCGTCCGTGTCGCCTTGACGCCACCCATCGCCATCGTCATGGTTCTCGCCTGAGGCAGGGGTTAGCGGCTCTGCCCCTGTGCGCCCTCCCCTGGCCTCTACGGATGGGGGCTCTACTCCCTTCCGCCCGCTTCCCCAGCCCAGACGACTTCCTCTTACGTTGTCCTCTCCGCGCGCGGTTGTTCATGCTGGCCCTCTGCTCCCTCCTCCTACACTGTCCAGGAGGGTCCGCCTGGATGTCGTTGCTTCTACTTCACCTGCTTCAGTGCCTATTCTTCCTTCACGGTCTCGTCCCACGCTGGAGGTCCCTCCCTCCTCCACCTCGTTGTCGGGCCGCCCTGTTATCTCAGCCCCGGGGATCCTTGCTCTGTTTCCCCCCGCGGCTCATTCTGGCCTCCTTTCACCGGCCAGCCTTCCCACTCCCGTCGTCCTGCTCCTCCTCATTCTTCTCTTCCTGAACCTTCACTTACCGTCTCGCCAGGGGGGTACCCCTCCTCTTGCCTCGGTGGGGTTTCGCGAGGTTTCGGGGTCCCCTTTCTCAGGAGCTGACGTGTCGCTGGAAGAGGGGGATGGTTGCTGTTTTCCCCCTCGGCCGTTCGTGATCGGGGACGAGTCCCTCAACGGCGACACAACCGTCGTCGCTCGCCTTCCTTGGGCCGCGACGCTGCTGGTTCGTGTCGTGGGTCTCGCTCCCGCTCACGCTCGCCCCTGCGGGCCGACCAATCTGGGGGGGGGGGTCGCCTCTCTAGGATCGATTGTCGGCTATGCAGGGCTGGGTTGAGTCACGCTTCGACGGGCGCTTGGAGTCGATGGAAGCCTCCCTCTTCTCGCGTTTCTTGGCGGTGACTCACCCTCCGCGTCTCACCCTACCTACCCCTGCTACGGTCCCCCTCCCTTCTGCAGGCCTACGCTCTGGTCAGACTTCAGCCGCCCTGTCATCCTTCCGGCTGTTCAGTCCCTGGCTGTGTTGACGGGTCTGGCCTCCTATGGGACAGGTTTGTGCGACGCCGGTACGCCTGGCTTAGCCATCATGCTCGGTCACCCTCTCCCATTGGAGGCCTGGTTTGCTGAGGCCTTCGACTTCACACATCGATCCATCGACGGCTCTCCTTCAGTCCCTCCCCCGGAGTCATCACTTATTTTGCCTCCTCTTGTGTCTGTTGGCGGGTTGGACGGCGCGTTCTGGTCATGGATGAGCGCGCCCGTTCTTGAACTTTGTTCTATTGCTGCCCCGTTCTTCTCTCACCCGGATCGGCCCTCTGTCGCCAAGGTTTTTCCCTTGCGACAGAGGGTGACGGACTTATTGTCTTGTCTTTAGGTTCCCTCCAGACGTCTGTTCACCACCTGCGGCTTTTCGAGGCGCCTGCGCCAGGCGATCTTCGCGAGGGTTTGGACCGCGTTCAGCGGATCCACCTTCGGCTCGCAGTGTCTTTGGTTCCCGAGCTGAAGGCGGTTTTGTGCGCGGCAACTCGGCGCCGCCCGACGGTACGGTCCTCGTTCTGCCGGCCGGCCCCCTTGGATATTCGTCAGGGTTTGTTGTACTCTGCGCTATATACGTCGTTTTTTTTTATGCAGGATGCTTGGGACTGCTACGCTTCTCTGTCGGCGGGCCCTGCTTCCGACACGCGACGACGCGCTGTGTCGTTGCGGACCCTGCTTACGTCACGCACCGACGCGCTGTGTCGCGCACAGGGTCTTCTCAGTCCCGTCCTGCCGGTCCTCTTCGGGGTGCTGCTGCAAGTGCTGCCGCCTTGCACGGGCGCAGGACTGGGGCGTTGCAGGCCAGTGCGTCGGTTCCGCCTCGCACTTCTGTTCTTGCCCCTTTCATCCCCGCCGTGTCGGGGCTGGCCGGCCTTCCACTTCCGGCCGCCCTTCGATGGGGTCAGCCCCGCGCCGGCCTGGGGTTGGGGTGGCCCGCCCTTTTTGACTAGGTTGGGGGGGGGGGGGGTAGAGGAGGTCAACATGGCGCTCATGCCCGCACGGCCCGTACCGGGGGTACCTCCACGTCAACACAATGTGTAGTTCTCTGGGTCGGCCTCCTTGTTCTCTTTCTCGCCTGGCCGACCGGGTCGCTCCCCTCCTCTCGGGTGCTCCCTCGGGTTGTTTTCGCCCTTGCGCCCCTCGGTAGCCGCGAGGGACGTTGGGGGCGGCGGGTTGCGCGGAGGGGTCTCACCTGGAGGTGGACGTCCAGACCCCCACTCCGCTCTTGTCACCGACGCCGGCCCATCTCTTCAGAGGTGGCCCACGTGTTCACTTCCATGCCCGAGCTGGGTAGCGTCGAGGGAGTTGACCGCCGGTCACCCGGTTTTCCTCTCCCGTGTCTTTCTGGTTACCGTCGATGAACTGCGACGCGATGCGACCGGTGGGGGATGTGTCGGCCCTCAACGGGCACATCGTGCACACACGGTTTCGGATGCTGCCGGTACCCCTGGTACGCCTGGCCCTGTGCCCTCTGTCGTGGGTAGTGTCGCTGGCCCTCCAGGATGCGTCTTGGCTCGTTCCTCTCCATCCTCGCTTCCAGCGATTCTTGGCCGTTCGGACTTCCGATCGTGTGTTCCTGTTTGACGGCCTTCCCTTCGGTCTCCACATCGCGCCGCGGATCTTCTCCGCACTGGTGGGGCAGGCTCTGGGTCCTCTCCTCAGGAGCGGGCACCAGCTCCTGTTTTCCTTGGCCGATTGGTTGGTCGTTACCGCAGCCCTAGGACTGTGCATTGGCGACGCCCTCACAGTCGTTCGCAACATCGCACGGTTAGGGTTCCCCTTCGATGTTCCCAAGTCACGCTTGACCCCGTCGCGTGTCATGCCATGGGTCGGTCTCGCATGGGTTTTGTCCGGCGCTACGGTGACCCGGGGTCTGCCGGCCGCGGTGCACCTTCGGTGGAAGGTCTTCGCCGTGTTGCACTCGGTCTCCCTCCCGGGGTGGCTCTGGGACTCGTTCGTGGGTTCGCTACATTGGGCCACTCTGCCCCTTCCCTTAGGGAGCCTCTGGCTACTCCGCCTCCTCCTCATGGGCACCGCGGTGTTTCCGTTGCCCCTCTGGATCGGCTCCTGCCGCTCCCGCGTACCGTTCGCAGACGCTTCGGTCGCTGGGTTGCTCGGGGTCTCGCTCTCTGCGGCTGTGCCCTGGACCGCCCCCCCGCCGACGGTCTGGGTAGCCACAGATACGTCGAGCGAGGTTGGGTGACGTTCCCGATCGAACCTGGGACGTCCCCTTCCCGGCAGATGGGTGGGTCTCCCTCCACTTACCCGTCTATGCCCTCGGACTGTTGGTTCCTTTGTTCTTCCTGCGGGACCACGCGCTGGCCCTTCGGGGTAAGTCGGTGGCCTTCGGGTTGGACACTCAGACAAGCTGTCCCCTGTTTCCTTATGCGGGGATCCTCCAGGTCGTTGACTCTATTGGGGTCTCGGTGGAGTTATTCTTCCTCGCGGACCGACACCCCTTCTCCTTGCATGCCTCCTCCCTGCCCGGGCTTGCCACCCTGTGGGCGGCCGCCCTGTCGAGAGGGCAGGGCGTTCTTGTAGAGTGGGCGATGAAACTGACTGTGTTCGCCGACTCTCGCGGCTTCCTGAGGTGTTCCGGAGGTCGCCTTGTTCGCATCGGGGGTGCCGCGCCAGTTGCCTTTGGACCTCTCCCTCCGGCCTCGCGCTCCGGGGGGGGGTCCGGACGCTTTCATGGTAGCCTGGTACAGGTGGTGGTCGATATACATCTTTCCGCCACCGGACGCGCTGTTGATGCCCAGTCCTCGCGAGGCTGCGGCTGTACCACGGCTGCGTCTGGCTCCTCGCGCCTCTGTGGCCGGCACGGGCTTGGTCCGCCCGGTTGCCGCGGTGGTGCCCGGGTCCGGTTCCTCTACCTGTCTCCGGCTTCCACTTGGGCTAGGTTGGGGACCTGCGGACCTCGTTGGCCTTCGCATCGTGCTTGTTCATGAGGCACGGTGGCTCCCGGTCCCCGGCCGGGCCCTGACTGACTTCCTGCAGCGTTCCTGGCCGTCTTCTCCTTGGGGGACTTACGGATCCCGCTGGAGGTCTTTTACTAGGTGGCTACGGGCCACTCGCCTGCCAGTTGGCTCTCCTTCCCTCGTCCTACGCTCCTTGTTTCACCTCTTCCGTACACGTCACTTTCAAGTCGACGCTATACGTACCCACTTGTCTGCCGTCCGGGGGTTCTTTAGGTCCGTCGCTGGGCTGGTCGTTCCGCCACAGGGGCTGGATTCCTTCCTGACGGCTGCCTTCCGGGATCGACCGCCTCTGCGCCAGGTCCCTCCGCAGTGGGATCTTGGGCGGGCTCTGGTCCTTCTGGCTTCACCCACGTATACAAGGGCCGCTACGCCGGTTCCGTTGCTCGGGCGTCCACTCTTCCTTGTCGCTCTGGCCACTGGGGATCGGGTGTCTGCACTAGCGGCATTGTCACGGCCCCGGGACTGCGTGCGATTCTCCCCGTCCTTGCATGCCGTCTCGTTCGCCTCCTCCCCTCCTTTTGTTACCACGCATGGGAGGGAGGCCCCCGCTTTCCAGCCTTTCGCCGTCCAGGCTTTACGGCGTGGGCATCCTCGCCATGTGTTGTACCCGGTGTCAGCCTTGCACTCCTCTGTTGCGTCTGTGGCGCCGCCTTCGGGTACTGCTGTGTGGGTGTCTCCTCGGACAGGTGGGAGGCTCTCGCAGGTGCAGATGGGCCGCCACGTTTGTCGGGCCGTTCGTGCCCGTCACCCTGTTTGTAGGGGTTCTGCGCACGATGTCAGATCCTTTGCTGCCTCCTTCCGGTTCCTGCCACGTCGATCCTTACCTGCCATCGCCTCAGCGGTTTTGTGGGTCTTCTATCAATTCCTTCATCTCCTCCTACCTCTCCGTGTCCAGTGTTCGACCCCCTCGGCCGGTGATTGCTCTCGGGGGTCGTGTTTCCTGGTGCTCTGGCGAAGATCCCTGGTCTTCCCCCCTTGTCCCTCGTTCTTTTCCTTCGTTTTATTTGACAAAGGGGGGGGGGGGTGTACGGGTTTGCAACACTGGATTGCAAGTTTGGGATTATGTATTGTTCCAGTACATAAGTGTTTTTGCCATATTGAAAATTGTGTTTTGTTCTTGTGTTCAGTGTTTTTGTTGGTTTTTGAAGAAAAGGGTTTTGGGTACAGTACCTTTTTGGTTTCAGACAAGTCTATGTTTTTGCATTACTATGAATGACGGGCATGTGTTAAAACTGTTCTTTTTAGCTACTCCTCAGTTTTTCACTCTTTTATTAAACTCTCTTGTTTAAATTGTGTCTTTGTCATTCATAATTTTGTTTTATGTATTGTTTTTTTTGGTAGGTTGGGCTTGGATGTCCTCCTCCTATTTGTTATGCAGCCTTGACGTTGGATTTGCCAAGACTACTAACAAATTGGGAGGTTTGACGTACCTCCCAACCTACCAAATAGGAAAACCTACTATTTGGTAGTAGTCTTGGAAAATCCAACGTACATAATACCCTCCCTCACGCCGGACCCCTGCCCATCCGCGTTCTTCTGCTGACGTGAGATGTGATGACAAGAGAGGGTCGCTCATGCGCACGTTCGACAGGGATCTGCACATGACGGAACACGGGATGGGCGGTAACTAAGGTAAACCCCTTTTTCTTCTCTTCTATGCTTTTTTCACCTTCGGTGGTAGTTTTGGTTAATGTACAACGTCTCCTAGAGCAAGATAAGGAGTAGACTCTAGACGTTTTCTTTTTAACCGCGGTTGGAATGACGACATAGCAGTCAAAATAGACAAGTCGTCATTGCAATTAGGTTAATAGCTGTCGGGAATAGGGTAATGATCCCGACAGGTTTTGGTCCAATAGGACATTTGAATTTGGCGGTATCGTATCGCTTGTACGATTTCGGCTGGTTCTTTGTGTATTGTAGTTTATTCTTAAGTTAGGTTAAATATTAACTGTAATGTATAAATATCTACATCAGCTCTAGATGTATTATGAAACCAAGTTATGGGTTATAATTATTATGAGCCGGCAGCCATATGTAATTTCGCGAAGCGATCGGAGGCCGGCCCTTTAGTCTCTCAATCAACACCAAACAGTCAACATCTCCTCCCCCGGCTCTGACTCAACCCACAGTTCACCATGTGCTACAAATATTAATCTACAACAATATTAACAACAGTCCTACATCACCAGTCCTCTTAAGCTAAGTTCATTGTATCGATATTGTATTATGTGAACATTCCTACATGTCATGCAATTGAATTAGCCGCGTGTGGGGGACTGGATTACACCCATCGACGAATACCTTGTTGGTAATTATATTATAACTATTTGTTGGGATATTTCATGTACCAGTGATATATAATTTAACCTTTATCTAAATTCCCGACAAATATTGGTCCTTCGTGCCCTAAAGCTTCCTTACTGTAGTACCGTTTTGTTTGCTTCCTTGACGCTTGTGGGCTTACAAATGGCTGCCGCCTCGCGCGTTGTTGGCCGCCTGCCATTTCCCTAGTTTAGGTCCAGCTTCTTCCCTCGTGGTTTTACCGTCTAGGCGCCGTCTCTATCTTTTTTGGGACTAGTTTCCAGGGTTTTTTTGGGCGTGTGTTCCTTGGCGTTTTTTGGTGGGTTAGCTGGGCTGGAAATTGGGGTAGGGGTAGTTTCGTCGGTCCCCATTTTGCGCTCTTAGGCTAGGCTAGGCAGTCTAGGCCTGCAGGTGTCTGTGGTGGCTATTCATTCGCTTTGGTGGTGTGCCTGTGGTGTTAGTTGTGTTGTGTCATTGTGGGACTCGTTCTTAATTTTGCTAGTGGGGAGGGTTCTCATGTGACCTTTTATCTTTAAATTTCATAATAGCCTAGGCCTAGTTGCTTAAAGTGGCGGTCATGAGTGTCGGTCTTTGTTAATTCCTAAGCGATTGACGGTTAATAGTCAGACCTCATGATTGTAGCTTAACCAACTAGGCTTACCTATAAAGGGCTTACAATAATTAGTGCTTCACCTTACCCTTTCTTTTAATGGATTTAGTATTTAATTCTTTTGTCTAGTTAGATAATTTCCTTTCGATAGTTTATATTAAGGAGGATGTAAGTATTATGTAATTCTTTTGAGTAAATTTCTTGAAGTAATGGGGGTTTGCTGCTGTTGATTCCTAAGCGATTAACGGTTTGTAGTCTGACCTGATTGTAGTTTAAGTTGCTTAAAATTAAACCTTAACGATGACAGATTTGAAGAAACTTAAGATTCTTAAGGGAGGGATGAAGGGAAGTTTAAATAGAGGTTTAAGAGATCTTGATGAATTTTTAATAAGTGCCACGGCTGATCAGATAAAAGGTAAAATTGCTACTGTTACTAAATCGCTAGCTGCTTATGATAGTTATTCTCAGCAGGTATATGGTTTATTGACAGTTACTGACGATGTGGAAGAAGAAATGTCGGCAGATTTTGAGTACTTTGAGGACGTTAATACAGCCTTAGCCAGACTATCTTCCACCCAAGAATCAAGCTCTGTTAGGGATACCGGTACACCAAAGGCGACTGGTTTTAACCTGCCGAAGCTTACTTTGCCTACCTTTTCCGGGGATTCGGCTACCTGGACTGGATTTTGGGATATTTTTGAGTGTTCCATCCATCATCATAAAACACTCACGTCCATCCAAAGGTTCACATATCTCCGTGGTCAATTGAAAGGGGAGGCATTGAAGCTAATCGATGGGTACAAGCTAGAAGCTACCAGCTACGAGTCTGCAGTGGAGTTGCTGAAGAGAACTTACGGGAGAGTGGAAGTCATCAAGACTGCTTTAATTACCAAATTCTTCACACTAGATCCTCCATCCTATGATGTGGCGGACCTAAAGGAGTACTATGCCTCCTTTGAGAGCCTCCTCCGATCTATGGAGACAATGGCCGTCACCAAGGAGGAGATATTTAGTGTGAATATCTTGAATAAAATACCCTCTCCCCTAAGGGAAATCTTAAGACGACAACTAAGCGACTCTCCACTAAACTTGGAAGCGTTGGTGCAGGTGTACCAGACTGAAGTCTTCAATATGGAGAGTACTGGACACTATCGACAAGTGGAGATGTCGCCATCTACTGCAGCTTTCCCGGTACAGACTTCTCCTAAACAGAAAAGGCCAATATCATTAGGTTGTAAGTTGTGCAGTGTCCACGGTCATCTGTGGTATCAGTGTCCTAAGTATCCTAAGGCTACACAGAAGGTTAGCAAGGCTAAATCGCTTAAGTTATGTACCAGCTGTCTGGCAAGAGACCACTTCAACAGTACCTGCACCAATTCCTACATCAAACCTTGTAAGTATTGCAAGGGGAAAACATTGGTTTTCCCTTTGCACCCAGTCTGATCGGCACGACGGCAAAGAAAAGGGGAGAACCCCCAAAGAGTCACATGAGAAAGGTAAGAGCGAGGGTGATAAAGTATCTGCCATGTCCATTGCTTCTCGAGAATGTCAATTGCTTCCTACTATGATGCTGCCAGTAGTGGGGAGTAATAATAATACTATAATGATGCGCACCTTACTTGACCAGTGCTCACAGAGGTCATTCGTTCTGCGGTCATCAATACCCCAGCTCAAGTGTACCAGCAAGGGTCAAGAGAATTTGCGTCTCCATGGTTTCACTGGTGAAAATAGATTCCAGTGACTATGATATTGTGGAGATTTCATATGTTTATAGAAAAAAGGTATGTCCCATCAAGGCTGTTGTGGTCGACACACTACCCAGTTTCTATATAGCATCAGAGATTCAACCACATTTGAAATATCTCAGAAGCAAGGGGTATAAACTGGCTGATGATCAACTCTCTGCTAACAATGGTATTATGCTACTGGTCGGAGCTGATTATTACTACGACCTGGTTCACCCTGGATATCGGCGGGTAGATAAGCTAATAATGCTCCCCACGATCCAAGGTTATGCCATTTCTGGATCCTATGCCACTTCCTCTCAAGACACACAGGTGGAGGTGGTTATGGTCCTCAAGGTAGCAGTAAGCCCCATAGATAAATATATTAGGCCAAATGTGCCTGATAATACATGTACTGATATAGATAAGCTATGGGACTTGGACAATATTGGAATTGACCCACATGAACTTGATCGTGAGTCCAAGCTAGCGTTAAGCTCGTATGAAGAGACTGTAACGTATGACTCTGGCAGAGGTCAGTATGTGGTAGGGCTCCCTTGGAATGATAACAAGAGTAAATTACCTACTAATTTCCATCTAGCACTTGGTAGGTTACGTGGCCTTCAGAAGCAGTTTGTCAAGGATCCAAGTTATTGCGAGACTTATGCGGCAGTTTTAGCCGAGCAGGTACAACGTGGATTTGTGGAGAGAGTAGATCTCAGTGAGTATGGGGATAACATCCATTACCTTGCTCACCATGGGATTAAAAAGGACAGTTCCACCACTCCTGTTCGTATTGTGTATGACTGCTCTGCTAAATCCAGTGATCGCTCCTATAGCCTGAATGATTGTCTGTACACGGGTCCGTCCCTGGTCTCTGATCTAGCGCAAATTATGTTGCGCTTCAGATGTCATAAGTTTGCATGGGTCGCCGATATTGAGAAGGCCTTCCTGATGCTTCAACTCCATCGTGAAGACAGGGACTCGACAAGATTTTTATGGCCACGGGACCCAATGGATCTAGATTCGGAGTACCTGGTCTACAGGTTCAGAGTCGTCTTATTCGGGGCGACCTGTTCCCAGTTCCTTCTCAACGCTACTATCTTGCGTCATCTTGAGGAGGCTGGACTAGATCCTGACTTCAAGAATGAGATCAAGCAGGGGATCTATGTGGACAATCTTCAAGGCACCGGAGACAATGAAGATTTATTGCTCAAGAGATGCTGGGAGATCCGTGATATATTTGCAAAGGCTCATTTATACTTAAAAGAATGGGCCACTAATAGTGATCTTTTGAAAGGTCAATTTGCTTCTGACGGTGTAGCTACTGAGAATAGTGAGGTGAAGTTTTTAGGCCACAAATGGGACACTACCACAGATTGTTTATCCTTCTGTCACACCCCATGCGGCAGTGAGCTTATGACCAAGCGAAACTGCTTAAGCTTGTCAGCGAGGTTGTTTGATCCCCTAGGTTTTTTGCTGCCTGTTACAATCCGTGCTCGTATGTTTTTACAGCAACTGTGGCGGCTAAAACTAGATTGGGACACGCCCCTCCCGATTGAGTTACAGGATACTTGGCGGTTGATTCGGTCGGACCTTTCCACATGTTGCAAGGTCCAACTTCATCGTCAGGTGATTAAAGGTCACCAGGTGGATCTACATGCCTTTTCTGATGCTAGTAATAGTGCGTACGGTACTGCCATATACATATGTAATGGTAGTGAAGCGACACTGGCTATAGCGAAGGCTAAAGTAGCCCCTATAAAGAAGATTACAGTTCCTAAATTAGAACTTACTGCATTGCTTCTGTCTGCTCGTCTAATAAAGTTTACACTGGATGCTTATACAGACATACTACAGATTAATAACGTCTATGTCTGGAGCGACAGTCAAATAGCGCTTTCTTGGGTACACAGCCAGAAAGTGTTACCTGTTTATGTTTCTAATCGCACTGATGAGATTCATAACTTAGTTCCTACAGCTACATTTCGCTATGTGAGCACCAGGGATATAATTTCCCGGGGGATCTCAGCACAGCAGTTTATGTCTTCCTCTATTTGGTGGCATGGACCTCCATGGCTTACATCTCCAACTGAATGGCCTCAGGATTTCAGGGAATGCATATCTGCTCCTTCAGGTCGGCCCCAAGATGATGTGTTAAGTAGTTCGAATGTGAGTACTACACATCAGGATAACAAGTTGGTAGAGTGGGAACGTTACGGCAGCTATGATCAAGTAATACGGGTATTTGCATGGATATACCGTTTCATTAACAACATGAGAAGTCGGGCTCACGGGTCTTTCCTTAGTGAAGATTCGAAGCATATCAGACTCCATGAATTGAGATCAGCAGAAGCAAAACTAATATGTTTAGTACAAAAGGAATCTTATCCTACTGAACATCAAATCCTGAGCAAGGAGTCAAAGGCCAAACCCTCAAACTTAATGAGGCAGCTAGGTTTATATATGGAAGGAGGCATAATTAAGTGTAGAGGCAGGATACAAAAGGCGGACATTATTGATTCTGCAAAATATCCTGTCCTCCTTAGGTCCTCTCATTTGATTACCAAAATGTTGATTCGCCAATGCCATCGGACCTGCCTACATTTTGGCGTAAATTATGTTCTGGCGTATATGCGACAACGTTGGTGGATCCCTAAGATGCGACAAGCAATTAAAGGGATCCACAATAGCTGTACTATCTGTAAAAGATTACAGGGTAAGCCTTACTCCCCAGTTGATCTACCTCCCTTGCCTGAGTTCAGGGTACAAAGGACTGAACCATTTCAGGTAACCGGGGTAGACTACACCGGAGCGATTCATGTTAGAGAATCGCCCGGTAATATCATAAAGGTATATGCCGTCCTATTCACATGTGCGGTAACCAGAGCGATTCATATTGAATTGATTGACGACCTATCCAGTGAGGGGTTTTTGCATACTCTAAGACGCTTTGCAGGTCGCAATGGTTTCCCTCAAATTATTATGAGCGATAATGCGACTTGTTTTGTCGGGGCCTCTAAATATCTCCAGAGTTTAATGGATGACCCGCAGGTTGTGGCTACCCTCACTGGAAAGGGTTGTCAATGGAGATTTATACCAGCACGTGCACCATGGTTCGGGGCGATTTGGGAGAGAACAATCGGTATCGTCAAATCTGCCTTGAAGAAGGTATTAGGAAGGGCACTGGTGACCAGACGGGAGTTGCAAACCATCTTAATAGAGATTGAGATGTTAGTCAACGACAGGCCCTTGACCTATACCTCGGCAGATGTTGCTGACCTCTTACCCATTTCGCCTTCCATGATGACACGTGGACGAACCCTTAATACCTTTCCTAGATCGTCCGTAAATGACGAAGATCTGCATGACCCTACGTTCGGCAATGCTGACGCCACACGTCGTCGCTTCCAGTATGTAAACAAGGTGTCCGACGATCTATGGAAACGGTGGACCCAAGAATATTTGCTGTCTCTTCGCGAGCGTCACTCTCATAAGATCAAAGGGACGAATCAACGATGGCCTCGTATCGGGGATATCGTCCTGATTCATGATGAGCGTCCTAGGTTATTTTGGAAGCTTGGGAGGATTATCGATTTGTTCCAGGGCATTGATGGTCTTATAAGGGTTGCTAAAATACGAACTTCGACTGGGGTTACTACTCGCCCAGTCGTGAGGTTATATCCCTTGGAGCAGGATGTAGAACTGCCGGATTATCCTGGCGTCTCTACTGATACCCCTCCGCGGGAGAGTGCTGGTGACAGTGCTCCTCAAGGTGGGGCAGCAGATGATGAGAAGGATGATCCTCCTCAGGCTTCAGGTGGCGCTCGTCCCAAAAGGAGGACGGCTATGAGTTCCGTGGATCTTTGGAGATCAAAGATCCAACAAGGTGATCTTTGACTTCGATGTCCTTTTTTGTTCCTGTATATCATTTTTGGTGGCGGGCAATATGTCGGGAATAGGGTAATGATCCCGACAGGTTTTGGTCCAATAGGACATTTGAATTTGGCGGTATCGTATCGCTTGTACGATTTCGGCTGGTTCTTTGTGTATTGTAGTTTATTCTTAAGTTAGGTTAAATATTAACTGTAATGTATAAATATCTACATCAGCTCTAGATGTATTATGAAACCAAGTTATGGGTTATAATTATTATGAGCCGGCAGCCATATGTAATTTCGCGAAGCGATCGGAGGCCGGCCCTTTAGTCTCTCAATCAACACCAAACAGTCAACATCTCCTCCCCCGGCTCTGACTCAACCCACAGTTCACCATGTGCTACAAATATTAATCTACAACAATATTAACAACAGTCCTACATCACCAGTCCTCTTAAGCTAAGTTCATTGTATCGATATTGTATTATGTGAACATTCCTACATGTCATGCAATTGAATTAGCCGCGTGTGGGGGACTGGATTACACCCATCGACGAATACCTTGTTGGTAATTATATTATAACTATTTGTTGGGATATTTCATGTACCAGTGATAATTAATTTAACCTTTATCTAAATTCCCGACAATAGCCTTGACGTTGGATTTTCCAAGACTACTACCAAATAGTAGGTTTTCCTATTTGGTAGGTTGGGAGGTACGTCAAACCTCCCAATTAAAACCCTGATTATATCTAAGGATCCATATATAATTTCTTCATATTCATCCCTCTTCCACATCCTTGTTGGTGGTGGCATATATAACTGCTGCATCTATCTTTACTCCACTTCCGTCTCCTATTTCTACTCCCATAGCTTCTGCAATTGTGTTTTGTCAATCTATTTTTCTTGACTTAAACTTTTTCTCCATCATGATAAGGACACCTCCCTGTCTCTCCTCCACACATAATCATTCCATCCCAGGAGTCTTGTGTCAATGTCACTAGTTAACTTGGTGTCTGTTAAACACACAATATTAGGTTGTATTTCATAAAATAATCTCCTAACTCTGTTCTCTTTGATACGGAACTATCGACATTACTATGCATAACACTTACTGGTACATTTTGTAACTCTTTCTCAACTACTGGTACCTTCTCTTTTAGGACTCTAATTGTACTAAAATCGGAAGGCCTACTGCCCTGTTTCCAGGATACTTCTCTGTTATGTACTGTTTCTTCACTTTCATGTCCAAAACGTTCAAAAATAAACTTTTCGTGGTCACCATCCTGCCTTTGCTCATTCTTTTCTTTGCTTCTGCCTGCAAGTTCTTCAATAAATTTCTCTCTTTGTGGTGTAAGTCATTCCTTATAAACACTCTACTGTACTTAGTTTCCATGTCTTTTCCAATACCTTTCTTGCCACACTTTCCAACTTAAACTTAATCTTCATAAGTCTCAATCCATCTTTCTTATATGGATCATTCTTATCACTTATTCTATTTGGGATTCCCATTCCTGGTCCTCTTGACTTACCTTGCACAAATGTTCACTAGTCTTCTCAAATGTTTGCTTGTTCCTTTCCTGTTAAGTCTTCATTTCCTTTTCTGTAACACTAAAAATAACTAACATTTGTTTCTCTCCACTGTTTTTGTTTTCTATTTTGTAGATAACCTGTACTACATCTCTTACAAAATCTACTTTGCAATTTTTTTTAGATTTTTCTCTTCCTCTTTTTGTTGCTGCATTACGTGCGGAGAATGAGCAGAGCGAGTTCTTTGACCTGAATGTTGGGTTGAAACAGGGGTGTGTGATGTCCCCGTGGTTGTTTGCTGTATATATGGTGGAGTCATAAAAGAAATACAAGGAAGAGCAGTGGATGTTGGTGTATTACTGATAAGGGACAGAAATAAGTGGAAGCTACCTGTACTGCTGTTTGCTGGTGATACAGTTCTGATCAGCGATAATGAATGGGAGTTGCAGGATCTGGTAAATATGTTTGGAACAGTGTGCGAAAAATGGAATCTTTAGGTAAATGCGGGGAAGAGCAAGGTTATGGACTTCGAAAGGGGTGAAACCACAGAGTGTGAGGTGAAGTTAAACGGTCAGGCTATGGAGATTGTCAGCTCATTTAAGTATCTGGGCAGTGTGTTGAGTAGAGATGGGACTACGGATGAAGAAGTGCGGGAGAGGGTGCAACAGAGGAAGAGGGTTGTAGGAATGCTGAAAGCAGTAACAAGAAGTAGGGGGGTCAGTATGGAAGTGAAGAAGTCCTTGCATGACAGTGTGGTAATCCCGACACTGACTTACGGAAGCGAAGCATGGACGTTGGTTGAGAGACTCAGACCAAGAGTGAGAGGGGTGCAAATTAGTTACTTGAGAAGTGCGTGCGGAGTTACATGGAGGGATAGACAGACAAATGAGGAAGTAAGAAGGAGGTGTGGTGTGGAGGTAGATGTGCTGGAAAGTGTGAAAAGGAACACCTTGAGATGGTTCGGCCATATGGAACATATGGGAAGCGAGAGAATGACAAAGAGGGTGTACGAGAGCGAGGTGGAAGGACAGAGAGGGAGAGGTAAACCGAAGGAGAAGTGGAAGGATGGAGTGAGGAAGTATATGGATGAAGGCGGTGCTGGTTGGGAGGAGGGGAGTCGACTGACTGGGGACAGAAGTGCATGGGGGCAGTTTGTTCGTGGCCACTCCTTCGGGGATCACGGTATCAGGCAATAATTATTTCTTTAATCTGCGTAATATCATTTTGACCTTCCTCCACCCATCTGACCTGCTCTATCTGGACCACCTCTAGCACAGTACAGTACTAACCTTTGTTGATTTTTCTTCCATTTCCCTCAGTTGCTTCTTCAATCTTTCTTTCTCACACTTTATATCGCTGATTTCCTTCCTGGCATACTCATTTGCAGACGTTGGATAGCCTAATCATTTTTCTATCGAAAAATGATTAGGCTATCCAACGTGTCTACTGTATGTCAACATTAACCTTACCTTTTTTCCTCCTTTTTTTTTCTCTCTCCTTTCATAAGTTCCATATCATCTTCTAATTTCTTTACCCTCACAAATATGGTGTTTAACATATCCTTTGTGTCTCTGCTAGCTTCATATCCTATAAAACTTGCCTCCACTCTGTCCGCCATGTATGTTTATGTCGTATCAGTTTGATCGCACCAACTCGGTAAACAATAACAAATACCCCACAGCTAATCCACAAGGAACATCCCTTTCTCGTATTAATGTGACCAAATTGCAATCAGTTAATGGGACAATAAGCAATGCAAAACTCAAAATCTGATACAACAAGTTGTAGATAGCGCCGGGGGCAGACGTCCTCCTTCTCTCGTGTCTCACCTGTGTATGGTTTAGTTGACTTTTGTGATAGATGTAGGCTACTGTTTAGAGACTTGAGGTGCTGTTCTGTCTCATTTGTGAAAGCTTCCCAGTTGTCTTTTATATAATTAGTGTATGTGTATCTCTGGTCAGCTGGGATGATCGAGAGGTGATCATAACTTAATGTCTTGACCGCCCTCCAAGATGTCAAGTGGGAGAGGTTGGGGTAGCAAAATGGGATGTCTGGTGATGAAGGGAGGTACAGGGCTTGATGGGGAATATGGATATGCTAATGAATGTTTTTAGGATGAAAAGGTTACCTGTTTGGTTGTCTCTGTCGGGATTGCTGAAGTTCCAGGCCAACGACTTGGCGTTGAAGTCACCACCCAGGAAGATGTTGGGGATGTTTGTGATGTAATAATAATAATAATAATAATCGGTTTATTTCAAGCCGGTAGCCAATGGGGCTGAAAATACACAGACTTAACCTAGATCTTATCCTAATGGATCAACAGACTGATCCTGGCAGCTAACGAGAGCGCCTACATACTCCCAAGGGAGTAGGACGTGGGCAGGAGACTTTGTGGGTCCCCCGAGACGATCCGCCCAGATCTTGCCTTCACGGCCAGGGAAAGTTTTTGAGAGAACTTCCCCTGCCGGCGCCTGGGATTGAACCCCCGACACCAGAGCTAGCGCTCCCAATACAGAGTACTAAGTGCGCTCGGCCACCGTGACCGTGTGTATTTGTTGTTGTTTTTGTTCCCCAGGCTGTCTGACCAAACAGTCCCAAGGTCCTGAGAAATGCCAAGGCCATAACCGAGCGCCCCCACAGAACCCTCCCTGCATTACCACTAAGAACAACAACCACTAAGAATGACCAGGCGAAGAGCACGCTCGACTCTCACTCTGATAAACCATCTCATCACCACTTTACCCCACAAATGTGTGTATTTGTGGGGTGTAGTGGTTTGGTTAGGTACTGTGGGGGAAGTTTGGGGTGGGATGTATGTATTTATGACTCTTATGATTGTGTTGTTGGCAGTGCAGATTTGTATAGCTTATATTTCTGTAGAAATGTTGTGTGGGTGTAGGAGAGATTTTGTATGTGCACTGGTATCAGAAAAATTTATTGATGTGTGTACTAGGGTGATAAGTCCACCTCTGCCACCTACGGCCCAATCTTGTTTAATGGTGGTGAAATTATGAAATGTAGGTGTTTTGTGTGTTCTGTGTTGTTTTGTTTTCCTGTAATGTGGCAATGTATATATTGTGATATTTGATGAAGTACGAGTTCTTGTTTTTGGTGTTCATGCCATCCATGTTTAATTGAAAGATGTTGATGTTATGTGTGCGACGTTTGTTATATGCTGCTGCACCGGGGTGAGGTGGGGTAGGAGGGGTGGGCGACAGATATGGTTGTGGGAATGGAGACTGAGGTAAAGGGGGTTGAAGATTGGGTTGATTAAGATGGGTGGATTGCCGAATGGTTGGTGGGTTAGAGCCTTAGAGGGAGGGGGTGGGGTGGGAGTTTGAGGAAGGGTGTAGGGAATATGGTGAGCAGGTCCATGTGTTTGTGTATTGTCCCATGGAACAAGTATTATGCATGTGAAATGTATCCAGTTCCCGCAGGAAATACAGAGAACTGAACCCTTGGTCTGTCGACTATAAGTGATTGGCTTAGAGCAACTCTGACATATGTACGTGTGGGTGAGTCCAGGATTCCTCTCAATGTCTCCGGATAGAAGAAGTCTTCAAGAAATAACCGCCAAAGAAGCATTTCTCAGTAAGGAAGAAATGCAATGTTATGTTGAGAATGTGTGGTACTTGTCCAGGCGACCGAAGCCCAAGGATCTCGTGCCCCCTTGAGGATGGGAGGGGATGTCGTGGCGGTTCGGCCCCCAACGCTGCTCCTCTTCCGATTTGCAGCATTGGAGGGTTCGTCCATGGCGAAGATACCGCCACACCAATGTAAATTTAATGCAGTGTAGAGAAATTTGGGAAATCGATAAAAAATGCAGCCTATATATTGTATAAAATAGATATAAGTAACTCAGTGAAAACAAGTTTGGAGGTATTATCAGCAGTGATCTGAAACCAAGAAACCAACACATCAGTGTTCGAAATAAGACAAATCGAGTTCTTGGATCTATATCTAGAAGCATGAGTAACTGAAGAGCAGACGTAATATCGAAACTGTACCTAGCATTAGTGAGGCCTCATTCATATGGATTATGCTGTTCAATTTTGATGCCCCCCCCCACTCCCCCCTTACCCCCAGGTGGTAAGGGGGCCTAATGTTGAAGGAAAAAAATAATACGCCTCACGCATCCTACTGCATGTCATACAAGGCGACTAATAGGGGGGATGGTGTTAGACTAGCAGACCAAGTAGCCATCACTATACAATGAAGCCTTGTTATTGGCGCTGGCATTGTCTCCATATGACCGTGCTGTGAGAGGGCTTCATTGTTCTTGCTCCAAGTTGCCTACTGGCGGTTGGTGTCGCTCCCTCTGGACCCGGATCTGGCGCCCTGGGCCCAACCTGGTCGAAATGGATCCAGAGGGTACAGTACATAGTGTTTCCTCAGACTGGCACTTTCCGCCCAATAGTATAGGGGCCCGATCCAGGAGGCTGCCCTGTCATTGGGCAAAAAATACCAGGCCAGTGGTAGTGCCGTGTATGCGCACGGGGTGCGTCCCTGCAGCTGGTTCTGGTGGGGCGTACCGAGGCCACTGGATCCTTCCCCCTTGTAATCTCTTGGGGGAAGGTGCTGGGAATGGTCCCGGGGTAGACTGGAGCCAGAGTTTGGGGGGGGGGGATGCCCATCAGCCAGCTAACGTACCTAATTATGACTAAAACTAAAGAAAATATACGTAAGTCCGATGATCCAAAACCACACAGGATAAGGACAAATTCCCTCCACAATCTCAGACTTGCACGTGGGAGCATCTGCAGATGGATACGAGGGGGTACATGGAAGAAATGGTTACGGAAGGAGGAATCTGGAAGGCGAATATATACTGGAGTTCTGCGTAGTACTCAACATGGTTGTGTGTAACACGAAGTTCAAGAAAAGACAGAGCCATCTGATCACATATAACTCTGGGGTCTCCAGTAGCCAGATTGATTACTTCTTGGTTAACAGGAAAGACTGGAAACTGGTTTGGGATGTAAAGGTCATCCCGAGCGAAGAATGTATCCCCCAGTATAAGCTACTTGTGTGCGACATGAGCTTATACAGAGATCCTAAGCGCAAGAAGGTATACATACCCAAAAGGAAAGTGTGGCTGCTGAAGAACAAGGAAGTTAGGGATAGGTTTCATAGTGAACTGGAGGAAATTAATAGAAATAAGGAAGCTAGGCCTAACAATGTAAATGGTCAATGGAACTTTCTTAAGCATAGCCTTATCGCTGCCACTGACAAAGTCTGTGGGACAACAAAGGGTCACCCCAGGAATAAGACCTCCTGGTGGCGGAATGATGCGGTAGAACATGCTGTGAAAGAGAAAAGGAGATGTTTCAAAGCATGGAAGAAGGAAGGTAGCAAGGAGGAATACCAGGCAGCTAAACGAACTGCCAAAAAAGTTATTTACAATGCTAAAAAAGGCATTAAGGACCTGGTCCTCGAACAAGTGTGTAACACTGACAATCCCAATGGGATCTTCAACCTAGCTAGGCCAGTTAAAAATTACAGTAGGGATATTATAGGTGAACAGTGTGTTAGAAACGATAATGGGAAGATTGGTACTGTATGCAGAAAATTAAATCAGAAAAAGTATGGAAGACACACTATGAACGATTGCTAAATGTAGAGTTTGAATGGGATAGGGAATAGCTTAGTATAGAAAAACCAATATCTGGACCCCCTCCTTTGATAGCACCAACTGTAGTGAGCGACGTAATCAATAAAATTAAGGACGGTAAAGCTCCAGGGTGCTCTGACGTTGTCGCTGAGATGATAAAAGCCTCAGGTGAGACTGGTGTCAACTTAGTCACTGAGTTGATAAACACCATTATTAAAGATGAGAAAATCACAGAGGATTGGCTCAAAAGTGTAATAGTAAATATATACAAAGGAAAAGGGGATGTGCTAGATAGAGGAAATTATAGGGGCCTGAAAATGCTTGACCAAATCATGAAGGTCTGTGAGAGAGTCTTTGAGGGTTTGATCAGGCAAAACATCTCCATTGATGATATGCAGTTTGGTTTTATGCCAGGACGAGGTACAACAGATGCTATCTTCATAGTCTGGCAGATACAGGAAAGATACTTACTAAAAGGCAGGGATCTTTACTTTGTGTTTGTAGACCTGCAGATGGCCTTTGACAGGGTGCCTAGAGATGTTGTGCAGTGGGCTATGAGGAAACTTGGTGTGGAAAAGTGGCTGGTGCGTGTGATAATGAAGATGTATGAGGATTCGCGAAGTATGGTGAGGGTGAAGGGTGTACTGAATGATGAGTTTGCAGTCCGTGTTGGAGTCCATCAGGGTTCAGTGTTAAGCCCCCTCCTCTTTATTATGGTCCTGAAGGCACTGTCTAGAGTTTTTAAAGGCAGATTCCCGTTGGAACTGTTTTATGCAGACGATTTAGTCCTAATAGCCGACAGTATGCAAGATGCTGAGGCCAAGTTCAGAGAATGGAGAGAGGGCATGGCGAGCAAGGGTGTAAGAGTCAATATTAACAAAACCAAAATTGTAGATTGAGACGAGGCAATGTGGAAAAGAGCGATGCATACCCATGTGCAGTGTGTGGAAAGGGTGTGGGCCTTAACGCGATTCAATGTAGCATCTGTCGACGCTGTGTGCACCATGGGAGTAAGCGCTGTTGTAGAATAAAGGGACCCCTGCCGAAGGATAAGTCATAAATAGAGATATTTGAGTGCGTAGTGTGCAAAGGCGAGCTTGTGTTTAGTGATGAACCTGTGGCTGTGAATTTTGGAAATGATTCATTGGAGCTGGTGAACAAGTTTTGTTACCTAGGAGATACCATCTCTGCCGGAGGTGGGGCCGAGGCTGCCACTGTCGCTAGAATTAGATGTGGCTGGGGGAAGTTCAAAGAACTGCTGCCAATCCTGACCATGAAAAGAATGCCTCTGCCCCTGAAGGGAAAGGTGTATGTCTCATGTGTTGGAATTTCAATGACGTATGCCTCAGAAACATGGGCCGTTAAAGTAGAGGATGTCAACAGAATGGAACGTAATGAGATAAGAATGGTGAGATGGATGTGTGGGGCCAGGTTACAGGATAGAATAACAAATGTTGAGCTGAGGAGACGTTTAGGTATAAAGAGTATTAGCGAGGTGATGCGTACAAGTAGACTGGGATGGTATGGACATGTGGAGAGAATGGATGAACAAAATTGGGTGAAAAAATGCAGGTCTGTGATTGTGGAGGGAGCTGCACCAAGGGGAGGGCCGAGGAAGACCTGGGATCGGACTATACGTGCAGGGCCGGATTTAGGGCAGGGCACAAAGGGCCAGGGCCCCACGCATATAGGGCCCCCGCGGGCCTGCACTTTTTTTTAATGGGGGGGGGGGGGGGGGGGGACGATTTTGGTATTGAAATTTGAATCCATGTTCAGATCTGGCAACTAATGTACCTTTATTACCGAACGGTCCGAACTTCCGAACCTGTCTCAGTCTTGTCAAATACGCCAAGTAGTGAGTACTTCTGGTCCTCTCCTCTCCCGTTTTTACCACTGCATTGTTATCGGTAAGTGTTGTACATATTACACCATAACAAATGAATGGCGGGTGCACAACCCCGAAAGGGGTTGAAATAGGGGAGCTATCCCCCCGCCAAAGGCGGCTTTCTAGGGCCTTTCCTAGCTGATGCTGAGAGGATTGGGTTCTAGTCATGTGGTGATGGGCTGGTCTATCAGAGTGAGAGCTGAGCGATCTCTGCCATACCCATAGCTTCTTCTGACTGTTCCTTTTACTTATATATCTTCTAGATCTCAAGTGACGGCGTCTTTTCCGTGGATCGACCTCCCTACTGCCAACCTAAAAGTTGGCAGATTGGGAGCCAAAGCGTCACATTTTTCCCTTGCCCCTCAACGTTCCCTTCATAATTGCTAAGGGGCACAGGGCCTTGGGTGGGGCTTTGGTTTCCCGGGCGTTTCCGCGCCCTCCTCAGCTCCCTGCCTTAGAGTGGCTTCGGTCACCTGGGTTTTGTTAGTGGTAAGCAGGGAGGGTTTTGTGGGGGCGCTCTATGGCCTTGGCCTTGCTCGGGACCTTGGGGCTGTTTGGCCAGGCAGCCTGGGGAACAACAACAACAACAACAACAAATGAATGCATTATAACATTAGAAATTCAGAACTATGAATACTTACAGAATGGCCTGAGGATTGTACATTGTAAATAATTTTCGAAACCTAGCCTAAGTGAGTAAGTGTATACGACAAACGTTGTTTTTTAATGTTTATTGTCTAAGCATCATACTAGTGTCATTTCGAGCGAGATTTTCTACATCATTTATGGCTTCGTAATTATTATTGAGGTCACAGGTCAGATTGACAAGTAGTAGGCTATAGTCTATTTTGTTCTGCTGACAGTAGACCTAAATTGACATGCTCCCATCTTGACCTTGTTTTATCAGTTATTACGGAAATTGTGTAGCTACTTATGCTGTTAATTATGAAAAAAATGGTATATATAATTATATGATGCAAAAACCTGGTAGTTGCATATATTTCAAGTATCGAGAAATCAGTTGGTAAGGGATTCAATTTACCGTCAGCTGGAAGTACTATAGCCTAGTAGGCTACTGTGCCCTCCCCACATTTGTACCCCTAGTGAATACTCAGAGTACACCACACTTCACAGGCTGTAAAACACTGCGGTGACCCACAGCAGGTTTTACAGCTGCTGGCCTAACAGAGGCAGTCCATTCATTATAGGTAGGGCAGAAATCATGACTCCAAGGGCCCTAACCTATGTAACTAAAAGAGCACTATTCCTTATTCCCTGGCTGACCCTTCCTAAATGGTAAAAATATTAAATAAATTTCTCTAGTGCTTTATGATTTATAGAGGTCGTAGTGGTCAACGTTTTCGGCCTACCTTCTACCTATAAATAATTAATTATAGCCTAGTAACTAGAAAACCAATAAACAGAACAATCGATTAACCTAAATTATGTATTTATCTCTATTTGCTTTGCTTTATACTCTCTTATCTCACATCACCTGCCTTATATTTAAAAACATTGTAGCTATGCAGTCTATACTTTCACAATTCTTAACTAATTTTTACATTATAAAATTCCTATCAGTATTCCAAAAAGTTAACCATTTATTTTTACTTTCTACAACATTAAGATTTATGAAAGAAAACATATATTACATCTCAAGATTATACTATTTATTATGAAATCATTATAACCATCTATCGTATAATTTTAAAGTGTTTTAGTTACAGTATCTAGATTTATATGGGGGACTGTACATTACAGAGGTCAGAAGATCATTCACCCCTATGACGTATTGTCTGGTCAGATCCTGTCACACACATTCTGCTGAAATGACACTCCCTGTACTTTCTCCAACGCCATCTTGTAACCGGGAGGTGAATTATAGGTGTGGCTTGGAGGTGGTGAGGTGAGAGATAGGGAGAGCAGGCAGATAGAATCGAACATCCAGGGTGATAACATATACCCAGAGATACCCTCTTGAGTTAGGGTTTACTCTTATATTGCTTTATAGTACTTCTGTATATCTTTCAGATTGTTACTTAAATATATCAAAGTGGTTTTGGATCAGAGATCTTTAATTATATTCCCTTTACCTATATCTATCAATATATAATAGGTATATGGTAATCGGTGGTGGCAGCTTTTATGCCTATCTATTAAATCAATCAATCTACAAGCAGAGAACTCAGCCTCTACACTACAACTTCTACAATCATCATACAACCTACAGTAACCTATTGCTCATAGGAGACACCTTAAGTCTACCTACATCGAGTAAGAGGTTAACCCTTACCATAAATATAGGATCGTAACTCAAAACGTCCTAATACTCCTGTCTGGAGTTAACCCTATGAATACATTTGACTACTCCTAATAGTCTTACGAAAGAAGTAGCTATATTATCAATTATTGTACATACGATCACAGATTCACTGCCGTATGCAATAGTTATGGTATAAAGCACAAACTCACATGCACAACACTCACATATACGCACACTATACTCTACATTACAATACTCTAATGTCTATGTCTTAATGGGTGTGTGACTGCGCATTTTGATTTCTGAAATATATGGATTATTTTTTTTTATTTCAAAATTTTATTTTATAAAGCGTTATTTCCACATAGTGATTTTGATTAGTTCTTTTCATTTATCTTGTATCGTCCCAGTTTTGGTTTGTTCATTTTTCAAGTTTTACATTATAATTATTGCAAATTACACAATGTTTTGCTCTTGCCATGCCTATGATGCCTAATTAGGTACAATTACATGTGTATAACTTTATATAATAAATTACAGGATTTCACTCTCCATAGCCCTCAAAATGCCCCTAAAAGTGCTTATTTTTCAAAAAAATATATATATCGGGGGGGGGGGGGGGGGGGCACCCCGGACCCCCCAGACCCCCCAGCTGCATAGGCTCGCTTCGCTCACCCCCACCCCTGCTCAGGGGCCCCGCATATCCCCAGTGCCCAGGGCCCCATAACATGTAAGTCCGGCCCTGTATACGTGCCGATCTCAAATCCAAAAACTTGACAAGTGAAGCAGCCCTTAACAGGGTTGCCTGGAACACCGCCATTAGGACAAGAGACTGAAACTGCATGTATGTGTGGAGCACTCGGTCTTAAAATTTTAAGTATGTATTACAGAATGGAATTGGAAGCATGATAAAAGTGATCCACAATATTAGAAGTCTTCCAAATGAAGAAAGGGTGAACAAGTTTGGCTTGCATTCGTTAGAGAGACGTAGTTAGGGAAGTTATGATATACATTTTCAAATGGCTAAGTGGGATTAGTAATAATGACAAGAAATTGTTCAGAAATTCAGTGATAACGAGAGAACTCGCACACATTGTGTCAAATCGAATAAATTTTGTTTCAGAAAAGATAAGGGAGTACTTGTTTAGTAGCAGAATTATAGATATGTGGAATAAGCCACCAGTTGCTATAGTAGGATCAATAATGATAGCTTGAAGATAAAATTAGATAAGCCCATTAATTAGATGGGTTGGGTGTGAGAGGGATCTGCTTTGTTTGGACCAATTCTCTTTCTACAGACTGGATTTCGTATGTTCTTATGCCTCTGTGTACGGTATATCCTTATCTTACTCTTCTCACTTCTGACAGTCCCATTCACATGTTATCTATGAGGCCCAATTGATATGTTAAGAATGTGAAGAAAATAATCTGCAATCAATTCATATGGTAACTTGTAATCCAATGTTGTCTCTTGTTTCAGATCCAGAACTGAAATCTGTCATCAGGAAGTAGCACTAAATGTGTGTAGTTCCAAAACTGCCAAGATAATTAAGCCTTTTAGTTTGGTTCCTTCATGATACAGTTGACTAAATATACTAATGCTTTGGTGGGACCTTTTGTAAGTTAACAAGACTTCTAAGGTTTCGAGAATGTAAATAATATTATACTTTTTTGGTTAGATGGTTATACAGAGAAAAGTTATGATGGAGATGTTAAAACAAGGATCAGTTGTAAAGGTGGAATAGCAAGCAATGGCAAATTGTAACAATGACGTCTTATGAAGGAACAGAATATGTTGTATGATTAACCATGAAGAGGGAGTGTTTGACTATGAAGAGGAAGTGTTGAACTATGAAGCAATAGAGGACATTCATATACATGAAGAAGTGCTGGACTATGAAGAGAATGACAAAATTACTAAATGTGGAGAGAGAGGTAAGGAGTGAAGTTTGACAAAAATATGAAGATGAAACACTGAAATGTAATCCCAATGAGAGTTCTGTTGGCAATAATGAAAATTAATTTCATCACACAGGCACCCTAAAGCAAAAAGTCAAGAAACATGAGTGTGAGGTATGCGGTGAAATGTCTGGTCATAAAAGTGACTTCACCTCACATTTAATAGTTCACACAGTAGATAAGAAGTTTAAGTGTGAGGTATGTGGTAACATGTTTGGTCAGAAGATGGACCTCACCAGACATTTAAAAATGCATACAGGAGAGAAGAAGTTTAAGTGTGAGGTGTGTGGTAAAATGTTTGGTCAGAAGAGTACCCTCACCACACATTTATTAGTTCATACAGGTGAGAAGAAGTTTAAGTGTGAGGTGTGTGGTAAAATGTTTGGTCGTAAGAGTAGCCTCACCACACATTTATTAGTTCATACAGGTGAGAAGAAGTTTAAGTGTGAGGTGTGTGGTAAAATGTTTGGTCATAAGAGTACCCTCGCCAGTCATTTATTAGTTCATACAGGGGAGAAGAAGTTTAAGTGTGAGGTGTGTGGTAAAATGTTTGGTCATAAGAGTAAGCTCACCACACATTTAGTAGTTCATACAGGTGAGGAAAAGTTTAAGTGTGAGGTGTGTGGTAAAATGTTTGGTCAGAAGAGTAGCCTCACCACTCATTTGTTAGTTCATACAGGTGAGAAGAAGTTTAAGTGTGAGGTGTGTGGTAAAATGTTTGGTTGTAAGAGTAACCTCACCACACATTTATTAGTTCATACAGGGGAGAAGAAGTTTAAGTGTGAGGTGTGTGGTAAAATGTTTGGTCGTAAGAGTAACCTCACCACACATTTGGTAGTTCATACAGGTGAGAAGAAGTTTAAGTGTGAGGTGTGTGGTAAAATGTTTCGTTGTAAGAGTAACCTCGCCACACATTTATTAGTTCATACAGGTGAGAAGAAGTTTAAGTGTGAGGTGTGTGGTAAAATGTTTGGTTGTAAGAGTAACCTCGCCACACATTTAGTAGTTCATACAGGGGAGAAGAAGTTTAAGTGTGAGGTGTGTGGTAAAATGTTTGGTCGTAAGAGTAACCTCGCCACACATTTGTTAGTTCATACAGAGGAGAAGAAGTTTAAGTGTGAGGTGTGTGGTAAAATGTGTGGTCATAAGAGTACCCTCGCCACACATTTATTACTTCATACAGATGAGAAGAAGTTTAAGTATGAGGTGTGTGGTAACATGTTTGGTCAGAAGATGTACCTCACCAGACATTTAAAAATGCATACTGAAGGGAGGAAGTTTAAGTGTGAGATATGTGGTAAAATGTGTGGTCACAAGGGTAACCTCGCCAAACATATAATTATTCATACAGGAGAGAAGAAGTTTAAGTGTGAGGTGTGTGGTAAAATGTTTGGTCAGAAGAGTAACCTCACCAGACATTTATTAGTTCATACAGATGAGAAGAAGTTTAAGTGTGAGGTGTGTGGTAAAATGTTTGGTCATAAGAATAACCTCACCACACATTTATTAGTTCATACAGGTGAGAAGAAGTTTAAGTGTGAGGTGTGTGGTAAAATGTTTGGGCTTAAGAGTACCCTCCCCAGACATTTATTAGTTCATACAGGTGAGAAGAAGTTTAAGTGTGAGGTGTGTGATAAAATGTTTGGTTATAAGAGTACCCTCGCCACACATTTATTACTTCATACAGATGAGAAGAAGTTTAAGTGAGGTGTGTGGCAAAATGTTTGGTCAGAAGACTACCCTCACCACACATTTGTTACTTCATACAGGGGAAAGGAAGTTTAAGTGTGAGGTGTGTGGTAAAATGTTTGCCCGGAAGAGTCACATAACCAAACATGTATTAGTTCATACAGGGGAGAAGAAGTTTAAGTGTGAGGTGTATGGCAAAATGTTTGCCCGGAAGAGTCACATAAACAAACATGTACTAGTTCATTCAGGTGAGAAGAAGTTTAAGTGTGAGGTGTGTGGTAAAATGTTTGGTTGGAAGAGTAACCTCGCCACACATTTATTAGTTCATACAGATGAGAAGTTTAAGTGTGAGGTGTGTGGTAAAATGTTTGGTGTTAAGAGTACCCTCGCCACACATTTATTAGTTCATACAGGTGAGAAGTTTAAGTGTGAGGTGTGTGGCAAAATGTTTGGTCAGAAGAGTACCCTCACCACACATTTGTTACTTCATACAGCGGAAAGTAAGTTTAAGTGTGAGGTGTGTGGTAAAATGTTTGCCCGGAAGAGTCGCATAACCAAACATTTATTAGTTCATATAGAAGAGAAGAAGTTTAAGTGTGAGGTGTGTGGTAAAATGTTTGGTCAGAAGAGAAGCCTCACCACACATTTATTGGTTCATGCAGGATAGAGAAGAAGTTTAAATGTGAGAGGTGTGTGTATAAGTGTTTGTTCCAAGAAATTATCTCCATTTACATTAGTTCACTGAAGAGAAAAAATTAATTGCTATTATTGTGGTAAATGCTTCTCACACAAATGTAGCCTTAAAATTAACATATTTCTTTTTCTTTTTTGTTTGTATGTGAATGAGGGAGACAAAAGGCATAACTGCCTGCAGCAACTACCTCCCCCAGATTTCAAAGAGTGACAGGGCCGAAATCAAGGGACGTTCGAGCTAAAATGCCTGGACACACGAAGTTTGAAGCAATTTAATTCATAGGAAGAGGGAAAGACTGATTCTGGGAGAGAGTTCCAGAGCTTAGCAGTTGAATAGAAGAAAGTCTGAGAATAGCGTTTCACTCTTGGGTTGGAAAGTTGCACAGAGTAGGGGTGGGATTGTGTTGCAAGGCGGGTACTACGTACCCTACGTAGAGGAGGTGGTATACACTGGGAAAGCTCCGAGGAACACTGATTATTGTAGTAGCGATAGAATAGCGAGAGATATGCAACATTGCGGCGAAGAGAGAGAGAATGCAGAGAGTTGGTGAGTGGACGGGAGTTAATGATACGAAAGGCTTTCCTTTCTACATTATCTAGGAGTGCGGTGTGAGAGGATCCTCCCCACACATGTGAACAATACTCAATACAAGGACGCACTGTGCCCCTGTACAGAGCAAGAAGCTGTGCAGGGGTAAAGAACCCCTTGAGGCGGTTGAGCACACCCAGCTTCTGGGAGACTGCTTTAATGTATATATATATATATATATATATATATATATATACATACAGTAGGGTCCCCTTCTATGCGCATTCGATTTGTGCGTTTCGCGATCTGTACAATCTACCAAAAATATTCATTTGATAATTACAAACTGTGCGAATATTGTTCGAAGCGGAAAGTTATTGAGTTATGCTAAAGGATGCTGGAAAAGGAAATTCAGTTGTAGGCAGGGAGTTGGGGTTTACTGAGTCGAGTGTTAGGTAAATTTATAAGAAAAAGGATGAAGTGTTAAAGTGTGTCCAGGCGTATGGTTTATCCGCTATAGATTAAAGACGGGGCTGGGGCCGGGGTAGCATAGCTGCAATCGTCCTGCCGTGGGTTTTTTTCTCAGCGCCCCCTAACTTAATGTGAGTAAACAATTACTTGTTATTGTTTAATTATTACTGTCGGGAATAGGGTAATGATCGCGACAGGTTTTGGTCCAATAGGACATTTGAATTTGGCGGTATCGTATCGCTTGTACGATTTTGGCTGGTTCTTTGTGTATTGTAGTTTATTCTTAAGTTAGGTTAAATATTAACTGTAATGTGTTGACAATTCGTTAGAAGTTATTGATAAAATAAATACCATGCCGAAAGTTACCTCGGTACATAGCTTCGATTTTTCGACTTTGTATACCAATTTGCCTTTAGATTTAGTATATTCAGAGCTTTGCTTTATTATAGATTTGCACTTTGACAGGTTCGTTAGGAATGGTAATTATTTCATAAATGTTTATACATATTTTAATAATGCAACACTTAGCTCTACTCCCACTAGTTCTGTATATTTTGATAGAACTAACCTTAAGATGCCATTAAATTCCTCCTTTTCAATGCTTATGTTAGATTCGGGCCGTACATTTTCAAACAAATATTAGGAATTCCTATGGGTGGAAATGCTAGCCCTTTAATTGCAGACTTATTCTTGCTTGCTTTAGAATTTAAATATATAAAAGACTTAGTTGACAGTAGCAAGAAAAATAAAATCCCAGAAAAATTAGCACTTGCTAAATTGTTAACCTGACAAGCGCGATATAGACCTAGGTGCTAGGGTAGTTATTTGTGCATTTCTAGCCCTGGATTCTGACAGAATTCGTTATATTTACAATATAAAGCATTATTTGTTTTTGGTATGCATTTATTTTACATATATGATGTATATATGAACCTTCAAGAGTGCTAAAATAAGTGGGAAAAGCATTTGGGTGGTGAAAAACGAAGATATTGGCCACCCGGTCATAATCTCAGGCGAGAGAGAGCCACAGGCAGCCCTCCCCTCTCGCTGTCTGGGAGTCAACTGAGACGAGCGGGGCGGTGTGTGCCGGTGTCTGGGTGTTGCATAACGATATTTTATGCAACCCACTTGTGCTACATTATCGCGGGAGAGAAAAATAACCGATAAATGATGATAATAAGAGGATAAATAGGTGATAATTGAGGAGGGGGGGGAGGGGTGAATAAGGTGGGGAAGGAGGGGAGGGGGAGGGGTGAGAAACACATGGATGAGTACTAGAGGGGAATTATCTCACCTAGAGACAAAATCCTTTGTTTTGATAGGCCCTTTTTTTTTTTTGGAAGGCTTTTTTTATGGTCTTGCTTCCGTGAGGCCTATCGCGTTCCCTATAGGAAGCCTTCCGTGAGGCCTATCGCGCTTGTCGGGTTAAGTAATAATAGTAGATATATTGATGATATTCTCGTTTGCAATTTGTTAAATTTTAATCAAGTTGCTAAACTTATTTACCCTAATTCTATTCCCCTCACACAATGTAACGTAAATTATAAAGTTGAAAATTTTCTTGATATAAATATAGAGATTGTTAATGAACAGTGCATACTTAAAGTATATCACAAAGTTGATGATTTTAATTTTAATTTAATAAACTTTCCTTTCCCTAGTAGTAATATCGATAGTAAAATAACTTATAATTGTTTTTATTCCCAATTAATAAGATTTTGTAAAATCTGCACTAAAGTAGATGACTTTTGGGCTAGAGCTAGGTTACTATACAGACTCTTAGTGGACAGAGGTTTTGAGGCAAGTAAATTGTTCCATAAATTTAATCTTTTTAGGGTCAATTATTGTGACTGTATTCTAAAATTTGACATCAATAATTTTAATCAAGCATTTTTAACTTGAAGTTTCTTGTATAACCTCTGCTTACTTTGTGTCTGTATTTATTGTTTATCTTTTTCTTTTTCTATTATTAATATTAATATTGATGATTTTTTAAATTTATTGTTCTTGTTAAAAGAGTACTCTTTGTTTAAATCTGTTGTTACTTCATATTTTGCAATTATTTGCCTTTATATTATATGTATTCATTGTCGATAGTATCAATTGCTTACTTTTGCGATTTCCTTAGTTTATTTGTGCTATAAATGTAGGTTATTTGTAGGGTAGTTATTGATAGGGGTCACTTGAGGCATGCTGTGCTTACAGGTACCTACCCGATAGCACTATCGTTAGTGAGTGCTGTACTGTATTTTATATATTATTTTGTAATAGTATAGATATCTTATCAATATTTGTATTTTGTACTATTGTTAATGTCTTGTCATGTTGCAAATTTGATTTTAAATAATATTTTGACATTTAACATGTAGTTTCTTTATTCATGCAGAGTTTAGTAAAATTTGCCAGAACGTCCCGGACTTCCCAAACTTGACTACTTCCTTTAATGTGACGATAGTGCGTTGTTATATGTGCGATTAGTTTGCTTGGGAAACAGATTAACTTGCTCATGTAGTAATGTACACCCTATGTGGTGGATTGTGTTCTTTTATTTAATAATTTTCATTTTAGTAAGCGTTGTTTCCACATAGCGATTTTGATAATTTAATTTGACTTTATATTGTCCTTGTCCCAATTTTGGTTTGTTTAGTTTGCAAGTTTTACATTTTAATGTATAAATATCTACATCAGCTCTAGATGTATTATGAAACCAAGTTATGGGTTATAATTATTATGAGCCGGCAGCCATATGTAATTTCGCGATGCGATCGGACGCCGGCCCTTTAGTCTCTCAATCAACACCATACAGCCAACATCTCCTCCCCCGGCTCTGACTCAACCCACAGTTCACCATGTGCTACAAATATTAATCTATAACAATATTAACAACAGTCCTACATCACCAGTCCTCTAAGCTAAGTTCATTGTATTGATATTGTATTATGTGAACATTCCTACATGTCATGCAATTGAATTAGCCGCGTGTGGGGGACTGGATTACACCCATCGAATACCTCGTTGGTAATTATATTATAACTATTTGTTGGGATATTTCATGTACCAGTGATATGTAATTTAACCTCTCTATCTAAATTCCCGACAAATAATGGTCCTTCGAGCCCTAAAGCTCCTGGCTGCCGCCTCGCGCGTTGTTGGCCGACTGCCATTTCCCTAGTTTAGACCCAGCTTCTTCCCTCGTGTTTTTAACCATTTAGGCACCGTCCCTATCTTTTTTGGGGCTTGTTTCCAGGTTTTTTTGGGGGTGTGATCCTTGGCGTTTTTTGGTGGGTTAGCTGGGCTGGAGATTGGGGTAGGGGTAGTTTCATCGGGCACCTTTTTGCACTCCTCGCTAGGCTAGGCTGAGCAGTCTAGGCCTTCAGGTGTCTGCGGTTGCTGTTCATTTCGCTTTGGTGGTGTGCCTGTGGTGTTCGTTGTGTTTTGTCATTGTGGGACTCATTATTAATTTTGCTGGTGGGGAGGGTTCTCATTTGACCTTTTATATTTCAATTTCATAATAGCCTAGGCCTAGTTGCTGACAGTGGCGGTCATGAGTGTGGGTCTTTGTTAATTCCTAAGCGATTGACAGTTAATAGTCAGACCCCATGATTGTCGCTTAACCAACTGGGCTTACCTATAAAGGGCTTACAATAATTAGTACTTCACCTTACCCTTTCTTTTTATGGATTTAGTATTTAATTATTTTGTTTAGTTAGATAATTTCCTTTCGATAGTTTATATTAAGGGGGATGTAAGTATTATGTAATTCTTTTTGAGTAAATTTCTTAAGTAATGGGGGTTTGCCGCTGTTGATTCATAAGCGATTAACGGTTTGTAGTCTGACCTCATTGTAGTTTAAGTTGCTTAAAATTAGACCTTAACGATGACAGATTTAAAGAAACTTAAGATTCTTAAGGGAGGGATGAAGGGAAGTTTAAATAGATGTTTAAGAGATCTTGATGAATTTTTAATAAGTGCCACGGCTGATCAAATAAAGGGTAAATTCGCTACGGTTACTAAATCGCTAGCTACTTATGATAGTTATGCTCAGCAGCTATATGGTTTATTGACAGTTACTGACGATGTGGAAGAAGAAATGTCGGCAGATCTTGAGTACTTTGAGAATGTTAATACAGCCTTAGCCAGACTATCTTCCACCCAAGAATCAACCTCTGTTAAGGATACCGGTACACCAAAGGCAACTGGTTTTAACCTGCCGAAGCTTACTTTGCCTACCTTTTCCGGGGATTCGGCTACCTGGACTGGATTTTGGGATATTTTTTAGTGTTCCGTCCATCATAATAAAACGCTCACATCCATCCAAAGGTTCACCTATCTCCGTGGTCAATTGAAAGGGGAGGCATTGAAGTTAGTCGATGGGTACAAGCTAGAAGCTACCAGCTACGAGTCTGCAGTGGAGTTGCTGAAGAGAACTTACGGGAGAGTGGAAGTCATCAAGACCGCGTTAATTACTAAGTTCTTCACGCTAGATCCTCCATCCTATGATGTGACGGCCCTAAAGGAGTACTATGCCTCCTTCGAGAGCCTCCTCCGATCTATGGAGACAATGGCCGTCACCAAAGAGGAGATATTTAGTGTGAATATCTTGAATAACATACCCTCTCCCCTAAGGGAAATCTTAAGACGACAACTAAGCAACTCTCCACTAAACTTGGAATCGTTGGTGCAGGTGTACCAAACTGAAGTCTTCAATATGGAGAGTACTGGACACTACCGACAAGTGGAGATGTCGCCATCTACTGCAGCTTTTCCGGTACAGACTTCTCCTAAACAGAAAAGGCCAATATCATTAGGTTGTAAGTTGTGCAGTGTCCACGGTCATCTGTGGTATCAGTGTCCCAAGTATCCTAAGGCTACACAGAAGATTGGCAAGGCTAAATCACTTAAGTTATGTACCAGCTGTCTGGCAAGAGACCACTTCAACAGTACCTGCACCAATTCCTACATCAAACCTTGTAAGTATTGCAAGGGGAAACATTGGTTTTCCCTTTGCACCCAGTCTGATCGGCACGACGGCAAAGAAAAGGGGAGAACCCCCAAAGAATCACATGAGAAAGGTAAGAGCGAGGGTGATAAAGTATCTGCCATGTCCATTGCTTCTCGAGAATGTCAATTGCTTCCTACTATGATGCTGCCAGTAGTGAGGAGTAATAATAATACTATAATGATGCGCACCTTACTTGACCAGTGCTCACAGAGGTCATTCGTTCTGCGGTCATCATTACCCCAGCTCAAGTGTACCAGCAAGGGTCAAGAGAATTTGCGTCTCCATGGTTTCACTGGTGAAATAGATACCAGTGACTATGATATAGTGGAGATTTCCTATGTTTATAGAAAAAAGGTATGTCCCATCAAGGCTGTTGTGGTGGACACACTACCCAGTTTCTATATAGCATCAGAGATTCAACCACATTTGAAATATCTCAGAAGCAAGGGTTATAAACTGGCTGATGATCAACTCTCTGCTAACAATGGTATTATGCTACTGGTCGGAACTGATTATTACTACGACCTGGTTCACCCTGGATATCGGCGGGTAGATAAGCTTATAATGCTCCCCACGATCCAAGGGTATGCCATTTCTGGATCCTATGCCACTTCCTCTCAAGACACACAGGTGGAGGTGGTTACGGTCCTCAAGGTAGCAGTAAGCCCCATGGATAAATATATTAGGCCAAATGTGCCTGATAATACATGTACTGATATAGATAAGCTATGGGACTTGGACAATATTGGAATTGACCCACATGAACTTGATCGTGAGTCCAAGCTAGCGTTAAGCTCGTATGAAGAGACTGTATCATATGACTCCGGCAGAGGTCAGTATGTGGTAAGGCTCCCTTGGAATGATAACAAGAGTAAATTACCTACTAACTTCCATCTAGCACTTGGTAGGTTACGTGGCCTTCAGAAGCAGTTTGTCAAGGATCCAAGTTATTGCGAGACTTATGCGGCAGTTTTAGCCGAGCAGGTACAACGTGGATTTGTGGAGAGAGTAGGTCTCAGTGAATATGGGGATAACATCCATTACCTTGCTCACCATGGGATTAAAAAGGACAGTTCCACCACTCCTGTTTGTATTGTGTATGACTGCTCTGCTAAATCCAGTGATCGCTCCCATAGCCTGAATGATTGTCTGTACACGGGTCCGTCCCTGGTCTCTGATCTAGCGCAAATTATGTTGCGCTTCAGATGTCATAAGTTTGCATGGGTCGCCGATATTGAGAAGGCCTTCCTGATGCTTCAACTCCATTGTGAAGACAGGGACTCCGCAAGATTTTTATGGCCACGGGACCCAATGGATCTAGATTCAGAGTATCTGGTCTACAGGTTCAGAGTCGTCTTATTCGGGGCGACCTGTTCCCAGTTCCTTCTCAACGCTACTATCTGGCGTCATCTTGAGGAGGCTGGACTAGATCCTGACTTCAAGAATGAGATCAAGCAGGGGATCTATGTGGACAATCTTCAAGGCACTGGAGACAATGAAGATTTGTTGCTCAAGAGTTGCTGGGAGATCCGCGATATATTTGCCAAGGCTCATCTATACTTGAGAGAATGGGCCACTAATAGTGATCTTTTGAAAGGTCAATTTGCTTCTGACGGTGTAGCTACTGAGGTGAGGTGAAGTTTTTAGGCCACAAATGGGACACTACCACAGATTGTATATCCTTCTGTCACATCCCATGCGGCAGTGAGCTTATGACCAAGCGAAACTGCTTAAGCTTGTCAGCGAGGTTGTTTGATCCCCTAGGTTTTTTGCTGCCTGTATCAATCCGTGCTCGTATGTTTTTACAGCAACTGTGGCGGCTAAAACTAGATTGGGACACGCCCCTCCCGATTGAGTTACAAGATACTTGGCGGTTGATTCGGTCGGACCTTTCCACATGTTGCAAGGTCCAACTTCCTCGTCAGGTTATTAGTGGTCACCAGGTGGATCTACATGCCTTTTCTGATGCTAGTAATAGTGCGTACGGTACTGCCATATTCATATGCAATGGTAGTGAAGCGACACTGGCTATAGCGAAGGCCAAAGTAGCCCCTATAAAGAAAATTACAGTTCCTAAATTAGAACTTACTGCATTGCTTCTGTCTGCTCATCTAATAAAGTTTACACTGGATGCTTATACAGACATACTACAGATTAATAACGTCTATGTCTGGAGCGACAGTCAAATAGCGCTTTCATGGGTACACAGCCAGAGAGTGTTACCTGTTTATGTTTCTAATCGCACTGATGAGATACATAACTTAGTTCCTACAGCTAAATTTCGCTATGTGAGCACCAGGGATAACCCCAGTGACATAATTTCCTGGGGGATCTCGGCGCAACAGTTTATGTCGTCCTCTATTTGGTGGCATGGACCTCCATGGCTTACATCTCCAACTGAATGGCCTCAGGATTTCAGGGAATGCATATCTGCTCCTTCAAGTCGGCCCCAAGATGATGTGTTAAGTAGTTCGAATGTGAGTACTACACATCAGGATAACAAGTTGGTAGAGTGGGAACATTACGGCAGCTATGATCAAGTAATACGGGTATTTGCATGGATATACCGTTTTATTAACAACATGAGAAGTCGGGCTCACGGGTCTTTCCTTAGTGAAGATTCGAAGCATATCAGACTCCATGAATTGAGATCAGCAGAAGCGAAACTAATATGTTTAGTACAAAAGGAATCTTATCCTACTGAACATCAAATCCTGAGCAAGGAGTCAAAGGCCAAACCCTCAAACTTAATGAGGCAGCTAGGATTATATATGGAAGGAGGCATAATTAAGTGTAGAGGCAGGATACAAAAGGCGGACATTATTGATTCTGCAAAATATCCTGTCCTCCTTAGCTCCTCTCATTTGATTACCAAACTGTTGATTCGCCAATGCCATCGGACCTGCCTACATTTTGGCGTAAATTATATTCTGGCGTATATGCGACAACGTTGGTGGATCCCTAAGATGCGACAAGCAATTAACTCCCTCCGACATATTATGTTCCAATAAGTCCAAGTAGGCGCTTGACAAGTATTTTGGGTCTTGAATTTGGCTCATGAGTGTTGTCGAAGCCTTACATTTTTCGCGATTTCCATCCACCAGAATGCTGTTTATTGTGAGCCACCTCCTCCTCCACTACTTCTCTTCTTCTCCCTCCCATACCATATCCAGCTATGTTTGCTGGCTCTTCATTCCTTTCATTTAGCAACTCACTGAAGTACTCCCTCCATCTTTCGACTCTCTCTTGCTTCTCGGCTAGCATTCTCCCATTCTTATCTTTCACACCCTTACTGTTTCCCTTGCTACCTTCCCTAACTTTCTTGACTTCTTTCCAGAACAGTTTCTTACTCTCCCTCCATTTTACACTCAGATTCCTTCCAAATTCCTCATCTACTCTTCTCTTACTTTCCTTCACTACTCTCTTCACCACCCTCTTACTCTCCACGTACCTCGCTCGTTTCTGTCTCTCGGAATCTTCATTCCCTCTACTACCCAACCACTCTCTATATGCTTTCTTCTTTTCTTCCACAGCTATTCTTACCTCTTCTGTCCACCATGCTGTACCTTTCACTCCCCTCCCTCTTCTCCTCACTCCACACACCTCCTCACATGCTGCACAGATCTCATCCTTAAACACCTTGCTCATCTCCTCCACTTCCTCCATAACTTCCAGGTCGAACCCACCTAGTCGTCTTTCCACTGCTCTCCTATACTCCTCCCTGATTTCCTCCTCCTGCAACCTCTCCACCCTCCTCACCATTCCACCCTCCTCTCGCCTCCCTCCCGCTCTCCTCACCCACTTCTTTTGTATCCTAACCTTAGCTACCACTACATAATGATCAGACAGACCCCCTCCAATACCCCTATACACCCTAGCATCCATCACAGATTTCTTCATTCGTTCATCCACACATACATAATCAATCAATGACTTTCGTTCCACCACTGTCTTATCCTTCATCGTCAACATCCGTTTCCACGTGTACCTGTGGATCATTCTGTGTCGGAAGAAGGTGTTGGCTATCCACAGCCTCCTCCCCACACATACGTCCACAAGTGCACTACCATTCCCATTCACCTCTGATGGTACCCCCCACCCTCCCACCACTCCCTCAACTTTCCTATCACCCACCTTACCATTCATATCCCCAATCAGAAATATTCTTTCGTTCTTGTCAAACTTCTCCAGGCACGCCTCCACATTCATCCAGAACTCCTCTTTCTTTCTTTCAAGTATATCCTCTGTCGGGGCATACACGCATACAATCACCCATGTTTGTATTCCTACTTTTCTCACCCACACAATCCTTGAACCCACAGACCCATACTCTCTTACACATTCCTTCCATTTGCTACTTACAAACAAACATGCACCTTCTCTCGCTGTTCCTTCACTCACTCCAGCACACACCCATTCCACACTCCCACTCTCTCACATCTGAACCTTTCCATTTGGTCTCTGTCATTCCACATACATCCAGCCTGGCATTCACTAACACTTCCAGAACCTCTCTCTCTTTTGTGCCATCATTCATGCCACTAACATTCCACGTAGCCATTCTCAGAATGTCCGAAGGCATGTCCTTAGTCGGTCGTGGTTCGTCAACGTTGGTTCCGTCCGCATCCGAGGCTGTTCGTTCGTTTTTCCTTGCTTCGATATTTTTTCCGGGTGGGGGTCGCAAGCCCACCGACCCAACCTCTTTAGTCGCCTCTTACGACACGCAGAAGGCACGTGGGGCATATTCTATTCCCTAACCCCCAGGGGGGGATAACTCTGATAAATATAAGTCGAGTGATTATGGCAATGAGAGTGACAAAGAAGAGCAATTCCTGGGATTTGCGAGGGAACATGAGAGTGATGAAGGTAATGTACCAGCTTTTGAGGAAGCTGTTTTACCTCAAGACAGTGTGAATTGAAGAGAGTGAGTGAGTGGGAGAGTTCGAGGTCACTCTCCAAGTTGCACTTGAGTGATACGACTCCAAGCCCTTCGCCAGCTAAATCGCCTTTCAAGCTACACTTATATAAGAAGCAAATACTTGAAATGGCGGCCGCAGCAGCTAGGGAAGAAGCAAAAAGACTTGGTGAGGATGAGGCTGTGAGTGAGGGTGAGCGTGGTGGTGATTCATCTCGCCCGCCATTGTCTCCCTTATCTACCCAAGCCACCCAAGATGACCCGGGTGCCCCGCATTCTTCCCCACCACCCCCACCACTGCCAAGGGATGAGGACCCCCCACTTTCGGCCTATTTGCCTCCTAGGTCCCCCGACAGGAGACATACTGCTACCGAAAAGGGGAAAGGCAGAAAATATACCAAAAAAGGACAGAAAAGTAAGCCGGCTTTGTTCGAGGCTCCTGCGGCGTCCACCCCTGCCCGCCCCAGCCATACGCCCCCGCAACTTTCCCCACGGTCCTCCCCACCTCTCCTGCCTTCAACATGTCTTCCTGATGAAGTATTTGAGCTCGCATCACCAATACCTGGGCCTAGTTACAGTGAAGCATTGCTTTCTGTCACTCGTCGCAGGCCAAAGAGCCCAGGACCTCGGGGGGACATAGCCTCACCTGCCACTCCTTCCCCACCTCGCCCACCCGCACGCCGCCCACGCATCACTCGTTCCCCGCCAGATTATGTGGGGGCCACTGATGATGAAGGGCACCACTCAGAAGACTCTGGCCATGATTATTTAGGTCCACCGTCAGGGCAAGATGACCACTCTGACGATGAATACATGGACAGGGACGACCCTCAACCCATCCACTTGGCCCGGCGTCGTGCTGGGCGCCGCCCTGGCCGCCAACCTCGCCGCCCTAGGGCGCGCGCCTCCCGAGTTGACCAGGGGCGTGCTGGGCCACCAGCTGGAGCTCCTCGTCAGCGTCGACAAGACCCATTCTTCATTTTTCAGTGGCAAGACGTAGTTGAGGGGGATGAGTACAACCCTGATGTGCCAGCTTTTGATGAGGTACAGGAGGGTTCAGGCATTACCCCCAATTTTCCCGCTGGCCCCAATGCTCCACCACACAAACTTTTTGAGGCCTTCTTTGATGAGGAGGTGGTAGGGTATGTTGTCAAAGAGACAAATAAGCAGCACCAATTCCAGGTCCACTTTTTGGGCAAGGTGACCAAGGGCCACATGAGGCAGTGGACCCCAGTGACACATCACAAGTTCATGGTGTTCCTGGCACTCACCATGCTAATGGCTCATGTCAAGAAGCATAGGTTGCCTGACTATTGGATCACCAATGATCTCATATCCACCCCTGCCTTCGGGAAATATATGTCTCGCGACCGGTACCTTGATATCCTCGCAGCGCTCCATCTTGTCACCAACACCGACGTCCACCTCCCAGACAAGCTGTGGAAGATTAGGACGTTGTACGAGATGATGCGAGAACGCTTCACCTCCTACTTCAAGCCCTTCTGCAAGGTCGTCATTGACGAGTCTCTTGCGCTGTTCTGGGGAAAACTCAGCTTCCGGCAGTACATCCCCTCAAAAAGACATCGCTTTGGCATAAAATTCTTTGTGCTGTGCGACTGCAAAACTGGCTATGTCCTGGACTTCCTGGTCTACAGCAGGAAGGTAGGGGACGTGCTTGTGGACCCCCTCATTGGCTTTGGCGGAGCAGTGGTGCAAGCCATGATGGACCGCTATTTCCACAAGAATCACGTCCTCTTCACGGACAATTACTACACGTCCCCCACTCTCTCAAAGTACCTGCATGAGCGCAAGACGGGGACTGTAGGCACAGTACGAGGGAGAAGGAAGGGCATGCCACCTTTCCCTCCAAAGACCAAAAAAGGCGATGTGTTCAGGAAGAAGTCGGGACCCATTCTGGCTATCCACTGGCACGACCAGCGGAAGGTCAACCTCCTGAGCACCATCCACAAGGGGGAAATGGTGGAGACTGGCAAGGTGGATCGCCGCACCCAGGCCAGGGTGACCAAGCCCGATGCTGTCCTGGAATACAACATCAACATGAGGCTGGTGGACAAGTCCGACATGCAGATAGGTTTCATTGACTGCCTGCGTACCTCGTGCAGATGGTACAAAAAGTTCTTTCTACACATGGTGGACATGTCCATTCTGAACGCCTACAACATCTACAAGCTTCGGAATGAGAACACACCCAGGAAGTTCAATAGCCTGCGGAGGTTCCAAAAGCAGGTGTTGAAGGAGCTCCTGGAGAAGTATGGTACGCCACAGAGGGCAGTGGCACATGCTGGGCCCGCCGCTACTGACCGCTTGCACTGTGCATATTACATGAATATGCACAGGCTTGTTCCCCTGCCTCAGAATGAATCAGGAAGAACGCAGCAGAAGCGGTGCCATGTCTGCTACAACACCAGGCTGAGGGCGAGGTCAGGTAAAAAGTCCACCCTGGAGTGTGTGGAGTGCAAGGTGGCACTCTGTGCTGTAGGGTGCTTCTTTGATTACCACTCCAAGCAGGAGTTCTAATAATCATAGTGAAAGTGCCAAAGATAATGACAATATGTACAGTATATATATAGGCAAAAAGTGGAAGTAAAAAAATGTATTGTTATACAAAAGTCATGTATTATGAGAACATTTATACAAATACAATTACACCATAATAATATGTGAAAGTGACACGTATGATTACAACCTATAGAAATATATAAATCAGTGAAAAAAAGACACAATAAATTGTATATAAAACATTTACAAAGCATATAACAAAGTGAAAGTGACACAAGACCTAATATTTGATGGCCAAAGTATAATAAACACCTGTGATAACGAATAATCAGTGCCTAATATACCAATAACCTATCTCACTTACTAATAAAATGTACCGTATCGAGTGAAAATGAGCATTATCAGTGACAGTGACACTCTCTAAAGCATATTTATCAAAGTGAAAGTAACACAAGACCTAATATTTGATGGCCAAAGTATAATAAACACCTGTGATAACGAATAATCAGTGCCTAATATACCAATAACCTACCTCAATTACTAATAAAATGTACCGTATCGAGTGAAAATGAGCATTATCAGTGACAGTGACACTCTAAAGCATATTTATCAAAGTGAAAGTGACACAAGACCCAATACTTGATGGCCAAAGTATAATAAACACCTGTGATAACGAATAATCAGTGCCTAATATAACTATAACCTACCTCAATTACTAATAAAATGTACCGTATCGAGTAAAAATTAGCATTATCAGTGACAGTGACACTCTCTAAAACATATTTATCAAAGTGAAAGTGACAAGACCTAATATTTGATGGCCAAAGTATAATAAACACCTGTGATAACGAATAATCAGTGCCTAATATAACAATAACCTACCTCAATTACTAATAAAATGTACGGTATCGAGTGAAAATGAGCAATATTAGTGACAGTGATACCCTAATAAACATACTTTATATAATTGGCCTCAAAATAAGTATAATAATATCAAATAAACATCACATTCTCAATATCAAACACTAAAATCGTCTAAGGGATATAAACACTTTGGCGCGACGAGCGGCTAGGTGCGTGGTAGCCGTGGCCGGGGCGACGCATCCGAACGCGGGAAGAATTTTCCGCCGAAAAGCACTCATCTTCCCGCGCTCACCATTACGCAATCACTTGGGCTAGAGACTTCTACTCAACGGCATTCTACAGAGGAAGGTTTATGGAACATTTTACTTTTTTATTCATAACATTAAATGCCATATTCATTGAATTACAGATGAGTTAACATAGCCCAAAGATCGTCAAAACACCCGGTACCACAGCACAGTCGCGAGCTAGAGGGCCCGGGGCTGGAGGGTTAACAGAATAATCTTGACCAAACCGATTTGTAACCTCATATCTCTTGTGTTTTGCTTTGTTTATTGTGCCGAACAGTCTGCGACACACAAACACACACACGCGCATCAGCTGACTCAGGGGCCCAATCGATAAATATAATTAATCAAAGAAGTGACCACGGATTCAAAACCAATTTCATTATTTTGCTCAATTGAAAAGCAGTTGGTATAGAAAATTCTAGTCTTCACCATTCACAAGGTAAAAGTGATTTATGCCTCCTGATATATATCTAAACTAGGTTAGACCATTTCTTGGTCTGGCTAGCTAGTGACTTAGCAACTTGTTGCTAAGGTTATGTGGTTATTCCTTATCAATAAGACTATTCACAAGATAACAATGAATTCTGCTGCCTGATATACATCTAACCTAGGTTAGGTCAATTCTTTGTGGAGATATATAGGCTATGCCTATGTCTTTTAGCAAAAACAGAGTAAGCAGACGGCGCTGAGTGTGTCGGCGATCGACGATGCGCATGGCGGGCGGTTTGGAAAGGCCCAAAAGGGTGAACTCGGGCCTCGTCAAAGACTAATGGATAATTTTCCCATTTAGAGTACTATTCACGTTTGGCGATGGTTTGGCTAGACTAATGAATTCGCTAAATGAGAGGGACCACTGTATATGCAATTTTTGTATCGTCGGCAAACTTTGAGATTGTACAGGTGAGACCCTCATCTATGTCGTTGATGTAAATTAAAAAGATAATTGGTCCTAGTATCGTTCCCTGGGGTACGAGTACCCCGCTACTTACATTGGTCCATTTAGATGCCTTACCGTTTATGACTACTCTTTGCTTTCTGTCGTCAAGCCAATTTTCTATCCATTTCAACACACCGTCTTGTAGTCTATGCGCTTTTAGTTTTAGCAGTAAACGTTTGTGAGGAACTTTATCAAAGGCCTTTTGAAAATCAAGGTATATAATTTTTTTTTTTTTTTTTTTTTTTAAGAGACAATGAACGGAGGAAGGAAAAACACAGATAAAACCAAAAGGTCCATGTGCCTAAAGGCATCCTCCATTCATAAAATGTTTGTAACAACTGGATTTAAACATTTGTAGATTGTAAGTTTGTGGAAAGCAATTCGAGGGAAGTGAATTCCAAAGAGTAGTAGCTCTGGGGATAAATGAATTCTGATAAGCAGAAGTTCTGCATTGTGGAGGAGAAAGTGTAAATTCATGGGCGCTCTCAGCTACCCTAGTTCTACGGGGAAAGATGTGGAGAGGCGGCACAATTGAAGCAAGTTCCTCGGAACAATTGCTGTGAAAATAGCTGTAGAATAATGCAAGGGATTGTTACGTCCTGGGATATATAAACACTGGGCTCTTTCTATTGGACTAGGTATGCGGCAACAAGCAACAACGGAAAACGCTAGATCCAACCCTTATCTATAAACCCAGGCAACAAACCACCCTAAACCGTCAAGAGTCCTGCCTGGACAACGAGGTATCCTATGACTCGGTTACAGGGTGCACGCACTATAGACTGCTGATAGTCAAGCAGGCTATATAAAAGATCACACAATTAAGTTGACTTAAAGCTTCAAGGAAAAGATAGATAATGGAATTAAATTGCAGAAACATTTTAATAACAAAGTAGAAGAAAGTACATTTAACGTTACGTTAATTAATACAACTAATCACCCCTGCGTGAAAGAAGGTGAAAGCAAACAGTCCTCAAAACATCGTACCGGTAGACAAGATGCGGGTTTCTAAACTGCATGCGGCTACTGTAGGATCTGATGCTTAGCAAAGAAAGTACGTTACGGATTTAGAGAACTCTTAACTCATAAGCAGGAATAAATACTAGTGATAGGCCATACAGTGTATAATGGCATAGGTATAATTAAATAAAGGCAGCAACTCGCAACATAACCACATACAGTGGGATCTCCAATCTCGATCATAATTGGTTCCCACAAATACCGATCGAGATTCGAAATATTGAGATGCGAAGTTAACTTCTTATGGGGAAAAATACAATCGGTTCCAGCCACTTGCCGACTAACCTACATCAAATCTGTCAATTTTCACATTTGCCCCCCACAATCACATGCAATATATATAATATGTTAAAATAGATAAAATGAATAATGAAAGTTTTATTTTTAGCTTATATTTATTGATAAAGAGGTTTGTGTGGTTGATTGTTGGTTCCGAGGCGAACGCAGTTAGGTTACTGCGTCTCCGCACCCGGCGCACAGTCACTGTCATCAATTCTTGCAATTGCTTCCCTCACCCTGTCACCACTAGTACCGGCACCGTCGACTGCTCTGTTGAATCCTTCAAATTGATCCTCTGGCAGTTCAGTGTCCAAGTCATCAAGGTCTACAAGTCCCTCTTCTTCGGTGATAGTTTCGATGACATTGGCGACTTGTTGCTTCATCTTGAAAAACTGTGTGATCGTGGACTGCTTTTGTTCGTTCACCTTCGTGGTGTAGACCGCCATTAGTTGCTTGTTGAGCTCATCAAATGTCTCATTAATGATTGAAGAACTCTCCAGGTTACCCTCAACAATATCCTTGGCCTTCGTTATGAACCCAAGTGCCTCTGATAATTGCTGGACACTGAGGGAGCGAGGCTGTGGCTGGGTGGCTGGCATTTCTGGTTCGTCCTCCATCACGTCTTCTCTTATCAAATTTACCACTGCCTCACTTGCATCCACTTTTTCCCCCACCAACTCTTGCATCACATCAGCCTCTCTCACATCACGAAAGCCAGGTGCAGGGACAGTGTTAATTGAGGCAAGGGTGTCAGCCAGCAAGTCTGCCTGCCGTTGAATCTGTGCAGGATTTGGCGGGTTGGGTTGGTTGTCATTGGGTACCGGTACTAACAGATTTTTCCAGGCATGACTGATGGTTGCATCTGTTATTTTATTCCATGCTTTGACAATGAAATCCACTGCTTGGCGAATGTTGAACCTCTTCCAAAATGCCTTCACCGTGACAATTTCCACTGCTTCATTTTGGGTGTCGGCGGTGTCCTGGGTGGCAGAGGTGTCCTGGGTGGCAGCGGTGTCATGGGTAGGGGTGGTGGGTGATTCGCTTTCACTTTCACTGTCACTGGCAGCATTTTCAATCTCCATCAGCTCCTCATTAGTGTCGGTTTCATGCCGCATTTTGTCATGGAGGTACTTGTAGTAGAGTAGCTTGATGTTGGCAATTATTTCTTGGTCCAGTGGCTGTAATTTGGAGGTGGTGTTAGGTGGCAGAAATACGACCTGGACATGGGGGTTGCGGCCTACCAGGAATTTGGCATGGCCAGGTGCATTATCTAGGAATAAAATCACCTTGAAGTCCAGGTTAAGATCTGCACATTTCTTCTCAGCGTCAGGAACAAAACATTTGTCAAACCAATGGATAGAGAGTGCTGAGGTCATGTAGGCTGATTTTGTTGTCTCCCAATAAACATCTAATTTTGTCATGTCCATGTGTCTGTAGGGCCTAGGCTTCTTGTATTTGTGTATCACGAGAGGTTTCATTTTGTGGCTGCCTGATGCATTGCAGGTGAAGAGTAAGCTGAAGCGTTCTCTGGCCATTTTTACACCAGGTGCCTGCTTTTCCGCCTTGGAAATGAAGGTAGCTTTGGGAGAACGTTTCCAATAGATGCCTGTTTCGTCGCCGTTGTAAACTTGATGCAAGCTGTACCCTCCTTCTTCGATTATCTGCTTCGCTATTGCAGGATAATTAGCGGCAGCCTCATTGTCAGCAGAAGATAACTCTCCTTGATAGTGTGCATATTTAATACCACACCGCTTCTTGAATTTTTGCAGCCAGCCTACAGAGGCATTAAATGGAGGGAGTTTCTTTATTTTCTTTTTCTTGCAAACAGACTCGTAGAAAATCCTAGCCTGTTCTCGTACCTGGGGTCCATTCACACTTGCATTTTCTCTTGATCTTCGCTGAACCCACTTATCTAGGTAGTATTCCATTTCAGCCACTATACGATTTGATTCATTGTAAATGGAGGTGATGCGGCGTTGGCCAAGTTCATTTCCTGCAAACAATTTCTTGGCCAGTGCCACAGACTTCTTTATTTCTGCCTGCTTTCCCCTCATAGTAGATATAGTACTCTGAGGTATACCAGTTAATCTTTGTATTTCACTCACTTTGTGGCCTTTTTCTAGAAGTTGCATCACTTTATCCTTGTCTTCTGTTGTGTATTTGTTAAGTTTTTTTCCTTTTCTATACTCTCGTTTTGCACTTTGCACTGTCTTTTTTTCTACAACTGGTTTCGGTACACGATTCCCACCTTCCACTCCCTCTCCATTGTCCCTTTCGGTGGCCTTGCTAGCCATTATGAATGCGATAAAAAAAGGTCCAGGTAGACAACTTCACAATACAACTTTTCAAGCGTATGGCGGACGTGTGACTGGTACACCAAGTGGCCGCTAGGTGTCAGGACGCTCGAAACAGTGGCGCATCGCCTAGCGCGACTGTTTTCGGTTGTATTCGGTGATCGAGATCGGCGTGTTGTCATCGAGATTCGTGAAAAGTTGGATTTGGAATGTACCATCGAGATGCGAAATATCGAGATGAGATTGATCGAGATTGGCGATTCCACTGTACAGGTGTGCTTCTCACTCTTAGTCAGGCAAGCCTGCTCGGACAGAGTCTCTAAGCCACACCCTAACTCACAATGCTCACAAAAACGGTAAACTGTGGCACAATAACAAGCATACAGAGATGATAAACCCCTAGCTGTTAATCTGCCAAGTGGCAGAGGTCTAGCCGGAAGGATATAGGCTTCGGATACCCGGGCTGAGCCACCTGCTCTAGCCTAGGGACGTTCCCAGGTCTGTGCGCCAAATTACTCTAATTGAAAGGGTGCTCTCTTGAGAGACTCAGATCGCAAGTATCTGACTCTCTCCTGGCGACCCTAAAACAAAAGCAAGACGTGCTAGCGCAGTGCTGAGTGGACTAGGCAAGGGCCCTCACACAACACTACACTAGACACACAGGGACACAGACAAGAAAATGCCCCCAGACTCCTACGGGTATCCTAGTAAAGTCGTGCGGGTCCACAGGACTCGCACCAGCAGACTTTACTTAAAGGATCGCAAAAAGCCCCCCCTCCGGTCTAGCCCCTGCTAACCTGACACAAGAACACACTAGCAAGTATGAAACTACCAAATATGAGACAACAAAAAAGCTTCCTAGGTCTCATTAACAATTACGTCTCTGCATAAGGCCCAAAATCCTATCTAGTTATCTGAGAGCTCGTCGTTAATACAATAATAGATATAAGGTCTATCAAGGGGATGGGATAATTAAATAGATTGGTGAAGTAGTGGAAGGAAGGTATACAAAGTAAGAGAGAAAGTTTCTAAGTGGGTTTGAGAGGGATAGATATCAAGGGGGTCCGAAGGGTACGACAGTGAGGTGAGCTCTGAGTCTTGAATCTGTCTGGACCCCGCCCTAGGCATGCAGAATACATCTCATGCTTGGCAACACTCAACACAGTTGCCGGGTCAAAATCCTCTACCCCGTGCGTGAGTCGAAACTAAGCCTAACGTTGCAAACAAATGCATATGGCAACGCTTCAGGCTCGTCCCAAGCTGGCAAGTGAAGCAACGTCCCAAGCCGGTCCCTCTCTCCCGCTCGTCTCCTCCCGCCCTCACTAGACTTACATCTTATATATTATAATGAAACAATCAACTATCGAGAATAAAATATACTAAGATGCGTTGGTTAAGAATATGGGTAGCTACAAGCTGTGAAATAACATAAGAATATCCCAGACATTAGTTACGTTGTCGTAGGATATATACTAAGGAAAAGCCTGCCAGCCGGTTTCTAAACGGCTGGGCAGCCGACACGCGCGCATGCCCGCACGTGGCTACTATGCAGAAGCGTCACACCTCCCCCAAGATATAAGACCCTTGACTAAGTTCTTCATATCTAACAGAAAGCTTCTCATAGTACCACATACTGTTGCGACACAAGGCACTATATATAACAAAAATAAAGAGGCAGGGAGGGATCTGTGGGGGCGCTCGGTTGTGGCCTTGGCCTTGCTTGGGGCCTTGGGGCTGTTCGGCCAGGCAGCCTGGGGAACAGCAACAACAACAACAACAAAAATAAAGACTCTTGCGCTCCACCGAGCAAGTTCAACTAACTCAGCGACAATAAGCGAAAACATTCAACTTAGATACTGCTACAACATCTTATACAAAATTCTACATGTTATAAAAATAAAGAGTTTTTATAAGGTTTTTGTTTGTTTTTTTAATTTGTTTTTTTCGGCTGAACTACAGTGACAGCCTATTTTCCTCCACACTCAACCCTCAATCCTGTGGCAGTCTAACCAACATCATCCACCCTTGATAGACAATCCGCTATCAAGTTATCAGAACCGGCAATATGGCGTATGTCCAGATTATACTCCTGAAGCATGAGTGACCACCTGGTCAGCCTCATATTCCGGTTATGAAACTGATTCAAGAATTTCAGAGGGTGATGATCGGTATAAACCACTACGACTGGTCCGAAAGCAGGAACATATACATCGAAGTGCCTGAGCGCCAGGAGTTCTTTTTCAATTACAGAGTAATTCCTTTGTGCACTATTGAATTTTTTACTGTAAAAACTCACTGGATGTTCGATACCTTCATCATCTGTCTGTAACAAGACAGCCCCTGCCCCTACGCCACTGGCATCAGTCGCCAGCTGAAAAGGTCTGCTGAAGTCCGGGGCCCTGAGTATGGGGTGGGTACATAACAGGTGTTTCACCAAGGAAAACGCCTCTCCACACTCAGGAGACCACCGGAACTTCTTGTCCTTAGATAATAAGTCAGTTAAAGGTGCAAGTACAGTCGAATAGCCTTTGATGAAGCGACGATAATAGCCTATCATACCTAGAAACCGCATGATTTGTTTCTTAGTCGTAGGCTGGGGAAACTGATCGATGGCTTTGATCTTTGTCTGTGGAGGGCACACCTGACCCATTCCCACCTCGAATCCCAGGTACAAAACTGTGGCTTTGACAAAATCGCACTTACCCAGGTTTACCACCAAACCTGCTTTATTCAGTTTATTAAAAAGCCGTCCGATGTGAGCACAGTGACTGTTAAAATCCTCGTCGTATATTATGACATCATCTAGGTACACCGTACAGTTGGGAATGTTGGCTACAATGTCGTTCATTAATTTCTGAAACGTTGCAGGGGCATTTTTCAGCCCGTATGGCATAACATGGCAACGATATGTGGCACCATCCACCACAAACCCACACACCTCTCGCGCTCGCTCAGACAAGGGCACTTGCCAATAACCCTTAACAAGGTCTATCTTAGTGAGGATCTTGGCTTTTCCTATCTTATCCACACTGTCGTCCACGCGAGGGAGAGGGTTGGCATTTGTGGGGGTTAAACCATTCAACCTGCGGAAATCTATACAAAACCGCACCTTGCCATCTGGTTTGGGCTGCAGTGTGACGGGGGAAGTCCACCTTACTGCACCTTCAGAAATCAGCCCACGTTTTAGCATATAATCCAGCTCTTCCCTAAGTGCTGGTAATTTAATAGGGGGAACACGGTATGGCACTGATTTAAAGGGCGGGTGGTCCCCAACATCGACATCGTGCACCGCTTGAGTAGTGAGGCCAGGATGCTCCGCGAAAACAGCTGGGTTTGAATCTAACAAGTGCTGCACAGCTACACGCTGTTGCTCAGGCAGGTGCAATATCAACTCGTGAGCCACTTGTCTAGAATTCCCCGCCCACTGATCCGCGGAAACATGACAATCCCAATTATCCTCCCCCCGCAGCTTGACTGTCCCTTCCTCCTTCTCCACCACGATCGCTGCAGATCAACACCGGGACAGTGAGAGGCTCGGAGGGGCACCTCACATACTCTTTCATCAGATTTACATGGCAAAGTTGGTTCTTTTTCTTACGATCAGGAGTAGCTACTAAATAGCCGAGATCAGAAACCTTCCTTACAACCCGATACGGACCAGAATACTTGGCAGACAAGGGGTGTCCCACCAGAGGCAGTAGTATCAGTACCTCCTGATCTACTTCAAACTCCCTCAGCTTCACCTTCTGGTCGTATCTGTCCTTCATCTGAGCTTGTGAACTCTTAAGGTTCCGACCTGCTACCTCCAAGCTCTTTAGCATTCTCTCACGGCTTTCAACTACATACTTTAGAAGCGAGCATGGCTTTGTGACTCCCTCCCAGATCTCCTTGACTATGTGGAGGGGCCCCCTGACCCTGTGTCCAAAAACCAACTCGTTCGGGCTAAATCCCAAACTCTCCCCAGGTACTTATCTCGCAGCAAATAAAACGTATGGGAGACCTAGATCCCAGTCCTTCCCATTTTCCATGCAATAACACCGCAACATACACTTGAGAGTCGAGTGCCACCTTTCCAAAACTCCCTGACTCTCGGGATGGTAGGCAGATGACACCACAGACACTATCCCATGTTGCTGCATGGTCTGCTTAAGGGGACCGACCGGTTAATTTAGGCTTAAAAAACTCGAAATCCTGAAAACACCAATAGGTGTTTACTCAACAAGAGTCAACATCCCTTCATAAGCCAGTGAAATATTATTAGTGAAAACCCATTGGAAATAGTATTTTTTTATGTTTTCCAAACTTTTCCTGTAATTCTAAAAACGTTATATAGCGAACTTTGAAATTAACATGCTCAGTAACAACTGGTCGTACGAGGAGCATACCTATATAAATCGAAAGAGCGTAAGCTACTCTACAACCTGCCATACGCTTTATCTTCTACTTTGCCATGTTCCTGCATAAAATATTGTAAATCTAAATAACTAAAGTAAAAATGTTCACCTAATGACCTTAGACTTTCACCTGTTTTTCTCAGAACCTATATTGCCGCACTATCGGATGTTATTTTACAGTTATTATTGGACCTATAGGAATGGTGTATATACCATTGGAAAGGTAATTAAAAACACTAAAAGGCCTATAAACCAAATTTACTCTTAATAATTTAAAAAAATTCACAATATGTCGTCAAAGTTGTAATTTTTTTATAAATATATTCGCCTGAATCCGTCATCACCTAAATCGAACAAATACACAAAATATATAAAATGTGTTTTATAGAAACTATAGATACACCTTTTGTGAGTTGTTTGATCACATAAAACATGTGCTATGGGGATTTCTGTAGGAGTTTATCATTTTCTGCAGTACTATGATTTTCATTTTTTTTTACCTAAATTGCAAGAAAACAGCAAAAATAAAATAAAATATATATTTTTTTTAATCTAGTTTTATGGTCATATACACCTGTGCCAAATTTAATTTAAATTGATAGTAAGACCTGGAAGTAGCATAATTATCCGGTCGGTCCCCTTAAACAGAGCAGAAGTAAAATTGGATCCCTGATCAGACTGGATCTCCTGAGGGTAGCCATAACGAGAGAAATAGACAAGTAGGTTTTTGACAAGTCTTAGCCATCCCGTTGTGCATGGGGTAAGCATCTGGATACCGTGTTGCTACATCCATTACAGTTAGTAAAAATGTATTGCCGGCACTAGTGGGGGGCAATGGGCCAACCATATCGATAACTACTTTGCTGAAGGGCGGCCCAATGACAGGGAAGGGTTGTAACGGGGCTCTCGGGATGACCTGATTGGGTTTCCCAACAACTTGACAAGTGTGACACTGTGACACCCATGACACGACACTCGCCTTTAACCCAGGCCACCAGAAAAGCTTGCTCAGAGCTGCCTCCGTCTTACGTGCCCCCAGGTGCCCTGCCAAAGGCACATCATGAGCTAATCTCAATAAGCTCTCACGGCACACCTTCGGTACTACTAACTGGTCCACTAATCCTGACCCGCCATCCCACTTTTTCTTGGGATCCTGATGTCTCCGATACAAGATCCCCTCGGACAAGAAAAAATCACCAAGCTGCGCATCCCCATCGCTCTCCAGTTCGATAGCACCATTACCACACGCCCTGACTTCAGGATCTTCCAGCTGCAAGGAACATATATCAGCAGGTGCGAGATTATCCAAGTTCATCTTAAATAATTTATTTCCACCTCCAATGTCCCGCTGAGCCATCCTTTCCTCACACTGCGCATAACGATGCTGTCGCAGAGTCTCTTCCTGCCCTGCACCTGCACTAGCGGTGACAGGCCCCGGGGCCTCTCCAGACTCTAACATAGGTGCCAATAATGAGTCACCAAGAAACACTGCCGGCTCAAAACTCTCCAATTGACCAACACTTCCCGTTTTCTTGTGACCTTTCCTCCGCGGTTTGATAGACTGAGGTGGTGGCTGCAAGGCTCCGGATGTCTGAGAACGCGTCACAACACACGCCATGGTTTGTACGCTACACTTCTCAACCCACTCCTGTTCCTCCCTACTAACGTCGGCCGCCTTCTCGGCAACGACCAAGGGTGAAACCTTAGAAGCAGGCACCGCAAAGTCGTTGCCGAGGAGGAGGTCGACGCCCCCAACAGGTAAGTTCTCTACAATTCCTACATCCAGCTCCTTCGCCACACCACCCACCTCCAGCTCCATCCGCACCAGCGGGTAGGACTTCGTAGCATTGATCCCCTGAACTACCACCACCCGAGCAGCGTTAATCGGCCTACCAGTAAAGTTCTTTAACAAGGTCTGAGAAGCCCCCGTATCACGCAATAGCTTAACTCCTCGCCTTTCGCCAGCCCACCTCACAAAACCATGCCCTCTATGACCCCCAAAGACGTCGCGGACAGGGTTCGAGCCTTCCGGACTCTTGAACACAGGCTGTGTCCCAACCTCTGACGAACTACCCTTGGCAAACTCAGAAGATATAGGCGACACCCCTATGCTGCGGGCCAATGACACAACCTTGTTTGGTGGCTTGTTCGGACAAGCATTTGCAAAGTGACCTTTCTTGTGACATGCAAAGCACTCTTTACTCTTTGGTTTCCCTTGGGAGTGGGAGGTACCATTAGACTTCTTATACGGGACGGTATTTGGTTTATGTTCAGTTTTATTGTCAGTGCTACATGGTTTTGTGTATTTATGTGTATCAAAATTCTTGGGAGGGGGAGGGGTACGATCCTTTGCACCCGACTCACTCCTAGCTGCTGCTTCGCACCCTCGAATTAATGACAGTCGGCGGTCAGCCATTTCTGCTGCCTCCTGGAGAGTTTTAGGATTTCTATCTATCTATCTATTGCCTGACGCCGTGATCCCCGAAGGGGTGGCCACGAACGAACCGCCCCCATGCACCTCTGTCCCCAGTCAGTCGACGCCCCTCCCCCCAACCAGCACCGCCTTCGTTCATGTAGTTCCTCACTCCATCCTTCCACCTCATATTCGGTCTACCTCTCCCCCTCTGTCCCTCCACCTCGCTCTCGTACACCCTCTTAGTCATTCTCTCGCTTTCCATACGTTCCATATGGCCGAACCATCTCAAGTTGTTCCTTTTCACACTTTCCAGCACATCTACCTCCACACCACACCTCCTTCTTACTTCCTCATTAGTCTGTCTATCCCTCCATGTAACTCCGCACGCACTCCTTAAGTAATTCATTTCCACTGCTCTCACTCTTGGTCTGAGTCTCTCAACCAACGTCCATGCTTCGCTTCCGTAAGTCAGTGTCGGGATTACCACACTGTCATGCAAGGACTTCTTCACTTCCATACTGACCACCCTATTTCTTGTTACTGCTTTTAGCGTTCCTACAACCCTCTTCCCCTGTTGTACCCTCTCCCGCACTTCTTCATCCATAGTCCCATCTTTACTCAACACACTGCCCAGATACTTAAAAGAGTTGACGATCTCCATAGCTGACCGTTCAGCTTCACCTCACACTCTGTGACTTCACCCCTTTCGAAGACCATAACCTTGCTCTTCCCCGCATTTACCTTCAAATTCCGTTTTTTCGCACACTGTTCCAAACTCATTTACCAGACCCTGCACAACTCCCATTCATTATCACTCATCAGAACTGTATCATCCGCAAACAGCAGTATAGGTAGCTTCCACTCAATTCCCTCCCTTTTCAGCGATACACCAACATTCACTGCTCTTGATAGTATTTCTTTCATGACTCCATCCATATATACAGTAAACAACCACGGGGACATCACACACCCCTGTTTCAAACCAACATTCAGGTCAAAGAACTCGCTCTGCTCACTCTCCACACGTACTGCCGCCTTTGCACCCTCATACATGCTCTTCACTGCTTTCAGCAACTTGCCCTCTACTCCGTATATTCTAAGTACTTTCCACAAACCTTCTCTATCCACTCTGTCATAGGCCTTCTCCAAGTCCATAAAGGCAACATACACCTTTTGTTTCTTCTCCAGATACTTCTCCACAACACAATTCAGGGTAAAAATCTGATCTACACATCCTCTTCCCTTCCTAAAACCTCCCTGCTCGTCGCCTATCCATTTCTCCGTTCTCACTCTCACTCTCTCAATCACTACCCTACTGTATACCTTCCCTACTACGCTTAGAAGACATATTCCTCGGTGGTTACCACACACTCCTCTTTCCCCTTTGCCCTTATATAGGGGGACTATTATGCCAGTCTTCCAGTCATCGGGTGCACTCCCCTTCTCCCATGCTAGTTTGCACATTTTCCATACCCATTCTATCACTATCTCACCACCATACCTCAACATTTCCCCACACACTCCATCTGTTCCTGGTGCTTTCCCCAACTTCACTCTTTTCATGGCTTCCCACACTTCTGACCTCCTGATCCCCACCTCCTCCTCCACTACTTCTCTTCTTCTCCCTCCCATACCATATCCAGCTATGTTTGCTGGCTCTTCATTCCTTTCATTTAGCAACTCACTGAAGTACTCCCTCCATCTTTCGACTCTCTCTTGCTTCTCGGCTAGCATTCTCCCATTCTTATTTTAGGATTTGTTTCCTTTATATTTAATGTTAAGTCCCTGCCTGTGCACTTAAAGAACTGCTCCAAGAGAACCAGCTCACTCAACTCCTCAAAAGTAGCTGCCGTCTCAGAACGCAGCCAATGTCGTAGTGCATCAGACAAGTCCCGGGCGTGTTCTAGGAAGGTACTATCCTTGCCCTTAGTAACACCCCGAAACTTCAAGCGGTAAGTTTCCGGTTGTAACTCATAGGCCCGTAGCACAGCCTTCTTTAGCTCATCATAAACTACACAGGACTCTAAAGGTAGTGCATCATACGCTTTTAGCCCCTTTCCTAGGAATCTTGATGAAACTAATGCTGCCCACTTTTCCTGAGGCCACTGGTGTTCCTGACACTTCTTCTCAAATCGCATAAAAAACTCAGTCACACATAATTCATCGAACACAGGAACTAGTTTAAGCAGGTGCGACAATGATTGGTCCCGATGTTTGTTACCTCCCCCAATATTTCGCCCTGTTACCTCCACTCGAGATCTCTCCAGCTCCCTGTCAGCCCGATACCTAGTAGACTCTGCCTGCAGTTCAGCCTCTCGTATAGCTGTTCTCTCTGCAGCCTCAGCCTGCACACTAGCCTGTCTCTCGGCAGCCTCAACCTGAGCTCTAGCCTGTCTTTCGGTAGCCTCAACCTGAGCTCTAGCCTGTCTTTCGGTAGCCTCAACCTTGGCCCTAGCAACCTCAACCTTGGCCATCTCAAGCCGAAACAACAAATCTGGAGTCAACCCTTGAGGAGGGGAAGGTGCATTTATTGGAGAGGGTCCCTGTCATTGAATTCCACGCTGCCATTGACCATCAACTTGGGGGTATGTACTAAATTCAGGCACCCTGACGTTTGATATGGGGGTAGAGTGGAAGGGGGCCTGGGGACCGGGGCCCCCAGTCGCCTCTCCACCCAGGTCTCTCCCTTCTAAACCCAATATCAAAGTCCTCAGTTGATCTTTCCTCATGCCACTTAAACCTTGGTGACCCTGAAGACCTGCCACACACTTTAAGCCATACTTATTCAGCTTCAACACCCTGGCAGCGGTAAGGGGCACCTCTAAAAATCTTCTAGCACCCTCCTCGCTATCGACTAGCCACTCCACAGGTCTTTCTCCCTCCGAGCCCGTATCGTGACCTGACCCATCACTGTGTTCTGATGTATTAGACATGTTTGTGTACTGCAGTAATTATCATGGTTATAGAATGTGCCTTATCTCCTATGCAAGTATGTATATACTAATGTTATTTAAAGTCTTTAATGTGTTATATTGGTTGCTCCAAAAAAAAAACTCTATGTCCACTGTATTCCTCTAATCATAAGGAATCTCAAAACAAATGACTACTATATTCCTCTGTTCAGTAAATCCTATGCAAGGTCGCCATTTGTTACGTCCTGGGATATATAAACACTGGCTCTTTCTATTGGACTAGGTATGCGGCAACAAGCAACAACGGAAAACGCTAGATCCAACCCTTATCTATAAACCCAGGCAACAAACCACCCTAAACCGTCAAGAGTCCTGCCTGGACAACGAGGTATCCTATGACTCGGTTACAGGGTGCACGCACTATAGACTGCTGATAGTCAAGCAGGCTATATAAAAGATCACACAATTAAGTTGACTTGAAGCTTCAAGGAAAAGATAGATAACAGAATTAAATTGCAGAAACAATTTAATAACAAAGTAGAAGAAAGTACATTTAACGTTACGTTAATTAATACAACTAATCACCCCTGCGTGAAAGAAGGTGAAAGCAAACAGTCCTCAAAACATCGTACCGGTAGACAAGATGCGGGTTTCTAAACTGCATGCGGCTACTGTAGGATCTGATGCTTAGCAAAGAAAGTACGTTACGGATTTAGAGAACTCTTAACTCATAAGCAGGAATAAATACTAGTGATAGGCCACACAGTGTATAATGGCATAGGTATAATTAAATAAAGGCAGCAACTCGCAACATAACCACATACAGGTGTGCTCACTCTTAGTCAGGCAAGCCTGCTTGGACAGAGTCTCTAAGCCACACCCTAACTCACAATGCTCACAAAAACGGTAAACTGAGGCACAATAACAAGCATACAGAGATGATAAACCCCTAGCTGTTAATCTGCCAGGTGGCAGAGGTCTAGCCGGAAGGATATAGGCTTCGGATACCCGGGCTGAGCCACCTGCTCTAGCCTAGGGACGTTCCCAGGTCTGTGCGCCAAATTACTCTAATTGAAAGGGTGCTCTCTTGAGAGACTCAGATCGCAAGTATCTAACTCTCCTGGCGACCCTAAAACAAAAGCAAGACGTGCTAGCGCAGTGCTGAGTGGACTAGGCAAGGGCCCTCACACAACACAACACTAGACACACAGGGACACAGACAAGAAAATGCCCCCAGACTCCCACGGGTATCCTAGTAAAGTCGTGCGGGTCCACAGGACTCGCACCAGCAGACTTTACTTAAAGGATCGCAAAAAGCCCCCCCTCTGGTCTAGCCCCTGCTAACCTGACACAAGAACACACTAGCAAGCATGAAACCACCAAATATGAGACAACAAAAAAGCTTCCTAGGTCTCATTAACAATTACGTCTCTGCATAAGGCCCAAAATCCTATCTAGTTATCTGAGAGCTCGTCGTTAATACAATAATAGATATAAGGTCTATCAAGGGGATGGGATAATTAAATAGATTGGTGAAGTAGTGGAAGGAAGGTATACAAAGTAAGAGAGAAAGTTTCTAAGTGGGGTTGAGAGGGATAGATATCAAGGGGGTCCGAAGGGTACGACAGTGAGGTGAGCTCTGAGTCTTGAATCTGTCTGGACCCCGCCCTAGGCATGCAGAATATATCTCATGTTTGGCAACACTCAACACAGTTGCCGGGTCAAAATCCTCTACCCCGTGCGTGAGTCGAAACTAAGCCTAATCTATCTATCTATCTATTGCCTGACGCCGTGATCCCCGAAGGGGTGGCCACGAACGAACCGCCCCCATGCACCTCTGTCCCCAGTCAGTCGACGCCCCTCCCCCCAACCAGCACCGCCTTCGTTCATGTAGTTCCTCACTCCATCCTTCCACCTCATATTCGGTCTACCTCTCCCCCTCTGTCCCTCCACCTCGCTCTCGTACACCCTCTTAGTCATTCTCTCGCTTTCCATACGTTCCATATGGCCGAACCATCTCAAGTTGTTCCTTTTCACACTTTCCAGCACATCTACCTCCACACCACACCTCCTTCTTACTTCCTCATTAGTCTGTCTATCCCTCCATGTAACTCCGCACGCACTCCTTAAGTAATTCATTTCCACTGCTCTCACTCTTGGTCTGAGTCTCTCAACCAACGTCCATGCTTCGCTTCCGTAAGTCAGTGTCGGGATTACCACACTGTCATGCAAGGACTTCTTCACTTCCATACTGACCACCCTATTTCTTGTTACTGCTTTTAGCGTTCCTACAACCCTCTTCCCCTGTTGTACCCTCTCCCGCACCTCTTCATCCATAGTCCCATCTTTACTCAACACACTGCCCAGATACTTAAAAGAGTTGACAATCTCCATAGCCTGACCGTTCAGCTTCACCTCACACTCTGTGACTTCACCCCTTTCGAAGACCATAACCTTGCTCTTCCCCGTATTTACCTTCAAATTCCGTTTTTCGCACACTGTTCCAAACTCATTTACCAGACCCTGCAACTCCCATTCATTATCACTCATCAGAACTGTATCATCCGCAAACAGCAGTATAGGTAGCTTCCACTCAATTCCCTCCCTTTTCAGCGATACACCAACATCCACTGCTCTTGATAGTATTTCTTTCATGACTCCATCCATATATACAGTAAACAACCACGGGGACATCACACCCCTGTTTCAAACCAACATTCAGGTCAAAGAACTCGCTCTGCTCACTCTCCACACGTACTGCCGCCTTTGCACCCTCATACATGCTCTTCACTGCTTTCAGCAACTTGCCCTCTACTCCGTATATTCTAAGTACTTTCCACAAACCTTCTCTATCCACTCTGTCATAGGCCTTCTCCAAGTCCATAAAGGCAACATACACCTTTTGTTTCTTCTCCAGATACTTCTCCACAACACAATTCAGGGTAAAAATCTGATCTACACATCCTCTTCCCTTCCTAAAACCTCCCTGCTCGTCGCCTATCCATTTCTCCGTTCTCACTCTCACTCTCTCAATCACTACCCTACTGTATACCTTCCCTACTACGCTTAGAACACATATTCCTCGGTGGTTACCACACACTCCTCTTTCCCCTTTGCCCTTATATAGGGGGACTATTATGCCAGTCTTCCAGTCATCGGGTGCACTCCCCTTCTCCCATGCTAGTTTGCACATTTTCCATACCCATTCTATCACTATCTCACCACCATACCTCAACATTTCCCCACACACTCCATCTGTTCCTGGTGCTTTCCCCAACTTCACTCTTTTCATGGCTTCCCACACTTCTGACCTCCTGATAATGTTGCAAACAAATGCATATGGCAACGCTTCAGGCTCGTCCCAAGCTGGCAAGCGAAGCAACGTCCCAAGCCGGTCTCTCTCTCCCGCCCTCACTAGACTTGCATCTTATATATTATAATGAAACAATCAACTATCGAGAATAAAATATACTAAGATGCGTTGGTTAAGAATAAGGGCAGCTACAAGCTGTAAAACAACATAAGAATATCCCAGACATTAGTTACGTTGTCGTAGGATATATACTAGGGAAAAGCCTGCCGGCCGGCTTCCGCCAGCCGGTTTCTAAACGGCTGGGCAGCCGACGCGCGCGCATGCCCGCACGTGGTCCACTATGCAGAAGCGTCACAGGATGCAACGTTTCTTCGTATGGATAATGTAGGGAGGTCCTGTGTGATTGCAGGGTTATTGATTAATCTAATAGCTTTATTTTGAATTTTGTCCAACTGCCTCAATGCAACCACTCCACTTCCACCCCACAGAGGTGAACAGTAATCCATCTGAGAACGCACATGACTTTTATATATTACGGCCAACTGCTCGTCAGTGAAGAATTCTCGAACTCTGTACAGGAGTCCCAGTTTTTTAGAGGCATTCTTAGCAATGCTTCTAACATAATGTGTCCAGCTCAAGTTAGTAGTTAATGTTACACCGAGAATGTCAATACTAGGGGAAGTGGGAACATTTACATCATTAAAAAATATATGGGAGTCAGTGAGATTCTGTCGGTTAGAAAATTGAATGTACTTGGTTTTCTGTGCATTAAAGGAAACTAGATTCTCTTGTCCCCATTCATTAATTCTAGAAAGGTCCTGGTTCAGAGAAATTGCAGTGTTCATTTTTGAATTTATAATTTCGGGTTGGGTGAAAGAATTGGTAAATGTGAAGGAACTGTGGAGTGTTGAGTCATCTGCGTAGGAATGTATTGGATTATGAGTGGTAGATATGAGATCATTGATATGAATGAGGAACAGAGTTGGGGCCAAAACTGATCCCTGGGGAACACCAGCATTTATTGAGTGAAATTGAGAATACAGGCCATCTACCATTACACATATTTTTCTGTTATGAAGATAAGAAGAAATTAGTGGAACTAATGATGCAAGGCCGTAGTGTGACATCTTCGACAATAAGGATTGATGCCAGACTCTATCAAATGCCTTTGATATATCCAGTGCTATTGTATGTGTTTCACCATGTTGGTCTGTAGCTTGGTTGATTTGATGCGTAAGAAGGCAAAGAATGTCTGCAGTTGATCGACATCGTCTAAAACCATATTGCCTATCACTGATTAATTTATTATTCTCCAGATGCTTAATTATGTGATTATTTAATATAATTTCAAAGACTTTGCCAAGAGTGGAAGTTATAGCTATTGGTCTGTAGTTTGATGGATCTGAAGAGGCACCTTTTTTAGGAACTGGATGGATGTTTGCTTCTTTCCAGGGTACTGGGAAGCATGAGGTATGAGTGCACAGACGGATTTTTTTTACCAATACAGGAGCGAGCACCAAGGAGCAATTCTTAAGTACTATTGGAGGAATTTCATCTGGACCAGGAGCCTTATCTATTGAGAGATGCTGCAAAATAGTTTTGACATATCTGGTGTGGATCTTAAGTGAGGAAATTTCAGGCAAATTAAAATTAAGTACAGGGACATCTTGATTTATTTCATCTAAGGTTGAGTTGGTGGAGAAAATATCCGCAAGAAGGTTAGCTTTACCTCGTGGGTCACTTACAAGATTGCCAGTCGGAGATTTTAATGGTGGAATGGATGAAGCAGTAGTGAAGTTGGATTTGAATGAGTTAAGAGTAGACCAAAATATTTTGTTATCATTTGGATTATTTAGAAGTTTATTTGCCTGCTTATGGAGAAAGTTTGATTTAGTTAGGTTTAATACAGTTTTGGCATGATTTCTGATGTTTCTAAAGTAATTAAAGGCTTCCAGTGTTTTTGATCTTGTGTATGCATTGTAGGCTATTGCTTTTTGTTCAGTTACTCTAGCACAATTATGGTCAAACCATTTAGGTGAATTAGATCTTTTACTGTACTTTTGATGAGGAATAAAAGTTTCCATTCCAATTTTTACAAAATCTTGTATGTGGCTCAAGGTGGAGTGTGCATCATTAGAAAAGAAAGAGGTCCAGGGAATATCAATAAAGAAACCTTGAAGACCCTCCCAGTCTGCCCTATCGTAATGCCATTTAGTCACCAAAACAGGTTCAGAGTGGGAAGGTGTGGTAGGTGATAGACAGGTGGCCTGTATCAGACAGTGATCAGAAGATCCAAGTGGGGACCTCACTGTAACATCATAATTTTCTGAATTGGTTGTTAAAAATAAGTCCAGTAGGTGGGAATTATGATTAGGATTATCTGGTACACGGGTGGGTTGGTTGACTAGTTGAGTGAGATTAAATGAGTCTGCAAATAGCTCACATTCAAGACCAGCATCATCAGTCCTGGCTGAATGAGTTAGCCATTCAACATTATGGACATTAAAATCACCCAACACAGTGATTTCAGAAGAAGCATTTAAGTTGAGGACACTGAGTTGTGAGGACAGAGAATCAAAAAGACTTTCTACAGCTTTACTCTTATCATAGAGGTTGAGGATATCGTGGAAGTCTGAGAGGTTTGTTAACCCTTAACCAACGGCGCTCGACATTATCGAGTTAAAGAAAACGTGCCCATATGCGGACCTCGACATATGTCGAGTGCAATTTTGAGCACGTAATGTGCTCTGAGAGAGAGCTGAGCGGCGCGAGGAGCATAGATTGCTTCCTGACCGCTCACCACCACCGCCGTGGGTCGACTGAAATTTATTACACCCTCCTCCACCCTCTCTCACTCGCTACACAGGCAATTATGTAAGGAAATTACCTTATTTTAGGGTTTTTGCACTCGTGTTGCACGATCGTTGTAAGAGAACCAGTGGTCGTAGAAGGATGGTTCGGGTGTCATTGGAAAGCTCTGTTTACGCCCTTTCAGGGATAGATACTTGTATTACGCTCTGGGTATTGTTTATGCATGAAAAAGAGCACGGAAACAACCCCATTTAGGGTAAAACCACCCGCTTGGCGGGTAGTTGAAGTTACCGACCCACCCGCTCTTTGTGTGTTAAGCAGGAACGTTTGTTACGAAAGCCGTGTTGAGTATTTTTAAGTATGTTATTTTCCTCTAAGTGATTTACTAGTCTGTCTCTTATGAGCGTTTCTAGCATTTTACATACAACTGAGGTTAAGCTAATTGGACGATAGTTACTGGGTAGGGATTTGCTGCCTTTTTTTAAAATCAGTGTTATGTTTGCTAGCTTCCACTGATCAGGCATAGTTCCAGACTGCAAGGATTTATTGAATAGCAATGTCAATGGTTTGGAGAGCTCATCCTTAGCTTCCTTTAGAACTCTAGATGAGATTGTATAAGGTCCGGGCGTTTTATTTACCTCGAGTTTATCTAAACATTTCAATACTTCTTTCTCTGTACTGGTGATATTGCTTAGAACATCAGAATTATCTATCTGAATTGGCGATGCTGTAGGGATATCAATGAGGTCTTCTGTTGTAAAAACTGATGCAAAGAAGGTATTTGAGAGCATTACTCATTTGTACTTCGTCTTTGGTAGCCTATATTCACCATTTTCATCGACTAACGGTCCAACAGTTGAAGTATCTACTCTCTTCTTTCTGATATAACTATAGAATTCTTTTGGGTTTGTTTTACTTTGATTCGCAACATGTAACTCCAGGGCCTTTTTACTTTGCTTAATTTACATTTTGGCTTTGCGTCGTAGTTCTACAAATTTCACCCGTTCTTTGTCATTTTGAGAGGATGTTAATCTATCATTAGCAAACCTTTTAGCAAGCAGACAGTTTGAAATATCTTTATGCCACCATTTGGGCTTATCATTATGGCCTGTACGCCGTATTTTCGATGGTATGCAGTCTTGCACTGCTTTTAGGTAAGTGTTTGCGAATGATTCCCAAGATGTATTTATGTCGTTATTGTTGATTAGAAAGCTCCAGTCAGTTTCTTTAAACATTGCTCTAAGTTTACGAAAGTTTGCTTTCTTGAAATTAGGGACTTTTTCGATGCTGCTATTTGGTTTGATATTAGTAAACTTTAAAGTGAAAGTTATCGTACGATGGTCTCTGTTACTGAATTCATCACCGACGTTCAAATTCTCTATCAATTCTTCTTTTGTTGAAAGTACAAGGTCAAGGACATTATTCCACGGGTTGGAGATCTAACAAATTGATATAGCGAACTCTCTTGCAAGTTTGCATACAGGTCTTGTCCAGAGTGTGAAGTAATACTATCTCCCCACTTGGTCATAGGTAAATTGAAGTCGCCAAAAATTACGGTATCTTGCGAGTTACTTAAGTCTGCATTTTGCTCATAAATTTCTCGGTCAGTTTGCACTGATTGAGCTGGAGGTCTGTATATTAGTGCAAGTATTATTTTTGTACCTTTATTATTCTTTATTAGCACAAAGGATTTGTCGACGTTCACAATTTGAGGTTTTGACAAGAGGGTCGGGTTATGACTTTCTTTGATAAAAAATAAAACTCCACCTCCATTTCTATTAATTCGTCTTTTCTCAAACATTAGATAACCGGGAAGTGAATACTCTGCTAAAAAGTCTCTGTCTTCTGTATTTAGCCAAGATTCTGTTATGCCAATAACATCGTAATTTTCTGTAAAGACTAGTTCCTCTAAATCTGAAAATTTATTGCGTATGCTATGAGCGTTTGCATAGAAAACATTAAAAGTTTTGGATTTGAAATTCACGGAACTCTCTTTATTCAAATTCTTGGTTCTGCTCGGATCTACATTTTTATGTACCTGTCTGCCCTCAGTCCTCGATCCTCGTCCCTGGTTGTCCTTGGTCCTCGATGTCCTCGATCGTTGTCCCTAGTGGTCCTCGCTGTCCTTGATCATTGTCTCTGGTGGTCCTCCGTTCTCGCTGTCCTCGATCGTCGTCCCTGGTAGTTCTCAGTCCTCGATCGTCGCCCCTGGTCGTTCACGGTCCTCGATCCTCGTCCCTGGTGGTCCTCGGGCCTCGAACCTCGTCCCTGGTGGTCCTTGGTTGGCTCTGCTTTTTCTCCAAAAATCCTTTACTGCGTCGTGAAGCAGGCGGCCAAATCTTGCTGCTCCCACCTGGTTCAGATGGACTCCATCCGCTACAAACAGATGATCTTCACGGTTGAAGTCATTCCAGGTATTGATGAATCCAACATTTTCCTCCCTGCAGAGGTCAGCCAGACGACGATTTACGCTAGTGGCTACATTGAAGAATCGGCTCTTCACACCGATCCTGGGGACGATTCCTAATATGATGACTCTGCGTGACTTTTCCTTATACTTCTGAATCAGCTTCCGGTACTTCAGCATGAGGTCCTCCGATCTGGTCCGCTGCACGTCATTAGATCTGAAATGAATGACGTACATTGTGCGTGAGGGGGCTACCTTCGAAACTTCGTTGACTGCAGCTACAACGTCGTCCACACCGCCTCTCGGGATACAAAAGCGCTTCCTGGTTCTGGGTGCCTTGGCGCATAACTCCATAAGTTGTCCACGAACCATGGAATCTCCTACGAGCCGAATTTCTTCTATTTCTTCTTCGTCGTCTAAGTCCTCAAGAATCTGGTAATGGTTCTGGCACATGGTTTCGGTGATGATTCTCCTTGTGATGGGGCGAACGTTGTTTCTTACAACGCGTAAGTTGTCCTGAGAGGGAGCAGAGTCATTATTTTCTGGTCATGGTGCATGTACTGAAGCTGGTACCGCTATATCAGGCGTTGGGCTGTTGGAAGATGCCGCAGTGGTAGTAATTGCTTCATTTGATGATACTCCTACGTTGAGCGTCGCAGATTCTTGGAGTGTTTTCAGCTGGTAACACTAATAACCAGACCCCCGCATTGCCTGCATCAGTAGGGCTTCCTCAATTAAGTAACACTAATAACCAATTAACCAGACCCCCGCATTGCCTGCATCAGTAGGGCTTCCTCAATAAGGTTGTTGTTGTTGTTCCCTAAGCTGCCTGGCCGAACAGCCCCGAGTCCCTGAGGAAGGCCATGGCCACGATCGGGCTTTCCCACAGAGCTCTCATTGAGTGTAGGTTGTGTTGTTGGCGTAAGTGGTTGTGTGAAATGCAGTCTTCTATGATGTGTTTAATGGTATGGGGTGCTGTGTTACATCCCGGGCAGGCGTCGACAACGGAGTCATCCAGTCTCTTTTGATAGCTCAGGAGAGCTGGATGGTGTCCGCATCTCAGCCTGGCCAGGTGGACTCTGTCCTCGCGAGGGAGGGAGGATTTGGAAGGATGGATTTCGGGAGGTCGTGCATGCAGCTGCGTGTTGTCTGTGAGTGAGTGGATGGATTGGCGAGAGATATGAGTATGGATGTGCTTCTGGAAGTTGGTTCGGGGTGGGCAGGGAGGGAGAGAGGACAATAATTGTGTGTGATACCGTGTGCTGGGTGTTGTTTTGATATTTCTTGGTGTCTGTGGGTGTGTTGCCATGTAGTTTAGTGGGTGGTCTTGGTTCGTGGAGGCTGCTGCCAGGAATTGAGTGCCTCTTTGACTTTGACTTTGACTTTGACTTTGGTCTTTGACTTTGAGGATTTTGGTTTCTTGATGTAGATGATCTGTGGGTGCAGTAGCTGTGCAGCCTGTAATGATCTTCAGGGCTTTGTTTTGAATAGTCTGTAAGGTCTTATGATGTGTTTCAGCTAGGTTAGAAGCCCAGGCTGGGCTTGCGTATTCCATTATTGATCTTATGTATTGTTTATATACTGTGGTGGTAGTTTCTTTGTTGTGTCCAAATTTTGTGTGAGCAAGTGACCTGAGGGCGTTAAGTCTGGGTGTCAGTTTCTTTTTAATGTTTGTGGTGTGCTGTTTGAATGTCATATGAGTATCATATGTTACTCCTAGGATTTTGGGTGTGTGTGTATGTGTTAGGGGTGTGTTGTTTATGGTGAGTTGAGGGATGTATTTGTGTTCACCTGTCCAGCTTGTGAGCAGGGTTGCGGTGGATTTGGCTGGGGCTAGATTAAGTCTGTTTGTAGTGCACCAGCCATGTAGTGTGTTGAGATAGGGTTGAAGGAGATCTGTTGCTCTTCTTGGGTCATGGTGTGTGCATGTGAGTGTTATGTCATCTGCATAGGAGGCTAAGTTTATTTGGGGAGTATTGGGTGTAGTTATATCGTGCATGTACAGATTGAAGAGTGCGGGCGATAGGACGGAACCTTGTGGGACTCCGTTTGGAAAGTTTCTGATTTTAGATGACTGACCGGCAAAAGATACGTGTGCACATCTGCCTGCTAGGAAGTTGGCCAGCCACCTTTTTGTGTTGTTGTGCATGTTTGTGTTGTAGATTTTGTTTGCTAGGTTGTGGCGGGGGATGGCATCGAAGGCTTTACTAATGTCGAGTGTGGCTAATAGTGATCTGTGTGGTGGTCTAGCTGAGTTGATGCCGTCAAAAGCTCTTTGTGTAAGGTCTGTGAGAAGAGTGTTTGTGGAGTGCAGTGGCCTAAAGCCATGTTGTGTTGGAGCTAGGGGTAGGTCGGGTGTAATTAGTTGTAATACTAGGCGTTCCATGACTTTGGAGGGGGAGCAAAGGAGTGTGATGGGGCGGTGCGAGGAGGGTAGCGTGGGGTCATTGTTGGGTTTGGGGAATGTGATGATGATACCATGCTTCCAAATGTCTGGTATTGTGTTGTGTGAATAGCTGTAGTTTGATATGTTAGTGAGTGTTTGTATGCCTTGTGGTCCCAGGTGTCTGAGGTGTATGTTGCTTATGTTGTCTAGGCCACAGGCGGGTGAGTGCTTGAGATTGTTGATGATATGCTTTGTCTGGTGATTGGTGAAGGGTGTATAGTCAGGGTCTGTGGGGAATTGTCTCTTACGTCGGATGACACGTCGGTCATCTTTGTGAGGTTTTAGGTGGCTGACATGTGAGAAGTGATTGATGAGAGTGTTTGCTTGTTGTTTACATGAAGGAGTAGAGTCTGTTGTTGTGATTGCAGCATGTGATTGTGTTGTGTTGCTGTTGGAAAGTGTGATGCTGTTTAGTGTTTTGTAGAGTTTTTTGGGGTTTGTTTTGTGATCAAGTGTTTGTAGGAAGTTATTCCAATTTAGTTTTTGTTGTTCTTGTATTTTGTTGTTAGTTTGGGTGTTGAGTGCTTGAATTTGTTGTGTGATGTCTTGTGTGTGGGGTGCTGGGGAGTGTTTCAGTGTGTCGCATTGTCTGATGAGGTTTTGAATTTCTGGTGTGAAGTTGGGGTTGTGTCATTTTCTGTTACCTCTTGGAATGTGTTTCTTGTCAGCGTTTTGGATAGTTTTATTGAGTATGTGTACAGCATTGTTGATGTTAGTGATGGGTGTACTGTTTAGAGTTGTGAAGTGTTGCTAGCTGGGGTGAGTCTGGTTTTGGTGGTGATAATGATCGGGAGGTGGTCAGAGCCTAAGGTTCTGACCACCCTCCAGGATGTTGTGGGGGCGAGTTCTGGGGAGCAAAAGGTGATGTCTGGAGATGATGGGTTATAGAAGGCTTGGTGAGGAATATGGGTATGTTGATGGATATCGTTAAGGATACCTGATGTGGCGGCGTCTACGCCGTGGGACCACCTCCCGGAGCTGCCAACCGCGGATGGCTGCCGACCCTCCACGGCCGGAGACAAGATCAATCGACCAGTGGAGGACAACCGGATACCGGCCGCGGGGAGCAGTTTCGGGAGCCAAACCGTCACAACTATCCCCTGCCCCCCTCATGGGGGCACGGGTCCTTGGAGTGGCTTCGGTCGCGCCGGGAATTTCCTCAATAAGGTAACACTAATAACCAGACTCCCGCATTGCCTGCATCAGTAGGGCTTCCTCAATAAGGTAACACTGTTATGGTGCTATTACAGCGCTCTTTCTATCACAACAATCTCCTGTTTTTTTCCTTAACACTTAAAGAGCGGGGCCCGACTTAAGTCTGTATCTAAAGAGCAGCAAGTTAGGAGCATTATTAAGGCTTTTAAAGGGTTAAAATTGAGTGCAAATGGCCGGGAGCGCAGCAGGCCACACGGCCGACACCCAGGGCTTACCGCCGCCCACTGACTCACGCTCCCTCTGTTCTCGAGAGGCCGGCAGTGTAGCCAGTAGTGAGCGTAGCTGGAAAAAATATACCGCTATACGCTAAACTCCCATGTGGGTGGTACCACTGCATCAAAACGACGAGTGCTACGTAGCTCGTTCTGGTCTCATTTTGAAGCTTGTAGCGCCTAGTTTTTTGCTGAATACATTTCTTTTCATGCAGATTCTTGATTGATCATTCAGGAGGGCCTGAATATGCCCAAAATAGCCCAAACCCCCCCCCCCCCCCCCGCTATATGAGGGTTAAGGTGGTATAGCAGGCTGATAAGGAAGACTTAAAGTTTGGTGGATTTCCAGGAGTATTTTCCTTCTTTTCTTCTATCGCTCTGCATTTCTTTAAAATCCACCACTACTGTTCCCTCTTGGATATGGTGTCCTTGGGGGTTGATTCGCCTTGCCCAGATGTGATGGTTCCTTCTGGGTCGACTCCTATATATCCATCTATTTTTCATATTGTATGGTTTGCTTCTTTCAATTATATATGTTTTTGTTTGCTCTTTTGTCCGGTGATATAGAATTAAATCCCGGTCCTCATAGACCTAATCATCCTGTGAGAAGAAGTTGCTGTATCCTGTATTCTAACATCCGTGGACTTCATAAGAACATTAAAGATCTTACTATGGCATCAGTGGATTATGACATTGTCTTTTGTTCCGAAACTCTTGTTTCTTACCATAGACACATTTCAGAACTGCTCATGCCTGGCTTTAATAAACCACTTCTTATTCGCCGTGACTCTCTTCCTCGTGCTCGTGGAATGAGTTTATACATCCGATCTGGCTATAATGCCCAGCTTTTGACGATATTTCTTTGTGGTTGCCACGAGATCCAGTTGGTTAAAGTTTCCAGTAAATATCATAACCACTACATTTTTAGCCTATATAGAAATCCCTTGATGCCAATAACAATATATGACTGTCTTTTAAATGCTTTGGCATTAATTCAGTCTGTTGATGTCAAGTCATCTTTCGTTTTTGTTGGAGATGTTAATGCACATCATCAAGAGTGGCTGAACTCGGTCTCTCCAACAAATAGAAATGGTCACGCTGCCTTGGATTTTGCTAATTTGTCTGGGTGTGAGCAGTTGATTGCTGGACCTACACATATTTCGGGAAACTGTCTTGATCTCGTCTTAACAGATGTTCCTGGTGTTGTAGAGACTGCAGTTCTTGCTCCTGTAGGTACTTCTGACCATAATGCCATAACCTGTAAAATCAATCCTGAATTTACTGTGCCAGATATCACTATATCTCGTAAAGTCTATCTTAAATCTCGAGTTAATTGGGATAATGTATGTGTTGATGTTACCAATATCCACTGGAATCACATACTAAGATCTGATGACCCTGTTTCATCCCTCAATAACTCTCGCTTAGACATCCTGCAAAGAAGAGTCCCTTCTAAGTTAATCAAATTCCGTTTTAAAGATAAAGCTCGGTTCAATGACGACTGTAAGCGTGCATATAATAACAAGCAGGCTGCATATCACCGCTGGAGACGTAATCGAACCCAGTTGCTTTGGGATGACTATGTACATCTTCGGTCAGTTGCGCAGAGAGTATATAGTACAGCCGAGAGGGATTACAATTCCCATTTGCAGGAAGTTCTCACAGGTGCTACTCAGCCACATAAATGGTGGGCATCACTATTTGGTATTGACTCCATGCCTCCACTTCTTGATTCTGATGGTTCTATCTCTTTTGATCCATTAACTAAGAGTAATATGCTTTCTAATAATTTCATAGGTAAGCAGAGTGATCAGCAATTGCAATTGCCCTTGACATGTTTCCCTAGTCCTAATCTAAAGTCGATAGCATTCAAATCAGCTGAATTGAGACAATATTTATTGGATCTTGACACTTATGGTGGGATTGACCCAGATGGATTTTTCCCTCTCTTCTTTAAGAAGATTGCTGTTGTCTTAGCACCTAAATTGGCTATAGTATTTAGGTTGCTCTTGAAATCTGGTAGTTTTCCTCTTTGCTGGCGAAAAGTTAGCATCACTCCAATTCCGAAGGGAGCTACTGCTTCGTCATCCCCATCTGAGTATCGTCCTATATCCATAACGCCTATTCTCTCAAAGATCTTTGAGAGGCTTTTAGCTAGACGCCTTTCTTCATACTGTAATCGTCTTGATATAATACCCAATTCACAGTTTGGTTTTCGCAAAGGTTTGGGTACTTGCGATGCGCTTTTAACTTTATCTCATGATCTTCAGTCTTCGTTGGACAAAGGGTATGAATCTCGTGTTGTGGCTATTGATTTTAGATCTGCTTTTGATCTTGTTAAACATAAAGCCCTTTTATATAAGCAGCAACTTCATTGTATTGGTGGTAGTCTTTTATCTATTTTTAAAGAATTTTTGACAGACAGGTCTCAGCATGTTGTCGTTGATGGGTGCACTTCTGTTTCTGTGCCTGTTGTTTCGGGTGTTCCACAGGGCAGTGTGCTTGGGCCTCTGTTTTTCATTATTTTTACTGCTTGCTTGTGCTCTGAGCTTGAAAATAAACTAGTTTCTTATGCCGATGACACAACTTTATACTCATCAATTCCATCTCCAGAAAGTAGAATTGAAGTTGCAGCATCTCTAAACAGGGACTTGGCTAAGATTACCTCTTGGTGTGAACTTTGGGGTATGAAGCTTAATGCTAAGAAAACTCACTCCATGATAATCAGTAGATCACGTACTTTGGCTCCTCCTCATCCTTTGTTTGCATGTTTCTGGTGAACAAATTGAGGATGTGTCAGGTTTGCATTTGCTTGGAGTGACTCTTGATCCTAAGTTAACATTTGAGAAGCATATTCGTTCCTTGTCTAATACTATTGCTCAAAAGATTGGTTTACTTCGCAAGTGTTACAAACATTCGCTTGTGAAACCACAGTAATAAAATCTTTTTATGCTTTTATTTTGCCTCATTTTGCCTCATTTTGAGTATTGCTCTCCTGTTTGGAACTCGGCTGCTGACTGTCATTTGAAATTGCTTGATAAAGCTCTTAATTCTATTAAATATATTCTCCCTGCTCTATCTCTTGATCTTCATCATCGGCACCGGGTTGCTGCCCTTAGTCTTTTACAGTGAACCCTCAAACTACGCGTGGGATGCGTACTGTGCTGTCGGCGCGTACATTCGTTTGCGCGTACATGGGAGTTAAATATAAATGGGGAAAATAGGTATTGGTCTGAGTCCGACCGAAAGTTGTACTATTTCTACCTTTCATCACCTAAAATCCACAAATATATAACATATTACTGTACAAATATGTTTTCCTAACCTAATCTACCACACAAAATACATTTAATGTATACAAATAAGACACAAACGTAAATTAACTCACATTGGTAGTGGTCGAGCAATGCCGGATCTGCGCCATCGATCGATAGTACTGCGCCCGAAACGGATTGACCGAAATAATTGGCCTAGCCGCCTAGGCTTACTGGTAAAGTTTTGAGTCGAAAAGTAATACACCCTGTATAGCCTATAGTTTCATATAGCCTACATAGTGTCAAGTGAGATAGTTCGATAGCTCATATACATATTAAAGAATTGGCTTCACATCATTTAGCCAGGGGAGAGCAGTGGGCTTTGAAGCGACTTTCGAAAGAAGTGTAAACAATCTCGCCTCCAACTACCGAACAGAAACAGATTTTCCATTTCTGATTTTGTTAGCTCAATAAATGATACATGCAATGTAAAACGAAGAACAGTCTTTTAATAGATTCATAATATCCTGTTGTGCTTTATAGATACATAATAGTTTGGTACGGGAGATGTGTCTCTCTCCACAGTCAACAGTGACGACGTTGGAGGGCTTGGCGTCACGTCAATATGGCCGCCCGAAACTCTCCAACAGATACGAATCGACTCCCGCTCGTACGCTCGGCGCGTACATTCGAATAATTGAGCGTACTTACGTATTTGTGTCCTCAATTGTAGTTAGAGCGTAGTTTTATTTCGCGTAGATAAATTTCACGTAATTTGAGAGTTCACTGTATTTAAATTTTTTAACAATACTCAGCATCCATTGCATAGTGTTTTACCAGAACCTTTTATTCCAATTCGCGCAACAAGATTTACGAGGAGTCTTAATCCGGGAACTGCGGGAAGACTCTTAAGAGTTCCCCCGGCGGACTGTGGGAAGACTCTTAAGAGTCAGGGGGAAAAAAAATCAATTTAAAACACCAAATTATTATTATTTTTGTTTTGTCCCTGGGCCATGCCAAATATCACTCCTCCACCTCCCCTCCTTCACCAGTTTCCTCCCCTCCTTCAGTTATCACTTATTTTCCCTGTTATTCCCTTTTCCTGTGGTCTATTTTCGTGCTAACATTAGCGAGTTGGTAGCAGGGCGTTGTCATCACTGTTAGCAAGCGAGTGCAAGAGAGAGAGAGAGAGTATCGATCGACAGTCTCTCTCCAGAGGTGGAGGAAAGTGGTGGGCTGGGAGGTTGCCTCAGCCATACATTGTGTAACTCCCGGCCTGTATCGCCGATTTTGACCATCCAAACGCTGTTTCCACTTGTTTTATTGTTGTAACAGGTTAATACCTTTATAATCAACCTATAATAAGTGCATATGGATAAGTATTAATGCTATTTATGGTAAAATAAATATTTTAGTGATAGGAACAGCTCAAATACGTCAGCACAGGAGTGTGGTGTCTCATACCCCCCATGCGCACTTCAGAGGTAAATGCCTTTTTTTTTTTTTTTTCCTTTTTTTTTTTTTTTTTTTTTTTTCCTTTTTTTTTTTTTTTTTAAGAGACAATGAACGGAGGAAGGAAAAACACAGATAAAACAAAAAGGTCCATGTGCCTAAAGGCATCCTCTATTCATAAAATGTTTGTAACAACTGGATTTAAACTTTTGTAGATTGTAAGTTTGTGGAAAGCAACTCGAGGGAAGTGAATTCCAAAGAGTAGTAGTTCTAGGGATAAATGAATTTTGATAAGCAGAAGTTCTGCATTGTGGAGGAGAAAGTGTAAATTCATGGGCGCTCTCAGCTGCCCTAGTTCTACGGGGAAAGATGTGGAGAGGCGGCACAATTGAAGCAAGTTCCTCGGAACAATTGCTGTGAAAATATCTGTAGAATAATGCAAGGGATGCAATGTTTCTTCGTATGGATAATGTAGGAAGGTCCTGTGTGATTGCAGGGTTATTGATTAATCTAATAGCTTTATTTTGAATTTTGTCCAACTGCCTCAATGCAACCACTCCACTTCCACTCCACAGAGGTGAACAGTAATCCATCTGAGAACGCACATGACTTTTATATATTACGGCCAACTGCTCGTCAGTGAAGAATTCTCGAACTCTGTACAGGAGTCCCAGTTTTTTAGAGGCATTCTTAACAATGCTTCTAACATAATGTGTCCAGCTCAAGTTAGTAGTTAATGTTACAATGAGAATGTCAATACTAGGGGAAGTGGGAATATTTACATCATTAAAAATATATGGGAGTCAGTGAGATTCTGTCGGTTCGAAAATTGAATGTACTTGGTTTTCTGTGCATTAAAGGAAACTAGATTCTTTTGACCTCATTCATTAATTCTAGAAAGGTCCTGGTTCAGAGAAATTGCAGTGCTTATTTTTGAATTTATAGGATCAGGTTGGGTGAAAGAATTGGTAAATGTGAAGGAACTGTGGAGTGTTGAGTCATCTGCGTAGGAATGTATTGGATTATGAGTGGTAGATATGAGATCATTGATATGAATGAGGAACAGAGTTGGGGCCAAAACTGATCCCTGGGGAACACCAGCATTTATTGAGTGAAATTGAGAATAAAGGCCATCTACCATTACACACATTACCAGCACACGGTATCACACACAGTTATTGTCCTCTCTCCCTCCCTGCCCACCCCGAACCAACTTCCAGAAGCACATCCATACTCATATCTCTCGCCAATCCATCCACTCACTCACAGACAACACGCAGCTGCATGCACGACCTCCCGAAATCCATCCTTCCGAATCCTCCCTCCCTCGCGAGGACAGAGTCCACCTGGCCAGGCTGAGATGCGGACACCATCCAGCTCTCCTGAGCTATCAGAAGAGACTGGATGACTCCGTTGTCGACGCCTGCCCGGGATGTAACACAGCACCCCATACCATTAAACACATCATAGAAGACTGCATTTCACACAACCACTTACGCCAACAACACAACCTACACTCAATGAGAGCTCTGTGGGAAAGCCCGATCGTGGCCATGGCCTTCCTCAGGGACTCGGGGCTGTTCGGCCAGGCAGCTTAGGGAACAACAACAACAACAACAACCATTACACAGGGCGGGTGCCCAACCCCGAAAGGGGTTGAAATAGGGGAGCTATCCCCCCGCCAAAGGCGGCTTTCTAGGGCCTTTCCTAGCTGATGCTGAGAGGATTGGGTTCTAGTCATGTGGTGATGGGCTGGTCTATCAGAGTGAGAACTGAGCGATCTCTACCATACCCATAGCTTACTCTGACTGTTCCTTTTACTTATATGTTTTCTAGATCTCAAGTGACGGCGTCTTTTCCGTGGATTGACCTCCCAATCTACCAAGATTGGAAGCCAAAGCGTCACATTTTTCCCTTGCCCCTCAACTTTCTCTTCATAATTGCTGAGGGGCACAGGGTCCTGGATGGGGCTTTGGTTTCCCGGGCGTTTCCGCATCCTTCTCAGCTCCCCGCCATGGAGTGGCTTCGGTCACCCAGGCTTTATTGTGGTCGGCAGGGAGGGTTCTGTGGGGGAGCTCGGTTATGGCCTTGGCCATGCTCGGGGCCTTGGGGCTGTTCGGCCAGGCAGCTTGGGGAACAACAACAACAACAACAACCATTACACTTATTTTTCTGTTATGAAGATAAGAAGAAATTAGTGGAACTAATGATGCAAGGCCGTAGTGTGACATCTTCGACAATAAGGATTGATGCCAGACTATCAAATGTCTTTGATATATCCAGTGCTATTGTATGTGTTTCACCATGTTGGTCTGTAGCTTGGTTGATTTGATGCGTAAGAAAGCAAAGAATGTCTGCAGTTGATCGACATCGTCTAAAACCATATTGCCTATCACTGATTAATGTATTATTCTCAAGATGCTTAATTATGTGATTATTTAATATAATTTCAAAGACTTTACCAAGAGTGTAGGTTATAGCTATTGGTCTGTAGTTTGATGGATCAGAAGAGGCACCTTTTTTAGGAACTGGATGGATGTTTGCTTCTTTCCAGGGTACTGGGAAGCATGAGGTATGAGTACACAGACGGATATTTTTTGCCAATACAGGATACAAGGAGCAATTCTTAAGTACTTGCCATGACTCCAATTAATGTTTCTACATCTCAGTTTTCTCGGTGTTTTACTCCTTCAATGATTCCCTTTTGGAATCATTTGCCAAACGTGGTTGTACAGTCAACCCATATCTCAGCTTTTAAGTCCAGAGTTAATGTTTTATTACAGCAGTAAATTTTTGTTTTAATCATGACTTGCATTTATTCTTTTTAGAATGGTGTTTTAATTGACAAACTGATCTTCTCTTCTGGGCTCTCTAACTACTGTAGCCCTTTTCCTTTTTCTTAGTTGTCTTAGTCTCTCTCCAGTACTTACGGGTATTTTGTGGGGATTCATCTTTTATAGGTGTATCTGCACCCTGTTGGGAGGCTTAGACAGCTTCTATAATAATAATAACCAGACCCCCACATTGCCTACATCAGTAGGGCTTCCTCAATAAGGTAACACTACTGTAATAACCAGACCCCCACATTGCCTGCATCAGTAGGGCTTCCTCAATAAGGTAACACTACTGTAATAACCAGACTCCTGCATTGCCTGCATCAGTAGGGCTTCCTCAATAAGGTAACACTACTGTAATAACCAGACTCCCGCATTGCCTGCATCAGTAGGGCTTCCTCAATAAGGTAACACTACTGTAATAACCAGACTCCCGCATTGCCTGCATCAGTAGGGCTTCCTCAATAAGGTAACACTACTGTAATAACCAGACCCCCGCATTGCCTGCATCAGTAGGGCTTCCTCAATAAGGTAACACTACTGTAATAACCAGACTCCCACATTGCCTGCATCAGTAGGGCTTCCTCAATAAGGTAACACTACTGTAATAACCAGACCCCCGCATTGCCTGCATCAGTAGGGCTTCCTCAATAAGGTAACACTACTGTAATAACCAGACTCCCGCATTGCCTGCATCAGTAGGCATCATGGGTTAGATTAGGTTTTCCCTAAGGTAGAGTTTTATCGGCTGACAATCTATTTGACTTATTATATGTACCCTCCTAGTATACAGTAATCTAAGTCATGTGTGGTTTATACTGTACTTTATTGTCCTGTTTGTGTTAGTCAAAAATAAAAATAATAATTTGCATGTACCAGTATGAACACAAATTGGGAATGATGTAGTATCCAGGCGTATGATAGTCATATTTACATGGTCATGCGCTCGCGGTTACGTGCCCATCTATTTTTACTTTTTGTTTATTTTTAATTACCCCATGATGACAATAAGTCATATGGGGGGGTGAGGGGTCCCCCCTGGCCTCCTCAACCTGTTATTGTATCCCACGGCAGTCAAAATTGAGGGGAACATGATCACTAGCATGTGAGTCGTGTAAACAAATTGGGCTGTACGCCCGAATACGAAATCCTTACCCACAAATTTAGTCCAATACTGGGAAGAATATCAATGGAAAAGAATCCTAAATATATTGAAGTCAGCAAAAGAGGATGTGAAGCTTCTACTGGTATGAGAACTTTGCCACAGGGAAGAATGTTAGGTTACTTTAGAATAGGTTGTTCACTTAGAATTGGTTAGGTTAATATTGGATATGTTTGGTAAAGTTAAGATATGATAGGTTGTTGTTGTTGTTGTTGTTGTTGTTGTTCCCCAAGCTGCCTGGCCGAACAGCCCCAAGGCCCCGAGCAAGGCCAAGGCCATAACCGAGCGCCCCAACAGAACCCTCCCTGCCGACCACAATAAAGCCTGGGTGACCGAAGCCACTCCATAGCGGGGAGCTGAGGAGGGTGCGGAAACGCCCGGGAAAACAAAGCCCCACCCAGGGCCCTGTGCCCCTCAGCAATTATGAAGAGAAAGATGAGGGGCAAAGGAAAAATGTGACGCTTTGGCTTCCAATCTTGGTAGATTTGGAGGTCAATCCACGGAAGAGACGCCGTCACATGAGATCTAGAAAATATATAAGTAAAAGGAACAGTCAGAGTAAGCTATGGGTATGGCAGAGATCGCTCAATTCTCACTCTGATAGACCAGCCCATCACCAGTAGGTTAGATATGATAGGTTAAGTTAGGTATTGTTATGTTAGGTATACTTACGTTAAGTTAGGTTTTTAGAAGCAGAAATTTATGATATTAACCCGTACAGCCCCAGCGACGCGCCTGACGCGTCGGCGATGTATGTAACGCACAGCCCCAGAGACGCGCCTGGCGCGTCACCCTGATTGCGCCGACCGTAACCTCAGGTGTAGCCACTCAAGAGGGCTCAGATTTGTATGGGAACTGTGTACGTATCCCACGCAACCGTGCCGATGGTTGAAAACTCTCAAAGTCCACGTGCGTGCGTGTGAGCGCGCAATAACCTGTTTTTTTGGGGTAATTGCCTTCAATTTTTTACTCCTGTATAATACGTTTTTGGGGGCTCTGTAGGACCATTCTTTAAGCTTTTTGAGCGGTTTTTCGTGGGTTTTCCTTCATTCCTAACCCATTCGCTATTGTTTCTGGAATAAAACCATTTTTTGAAAACCGGCCGGGTTCTGGTGAACAAACATTACAAAACTAGCCGGGGCTGGACGGGTTAAAGGAGACTATGTGCCGATATTCGCACGCTCTATGCGTCGGATTTGACTTTTTTTGGGAAGGATGTAGTATCTGGGCGTATGGTCGTCATGTTTACACAGGTCGTGCGCTTGTGGTTAAGTTCCCATCTATTTTGACTGGTTTTTTTTCCTGTTATTTGCCCGTGCTGGCAATATATATGATTACAATATTATTGTATCACACGTCAGTAAAATACATAAGAACATGATCGCGAGTGTGCGGTTATTTGCCCTCTGCACACAGTATATGCGACAATGACAATAAGTCCTGGGGTTTGACGGGGGCAAAGCCCCCAAAATTGGTAAAATAAGAAGTGAACACAAAGAGCGTGTGAACTGCGGCGGTAGGCTCCTTGAATGATACCCAAAATTTCTGATTGGCTGAGTACTCCTATATGCTGTCTTTGTAGTAGGCCAATTTATCTTGTATTCCCTCCTATAGGCTAGTATATTATGAATATATTAAGCTAACTTTGGTTTATACTTCAATTCTATGTACAGTATGTTAACCTAGTCCAATGTTAAATTCATGAAATATATATTCTACACAGGTTTCATTTACCGGGATTAACAGCATAATTATGGTGCAAAAGGTATCCTAAAACAATAACACTAGGGCTAATGCTCCAATCAGCCACATCTTGGCCTGGGTTAGTTTATATTTTTCGGTTACCTGATATCCTAGAAGCCACCATCATTTGCAAGCTAGGATAGGTTAGGAAATATGTTAGATTAGGCGGTAAGAGTTGTGTTAGCGGACGTACCGTTCGCTTTGTTTACATAGTCGCATGCTCGCAGTTATATACGCGTCTAATTTAACTGCTATTATTTGCTGTTATTTGCCCCTGCGGGTATTGTATATGATAATGGCAATAAGTCATGGGGCTTTGCCCCCTCAACCAATTACCGGTATTGTATCCCACGGCCAGGTGCTGGGTAAATTGTTTTGTTACCGGTCGTGGGATACAATAATGGGTTGATGACCCCACATGACTTATTGGCATCATCATGTATATTACCAGCAGGGGCAAATAACAGCAGTCAAATTAGATGTGAATATAACTGTGAGCGTGAGACTATGTAAACAAGGTGGACGGTACGCCCGCTTACATAACTCTTACTGATTAGGCTAATCCTTCTAATTAACTTAACTAACCTGAATTGCTTACAACTCATAAAATACTATATTTTTAAACCTTATTTTAATACTAAGCCAGAACTATACACATTATGAGCAATATGGTATTTAAGAATTTAATTAGGGTAAAATATATACCCAATGGTAAATATTGTTCTATGTTAGCTATGTCATTTAAAGGTAGCCTATAGCCTATTATATGGATTTGGAGAGACCTGATTATTCAACCTGATATGCCACATACGTTAACTAGGCCTATCTGGAGTTTGTAAATAGGCCTAGTTGGTATAAGCTAGCACCAGGGTGTGATGTTCAGACCAAATTCATGTATATCACTAATATGAATAATAATAACTTACCAGGATGCTTCTCAAAAATGTTGGAAAGAGTAAAGATAAGTCTGGCTTCAAGTAAAACCAAATTAATCCATATATTCTCACTATTGCTTGAGTGATCTTTGGCATGATTCACTGGTGCCCTAGAAAGGTTATACCATACAGTCACACAGATCGCCAGTATTAATGAAGAAATGTCACTAAAGGTATCATCCCACCTTTACTTATGTGGGTTTGTTTACTGGCTTCGAATTCTCGCGGTCGCAACCTACGTCCCGAGCCTGCTATCCAATCGACACACTCATTCTCTCCCAGCTGTTTTCTGTCATCAACTTACAACTACGCGCCAGAAAAACAATTATTGCTTATTTGTATTGTTAGAATGTAAATTTATAACAACATGAAATTCATTAATGCAGCATATCATGACCATTACTACATTGTAAAATACTAATTGCAGCACCGATTTGTTTCCATAATTCACCTTTTACATAACTGCAGTAGAACCTCACCCATTTGTACTAGTCGGGGGAGAATTCTGTCCGGAAGTGCCAAAAGTCCAGATCTGCCATATTCAGAATAAGTATTCTGTGAACCGGACAAGTCCGGATGTCTGAGATAATGATGTCCGGTTCCCACAATGCTGCACTATCCGAATTTGATGCATTTTTATTTCAGCCAACCAGACTAGTCCGATTGGCTTGGGATTATGTCCGAAATTAAGTTGTGTTGTCCTAACTCGATGTTTTTTTTTCCAAGTCAACCGGACCCGTCCGAAATCAAAGATTGTTTTGTCCGAACTTGATGTATTTTTCCCAGGCTGAATAATTATTGTCTGAAAAAGAATGCTCGTCCAGAAATCTTGGATTTCCGAATCAGCGGGGTTTTACTATATTTCAAACTTAGTCTTATCTTAATCTATGAATAATTTTTAATACGATGGAATTGAAGAAAATAATATCCTTCCAGCACACAAAAAAAGTATTTAAAAAGAAAGTCATAAAAATTCCTCCTTTATCTTTTCAGAAATTTGATTCTGTCTCTTTTATGTTCGCGGAGCGAGCTGTCGCTTCAAACAGTCTACCGGTACTGCACCAAATCACCACCCATAACGAGGGGCGTCGCGCTCCTTGGTGCCGCTAGAAGAGCGGCGAACACATCAAAAGGTAAAGGTAAGGCATGTTATCGATCGCTTGGACCCAATAACTCTCTATCCATCTAGGGTATCTCGCTTATACATTAACATAACTATTTCTTATTTGGTCTTCTATTAAAATTTGAATAATTCTAATGCAATGGAATTGAAAAAAATAATATCCTTCCAGCCCATAAATATATGAAAAATAACAGTCAACAAAAGATTTCCTCCCATCTACTCCAGATAGACACTGGGCTAATTGGCGTGACCGTCCGACTGTGAGATTGGCCTTTTATTTTATTTATGGTATATTTTCGCCTTGAAAGCGTGTCTAAACAAAATTATGGAGAACTATTTTAACATGTTTTTAATTGACATTTGTGTTAGTTTTGATGATTATGAGTTGGTGGAATTTTTATTCTTTAGATCCATCGCATTAAAAATTATTTACAGATTCTATAGAGACATAATATCACTCACTACACATACATGCATACATACAAGTTTAAAGACTGTTTTGTCCACAGAGAATGTGGTTACAGTCTCACATCCTAATTAGCGGCTTTCCAGGCGGACCTGTGTAGGGCTGCCTCTGTTGTCAAGTTCTTTATTTTGAGATTGGACCGGAGTACCCGAGCCCACGTCATTCTAGGTTCACCCCTACGCGCAGCTCCCCCCACGTTCACGGTCTGGCATTTCTTCACCTAGTTCTGATCATCCATTCTCTCCACATGTCCAAACCAACCAAGTCGGCTCGTGCGCATCACTTCACTGACACTCCTAATTCCCAGACGCCCTCTTAATTCCTCGCTCGATACCCTGTCCTTGAGATTAATCCCACACATACATCTCGCCATTTTCTTCTCATACCGTTCCATTCTATTGATATCCTCCGTTTTAATCGGCCACGTCTCCGATGCATAGGTCTTTGCGGTCCTTACACACCTTCCCTTTAATGTGGGGTGGGAGCCCTATCATGGTCAGGAGTGGCAACAGCTCTCTAAAATTTCCCCAGCGACTTCTGATTCTAGCAATGGAGCTAGCTTCAGCGCCACCTCCGGCGGAAACCGTATCGCTCAGGTAGAAGAACTTATTCACACACTCCAGCGTTACACTGTCGAAATCAGCACTGACAGGCGGGTCATTTAATACAAGATCTCCCTTGCACACTGCACATTCAAAGTCTATAATTCTTGTCCAAGGTCCTCTGGCTCCACTACATCTCTTATGTACCCAGACACTACCGACGCAACATTGAATTTGGTTCCTTCCCATCCCCTTCCCACATGCTGTGCATGGATAGTCGCCGCTTCTTTCCATAGTTCCACGCCCTACTCCACTAATCATGACCTTTTTTTATCTTTGTTTTGTCTTAGACCCTTATTTGCCATACTCTCCCTCCATTTTTTTTACTTTGCCTCTGCTTCCTGCGCACTATCTGCAATAAGAACTAGATCATCTGCGTATAAGAGCTCCCATGGGAGTCCTGTCCTAAATTCCCTTGACAGAGCTTTCAGGACTAAAACAAACAGTAATGGGCTCAGCACTGAACCTTGGTGAACTTGGTGAAGAATTAATAGAGAATTTGAATGTTGGTGATGAATTCAGTAACAGCGACCATCGTACGATAACTTTCACTTTAAACTTTACTAGTAACGAACCAAATAGTAGCATCGAAAAAGTCCCTAATTTCAAGAAAGCAAACTTTCATAAACTTAGAGCTATGTTTAAAGAAACTGACTGGAGCTTTTTAATTAACAATAACGACATAAATACATCTTGGAAGTTATTCGAAACCACTTACCTAAAAGCAGTGCAAGACTGCATACCATCGAAAATACGGCGTCCAGGCCATAATAATAAGCCCAAATGGTGGAATAAAGATATTTCAAACTGCCTGCTTGCTAAAAAATATGCTAATGATAGATTAAAATCCTCACAAAATGACGAAGAACGGGTGAAATTTGTAGAGCTGCGACGCAAAGCCAAAAAGTTAATTAAGCAAAGTAAAAAGACCCTAGAGTTACATATTGCGAATCAAAGTAAAACAAACCCGAAAGAATTCTATAGTTATATCAGAAAGAAAAAAGTAGTTACTTCAACTGTTGGACCGTTAGTCGATGAAAATGGAGAATACACCAAAGACGAAGTACAAATAAGTAATGCCCTCAATACCTTCTTTGCATCAGTTTTTACAACAGAAGACCTCAGTGATATCCCTACACCATCGCCGATTCAGATTGATAATTCAGATGTTCTAAGCAATATCACCGTTACAGAGAGAGAAGTATTGAATTGTTTAGATAAACTCAAGGTAAATAAAACGCCTGGACCTGATACAATCTCGCCTAGAGTTCTAAAGGAAGCTAAGGATGAGCTCTCCAAACCACTGACATTACTATTCAATAAATCCTTGCAGTCTGGAACTATGCCTGGTCAGTGGAAGATAGCCAACGTAACACCGATATTCAAAAAAGGCAGCAAATCCCTACCCAGTAAATATCGTCCAATTAGCTTAACCTCAGTTGTATGTAAAATGCTAGAAACGGTCATAAGAGACAGACTCGTAAATCACTTAGAGGAAAATAACATACTTAAAGATACTCAACACGGCTTTCGTAAAAAACGTTCCTGTTTAACAAACATCTTAGACTTTTTCCACGATATCCTCAACCTCTACGATGAGAGTAAAGCTGTAGATATTATATACCTTGATTTTCAAAAGGCCTTTGACAAAGTTCCCCACAAACGTTTACTGCTAAAACTAAAAGGGCATGGAATACAAGACGGTGTGTTGAAATGGATAGAAAATTGGCTCGGCGACAGAAAGCAAAGAGTAGTCATAAACGGTAAGGCATCTAAATGGACCAATGTAAGTAGCGGGGTACCCCAGGGATCGGTACTAGGACCAATTCTCTTTCTAATTTACATCAACGACATAGATGAGGGTCTCACCTGTACAATCTCAAAATTTGCTGACGATACAAAAATTGCAAATAGCGTACTCTCAAAAGATCAAGTTGACGATATGCAACACAATCTAGATAAATTGTCACATTGGGCCCAAATTTGGCAAATTAGTTTCAATGCGGATAAATGTAAAGTACTACATATCGGATACCTAAATGAGAAAGCAAACTATTCGATGAATGGCACTCAGCTTAAGAATGTAAACAGAGAAACCGATCTGGGAGTAACAATATCGAGTAACCTAAAACCGAGTCAACAATGTTCAGAAGTTGTTAAGAAGGCAAACAAAATAATTGGCTTTATAGGCAGATCATTTGAGCATATATCCAAAGACGTAATCCTAACCCTTTACAATTCCTTAGTCCGCCCTCTTCTGGAATACTGCGTTCAATGCTGGTGCCCTTATTACCAAAAAGACATAAACAAGCTAGAACGAGTTCAACGTAGAGTTACCAAAATGATACCTAGCCTAAAGAACAAACCATACGAAGAGTGTCTTAGAGAATTAAATCTATTTCCTTTAACCCAGCGCAGATTAAGAGGTGACTTAATTCAAGTGTTCAAAATCATCAACGGCATCGACAATATGAACTGTAGTAAGTACTTCACTATCGACCAATCTAATTACACGCGGGGAAACGGTTGCAAAATTATTGGTAAATCTTTTAACTCACACGAATCTAAGAATTTCTCCTTCAATCGAGTTGTCAACTTGTGGAATGGGCTTCCCCGAGACGTTATAGACTGCAGCACCGTGGATTCATTTAAATTCCGCCTAGACAAATATCTCGCATCAAACCCGCGACTGACTGCGTTTGTAAATGAATAACTTTATTTTATCCTCCCCTCAGTTACTAACCCATATGTCCCCTACTAACTTCCTAGTCCTGCCACGTTAGTGGCAGGGCAGTAGTTCCCTTTCCAATGTTCCCTTACCCACTCTAAACCACTGTTTGGACACTTGATCCTCAGTGTTTTGGAGGACAAGCAGCCTAGAAGGGTCACTAGATCTGTTGTTGCTTGATTTCCTTTGTACTCCTTTGTACTCTAACCTCCACTGGGAACTCTTCGCTCAGGCCCCCATTTGCTCTGCTGCCCGTGACCCCTCATACATTCTCATTATCATACTCATCAGCCACTCTTCTACTCCAAGCTTTCTCATAACCAACTGCATTACTTCCCTGAGCACCCGGTCAAAGGTCTTCTCCATATCTACAGAAAGTAGGTATAACCCTGTTTTTCTCTAAGAACCTCTCTTGCATTTGCCTAAGAATGAAGATGGCATCAGTTGTGCCACATCCAGACATAAAGCCAAACTACATGTTGCTGATGGGAACACTTTCCCTAATCATGCATTCAAAGACCCTTCCGCTGACTTTCATGACTTAATCGAGCATTTTCATACCCCTATAATTTCCCCTGTCCAAGGAGTCACCCTTGCCTTTGTATATATTTACTATAATACTTTTCTGCCATGCATCGGGAATGTTTTTCTCCTTTATGATAGCATTAATCAGTTACCACTTTTACCCCAATATCTCCAGCTGATTTTAGCATCTCAGCGACAATGCCGGAGCTCCCAGAGGATTTCACGGACTTCATTTTATCTATAGCACTTTTAAAAGCGTCGTACCCTATCAAAGGTGGAAGGCCTTCTACTGGGACTGCAGTGCTGAGCTGTTCCTTGTTCTATTCAAACTCCACATTAAGCAGTCTTTCATAATGCTCCTTCCACGCCTCTCTGATTTAGTTTTGTGTGTAAACAGTCACGCCACTGTCATTATTTATGCATCTTACACCCTCGACCTCCTGACTACAGTCCCTCACATTCTTAGCTAATTTATAAACCCCATTGGTATTATTATTGCTGCAAACTTTTTTGTATTACGCTATCCTGTATGATATTCTTTGCCTTATAGACTTCTCTTCTAGCATTACGTTTGGCGGCCAGGTATTCTTCCTTGCTGCCACCTTCCTTCCATACTTTGAAACATCTCTTCTTCCCTCTGACTGCAGCTTCAACATCGTTGTTCCACCACCAGGAGAACTTATGTCTGGGTGGCCCCTTTCTTTTGCCAGACTTTGTCTGTGGTATCGAGGAGGCTGCGTTCTATAAAGTTCCATTTACTATCAACATCATCTGGCTTAACACCCATTCTCCTTTCCATTGCCATCATTTCATTGTGGAATCTGTCTCTGTACTCCCATTTTTCCAGCAACCATACTTTCCTTTTTGGCAAATGAACTTTCTAACAGGAACTCTACTTAGGCACATGTCACACACTAGGAGCTTGTGTTGGGGGATGCATTTTTCACCTGGTCTTAGTCGATTTGCTGATAAGGAAGTAGTCTATCTGGCTACTGGATCCACCCGATTAATATGTTATCAGATTGCTCATTCTCTTCCTAAACATGGTATTACACACCACCATCCCCGTGGCAGCACAGTGCTCCAGTATGTATTCGCCTTCTAGGTTCCTTCAGCCATAACCCTGTCCTCCGTGCACGTCCTCATATCCGTCGGCACCTGCCCCGACATGCCCATTCAATTCTTCTCCCACAATTACTACCTCCTCTTCCTTGCATACGACAACCACCCCTAGTAATTCATTCCAGAACTGTTCTTTGACATCTCTACCTAAGCCTGCTGATATAACATCTATGACTCGCGACCCGACTTTAATTTTTAGTAAAAATTAGTCATTCATTACACTTTTTAACTTCTATAACACAATCTGCCCACCTCTCTGCCACCAGGAAACCCACCCCTCCTGTACCAATTTTGTTTCCCTTCCATATGAAATTGAAGCGTTAATTTTTTCCCGTAATCCACCTCGCACTCCCCCCTTTCCACCGAGTTTCTTGGGCACAACATACATCCACTCGTCGTCTCTCTAGCATCTCTGCAATCTCACCTGTTAAGTTTGTTCAATAATTTTGCATTCTAATTTAGGGGCATAACTTTCTTGTCTACTTTCTGGTATACTGAACCATAACAAGGGGGGGGGGGGGGGGGGGCTGGCGTGCGTGCGGTAAATAAACGTTTGGCATGCATTTTATAATCTTTATTGTAATTATTCATATAATTCTAATATAGTGTAGGATCCAACTGCGAAAATTGTCGGACTCCTCTACTAGGTACTAATATGAGGGTCATTTGAACAACTTATGTTATCTTGTAAACACAAAGTAATGTATAATAACTAACTATCCAGTTATCGCAAGTGGAAGTGAAGGAGAAAATCATATATTTTTGCTCGCAAGTAGGAGTGTAAAAGGGGGGGGGGGTGTCTTTCAGCAACGAAACAAGCAAAGTATTGATCGATTTTCTGGGGAGATGTGAGATAGGAAAGGTGTGGTGACTGTTATAGGGAGAGTTCGACTCAATCTTTTCTTTGGAACTCGTTCTAATTCTCTCAGAGCTAAAGATATTGAGCGGATTTGGCGAAAAAATCACCACGTTGGGTATTTATCCCTATAGAAGCTGCCTCACTGAAAGGGTTAATATGATGGATAAAAAACACCATCTGAGGAAGAGCACTTTATTGACAACGTTTCGCAGATAGCTTCATCAGGTCACTGACCTGATGAAGCTATCTACAAAACGTTGTCAATAAAGTGCTCTTCCTCAGATGGTGTTTTTTATCCATTCTGTCTACTTTTCAAGGTTAATATGATGTTTGGGTAAATATGTATGTAAAGAATTTGTGTATTTTTTTACCGAGAATGAGATAGAAGGATGGAGAGGATATAGAGTGAAAGTGGTGTTTGGTGGGAGGAGGGACACCAGCTGACTGATAACAGAGGTGCATGGAGGCGATTCATTCGTGGTCACCCCGTCGGGGATTGAAGCATCTGGCAATAGATAGATTTATATATTTTTGGTCTTTAAACCCTCCTGGCACGGGCGCGGTATCGTAAGGACATTCTTGAGACCTGGGCGATATGGCCGAAATACGTCTACGCCTAGGCTACCGTGTCTTTGTTATTTTAACTGCTAGAAAATTCCCTAGCATCTCTAAACGTACTGTGATTTCCAATCTGTAGACTGACGTAGAGTAGAGCTCTCTAAGTCAACTGGTCAGTTGTGATGACGATTTCCGTGGAGCGAATTTTTCCGTGATTTTATCAATATGACACACTTTTCAAGACTAAATCTGTCTTAGCAGACCACACAACAACAAAGCTCCAATGTCTGCTTGCTTTAGGGGGTGCGCGTGTCGCCTTCGACAGGCTTTGTTTACATACGTCGGATGCGCGGCTTTCAAAACAAGCTTAATAGGCTTTCAAGCTTACGGATTTTAAGATGCCCGGGCTCCTGCCGCGGTGTCATTTTAAAATGCTGTCTGGGCGGAAAGGGTTAAACGAAATTAATTATCAGTATTGCCGTGCATAACACTATTTGTTTTCCTATTCTCCCCAACAGTGTATCAGTATTGAAAGAGGCAGTAAAGCGTGTCACCAAGGTCTTGCCCCACAAGCAGGTCCTTCTCATCTTTGGGGGTAGAGGCGTTGGAACCATGTCAACGTCTGTGTCACTACTTGGCCGGCACTGATACCTCAACAATATTACTGTTTTCTAAGGCTACAATTGAAGGCCAAGACCTTCCCTCTCCAAGTGTTGACTATGGGGCAACTACAGACCTAAAGGTGAGTCAGCTGGACATTTGTTTTATTGACGAATTATATTGAGCCAATACACATTGCTTATCAAGCTCCCCTCTATGCTAAAAACACCCATTTGACTCTCCTACAGGCTAAATTTGTACACCTTTTAGATTGCAGGCTCACTATTGCTCAACTGTCCATTATTTTTTTTTGTGCTGAAACAGTATACAAATTTAGCCTGCAGGGGAGTATTGGATGATGTTTGCAAACATGTGTAGTGGGTGTTTTTAGCCTCCCTCTCCTAGTGATAACTCTAGGGAAACCACCGACCATAAGGTTAGTGAAAGAAAAAAGCCACAAACTTCTCCAACAGTTTTGCTTCTTTGTCTTTCCCTCCACTTTTCTACTCCGATGGCACCAGCGTCATGTCTTCCTCTGACAAAGCTGAACTCTTCACTCAAACTTTCGCTAAAAGCTCTACCTTCAATGATTCTGGTGCTAGTCCGCCTTCTTCACCCCCTTCTCTCTTATTTATGCCTAATCGAGCAGCAATACCCAGGTGAGGATTCATCAGCATATAAAAAGTTGCTGGTACTCGTATGTCATTTGTCTAGTCTCCCTCACTGTTTCTGTTTGTGTCTCTCCTACACAGAAAGTAATCCGGCTAGCACTCACAAACACCTCTTATTCTTTGACAGAGACTCAAGTAACATCCACATCTGACACGTCTAGATTTAATTTTCCAGGTTATCAACTGCTCCAAAATTTCAGACCTAAGGGAGGTGTATGTTGCTTCGCAAAATCTGAAATTGCCCTGGAGGAGGTTACTAGTTTCAATTGTCCCTATTTTGATTATTCTATATACAAATTAATTTCTGCTGGTAAATTTAAATACATATGTTGCATCTACCGTTCCCCAAATACTCCTCCAGAGCAAAGTCTTTTTGATTCTCTGTCCTCACAACTCAGTGTCCTCAACTTAAATGCTTCTTCTGAAATCACTGTGTTGGGTGATTTTAATGTCCATAATGTTAAATGGCTCACTCATTCAGCCAGGACTGATGATGCTGGTCTTGAATGTGAGCTATTTGCAGACTCATTTAATCTCACTCAACTAGTCAACCAACCCACCCGTGTACCAGATAATCCTAATCATAATTCCCACCTACTGGACTTATTTTTAACAACCAATTCAGAAAATTATGATGTTACAGTGAGGTCCCCGCTTGGATCTTCTGATCACTGTCTGATACAGGCCACCTGTCTATCACCTACCACACCTTCCCACTCTGAACCTGTTTTGGTGACTAAATGGCATTATGATAGGGCAGACTGGGAGGGTCTTCAAGGTTTCTTTATTGATATTCCCTGGACCTCTTTCTTTTCTAATGATGCACACTCTACCTTGAGCCACATACAAGATTTTGTAAAAATTGGAATGGAAACTTTTATTCCTCATCAAAAGTACAGTAAAAGATCTAATTCACCTAAATGGTTTGACCATAATTGTGCTAGAGTAACTGAACAAAAAGCAATAGCCTACAATGCATACACAAGATCAAAAACACATGAAGCCTTTAATTACTTTAGAAACATCAGAAATCATGCCAAAACTGTATTAAACCTAACTAAATCAAACTTTCTCCACAAGCAGGCAAATAAACTTCTAAATAATCCAAATGATAACAAAATATTTTGGTCTACTCTTAACTCATTTAAATCCAACTTCACTACTGCTTCATCCATTCCACCATTAAAATCTCCGACTGGCAATCTTGTAAGTGACCCACGAGGTAAAGCTAACCTTCTTGCGGATATGTTCTCCGCCAACTCAACCTTAGATGAAATAAATCAAGATGTCCCTGTACTTAATTTTAATTCGCCTGAAATTCCCTCACTTAAGATCCACACCAGACATGTCAAAACTATTTTGCAGAATCTCTCAGTAGATAAGGCTCCTGGTCCAGATGAAATTCCTCCAATAGTACTTAAGAATTGCTCCTTGGTGCTCGCTCCTGTATTGGCAAAATTTTTCCGTCTGTGTACTCATACCTCATGTTTCCCAGTACCCTGGAAAGAAGCAAACATCCATCCAGTTCCTAAAAAAGGTGCCTCTTCAGATCCATCAAACTACAGACCAATAGCTATAACTTCCACTCTTGGTAAAGTCTTTGAAATTATATTAAATAATCACATAATTAAGCATCTTGAGAATAATAAATTAATCAGTGATAGGCAATATGGTTTTAGACGATGTCGATCAACTGCAGACATGCTTTGCCTTCTTACGCATCAAATCAACCAAGCTACAGACCAACGTGGTGAAACACATACAATAGCACTGGATATATCAAAGGCATTTGATAGAGTCTGGCATCAATCCTTATTGTCGAAGATGTCACACTACGGCCTTGCATCATTAGTTCCACTAATTTCTTCTTATCTTCATAACAGAAAAATACGTGTAATGGTAGATGGTCTTTATTCTCAATTTCACTCAATAAATGCTGGTGTTCCCCAGGGATCAGTTTTGGCCCCAATTTTGTTCCTCATTCATATCAATGATCTCATATCTACCACTCATAATCCAATACATTCCTACGCAGATGACTCAACACTCCACAGTTCCTTCACATTTACCAATTCTTTCACCCAACCCGATCTTACAAATTCAAAAATAAACACTGCAATTTCTCTGAACCAGGACCTTTCTAGAATTAATGGATGGGGACAAAAGAATCTAGTTTCCTTTAATGCACAGAAAACCAAGTACATTCAATTTTCTAACCGACAGAATCTCACGGACTCCCTTATATTTTTTAATGATGTAAATATTCCCACTTCCCCTAGTATTGACATTCTCGGTGTAACATTAACTACTAACTTGAGCTGGACACATTATGTTAGAAGCATTGCTAAGAATGCCTCTAAAAAACTGGGACTCCTGTACAGAGTTCGAGAATTCTTCACTGACGAGCAGTTGGCCGTAATATATAAAAGTCATGTGCGTTCTCAGATGGATTACTGTTCACCTCTGTGGGGTGGAAGTGGAGTGGTTGCATTGAGGCAGTTGGACAAAATTCAAAATAAAGCTATTAGATTAATCAATAACCCTGCAATCACACAGGACCTTCCTACATTATCCATACGAAGAAACGTTGCATCCCTTGCATTATTCTACAGATATTTTCACAGTAATTGTTCCGAGGAACTTGCTTCAATTGTGCCGCCTCTCCACATCTTTCCCCGTAGAACTAGGGCAGCTGAGAGCGCCCATGAATTTACACTTTCTCCTCCACAATGCAGAACTTCTGCATATCAGAATTCATTTATCCCCAGAGCTACTACTCTTTGGAATTCACTTCCCTCGAATTGCTTTCCACAAACTTACAATCTACAAATGTTTAAATCCAGTTGTTACAAACATTTTATGAATGGAGGATGCCTTTAGGCACATGGACCTTTTTGTTTTATCTGTGTTTTTCCTTCCTCCGTTCATTGTCTCTTTAACCCGTGGAGCCCCGGCTAGTTTTTAATGTTTGCGCACCAGAACCCGGCCGGTTTTCAAAAAATGGTTTTATTCCAGAAACAATAGCGAATGGGTTAGGAATGAAGGAAAAACCACGAAAAACCGCTCAAAAAGCTTAAAAAATGGTCCTACAGAGCCCCCGAAAATGGATTTTACAAGAGTAAAAAATTGAAGGCAATTATCCCAAAAAAACAGGTTATTGCGCGCTCGCGCGCACGCACGTGGACTTTGAGAGTTTTCAACCATCGGCACGGTTGCGTGGGATACGTACACAGTTCCCACACAAATCTGAGCCCTCTTGGGTGGCTACACCTGAGGTTACGGTCGGCGCAATTAGGGTGACGCGTCAGGCGCGTCTCTGGGGCTGTGCGTTACATACATCGCCGACGCGTCAGACGCGTCGCTGGGGCTGTACGGGTTAAAAAAAAAACAAAAAAAAACCAAGCACACCACCCTTCTTTCCAATACACCAAAAAACATTTCTTCTTTAACCCGGGAACTGCGGGGAGACTCTTAAGAGTTCCCCCGGCGGACTGCGGGGAGACTCTTATGAGTGAGTGAAAAAAAAAATCAACTTTTGACATCGAAAAAAAAAAAAAAAAAAAAATTATTGTTTTATTTTTTTTTGGCCCCTGGGCCATGCAAAATCTCAGTCCTCTACCTCCCCTCCTTCCCCACTTTCCTCCTCTCCTTCAGTTATCACCTATTTTCCCTGTTATTCCCTTATTCTGAGGTATATTTTCGTGCTAACATTAGCGAGTTGCAAGCAGGGTGTTGTCATCACTGATGGCAAGCGAGTGCAAGAGAGAGAGAGAGAGTATCGATCGACTGTGTCTCAGTGGCCTTGGGGGAAATTGGCGGGAAAGCAGCTTGCCTCACCCATACATTATACAACTCGCGGGCTATATCTCCGATTTTGACCATCCAAACGCTGTTTTCACTCGTTTTATTGTTGTTGTTGTTGTTGTTGTTCCCAAGGTCTCGAGCAAGGACAAGGCCATAAACGAGCGCCGCCACAAAATCCTCCCTGCTTACCACTAACAAAGCCCGGGTGACCGAAGCCACTCCAAGGCAGGGAGCTTAGGAAGGTGCGGAAACGCCCGGGAAACCAAAGCCCCACCCAAGGCCCTGTGCCCCTCAGCAATTATGAAGGGAAAGTTGAGGGGTAAGGGAAAAATGTGACGCTTTGGCTCCCAATCTGCCAACTTCTAGGTTGGCAGTAGGGAGGTCAATCCACGGAAAAGACGCCGCCACTTGAGATCTAGAAGATATATAAGTAAAAGGAACAGTCAGCGTAAGCTATGGGTATGGCAGAGATCGCTCAGTTCTCACTCGGATAGACCAGCCCATCACCACATGACTAGAACCCAATCCTCTCAGCATCAGCTAGGAAAGGCCCTAGAAAGCCGCCTTTGGCGGGGGGGATAGCTCCCCTATTTCAACTCCTTTCGTTTTATTGTTGTTTCAGGTTAATACCTTTATAATCAACCCATAATAGGCACATATGGATAAGTATTAATGCTATTAATGGTACAATGAATATTTTAGTGACGGAAACACCTCAAATACGTCAGCACAGGGGGACGTTTCCAATTACCCCCATGCGCACTTGTTAGGTTAAGGGGAGTGTCCGCCATGGCCCAAACTGGTGAGGATTCGAAAATCTGAAATTGAGATTTTTATTGCAGAGGTGATGGGAACACTGTAAGAGTAATGTGGCAAAGTTTTAGACTTGTAAAATAAAAAAATACCCTAAATACAGGGTCCCCCCCCCCCCCCCCGCACTCACGACATATACAGTATGTAGTATCGCGTTATTATGCACAAATATAGACAAATTACAGTCAACAGAGTTATCTGGCACCTAAACTGAACCAGTCAGAGTGAGGGTGAGTCACTAGACCTCATCATCTAACCCATCATCATCATCCAAGACATCATCATCATCATCATCATCATCCAGATGCCAAAACATGCACAAACATATTATGTATTCAACAGTACACAGATCTAACACATCCAAACCAACCCTAACACAACCTAGAGTAATCGAAAATTACCTAACTTGGCATAAATGAGGTGCGCGGTTCATGACGCCATTAGCGCCAAATGAATAAAATACCTTTTGGGTGGTCCAGGTGGCGTATTATTGACTTAGACCTAGTAAATGCACTGTATTTTAGTGCCAGAGCATGTATTAAATTAATCAATAGCAAACAGTTGCAATAAATCGTCATTTGAGAGAGGAATCGTTGGGTAATGGAAAAATTTAGTTTTTCGCCTTTTTCTCAAAACTATAGTTTGTGTTGCACTTTTCCCTATAACAAGCTTATTTGTGGTCCAATTTGAATAACTAAGATATCATTGGAAAGAGGAGTAAAAATGCAACAAATCTGTCTGGCGGAGTTTTGATAAACCAATAAATGTTTTGAAAGTCTTGCAACCTTTCAAAACTTAAAAAAAAAAAAAAAAAAAGCGTTTATCAAAAATCTGCCAAACAAATTTATTGCATTTTTCTCCCTCTTTCCAATGGTATCTTACTTATTAAAATTAGACCCTAAAATAAACTGTTTATAGGGATTGGAAAATTTCCCGAAATTGCAAAAATCGGAGGTAGCAAACAAACTATTGGTCTGATTTTATTCAGTTTTGGATATGTTGTTCCTAGCTGTGTTATCTATCACCTGTATAAAAATGAAAATTATCGGACCATTGCGAAGAACATGGCGGACGCTCCCCTTAACATGACAACAGCTAACCATGCCTTGGAGTACCCAGGTGGGGTGGGGTGGGGGTAGACCATAAATGCTCCCAAAGTTAACTGCCCTTTACCAGTCATCCCATCAAAATGCCCCGGACCACGGCCTTTCACTCTCCTTTCCTCTAATTTTCCCTCTGTAACACAGTTGAACGAACACCCCTCTCCTCCAACAAACCTGATCTTCTTTTCTTCGCTGAGACTCTGGTGTCTGAAGCAGCTGCCACCAACTCTCTATTCTAGTTTCCAAGTTGGATGTTGTGTGTACTGTATATGCACAACTAATTCACTTATGCTCATGTTCCCGAATTTGACTTCTGATTCCCAACTCTGTTGCTCAAACTTTCTTTTCACTCTCAAACTAAATATTTCTGTGCTGTCTATCCCCTAACTCTATTGGCTTTCCTAAATTATTTGACTGTCTATACTCTAAACTCTAACACATTCCATCAACCTCCCCTTTCTCTGAAATCTTCATCTTATCAGATTTTAATGTTCACCAATACCAATAGCTCTCCTCTTATCTCACTGACCAGCCTGGTGAAAAGCCCACATCTGTTCTGTTCTAAAAGACCTAGAGCAGTTAGTCCAGCATCCTACTCATATCCCTGACTGCCTTGGAAATCAGCCAAACATCCTTCACTTATTTCTAACCTCTAATTCTTCAGTTTATAGCTGCCTTATACTGTAAACCTTTTCTCTCTGTTGGGCTCCTCCAATCATAACCTTATCGGTTACCTGTCATATCTCCAGTACGGCCATCCGATACTCCTAACTGGCGGTGTTTGTGACACTTTGGCGCTGCCGACCGGTAGGCTCTTCAGCTGTACATTTTTAATTTTCCATGGAATTAGTTTTGCTTCCATGGCTGGGGACCCTCGGAGTATGCTGAACATGAACTTTTCAATAAATTTTCATTTTAGCTCTTTGCAAGCTTTCTAGCATCTAGTCAAAAACCTCTCCAACAGTATTACTTCCTTGTATTTTCCTCCTCTTTTCCACTCTGACTTCACCACCTTCATTTCTTCCTCTAACAAAGCTGGACTTTTCGCTCAAACTTTCGCTAAAAACTCCACCTTGGATGATTCCGGCGCTGTTCCTCCCTCTTCATTCCCCTCTTTCTTACTTATGCCTAATATCATAATCTCTTGAAAGGATATACTTTCTGCCCTCTCTGGGCTTAATACAGTAAACTTCCGTTAATCCGAAGGGCAGCGGACCGGCCCTCGTTCGGATTAGTGGATTTTTCGGATTATCGGACTTTACCCCTATGAACCTGTGTATTAATGGCCTGACGAAAACATTGAGGCATTAGGCCACCCAAATGACACGCACACATATCATATGTTCATGAAATCACTTCAAAAGTTTACCATTGTCATTGTAGCCTATTACCTACTTCAAAACATTCAGATTAATGGTCAAAGGAATCTACTGATATAAACGTCTTCTTCTTCTTCTAAACACCATATGTCCGCATCGTCTACTAGCGAGTTTGTCTTGCTCTTAAAGATCAGATCAGATGTGGTTCAGGAAGTAATGCCTTAACAATGGCACTTCCCTGAGAGGTTCTTGTAATTTTCATTTTGTGATTTTCCTTTTGTGACGTGCTCTATTATATTATATTGTATTGAAAGCACCCTTGTCTTGTTGTCTTGAAAGCACCCTTGGGACGCTTCGATCACTGAACTATAAATAGTAGCGTATCGGAACGTCCAAAGGTGCGTTTTCAAGCTCAAGACTAATACGTCCAAAGGTGCGTTTTCAAGCTCAAGACTGAATGCGCTTGCAGAAAATGCGGTGCAAGCCAGTAGCGCATCGGAGCGTCCCAAGGATGCGTTCAAGAGCAACACAAACTCTCTAGCAGACGATGTGGTGTTTACGTTTATATCAGTAGCTTCCTTTGACCATTAATCTGAATGTTTTGAAGTAGGTAATAGGCTACAATGACAATGGTAAACTTTTAAAGTGAATTCATGAACATATGATATGTGTGTGCTCCATTATGTGTCATTTGAGTGGACTAATGCCTCAAAAAGGGGACTTTGGGACTTCTTGAAATTCGGACCATCGGGTGAATTCGGATTTGGCCTCAAATTGAAAAATTCGGACTATTGGGAGATTCGAATCATCGGTCGTCGGATTAAAGGACTTTTACTGTACTAATATGGCATACATACTGGATGGTGTTCCTCCTGTTGTACTCAAAAACTGTTCTTCTATGTTGATTCCCTACCTAGGCAATCTCGTTCGTCTGTCTTTCCTCTAACGTCTTCCCTTCTTTCTAAAAGTTTGCTTTCATTCAGCCTGTCCCAAAGAAGGTGATCGTTCTCAACCCTCCAACTATTGTCCAATTTCTCTAATTTATTGCATCTCTTACTTAAATTTTTTGAAGCCATTCTTAATTCAAAATTTCTTGAGCATTTGTCGTCCCATAATCTAAAATCAGATCGCCAGAATGGTTTCCTGAAGGGTCGCTCTACTGGAGATTTTCTTTCTTATCTTACTAACTCTTGGTCATCCTCTTCTTGGGACTTCAGTAAGACCTTTGCTTTTGCGCTAGACATATTGAAAGCCTTTGATAGTGTCTGGCATTAATCTCTAATTTCTGAACTACCCTCCTTTGTATTTCTATCCCTCCATCTGTGTGCCCTATGTCCTTAATTTCCTTTCTGTCCGTTCCATAGCTACATTTGTGGACGGCCATCACTCACTTTCTCAACCTATCAACTCAGATGTTCCTCAGGGTTTTGTCCTGTCTCCAGTTTTCTTTCTAATATTCATTAATGATCTTCTCAACTGTACCTCCGGTCCTATCCACTTCTATGCTGACGGTCCTATCCACTTCTATGTTGACGACTCTACCTTACACTACTCAACTAGCTTTCCACAATGACCCATCATGCAATAACTACCAAAACTCATGTGATAAGGCTATAGCACGCCTATCTTCTGATCTATCAACTATATCCAATTGGGCAGAACAAATCTTGGTTACTTTCAATGCTTCCAATACCATTTTTCTCCATCTATCTTCCCATCACCATCTTCCACACAACTATCCCTTACTCTTCAACAATACACAAATGAACCCTTCATCTTCATTCAGTATTCTTGGTGTTACTTTTACTCCTGACCATTCTTGGAAAAGATCATATTACCACTCATGCTAAAACAGCTTCCCAAAAGTTGGGTGTGCTCAACCGTCTCCGTGGGGTCTTGACCCCCGCTCAGTTTTTTGCTCTGTAGCCTACAGGGACACAGTGCACCCATGTATTGAGTGTTGTTCGCATGAGTGGGGAGGTTCCACCCATACTGCACTTCTGGTATGAGTAGAGTAATAAATATTTTGTTTGAATAATTCGCCTCCTTTAACCCAGTGAGACCCAGCGTCGCACGTGTTGCGTCGGCAGTGTTTGATCACCAACTCCCAGCGACGCATCACGTGCGTCCGACATATAAAAACACTTACGTGGCTCGTAAGGTAGGAAATGGCGGGAGAATAGGAGGGGGAGGTACCGTAGTGTGTGTGGGAGCCGGGCCAGTAGGTGTGAGCGGGCCGAGACAGCCGCGCGGCTGGTGGTGGTGGGCTTAGTGGGGTTACTTTACACCCTTAGTTCACCGCCACTTTGAACCTTCATTACTCCGGTCGTATGGGAGCTAGAGGCTTGAGATTTATGTGAGACACTCCTTAGGATGTATGTCGTACAATGCCATACTCAGTTTTTACCCTAGTGCTCCCGGGCGGGTGATCATGCGGGGGAGACGAACTATTGAAACCCCCCCCCCCCCGCCCCCCAAATGACCGAAATGAGTTTTTTTTAATTTTTGTCTTCATTTCTCACCATTCTCTTCCATTTTGGCTCAACACATTTTTTTGAGGCTCCCCCCCCCCCCCCATCCCCCCATCGGGGGCCCCCCCCCCAAAAAAAAAATGTCCGAGGTGATTTTTTTTTTTTTTTTCATTTCTCATCCTTGTCTTCCATTTTAGCAAAAAAAAAAAAAAAGAAGTTAAAATGGCTTGGGACTGGGGTGAACAAAATATTATAACTAGCCGGGGCTCAACGGGTTAACTAATTCTCACCATTTTTCCTCTGCATGTCTCGGTGTTGCACCTCTTTCTCTGTTTACCGCTTATACGGTGGAGGCCCCATTTTCGCCACAGCAGTCTTCGCTGTTTCAAATTTCGCGTCACACACCAAATATTCCCAATTTCTATTTTCGCTCAAAAAGCTTCAATCTTCGCACAAAAATCCCAGTCGAAACCCGAAAAAGAGCAAAAATAATGAAAAACTCAACATAAAACTAGAAAACAAACAAAAACAAATAAAAAAGTTTAACATAACTAAAAGAATCTGCCAGGTATTTGCCACTTAGAGACGAAATCCGAGATCCGATCGTCAAATGCGCAAGATGTCGCCATCTTTGTATGACGTCATCACTAAGCAGATGCTTACAGTGCACTCGTAACTGTGTTGACAAAACAACCGTTTGCAAGCTTTTTGTGCCTGAACCCTTTATCTCTCGTGTTTATTATAACCTCTAGTACATCTGGTGATAGGGATGGTGGGCATGGTGGTAGCAATGAAGGAAATTCATGCTCAAAACACAGAGCAAACGCCAGTCCATGGACGAAAGATGTGGAAATGCCTAGACGATGTTAGGCTAGGCTATATATGACAATGATTTAAAATAAAGTCTGTGTGGTAAGTAATCTTCTCATAATATGTATTTATACATATTTTCCTCATAATATGTATTTATTGGATAGATTTGGGGTGAAATGGGTACATGAGGGGTGACTGGACGAATTTAGAACCTAGGCCTAGCCTAGGCCTAAGAATTTTCCCATGATAGAAACAATGCCCCAATCTACAGTATTTATAATGCACCTAAGTTTTATGGTTAGGACTGTTATTTAACCATGTTTACATTATTATTTACAATGCATATGATTTAGGCCTACTTTATGTAGACAAAAAACATGTTTTCATAGGCTAAAACTGGGAAAAGGTGCAAATTATAGAATGAGCACGGAACCGATTAGAATTTTCCCCATAAGAACAGTGCCCCGATTTTGGCTGTTTCAATCTTAGCTCGATTTCTGCAGAACCGATTAGGAGCTACAGTAGAGTCACGCATCTCACGCATTTTGATCCCACGATTACGCATCCCACGGTACTATCCAATGGCTACCTGAATTCTCATCCCACGAAAAACCACACGAGTCCCACGGATGCGCACCGACGCATCGTGGATAGCATTTGTTGGCGGCCATGTTGATGACGCGCTCCTAGGCTTCCCGCTCAGTGTTCCTATTGTCCCAGCTCTCTCACGTGTGAATTATTCAAGGTTACCTGTTTTTTTCATTGTGATTACCCGTCCCGCGGTCCGACCCACGAACAATGATGGCTTCCCAGGGTAGTGGGGGCCCCAGTGGTCCTAGTGAGGAAAGAAAGGAGCCACCTAAGCGACCAGGAAAGGCCAAAGAAGACAAAAACAAACATCATCGGTGTGGCCAAAAACTGAGGAAGTATATTGTAGAAGAGAAGAAAAAGATTATTCAAATGATCGAAGAAGGCTACAGAAACTGATATAACAAAACGAATGAACTGTCCAGAAGGAACTGTGAGAACATTTAGAAAGAATAAGGAACAGATGAAGAAATCGTTGGCTGTTGCTGAGAAATATTTTGGTGGTGAAGGTGGTGGTGCTAGTCGGGCAGTGGTGGAGTACAGTGAAAAAAATCAAGTGCTAGCTATAACTGAACATTATTTGTTAAAGTGGGTTCAGAGGCGAGATAAAGAGAGAGCAGGTGTTGCAGGCCCACAAATTAGAGCAGAGGCACGTAAGATTTACGATGCACTATGTAAAAAAAGAAACATACAAAATCCAGTGCCTTTTAATGCCTCAGTAGGTTGGCTTCAAAAGTTTAAAACAAGGTGTGGGGTGAAGCATGCTGTGTACCAGGGTGAGGTGGCTTCTGCTGATGAACCTGCAGCCAACTCTTACCCTGCAATTGCTCGCTAACTGATAGAAGACGGAGGTTATTGTTTGGACCAAATATATAATTGTGACGAGACAGGACTGTACTGGAAGCGAGCACCAAAATCCACATTCATCTCAGTAAAAGAAAAGCAATCAAAGGGGGTAAAAATGGCAAAGGATCGCATGAGTGTTCTCTTGACTTGCAATGCGTCCGGAACTCACCGAATGAAACCTTTGGTCATTTATAAGTTTGCCAAGCCTCGCGCCTACAAGAACTGTGACATGAATCGTTTGAATGTGTACTGGAGTCAAACTCGCAAGGGATACATGACCACACCCCTCTCCATCAGCTGGTTTGATGATCATTTTGTCCCGGATGCTAAAGCCCATTGCAAGCGCCAAAACATCGATTTTAAAGTCATTTTGTTTTTGGATAATGCGCCTAGCCATGCAAAGTTTCTGGTTGGTCGCCACAGTGCTGTGCAAGTCTGCTTTCTTCCCCCCAATACCACCTCCAAAATCCAGCCAATGGATCAGGAAATCATTGCCAATGTGAAACTTTTATTTTACAAGCAATTGCATGACAAGATGAACCGAGACACCGATTCACAAGAGGAACTGAAGGAAATTGGAGAGATGGAATCAAGTGACTCAGACGAACCTCCTGGCAACCCCTCCACTTCTTCCGCCGCCTCTCCCCCTGCCTCACGCTCTGCCTCACCCTCTGCCTTGCAACCAACTTCCAATACTGCCGATGCTACTCTGACTGTAAAAGAATTTTGGAAGCTTTTCAATATTCGTCATGCAGTAGACTTCTTTGTGAAGGCTTGGAACTATATTTCAGTGGCCTCTATTAAGCATGGTTGGAAGACACTGTTACCTCACTTAATAGTGGATGAGGCTGCAGAAGGTCAGGATCTGATGAGGGCAACTCTTGAGGCAGTGAGGAGTGTTCGAGGCCCGGATTCAACGAAGTCAACGAGGAAGACATCGAGGAACTGATTCACAACCCACTAAGGCCAGAACAAACAGCAGAAGAGATGATAGCGGAGGACGAAATGGAAGAGACAGAGCAAGAAGAACAACCACAGCAAGTTGAAAAACAGAAAGAAGCAACAACTCAGCAACTGTCTGTCATCTTGGGACTTTGTGAAAACCTGAAGGAAGAGCTGGAAGGCACACCTGGCATCTCTGATTCTCGTGAACAGTTCCTGGGATACATTCAGAAAATCAGCACAAGTTTCCATGACCTCTACAATGCCAAAGTAAACGATCGCCACCAAGCCCTAATGACCCGCTACCTGAAGAAGAAGAAAGATGATGATGAGGCAGATATAATAGAAGCTCTACATGACGCCGAACTTGATGCCATCGACGATGATTTCACGAGCTTTGGCGGCGACGGTGGGGTGACGGAGAACGAGAGTGGGGCCACGGAGGGTGGTAACTAACATCCGCCTCCCGCCTATCACCACATCCATCACACTAAGCACCTCATCAACTTTTCTAAGGTTTGTGTTTGTGTTTTACTTACCTTTCTTTTCATTAAAGCAACTTACCTTTTGATTATTGGCATGTAAAGTGAAGGTCAATAGTCGCCCGACGATAGCCTCCAGTACTTTTGTAATTTTCCCCATTACTTTAATACTCCGCATCCCACGAATTCCGGTCCCACGGTCATATTTCGGTACCAATAAATCGTGGGATGCGAGATTCTACTGTAAGATTATTAACCCGGGAGCTGCGGGGAGACTCATAAGAGTTCCCCCGGCGCACTGCGGGAGACTCTTAAGAGCAGAGACTTTGAACACGTACCAAAACCGCGCGTTTATAGCCAGGCGGCTGAAAATTGGTGTGGGTATAGTACTACATGTCAACTCTCGATACCACCCCGCCAAACGCTCGCCCCGTACTCGTGCAAGCACCACCGCACCAGTAACCACGCACTAGTCATGGAGCCCACACGTCCCTCACGCTCGCTCCCTGATGACACAACTAGCCCTCCTTCTGGTGGTGTTAGCCGCCGTGGAAGGCAGAGGGTGGCTGCCAAAGACCCTAGCTACCAGTACGACACGCCCTACAGCTCAGAGGACGAAGCACCAGCACCCAAAGCACGAAAAACATGTGCAACCAGGGCAATGGCACAGAGGTCATTGGTCTTTCGGGACACTGCCACCACGACCCAGGCCACTGCAACAACCACTACCACCACCACTGCCACCACTGCCACCCCTGCCACCCCTGCCACCGGTACCAGCGACGCAGGAGGCCGCCCTAGGGCTGCATTACCTGCGGGGGCAGGAAAAATGAAAGGCACGGGCGTAGGGAAGAGAACCCGTACGCCAGCCACAGTGCCCCTACCACCACCACCACCACCAGCCGCCCCTGGCCCGGCTGCCCCTGCCGCCCCTGCTGCCCCTGCCGCCCCTGCCGCCCCTGCCCAAGGAACAGGGAAGGGGAAGGGGAAAGGGAGAGGGAAAGCGACTGGGAAAGCGACTGCTGGCCCTGGTGTCCCTGCCGGCCCTGCTGCCCCTGTTGCCCCTGCCGCCCATGCCCAAGGAACAGAGAGAAGGGCGACAGGCACCACCATCATCTTGCCATCAAGGCCACGCACCACTGCTGCCCCTGCCGCCCATGCCGCCCCTGCCCAAGGAACAGAGAGAAGGGCGACAGGCACCACCATCATCTTGCCATCAAGGCCACACACCACTGCTGCCCCTGCCGCCGCCGCTGCCGCCGCCCCTGCCACCGCCTCTGCTGTCCCTGTCCATAAGACTCCCGCACGTGCCAAAGTGACCCGAAAAACTCTGACACCATCTAAGTATGCCGCCCTGCTGTTTGATGGTGATTCGCAGGACATTGGCAGCCCGGGTTTCGACGACGAAGCCCTAGCACGGGACCAAGGGTGGCGGGATTTGGGAGTGGACAGTGGGAGTGAGTCCGACGTCGGTGACGAAAATGAGGAAGGGCATCGTCTGTCAAGTGAAGAGGAGGGTAATGATGATGAAGTGCTGTATCGCGACCATGGAAGCGATATTTCAGACGATGAAGCAGACGCAGACGACATTCCGATCCCTGAGCTGCCTTCGTTCGATTGGTCTGACGGGGTCAATTTTGTACCTGACGTGCCCCAGTTCAATCCTGGGACGTCAGGAACAACTGACGACTGGCCCTGTGATGATCAAGCGAACGAAAGCGACTTCTTCCTCGCTTTTTTCGACATGGAGGTAATGACGTACATCGTTGCCCAAACAAACGCCTACTACAGGTGGGTGTTTGGCAGATTGGACGTCCTTTCTCCAAAAGCGAGAATACGAGGCTGGGTGGATACGACTGTGGAAGAATTTATGAAGTTCTTTGCCTTGTTGTTCCTCATGCCTCTGATCAAGAAGCATGTGTTGCAACACTATTGGAAGCACGACCCTCTCATCGCCACCCCAACTTTCAATAAGTTCGTGACTCGTGACATATTTTTGTTGCTGCTAAGATTTATGCACTTTGCAGACAACGAAAATCCTAACAGGATTGACAGGATATGGAAAGTTCGGGATGTGTTCACCATGTTGTTGGAGAGGTATAGGAAATACATTTACCCCTTCCTCAATTTGGTGATTGATGAGTCGCTCGTGCTCTTCAAAGGACGTCTTGTTTTCAAGCAGTATATCCCCTTGAAGAGGCATAGGTTCGGAATCAAGCTCTTCGTGTTGTGCGACTGTGAAACTGGAATAGTGCTTGACATGATCGTGTATACAGGAACTGACTTTAACGTACCGAAAGCCGCTGCCAATGACCCCATGGGCATGTCAGGTGCCATCGTCAGGAAAATGTTGGCACCTTACCTGGGCAAAGGCCACATCATCTACACTGACAACTGGTATATACTTCTCCTGCTCTCTGCCAGTTTCTTTATGACAACCAAACGGGGTCATGTGGGACTGTCAGAAAGACAAGAAAGTTTATGCCAAAGTTCACAGGTGATGTCATTCCTCTCACAGATGCCTCCTCCAGTAGTGACACACCTTCAGAAGACGACCTGGCCCAGGAACACCGCGAGAGGCATGTGCGAAGAGAAGGCGACGAAAGGGGCAGAAATACAAGCAGCTCGAGAAGTGTGGGAAACTGATAGCCCTGAAGTGGAAGGATAAGCGAGACGTCCACCTGCTTTCCACCGTCCACACAGGTGCCCAGGTGGATTCTGGCAAAATCCACTACCGAACCAGGAAGACAATCTACAAGCCCGACATGGTAGTGGACTACACTAAAAAACATGCGCCTGGTGGACAAGTCTGACTGTCAGCTGTCAGGCGTTGAGTGTCTGAGGAAGACTGTGAAGTGGTATCACAAGCTCTTCCTCCACCTAGTTGACATAACGATGCTGAACGCCTACAACTGTGGTTGGTGAAAAAGGATATGGCCCCAAACCAGAAGCTGAAATTCCGGGAGTTCGTCTACAACGTCTCCTACCAACTCCTGGAGAAGTATGGCACCACCACTCACAGACGTACGGCATGGCGTGGGGATCACGTTCCTGACCGCATCCAGCTGGGTGTTGAAAGACACTACCCCATCAACACTGAGATGCTTGGCACTCGTCACAGGCAGGCGCAGTGCACCGTCTGCAGCTCCAGTGTCAGGAAACCCCATGTCACGAAAAGAGTCACCTCAATGTGCGCCGAGTGCAAAGTTCCACTCTGCCTGGGTGACTGCTTCAGGGACTACCACACCTTCAAGAACTACTGAGTGTCGGCCCCTGCCCTGCCCTGCCCTGGACTCGCCCCGTGCCCTGCCCTGGACTCGCCACCTGCCCTGCCCTGGACTCGCCCCCTGCCCTGCCCTGCCCTGGACTCGCGCCCTACCTTACCTGACCTGACCTAATTGATCACGCTACCTCATAATGTAACATATATTATATAATGTATAAGTTTCAAAGATGTCCTTGTGATATAGCTTTTATAATTGTATGTTTCATTATTTAGTTTATAAGTTTCAAAGATTTAATGTAATGTATTATTTTTTTTTAGTATATCAATATATGTTTGTTATTAGCCAAAGTAATGTGTATATAATTATTTTCTTACCTCAAATGAATTGTACAAAAATAAATATGTTTCAATAAATCCTGTCAAACCTACTAAGATAATAAAAAAAAACAATAAAAAAAAAAAAAAAAAAAAAAGTTCATGTCATTGTATTCTTACAATATGATATATTCTATGAATATTTCATATTGTTTGAATAGAATGGCATGATCTTGTAAAAAAAACAATTTATCAAAATTTTTCTAGACAATATAAAACCTTCCCCATAACCCCCTCCTGGATTCGATCCCACTACCCTACGACACTTTGAGTTTTCCAGTCCGCGACCTTACCAACCATGCCACAGGAGCTCATACCAAATATCACTCAAAACTTCGTGTCTACAATCGAAATGACAATATACAAAAAAAAAATGAATTATCCCACCAATTTACGTTTGTAAATTGATGGGATTATCAATTATATCATGCCAAGGTTTATAAAAGTTTGTCTCTGTCAAGAATTAGTAATTATATAACTTTATTCTGTCAAAAATTGCCCAAACACTCAGCAAAATTGCCCCTCTCAGTGTGACTCCACTCATTTTCACACGGTCAAGCGGTCACGAGGTGACCCTTGCCGCTCCTTGATGCTCCAGCTACAGCAGCTCTGTCTGGGAACAAATTTGGTATAAATACAATAATGGATAAAATACTCTTCACAAATACATTTGTATAATATTGTAAATAAAAATGAATAATAACTGTGTGGGTGTCGAAAATTGCTCAACCAGCTTTCTTATGTCTCGCCTACGCGCGTATATTGGATTATACATAGTCATGACTGTCATACAAATAATTGCAGTAGGTCGAATATACATTTAGATTGCATATTACTTCGAAATAAATAAGTAAACGTTTCTCTGGTGGCAATCTACCCTTTCGCAAGTGTAAGGAGACACCAGTCTATATTTAGCCCTCTATCACAAAAGGCAATCTGCCTGTGTTGACTCAGCACCATCGCTGGTGGTCTATAATATAGTACTTTATTTACAGTCAATGGCCTACATGTTTCTGTGGTACTTCACATGTGTCTAAAATGCAATGTCTGCTTGCATAAAAATGCAATTCTGAAGTCCATTTATACGTACGACATATGCATGTCTCAGTTTTTCTCTCTCTCTCTCTCCATTCCGACTCATGTTATTGTAGACCTGTTGATGGCAACGAACACCAGCCATCTGGTAGACATAAGGTTCAAAATACCAAACATCAATACGCCTGGGGCGCCTCCACAATTATCACAAAGCTGGATATCTATCTAGAGATCTGCCTGACTTCCATCTCTCCACGACTCACTCACTCACTCACTGCACCCCTGCATGCCTCCCTCCCACCCCCACCCCAACCCCCCCAAACCCCCTTTCAGGCTTCCGTCTGCTAGAAAACACATTCACAATTTGCGTAAATATCGCATCAATTGGGCTATATGCGGTATATTCCTTGTTATATGGGACGCCTACATATGTACACGTCTTTATTATAGCATGAGCGTGCTCTAAATACAAGATTTACGTGATATTTATGGCGTAACACACCCTCTCCCCCTTTTCATTCCCACCACAACTCCACTCACACCTTGGTTCACGCATAGAAACTCATTGATAATGTGCGTAAATATCGCATGAATTGGTCTATATGCGGTATATATTTTGATATATGGCACGTATACATACGTACAAGTCTGTATTATAGCATGACAGTGCTCTAAATACAAGATTTACGTGATATTTATGGCGTAACACACCCTCTCCCCCTTTCATTCCCAGCACAACTCACTCACACCTTGGTTCACGCATAGAAACTCATTGATAATGTGCGTAAATATCGCATGAATTGGTCTATATGCGGTATATTTTTGATATATGGACGTATACATACGTACAAGTCTGTATTATAGCATGACAGTGCTCTACGTACAAGATATACGTGATATGTATGGCGTAAACCACACTCTCAGCTCATAAATTGCCGCCAAACCTCCAACACATCTTCATTCCCGCCTAAAAATTCTTATAATTCCCTTATATATTGCAATTTTTGGTCACTATGAGGCATATTCATTGTTATATGGGTGCCCTACACATGTATACATTCTCTACATAGCCTAAAAGGGCTCAAAAAAGGACATATACGTGATAATACGCGGTAACCCACCCCCTCCTCCCTCTCCTTCTATCCCCTGCGCGCGTAAATATTCGGCAGGGAAATCTCGCCGCTCGATGACAATCTAGCCGCGCGGTGCCATTCGCTCCACATTTTTCAACTACGAACCGTTCCCCTACCCCCCCCAGACATTTTTTGGGGGGTCAAATATATATGGGCCGATGCACGCAAACATTCCCTACACGATGATGTACTTTTTATCGAAATTGGCAATAGGTCCCAAAATCATCATAGGTGCGCACAGTCTTACCCTGTAGAAAACCCCCTGTGCACCGCGGAGAGGTTAAGAGGAGCTCCATTAGTGTTCTTAATAGCTTTGTGATTGTATACTTCCTCCCTTATGGAGAGTTGGCGGCCTCTCTGCCTTTCAACACATTCCCACTCCATTTTTTTCCAACTCTCTAACCCAAGATTGAACTGATTTTCCTTCATCCTATGACTTTAACTTTTTTTAAATAATAACTGGCTACATAGCTACCACACCTACAGACCACCTACACCAGGAAACCAAAAACCTCAAGGATCACCTTAAAATGAGAGCCACACAATTTATCACCACAGCCTCCACAAACCTACACCACCCACTACACTTCATGGCAGAACATCCACACACACCAAGAAACATCAAATTAGCACCTAGCACTCGTTATCATGCCCAAATACTGTCTTCACTCCCCCCTTGCCCACCCCAAGCCAGCCTCCAGAAGCATATCCATACTCAAATCACCCACCAATCAATCCACTCACTAAAAGACATCACTCAACTACATTGAAGTCCATCCCGCAGAAACCCTCCTTTCCCGTGAGGACAGAGTCCACCTGGCTAGGCTGTGATGTGGGCACCATCCAGCCTTTCCGAGTTATCAGAACAGGCTGGATGACTCCATCCAGGACACCTGTCCGGGCTGTAACACAACACCGCACACTATCAAACACATTATGGAAGACTGCATAACCCACAGCCACTTACGCCAACAACACAACACACACACCTTGAGAACTTTTTGGAAAAACCCGGTCTCTGCCGTGGCCTTCCTTAGGAACTCAGGGCTGTTCGGTCAGGCAGCCTGGGGAACGACTATTACTACTACAATGCACCCTCTCTATTTCGCGAGAGTGATACCATGAAATTACACTCTAATAAGGATCGCACTAAATGGAAGTACAGTACACTACCCGTATCTGCACTTAAGTCGTACCGCGTATTTTCCGCGGATACGTCGGCAGTGTTTAACATAGGTTTCAATGGGAAATAGACTTAAGTCATACCAAGCTCACCCATCTTGGACCCTCAAATACACTATTTTGACCTACCTAATGACAATAAGTACCCAATGATTAACCTCTGAAGTGCGCATGGGGGTAATTGGAAACGTCCCCCTGTGCTGACGTATTTGAGGTGTTTCCGTCACTAAAATATTCATTGTGCCATTAATAGCATTAATACTTATCCATATGCGCCTATTATGGGTTGATTATAAAGGTCTTAACCTGAAACAACAATAAATCCAGTGAAAACAGCGTTTGGATGGTCAAAATCGGAGATATAGCCCGCGAGTTGTATAATGTATGGGTGAGGCAAGCTGCTTTCCCGCCAATTTCCCCCAAGGCCACTGAGACACAGTCGATCGATACTCTCTCTCTCTCTCTTGCACTCGCTTGCCATCAGTGATGACAACACCCTGCTTGCAACTCGCTAATGTTAGCACGAAAATATACCTCAGAATAAGGGAATAACAGGGAAAATAGGTGATAACTGAAGGAGAGGAGGAAAGTGGGGAAGGAGGGTAGGTAGAGGACTGAGATTTTGCATGGCCCAGGGGCCAAAAAAAAATAAAAAAATAAAAAAATAAAAATACAGTATATATTTTTTTTTTTTTTCGATGTCAAAAGTTGATTTTTTTGTTCACTCACTCATAAGAGTCTCCCCGCAGTCCGCCGGGGGAACTCTTAAGAGTCTCCCCGCAGTTCCCGGGTTAAAGGATACTAATTTTTTTTTTTTTTTTGTCTATGTGATTGAGGGAGGCAAAAGGCATAACTGCCTATAGCGAGTGCCTCCCCCATAGTTGAAAGAGTGACAGGGCCAAAATCAAGGGACGTTCGAGCCAAAATGCCTGGACACACAGAGTTTGAAGCAATTTAAGTCATAGGAAGCGGGAAAAACTGATTCTGGGAGAGCGTTCCAGAGCTCAGCTGTTGAGTAGAAGAAAGTTTGAGAGTAACGTTTCACTCTTGGGTTGGAGAGTTGCACAGAGTAGGGGTGGGATTGAGTTGCAAGACGGGTACCACGTGCCCTACGTAAAGGAGGTGGTATGCACTGGGATAGCTCTGAGGAACACTGATTATTATAGTAGCGATAGAATAGCGAGAGAGATGCAACATTGCGGCGGAGAGAGAGAGATTGCAGAGAGTTGGTGAGTGGACGGGCGTTAATGATACGAAAGGCCTTCCTTTCAACCTTGTCTAGGAGAGCGGTGTGAGAGGAACCTCCCCACACATGTGAACAATACTCAATACAAGGGCGCACTATGCACCTGTACAGAGCGAGAAGCTGTGCAGGGGAAAAGAACCCCCTAAGGCGGTTGAGCACACCCAGCTTCTGGGAGGCTGCCTTAGCAAGACTGGTAATATGGTCCTTCCAAAAGAGAGCAGAAGAAAAAGAGACACCAAGAATATTGAGAGAAGATGAAGGGTTGATTTTTGTAATGTTGAAGAATAAGGGATAGTCCGCTGGGAGATCCTGACGGGTAGATAGATGGAGAAATTGGGTTTTGGAAGCATTAAAGTTAACAAGGTTTTCTCTGCCCCAATTGGAAATAGTATTTAGATCAGAATTTAAGAGTTCTATGGCTTCATTACGTTTGTCGTTGAGGGATTGCTGGCTGGGGCGTTCTGAAAAAGTAATGGAGTAGTGTAAAGTTGAGTCGTCTGGTATGAATGGATGGGAATTAAGGTACAGTTAAGGAGATAATATATATAAATTAGAAAGAGAAAAGGAGATAAGGACAGAGCCCTGAGGAACACCGGAGTTTATAGGGTGAGGAAGTGAACAATGGCCGTCCACAACCGCTGCTATGGAACGGCCGGAAAGGAAATTGGAGACAAAGGCACAGATGGAGGGATAGAAACCGAAGGAGGGTAGTTTAGAAATTAAAGATTTATGCCAGACTCTATCGAAGGCTTTCGATATGTCTAGTGCAATAGAAAAAGTCTCACCGAAGTCCCGAAAGGAGGATGACCAAGAGTTAGTAAGATATGAAAGAAGATCACCAGTAGAGCAACCCTTAAGGAAGCCATACTGGCGATCTGAGAGCAGAGTATGAGAAGAGAAATGCTTAAGAAATTTGGAAGCAAGAATAGTTTCAAAAACTTTAGAAAGACAAGAAATGAGAGCAATTGGACGATAGTTGGAGGGTTGAGAGCGGGCACCCTTCTTTGGGACAGGTTGAATGTGAGCAAACTTCCAGCATGAAGGGAAGACGTTAGAGGATAGACAGAGACGAAAGAGTTTGCCTAGGCAGGGAGTCAGCACGGAAGCACAGTTTTTGAGAACAACAGGAGGAACACCGTCCGGACCGTACGCCTTATTAGTGTTAAGCCCAAAGAGGGTAGAAAGTACATCTTTTGAAGAAATTAGAATATTAGGCATAAGTAAGAGAGAGGAGGGCGGAGAGGGAGGAATAGCACCGAATCATCCAAGGTGGAGTTTCTAGCAAAAGTTTGAGCGAAGAGTTTAGCTTTGTCAGAGGAAGAAGTGATGGTTGTGCCATCAGAGTAGGAAAGTAGTCCAGTAAATCTAGCAATCATTTAACTGGACCTAGAACAAATTGCAATAGAAGGTTTTTTGGCTTTAACTTGTTTATTAGGTCCCTCTGATGAACATATAAAAAGTCTCCAACTTTTGGACACTGGGAAAGTGGTTAATTTGCATAAATTCAAGATGGCCGCCGTCCAAAGCTTCAATTTACAGATAACTTTTTTCTGGTTGCTCCTAGACCCTATAAATGTATTACAAACAACGTTTTTTGGCTTTAACTTGTTTATTAGGTCCCTCTGATGAACATATAAAAAGTCTCCAACTTTTGGACACCTGGAAAGTGGTTAATTTACAGCCGAAAAACCTTACAGACAGGCTGAACTGTCTCTTTCACAAGGGGTGACACAGGCACTTTGTGCTTGTATGGGTTTTTTGACCTGTTGTCCCTCTTTTTTATAAAAAAAAAAAAAAAAAAACATGACGTAGTATGACGTCATTCAGAGCCAATTATGTAATTCATGATAGGAGTTCGTATTCACTTGGATCATCGGTGCTTGCATCAAAGTTGCTATTTTGACAGAGTCCTTTACATTGACCACATGCACTGGAACATTCAAGCTCATTCCGTTTGCAACTACAGCGTTGAGTGTCACAGTTGCCCTTACACTGACATCTGACCAATTTCAGTAGTGAATCAGGAGCCACTGGCGAATCCATCGTCTTCGGTTCAAGCTGTCCCTTCCGCAGACACCAGCCCCATTTCTCGGGGTCCACACAGTTCCCCATCCATTCCTGGACCTGACAATAAACTCGGAACGAGTGGTATTTGGCTGCATCGGTTGTTGGGGGAAGGCTGTGAACTTCAACGGTAGTTGAACTTTTTGCCACCTTGTTGCAAAACTTTGTCTTTCGCAGTCCGTCAAGGGTGTCATTTCCTTTTCCCCCGTACAAATAAACCAAGGCCTTTTCACCAGCTGATGATATCGTGTCTTTACTTCCACTTTGGCAACAGAATGCTTCTATACATTTCAAGAAACCGTTGTCTTCCCTCACTTTCCTCAAGGCAGCCCCTTTACCAATACCATACAGTCGTGAGGTTGTGTCACATCCACAGAGTGCATGGACAACTGGCAGGACACGACAGATGCTTTCACCGAGAGCTTCTGCTACTGAGTTAATATGCCAACATTTCCCACCTTCCTTGCTCGACTTGAAGTACAAATCATTCATCCCTCGTTCCGCATAATGACACAACAGCACCAACAAGTCTGTGTCCTCACCTATCACATATGTCACGGTTTCCCTTGCATGCTCAATTCCCTTCTTCGCAATCATGACATCTGCATCTGCTGGCGCATTGACACAGTCAATTCCATTTGCCTTGAATGTTTCACACAATAAGTCAATGAAGTTTTGCTTATTGTCCGAGTTTGACAAGAAGTTTTCCTTTTTTGACCGAAGGGGCATGGTTGGAGTGAACATCACCTTTTGACCAAAGACTCCTTTTGATCGTCGATTGTGTGTCATGTCCTTGGTAGTAGGTCCTGATTTATAACCGTCGAATACAACCACCGGGTTGAGAAAGTTTTTGGAAACATGCTTCATGTACATGCTTGCAATGTCCTCAAATGTGTCACCCTTCTTCCATGGAATCCTTTGCAATAAGGAACCACCATCCAGAACATGGGTCACAGTCCTTTCTTCCTCAAATGATTCCAATGACGACTTGGGAACAACAGCAGCTATCTCATCTCCTAGCTGTGGTTTATTGGCTTCCCTGAGCCTCCCCCACTTATCGAACAGAGCAGTAGGGTAGCTAGACAACTCATACGCAAAGACCTCTTCAACACCTAAGTCCCTGATATTAGCAAAGATGAGGAGCCTCTGGAAAAGGAGCTGTGGGTCGATTGGTACTTTTTCAGCACTGATTGTAACCTTTGCACCCAACGACTCAACTTGATCTTTCTTCCTAAATGAAAAGTCAAAAGCATTGCTACCTTCCATCTTCTGCACAATGTTCATACCAACCTCATACAGTAAATGAGGATTGGCCGAGGCTGGTCCTGTCACACCGTTGGCAATATTCCTGAGTTCATTTGATTCTTGAAATGGATCATAATCCTTGAAGAATGCGAGAACCTTCTCTGTGTCCTTCCTATCTCGTTCACGCCTTGCTTCAGTCATTTCTTTGTGCTGCTCAGAGGTGTAGAAATGCTTCCCTGTCAGTTCTTGCATAACTTCACTCACCTCAGCGCAGGCTGGCATAGCAAGTAACCAGCGCAGGCATTGCGTTTCCTCCATGCCCCTACCACGTGTCAATCCACCATTCGTTTTCAAAGAGCGCATCAAAACCTGCTCTATAACCAAGTCGCTTGGCAGTCCTGCCCACAGCCGATCATTTGGAAATTTGAGCTGCACTGCTTGTGATATATTGCGTCAGCTGCTGGAAGATCGCGTGCAAAGTTAATTCGGCCTCTAACAGTGTCAGCCCACTCATCAGCCCTGGCATCACATGCAGAAAGTATTGTCCTTTGAAAGTTGAAGGTGCGTACTGGATACACTTCTTCTGAATCATGCTTTGTGTCCAAATAGATTTTTGTACCACAAAAAAAGCAGTTCTCTGTAAAACAAAAGTCTGGTGTCTGAGAACGAAGAGCAGGTTTTTCAGGACGTTTCTTCTGCTTCCCAGGAATTCTATTTGGCTTCGTATTGACATGCTTCTTTCGGCAATCAATGTGCACCGTTTGGCCCTCGGACACGGTAATTGATGGCGTTCCACGTTCAGTACTGGCCTTGTTGATAGTATCTGCTCCCTTCGCCCTCAGCTTGACTGTTTCTCCTTCGTCTAACGTGTTTGAGCAAATACCGCAGGGATTATGCACCACCTCTTCTTCCATGGCTTCGGTAGATGTCGCACCAATCTGTTGAAACAAGAAACAAGATGATGGGATTAGTATAGGCCTAGGCAAAATGTAATAGACAATAATGTGCAGTAAAGGTAGGGCTTGACCTAGAACAAATTGCAATAGAAGGTTTTTTGGCTGTAAGGTTTTTTGGCTGTAAATTAACCACTTTCCAGGTGTCCAAAAGTTGGAGACTTTTTATATGTTCATCAGAGGGACCTAATAAACAAGTTAAAGCCAAAAAACGTTGTTTGTAATACATTTATAGGGTCTAGGAGCAACCAGAAAAAAGTTATCTGTAAATTGAAGCTTTGGACAGCGGCCATCTTGAATTTATGCAAATTAACCACTTTCCCGGTGTCCAAAAGTTGGAGACTTTTTATATGTTCATCAGGATGACCTAATAAACAAGTTAAAGCCAAAAAACCTTCTATTGCAAATTGGTTCTAAGTCCAGCCCTACTTTGACTGGTCTAAAGGGGAGGGAAAGACGAGGAAGAGAAATTGTTGGAGAGGTTTTTGGCTAGATGCCAGAAAGCTTGGGAAGAGCTAGAGTTGGATAGTTTAGTGCATTTATTATTGATGAAAGCGTGTTTGGCAAGTTGAAGAACAGATTTGGCTTGATTCCGGGCAGAAACATATGAAGAATGAGAGTCTTGAGTTTTAAGGCGTCGGTACCGTTTGACTGCTTCCTCTTTATTGCGGACAGCAGTAGAACAGGTGTGAGTAAACCAAGATTTTTTAGCATTAGTCTGAGGGAAAGAGAATGGAATGTATGCTCCCATGCCCGATAGGATTACCTCGGTAATGCGTTCAGCACTCTCCGAGGGTCCTCGGCCACGGAAGCAGAAATCATTCCCTGGGAAATCAAAGAAGTACTGCCGAAGAGCCTCCCAGTCGGCAGCACCAAAATACCACAAGCGCCGCCGGCTAGGAGGATCGGGTGGCCGTACTGGAGAGATAGGACAGGTGACAGAGATAAGTTTATGGTCGGAGGAGCCCAAAGGAGAGAAAAGATCGACAGTATAAGAAGAAGGGTTAGAAGTTAGAAACAGGTCAAGAATGTTGGGCCGATCTCCGATGCGATCCGGGATACGGGTGGGTTGCTGAACTAACTGCTCTAGGTCATTTAGGATAGAAAAGATGTAGGCTTGTTCACCAGGTGGATCAGTAGTGTGAGAGGAGAGCCATTGGCGGTGGTGAACGTTGAAATCTCCTAAGATGGAGATCCAGAGATAAGAGATGGAGATAAGAGTTTGATCCACAATGACTGTTCCATTGCTCCACTAAGCTCCAGGTACAGTCCAAAACAGTGGACATCAAGTACATTCCAAAGGTAAATACAGGTGTCACTTGTGCAATCCCCTCCCCTATGAACCATTCTTAGAACCCCTTTTAGAACCACTTATAACACATTCATCAAGATTTTCTGCACTTTTATATAAAAATAAATTATTAAACATGATTTTCTTTACTTTATCCTCAACCAATGAACCGTTCTAGAACCACTTAGAACACATTAAGCCAGATGAATATGAGAAGGAAAGGAAAGTGACATGAAATACAGTTCAGTAGCACTAATTTTTTCTCCCTTACCCAACACACACACAAGTGATCTGCATTGTGTAAGAGGGATCTGCCTTGTGTTAGAGGGATCTGTGTTGTGTTACAGGGATCTGCCTTGTGTTACAGGGATCTGCCTTGTGTTACAGGGATCTGCCTTGTGTGGGACAATCGGCTTTTTGCAGTCTCCCATATTCTTATGTTCTATTATTTCGCCTTTCTTGGTTAATGTCAGCACTGCTTTCTTGCTCGATCGAGTGGAAATCCGCGGATAACTCATACTTTTTGCACGGATAACAAGTAATAGAATATTTAGGGGTGTCCGCGGACAGCAAGGATCGCGGATACTTGGAGCGCGGATAACGGAAGTGCACTGTATTACTTTTAAATGAAAATATATAAATTGGGACCGTAGGCTATAATTACTCACCCAGACGGTTTGAAATCGAGACCGTAGGCTATGGAAACTTGACCACAAATATTATAACCGCTTTATTTTACATAAATTAATTTATAAAAGGTAAGACTAATGTACTATTCACTTCAGATACACCATGAGACTTTCCATGACTGCATCATACTAATCATAAATATAGACGGAGGCCTATCATGTAATCACTAACATGTGTGGTAAACAATAACACAGCTGTTAGGCATCACCAACGCCATCTATGGAGACGATGGAAAACCATGATTGGAATGCAGCCAGTCATTCACTTCATTTATTTATTTGCATTCCCCCTCACTTTACCAACCCTAATTTCTTCTACTCAACAATTTAACTCTGAAACTCTCTCCCTCAATCAATCTTTCTTTCATCCTGTGACTTAGACTGATTATAATTGTGCGTGTCCAGGCACCTTCACCGCAACGCCCCTTGAGTTTGGCTCTCTGTTACTCTTTTGGCTTTGGGAGAGACACTTGTCAAAGGCAGACTGCCTTTTGTCTTCTACACATATGAAAATAAGTTGAGTTAACCTGGTTGAGTTATCCAGAGTTGAGTTTACTTGGGTTGAGTTTACCCAAGTTAAGTTAACCAGGGTTGATTTTATTGGGATTTATTTAACTAAGAGTTAAGTTGACCAAGGGTTGAATTGACTAGAGTTTAAGTTAACTGACGTTGGGTTGTCCGGGGTTGGATTAAATTGGGGTTGAGTTGACCAGGAGTTGATGTAACCAGCCACCTGATATTTTCACAATTTTGTATGTTCATGTCCACCAAATTATTCAAGATTGGTATAAAAATCAATAGGAATTCTGCAGCTTGCTTCAACCTACTGTATACTTGTGGCTAGTGCTTCTAGCAAACCTAACTTGCTGCTCCTTGCAGCTCATCTCTAACAGTATCCGGTACCTTCGGCCTATGATAACTTAGTCCCTCTATCAACAGGTCCGAAGTTACCTATTCTGACCTATTGTTTATATTACTTGATTTTTCACATTATTTTAACAAATAAGATGTCTTGGAAATAACAACAATGATGAAAATGTTTCACTTAACCTTTCACGAGACCAACGTACACTTTTAGATCAGTTCCGTTGAGGTTAAGCCCCCTCTTTATTATGGTCTTGGAGGCACTGTCTAGAGTTTTTAGAGGCGGATTCCCGTTGGAACTGTTACGCAGACGATTTAGTCCTAATAGCTGACAGTATGCAAGATGCTGAGGCCAAATTCAGAGAGTGGAGAGAGGGCATGGCGAGCCAGGGTTTAAGAGTCAATATTAACAAAACCAAGGTTATGCATTGTAGATTGAGATGAGGCAATGTGGAAAAGAGCGGTGCATACCCATGTTAAGTGTGTGGCAAGGGAGTGGGCGTTAACTCAATTCAATGTAGCATCTGTCAATGTTGGGTACACCATGGGAGTAAGCGCTGTAGTAGAATAAAGGGACCCCTGCCGAAGGATAAGTCAGAAATAGAGAAATTTGAGTGCTTAGTGTGCAAAGGCGAGCTTGTGTTAAGTGATGATCCTGTGGCTGTGAATTTTGGAACTGGTGAACAAGTTTTGTTACCTAGGAGATACCATCTCTGCCGGTGGTGGGGCCGAGGCTGCCACTGTTGCTAGAATTAGGTGTGGCTGGGGGAAGTTCAAAGAACTGATGCCAATCCTAACCATGAAAAGAATGCCTCTCCCCCTGAAGGGAAAGGTGTATGCCTCATGTGTTAGAAGTGCAATGACGTATGCCTCAGAAACATGGGCCGTTAAAGTACAGGATGTCAACAGAATGGAGCGTAATGAGATGAGAATGGTGAGATGGATGTGTGGGGCCAGGCTACAGAATAGAATAACAAATGTTGAGCTGAGGAGACGTTTAGGTATAAAGAGTATTAGCGAAGTGATGCGTACAAGTAGACTGGGATGATATGGACATGTGGAGAGAATGGATGAACAAAATTGGGTGAAAAAATGTAGTTCTGTGATTGTGGAGGGAGCTGCACCAAGGGGTGGACTGAGGAAGACCTGGGATTGGACTATATGCGCCGATCTCAAATCCAAGAACTTGACAAGTGAAGCAGCCCTTAACAGGGTTGCCTGGAATGCCGCCATTAGGACAAGAGACTGAAACTGCACTTATGTGTGGAACACTCAGTCTTAAAATTTTATGTATGTATGTTATTGTTATATTACATATCCTGCTGTAGCAGTTTAGCAGAATAGTTTGTCATTTTTTTTTTTTTTTAAAAAGACCTATCTATCTATCTATCTATTGCCTGACGCCGTGATCCCCGAAGGGGTGGCCACGAACGAACCGCCCCCATGCACCTCTGTCCCCAGTCAGTTGACGCCCCTCCCCCCAACCAGCACCACCTTCGTTCATGTACTTCCTCACTCCATCCTTCCACCTCATATTCGGTCTACCTCTCCCCCTCTGTCCCTCCACCTCGCTCTCATACACCCTCTTAGTCATTCTCTCGCTTTCCATACGTTCCATATGGCCGAACCATCTCAAGTTGTTCCTTTTCACACTTTCCAGCACATCTACCTCCACACCACACCTCCTTCTTACTTCCTCATTAGTCTGTCTATCCCTCCATGTAACTCCGCACGCACTCCTTAAGTAATTCATTTCCACTGCTCTCACTCTTGGTCTGAGTCTCTCAACCAACGTCCATGCTTCGCTTCCGTAAGTCAGTGTCGGGATTACCACACTGTCATGCAAGGACTTCTTCACTTCCATACTGACCACCCAATTTCTTTAAAAAGACCTCCGTCTACGTATTGTGAAAAACCTGTTATCCTCCGGCAAATTGTGGGGTTGAGTGAGTGAAGGGGGGGGACAGTGAATGAAGGAGGATGCATGTTTTTCATAATACGTGTTGCTAGCCCCAAACGCGCGAGCAACTGTGGCTTTCAACCATCCGACACATCCCCTTTTATTAATGTGCATCACACATGTTACATACAAATAAGGTTTATGTTTTGTTTTACCCTACTGTGGAAAGACTACGGATACACCACTCCTGCCGGGGCCTCACGCAGTGGCATGACCCAGTCCTGTCGAACTGAGCTCATGACGCTGGTGGCATTGCCCCGGAGGATAGCCATCCCTAGTCTTTGCTTGAGCCAGAGGGTTTCCCGGGGTTCTCCTGAAACTTCTCTGATTTTACGGCCTATTTCATTCACCATCTTAAGGGTGGTAGGGCCGAAGACTCCTGAAGTTTCGAATGCCAGGGGCTCGAACTGATGAATTCTGGCGATGGCTTGATATTTTTCTCGCTTTTTATTTTCTGCTATCCGGGCGGCTTCACCTGCTTCGTCGGCGTTTCTGGCGGCGTTGGTTGTGGAGAAAGTGTCAACACATGTGGCATCCCACACGGGGCACCGGCCATTCTTGTAAGAGAAAGTGGTCATCCCATCTGGCCGTTTGCCGTCTTCTCTGTGAAGTCCATGTGGTTCGAGGATTGATGCACAGTTAGCACTCTGCAGGGCCCGTTTTATGACATCATTTAGTGCAGAGTGTCTTGGCAGGCGTCCTGCGTTGTAATTACATGACAAGGCATGGTGACCTTGAGCATCCATCCTCCCATCACACTTGCAAGTGTGTGGGTGACAAACTGCCGCACCCACTCTGAGCGCGATGGCGACCCGGAGCGCTTCAGCATCCAAGTGAGTTCCAAGAGGTGGGATGGGGATGGCGTGTAACCACAAGCCACTCTCCGAACGGGCGGCTGCCTGGAGGCGTGCTTTTGCAACCTGGTCTGCATTGGTTAGGAGATTTTCTTGAGTTTTCTTCGCCGAGATGGTATCCCACGCTTTCTGCTTGCTCCTGGAGGTACCCTGAGGCTCCTCCTCTACTCCTGTACTTCCCTTCCAGGTGTTAATCGCTGCTGTTACGTCCCCATTAAGTGTCATTCCGGGTTTAGAATAAAGGATGGACAATACGAGGTCGTTGGTCGCGATGAGGGAAGAGATAAAGGCTGGGGAGGCAATATCCGAGGCTCTCCGTATGCCCAAGCCCCCGAGGCGGACAGGAAGGGTGGCTTGTGTCCAGGCCCGTTTGTAATTGTATCATAACTAATTATATTTCATCACTTTCATTAAAACAATAACATAATCACTTTGTTGGGTTCCATAACCGTCTCACAATGCGTAAGTTTGAATCTTGTGTCTTTAATTAGAGATAAGTGAAAGAGAGTATTATACTGTATTTGTTATGACAAATTAACCTAGTCTCCAGTGAGGTACTGGCTAATTAGTTTACAGCAAAAATATTGTTGTTGCCAATGTCACATTTGTAAGGCAATGTATTACTTTATAGTATGAAAACCCAATAGTTAGTACCAGGTCTGGAATCAGTGCTCCACACGTAGTGCAGATCTCAGCTCACATCCTAATGGCGGCGTTCCAGACTGGGAAGATTTAATGAACAACCAGACACCATCAGAATGCATAGTCCTATTAACCCGGGAGCTGCGGGGAGACTCATAAGAGTTCCCCCGGCGCACTGCGGGGAGACTCTTAAGAGCAGAGCCTTTGAACACGTACCAAAACCGCGCGTTTATAGCCAGGCGGCTGAAAATTGGTGTGGGTATAGTACTACATGTCAACTCTCGACACCACCCCGCCAAACGCTCGCCCCGCACTCGTGCAAGCACCACCGCGCCAGTAACCACGCACTAGTCATGGAGCCCACACGTCCCTCACGCTCGCTCCCTGATGACACAACCAGCCCTCCTTCTGGTGGTGTTAGCCGCCGTGGAAGGCAGAGGGTGGCTGCTAAAGACCCTAGCTACCAGTACGACACGCCCTACAGCTCGGAGGACGAAACACCTGCACCCAAAGCACGAAAAACACGTGCAAGCACAAGAAAGGTACAGAGGTAATTGGTGTTTCGGGACACTGCCACCACGACCCAGGCCACTACAACAACCACTACCACCACCACTGCCACCACTGCCACCGGTACCAGCGACGCAGGAGGCCGCCCTAGGGCTGCAGAACCTGCGGGTGCAGGAAAAATTAAAGGCACGGGCGTAGGGAAGAGAACCCGTACGCCGGCCACAGTGCCCCTACCACCACCACCACCACCAGCCGCCCCTGGCCCGGCTGCCCCTGCTGCCCCTGCTGCCCCTGCCACACCTGCCACCGATACCAGCGACGCAGGAGGCCGCCCTAGGGCTGCAGAACCTGCAGGGGCAGGAAATATGAAAGGCACGGGCGTAGGGAAGAGAACCCGTACGCCAGCCACAGTGCCCCTACCACCACCACCACCACCACCACCAGCCGCCCCTGGCCCGGCTGCCCCTGCCGCCCCTGCCGCCCCTGCCCAAGGAACAGGGAAGGGGAAGGGGAAGGGGAAAGCGACTGGGAAAGCGACTGCTGGCCCTGCTGGCCCTGGTGTCCCTGCCGGCCCTGCTGCCCCTGTTGCCCCTGCTGCCCCTGCCGCCCATGCTGCCCCTGCCCAAGGAACAGAGAGAAGGGCGACAGGCACCACCATCATCTTGCCATCAAGGCCATGCACCACTGCTGCCCCTGCCGCCGCCCCTGCCACCGCCTCTGCTGTCCCTGTCCATAAGACTCCCGCACGTGCAAAAGTGACCCGGAAAACTCTGACACCATCAAAGTATGCCGCCCTGCTGTTTGATGGTTATTCGCAGGACATTGGCAGCCCGGGTTTCGACGACGAAGCCCTAGCACGGGACCAAGGGTGGGGGGATTTGGGAGTGGACAGTGGGAGTGAGTCCGACGTCGGTGAGGAAAATGAGGAAGGGCATCGTCTGTCAAGTGAAGAGGAGGGTAATGATGATGAAGTGCTGTATCGCGACCATGGAAGCGATATTTCAGACGATGAAGCAGACGCAGACGACATTCCGATCCCTGAGCTGCCTTCGTTCGATTGGTCTGACGGGGTCAATTTTGTACCTGACGTGCCCCAGTTCAAAACTGGGACGTCAGGAACAACTGACGACTGGCCCTGTGACGATCAAGCGAACGAAAGCGACTTCTTCCTCGCTTTTTTCGACATGGAGGTAATGACGTACATCGTTGCTCAAACAAACGCCTACTACAGGTGGGTGTTTGGCAGATTGGACGTCCTTTCTCCAAAAGCGAGAATACGAGGCTGGGTGGATACGACTGTGGAAGAATTTATGACGTTCTTTCCCTTGTTGTTCCTCATGCCTCTGATCAAGAAGCATGTGTTGCAACACTATTGGAAGCACGACCCTCTCATCGCCACCCCAACTTTCAATAAGTTCATGACTTGTGACAGATTTTTGTTGCTGCTAAGATTTATGCACTTTGCAGACAACGAAAATCCTAACAGGATTGACAGGATATGGAAAGTTCGGGATGTGTTCACCATGTTGTTGGAGAGGTATAGGAAATACTTTTACCCCTTCCTCAATTTGGTGATTGATTAGTCGCTCGTGCTCTTCAAAGGACGTCTTGTTTTCAAGCAGTATATCCCCTTGAAAAGGCATAGGTTCGGAATCAAGCTCTTCGTTTTGTGTGACTGCGAAACTGGAATAGTGCTTGACATGATCGTGTACACAGGCACTGACATTGACATACCGAAAGCCGCTGCCAATGACCCCATGGGCATGTCAGGTGCCATCGTCAGGAAAATGTTGGCACCTTACCTGGGCAAAGGCCACATCATCTACACTGACAACTGGTATACTTCTCCTGCTCTCTGCCAGTTTCTTCATGACAACCAAACGGGGTCATGTGGGACTGTCAGAAAGACAAGAAAGTTTATGCCAAAGTTCACAGGTGATGTCATTCCTCTCACAGATGCCTCCTCCAGTGACACACCTTCAGAAGACGACCTGGCCCAGGAACACCGCGAGAGGCATGTGCGAAGAAGGCGACGAAAGGGGCAGAAATACAAGCAGCTCGAGAAGTGTGGGAAAGTGATAGCCCTGAAGTGGAAGGATAAGCGAGACGTCCACCTGCTTTCCACCGTCCACACAGGTGCCCAGGTGGATTCTGGCAAAATCCACTACCGAACCAGGAAGACAATCTACAAGCCCGACATGGTAGTGGACTACACTAAAAACATGCGCCTGGTGGACAAGTCTGACTGTCAGCTGTCAGGCGTTGAGTGTCTGAGGAAGACTGTGAAGTGGTATCACAAGCTCTTCCTCCACTTAGTTGATATAACGATGCTGAACGCCTACAACTTGTGGTTGGTGAAAAAGGATATGGCCCCAAACCAGAAGCTGAAATTCCGGGAGTTCGTGTACAACGCCTCATACCAACTCCTGGAGAAGTATGGCACCACCACTCACAGACGTACGGCATGGCGTGGGGATCACGTTCCTGACCGCATCCAGCTGGGTGTCGAAAGACACTACCCCATCAACACTGAGATGCTTGGCACTCGTCACAGGCAGGCGCAGTGCACCGTCTGCAGCTCCAGTGTCAGGAAACCCCATGTCACGAAAAGAGTCACCTCATTGTGCGCCGAGTGCAAAGTTCCACTCTGCCTGGGTGACTGCTTCAGGGACTACCACATCTTCAAGAATTATTGAGTGTCGCCCTGCCCTGCCCTGCCCTGGACTCGCCCCGTGCCCTGCCCTGGACTCGCCCCCTGCCCTGCCCTGGACTCGCCCTGTGCCCTGCCCTGGACTCGCCCCCTGCCCCGCCCTGTCCTGGACTCGCGCCCTACCTTACCTGACCTGACCTAATTGATCACGCTACCTCATAATGTAACATATATATTATATAATGTATAAGTTCCAAATATGTCCCTGTGATATAGCTTTTACATTATATAATGGTATGTTTCATTATTTAGTTTATAAGTTTCAAAGATTTACATGTAATATGCCTTATTTTTTTAGTATATCAATATATATGTTTGTTATTAGCCAAAGTAATGTGTATATATTATTTTCTTACCTCAAATGAATTGTACACAAATAAATATGTTTCAATAAATCCTGTCAAACCTACTAAAGATAATAAAAAAAAATAATTAAAAAAAACAAAAAAAACAAGGTCATGTATTCTTACAATATGATATATTCTATGAATATTTCATATTGTTTGAATACAATGGCATGATCTTGTAAAAAAAAAAATTTATCAAAAATTTCTAGACAATATAAAACCTTCCCCGTAACCCCCTCCTGGATTCGATCCCACTACCCTACGACACTTTGAGTTTTCCAGTCCGCGACCTTACCAACCATGCCACAGGAGCTCATACCAAATATCACTCAAAACTTTGTGTCTACAATCGAAATGACAATATACAAAATATGTCTTCTAAGCGTAGTAGGGAAGGTATACAGTAGGGTAGTGATTGAGAGAGTGAGAGTGAGAATGGAGAAATGGATAGGCGACGAGCAGGGAGGTTTTAGGAAGGATGGGTAGATCAGATTTTTACCCTGAATTGTGTTGTGGAGAAGTATCTGGAGAAGAAACAAAAGGTGTATGTTGTCTTTATGGACTTGGAGAAGGCCTATGACAGAGTGGATAGAGAAGGTTTGTGGAAAGTACTTAGAATATACGGAGTAGAGGGCAAGTTGCTGAAAGCAGTGAAGAGCATGTATGAGGGTGCAAAGGCGGCAGTACGTGTGGAGAGTGAGCAGAGCGAGTTCTTTGACCTGAATGTTGGTTTGAAACAGGGGTGTGTGATGTCCCCGTGGTTGTTTACTGTATATATGGATGGAGTCATGAAAGAAATACTATCAAGAGCAGTGGATGTTGGTGTATCGCTGAAAAGGGAGGGAATTGAGTGGAAGCTACCTATACTGCTGTTTGCGGATGATACAGTTCTGATGAGTGATAATGAATGGGAGTTGCAGGGTCTGGTAAATGAGTTTGGAACAGTGTGCGAAAAACGGAATTTGAAGGTAAATACGGGGAAAAGCAAGGTTATGGTCTTCGAAAGGGGTGAAGTCACAGAGTGTGAGGTGAAGCTGAACGGTCAGGCTATGGAGATCGTCAACTCTTTTAAGTATCTGGGCAGTGTGTTGAGTAAAGATGGGACTATGGATGAAGAGGTGCGGGAGAGGGTACAACAGGGAAGAGGGTTGTAGGAACGCTAAAAGCAGTAACAAGAAATAGGGTGGTCAGTATGGAAGTGAAGAAGTCCTTGCATGACAGTGTGGTAATCCCGACACTGACTTACGGAAGCGAAGCATGGACGTTGGTTGAGAGACTCAGACCAAGAGTGAGAGCAGTGGAAATGAATTACTTAAGGAGTGCGTGCGGAGTTACATGGAGGGATAGACAGACTAATGAGGAAGTAAGAAGGAGGTGTGGTGTGGAGGTAGATGTGCTGGAAAGTGTGAAAAGGAACAACTTGAGATGGTTCGGCCATATGGAACGTATGGAAAGCGAGAGAATGACTAAGAGGGTGTACGAGAGCGAGGTGGAGGGACAGAGGGGGAGAGGTAGACCGAATATGAGGTGGAAGGATGGAGTGAGGAACTACATGAACGAAGGCGGTGCTGGTTGGGGGGAGGGGCGTCGACTGACTGGGGACAGAGGTGCATGGGGGCGGTTCGTTCGTGGCCACCCCTTCGGGGATCACGGCGTCAGGCAATAGATAGATAGATAGACAAAAAAAAATGAATTATCCCACCAATTTACGTTTGTAAATTGATGGGATTATCAATTATATCATGCCAAGGTTTATAAAAGTTTGTCTCTGTCAAGAATTAGTAATTATATAACTTTATTCTTTCAAAAATTGCCCAAACACTCAGCAAAATTGCCCCTCTCAGTGCGACTCCACTCATTTTCACACGGTCAAGCGGTCACGAGGTGACCCTTGCCGCTCCTTTATGCCCCAGCTACACCAGCAACAGCAGCTCTGTCTGGGAACAAAATTTATATAAATACAATAATGGATAAAATACTCTTCACAAATACATTTGTATTGTATAATATTGTAAATAAAAAAGAATAATAACTGTGTGGGTGTCGAAAATTGCTCAACCAGCTTTCTTATGTCTCGCCTACACGCGTATATTGGATTATACATAGTCATGACTGTCATACAAATAATTGCAGTAGGTCTCGAATATACATTTAGATTGCATATTACTTGGAAATAAATAAGTAAACGTTTCTCTGGTGGCAATCTACCCTTTCGCAAGTGTAAGGAGACACCATTCTATATTTAGCCCTTTATCACAAAAGGCAATCTGCCTGTGTTGACTCAGCACTGTCGCTGGTGGTCTATAATATAGTACTTTATTTACAGTCAATGGCCTACATGTTTCTGTGGTACTTCACATGTGTCTAAAATGCATTGTCTGCTTGCATAAAAATGCAATTCTGAAGTCCATTTATACGTACGACATACGCATGTCTCAGTTTCTCTCTCTCTCTCTCCATTCCTGACTCATGTTATTGTAGACCTGTTGATGGCAACGAACACCAGCCATCTGGTAGACATAAGGTTCAAAATACCAAGACATCAATACGCCTGGGGCGCCTCCACAATTATCACAAAGCTGGATATCTATCTAGAGATCTGCCTGACTTCCATCTCTCCACGACTCACTCACTCACTCACTGCACCCCTGCATGCCTCCCTCCCACCCACCCACCCCCAACCCACCCTTTCAGGCTTCCGTCTGCTAGAAACACATTCACAATTTGCGTAAATATCACATCAATTGGGCTATATGCGGTATATTCCTTGTTATATGGGACGCCTACATATGTACACGTCTTTATTATAGCATGACAGTGCTCTAAATACAAGATTTACGTGATATTTATGGCGTAACACACCCTCTCCCCCTTTCATTCCCAGCACAACTCACTCACACCTTGGTTCACGCATAGAAACTCATTGATAATGTGCGTAAATATCGCATGAATTGGTCTATATGCGGTATATATTTTGATATATGGCACGTATACATACGTACAAGTCTGTATTATAGCATGACAGTGCTCTAAATACAAGATTTACGTGATATTTATGGCGTAACACACCCTCTCCCCCTTTCATTCCCAGCACAACTCACTCACACCTTGGTTCACGCATAGAAACTCATTGATAATGTGCGTAAATATCGCATGAATTGGTCTATATGCGGTATATATTTTGATATATGGCACGTATACATACGTACAAATCTGTATTATAGCATGACAGTGCTCTACGTACAAGATATACGTGATATGTATGGCGTAAACCACACTCTCAGCTCATAAATTGCCGCCAAACCTCCAACACATCTTCATTCCCGCCTAAAAATTATCTTATAATTCCCTTATATATTGCAATTTTTGGTCACTATGAAGCATATTCATTGTTATATGGGTGGCCTACACACGTATACATACTCTAAATAGCCTAAAAGGGCTCGAAAAAGGAGATATACGTGATAATACGCGGTAACCCACCCCCTCCTCCCTCTCCTTCTATCCCCTGGGCGCGTGAAAATTCGGCCGGGAAATCTCGCCGCTCGATATCAATCTAGCCGTGCGGTGCCATTCGCTCCACATTTTTCAACTACGGACCGTTCCCCTACCCCACCCAGACATTTTTTGGGGGGTCAAATATATATGGGCCGATGCACGCAAACATTCCCTACACGATGATGTACGTTTTATCGAAATTGGCAATAGGTCCCAAAATCATCATAGGTGCGCACAGTCTTACCCTGTAGAAAACCCCCTGTGCGCCGCGGAGAGGTTAACAGAAACCATGACCCAAATTTGTAGCCAGCACATACCAGAAAGACAAACAAGACGAATAAGCAAACAAGAACGGGAAAGAAGGAAGCTGTACAGACGAACAAAATTACTAACAAAGACGCACACAACAAAATCTACAGGCAAGACAAAAGGTCAAAATAGATAGATATTTTTTTGGAAATTGAAAAACGACTAAGAATCTCATATGAACTACAACAAATAGAAGCGGAGAGCAAAGCTATTGCCAGTATAAAGGAAAACTCCAAGCACTAATTTTCATACGCTAAACATAAGACTAAAACCACATCAATCATCGGCCCACTTAGTAAAGATTGTGGGTCATTCACAGGTGACAATAAGGAAATGAGTGAACTCTTACGTCTGCAGTACGAAACAGCCTTCAGTAAGCCTGACGAACAAAATCAATCGGAGACCAAAATAAATTTTTCATGAATAACCCGCCCTCGAAACAGCCCCCCCCCCCCCCCCCCCCAAGATTCTGGATATTAATTTTGGGCGACATAGCAGAAGCCATCGCCAACATGCCATCCCACTCGGCACTAGGCCCAGACTTGTGGAGTTTGATCCTAATAAAGAAATGTAAGGAAAACCTCTCAAAACCCCTGGCTATAATTTGGAGAAGGAGTCTAGACACTGGAGAGATACCGGATAGTTTGAAGAACGCAATAATTGCCCCTTTGCATAAAGGAGGGAGTAAAGCACTACCAAAAAACTAGCACCCGGTAGCTCCGGCTTCCCACATCATTAAAATTTTCGAGCGAGTACTGCGAGGCAAAATGTCAACATTTATGGAAAAAAATAAACTACACAACACTGGTCAACATGGCTTCAGAGCAGGAAGATCATGTCTCTCGCAACTGTTGGAACATTACGACAACATTCTTACATCCCTAGAAGAAAAAAAAAACCTGGATGTCATTTACACCGATTTTGCTAAAGCAGTGATCATGGTAGTATAGCACACAAACTTAAAGCAAAGGGATAACAGGTCAAATCGGAAGGTGGATATACAACTTCCTCGTGAACCAAAAACAATCAATAGCAGTAAACCAAGTAACATCTGAGCCTTCAGATGTCAAAAGCTCAGTTCCCCAAGGAACAGTGCTAGTGCCCCTTCTTTTCCTCATTGTAATAAGTGACAGATGCCAACACAAGACACAGTATAGTATCCTCCTTTGCTGATGACACAAAACTGAGTATGATAGTAAAGACACAGGAAGACACGGGCCGGCTGCACGAGGACATAAATAAGGTGTTCCAGTGGACCAGGGAAAATAACATGCAGTTTAATGAAGAAAATTCTAATTAATACGATATTGAGATGATAATTTTGTTAAAGAGAATACAAGTTACATAACGGGAGTGCACTGTATATATATATATATGTAATAGTGTGAACAATAGTTTTGGTGCAAACTCCATACTTTTGTGGTCATTATACGATAATTCTATGTTTTGAATCTGGCAACACTGCACAGACTGTGTTTGTGGGGAGTTGTCGCTTTCGTCGGATGACTCGTCGATTGTCGTGGTGGGGGTTTAGATGCCTGACTTCTGAGGAGCGATTAATGAGAATGTTTGCTTCTTGTTTGTTCGAAGGTATGGTGTCTGTTGTTATGATTGCAGCATGGGATTGTGTTGCTGTTGGAGAGTGTTATGCTGTTCAGTATTTTGTAGTGTGCTGTTTTTGTTTTGTGATCAAGAGTTTGGAGGTACCTATTCCAATTTAGTGTTTGCTGTTCTAGTATTTTGTTTTTAATTTGAGTGTTTTTTTTTGTTTTTTGTTTTTTTTTCTTTTTAAGAGACAATGAACGGAGGAAGGAAAAACACAGATAAAACAAAAAGGTCCATGTGCCTAAAGGCATCCTCCATTCATAAAATGTTTGTAACAACTGGATTTAAACATTTGTAGATTATAAGTTTGTGGAAAGCAATTTGAGGGAAGTGAATTCCAAAGAGTAGTAGTTCTGGGGATAAATGAATTCTGATAAGCAGAAGTTCTGCATTGTGGAGGAGAAAGTGTAAATTCATGGGCGCTCTCAGCTGCCCTAGTTTTACGGGGAAAGATGTGGAGAGGCGGCACAATTGAAGCAAGTTCCTCGGAACAATTGCTGTGAAAATATCTGTAGAATAATGCAAGGGATGCAACGTTTCTTCGTATGGATAATGTAGGAAGGTCCTGTGTGATTGCAGGGTTATTGATTAATCTAATAGCTTTATTTTGAATTTTGTCCAACTGCCTCAATGCAACCACTCCACTTCCACCCCACAGAGGTGAACAGTAATCCATCTGAGAACGCACAGACTTTTATATATTACGGCCAACTGCTCGCCAGTGAAGAATTCTCGAACTTCTTAGCAATGCTTCTAACATAATGTGTCCAGCTCAAGTTAGTAGTTAATGTTACACCGAGAATGTCAATACTCCGCCGACCTCCGAGCTGTCAACACCTCGCAGCTGCTCTCCGATAATGAGTTACCTTGTGTGAAGTTGATAGGAGTGTCTAAGTGTTGTCCCGGAAATTTATATGTGCATTTCAATAAGTAATTAGGTGTTTTATGAGCAATTCAGATTTAATTGGATATTTCAAGTAATTGAAAATATGGATTAAGTAAAACAGTTCCTGGAGTGAGATGGGATAGTGGGGCGATTGTTGTTTTTAGGCTGGCAGACGACCACCTCGCGATGGCGGGAAGGCGTGAAAGCCTAGCTGGGGATGAGGAGGATTATGAATTTGAAGGCTTTATCACCGAGGACAAGGATGATCAGTTGGCAAGTATGAAAAAACAATTAATGGGTCTTGTGAGATGGAGAGGAGTGATGGAAAATTGGAGGAAGGAGTTAGGGGCTAAAGTAGAAGTTTTGTCCGATATGTGTGGCGTTACTAGCGGGGTGGATAGGCCTAGGCCAGTAAGTGACAGCCTAGAGGCAGTGATGGCCAGAGTAGACGAGTTAGCGTCGGAAAATGTGGCACTCAAGGCTCAGCTTAAGGAATATGAGGGCCACCTGAGTGAGGAAGTAAAAGGAATTAGTGAGGTAAAAAATGAGTGGACAAGGGTAGAGAGTGCCACGATGGTAGCCCTTGAAGAAATTGTGAAGGAGCAGAAGGAAGAGAGAGAAAAGGAAAAGAAAGAGTTTGAAAAAAATGTAGTGCAAGTTTTAAAGAAGAAAGAGAAGGTAGTGAGAGAGACAATAGATAGAGGTAAGTGTGTAGTAATCTTTGGAGATGTGGAAGAGCACCTGGCAGATATGAAGGTAAGAAAGGAAAGGGATGTTGTGAAAGTCAAGGGGATACTGGATTACTTAGACGAGGGTTATGGATGGGTAAAAGAACTGGAGGAGGTGAGAAGGTTAGGAATATATAAGAAGGGCGAGATGAGACCACTAAGAGTGGAACTAAAGTTTAGATCAACAGCAGAAGCAGTAGCCAATGTGAGCTGGAAATTAAATTCGACAGAGCTGAATCATATAAGGGTAAAAAAGGACCTAAGTGTAGAAGAACGAGAACAGTTAAGGGAACTCCAAGCTAAGGCTGATGAAGAGAATGGAAAGTTGTCTGAAGAGCAAAAGAAGATTTTTTTTGGAGAATAAGGGAAGGGCAAGTAAGGAAGTGGTACATCAGGAGCCACCAAGAACCGAAAGTAAGAGGAGTGATAGGGAAAGAGACAGAGAGACAAGTACGAAGTCAAAGCAAGGAGACGGAGCGAGAGATAATGCAGGGAGCAGGGGACCGGAGAGAGAGTCAGGATGTGGTGGAGAGGGTGGAACAGAGGGAGAGAGAGGGGGGAGGAGAATAGAATTAGTGGGGGAGGTGAAACTGGGTCAGGGAAGGGATGGAGGAGGAGGAGGTGAACCTGGTGGGAGGCAGAGAGGGAAGAGAAACAAGGAGGTGGATTCAAATATACTGTGCTACTACACTAATATAGATGGAATAAACAGTAAAAAGGTAGAGTTAGATAATATATTAAGAAAAGATCAACCACAGATAGTCTGTTTGACAGAGACAAAGCTGAACCAGGACTTTGACAGCAACATAGTGTTTAGTGGAGGATATAATATATGGAGAAATGATAGAAAGGGTAGAAGGGGAGGTGGAGTGGCAGTATTAGTTAAGAACCCTATGACAGCAAAGCACGTGGAGTTAAATAATGACAAGGCAGAAATAATGGCAGTTGAACTCAATGATATAGAAGGAAAAAAGCTAGACATAGCAGTAGCTTACATGCCACCAAAGACCAGAGCATGGAGGGAGTTAGAGTTTGAGGAGATGGTAGAGGATATGGTTCAGTCGTTGAGAAGATTGCTTTTAAGGAAGAATCGATTGATCTTGGTAGGAGATTTCAACTGTAGTGAGGTTGATTAGGAATCGGGAGATGCAGGGCCAAATCAGAGATCTTGGGGAAGTCGGCTAGTGGAGTTGGTTACGGAAAATGTACTTGCACAACATGTGAAGGAAAATACAAGAATGAGGGGTAATAACGAACCTTCTAAACTCGATCTGATTTTTACAAAAGATCCTCACGAAATTAGTGATATAAACTATCTATGTCCTGTAGGTAAAAGTGATCACCTATTACTAAAATGGAAGTTGACCTCGAGTAATGCCAATAGATTAGACAATAGCTACATAAATGACAGATTAAATTATAGTAAAGCTGATTATGTATCCTTGAAAAGATATTTAGAGGGAGTAGATTGGGATCTTATTTTGAAGGAACGGGACGTACAAGGTAAATATAGTAGATTCCTCGAAATTTATAGAGTGGGAACCAATATGTTTGTCCCAAGATATAAAACTGGAAATTTTACTAAGCAGAAAGATTGGTTTAATTTGAAATGCAAAAGAGCTTTGGGTAGGCGTGATGCAGCTTGGGCTAGATTAAGAAGAAGGAACACTGAGAGTAATCGGAATAAATATAAACAGGAGAGGAATAGATATGTTAACATAATTAGGCAAGTTAAAATGAACTATGAGAAGAACATAATAAATAAATGTGAAAGTGACCCTAGATTATTTTATAAATATATAAACAGTAAGTTGAAGGTAAAGAAACAAATTACTAAATTAAGAGTTAATGCTAGGACGTATGAAAATGTATCGGACATGTGTGAGGTAATGAATAACAAATTGGGGTCAGTTTTTACTAGAGAGGAAGGTTTTGACGAACCACAGGCGGGAGTACTGGAGAGTGGTCTTAGTAAGATTGAAATAACTAGAGATGAGCTGTTATCTGCGATGAGAGGACTTGAAGTAAGGAAAGCTATGGGACCGGATGAAGTGTCTACCTGGGTTTTAAAGGAGTGTGCAGAGCAATTAGTGGAGCCAGTGAGGGACATAATTCAAGCTTCCTTAGATAAAGGACAGGTTCCTGTTGAATGGAAAAGAGCTAATATCATTCCGATATACAAGAATGGAAACCCTGAGGACCCTCTAAACTATAGACCAGTTTCACTTACTAGTATTGTATGCAAGATTTGTGAAAAGCTAATTAGGAAGAGATGGATGAAAATGTTGGAGAGAAAGAAAATAATAACCCCAAAGCAATTTGGATTCAGAGAAGGGACATCTTGTGTTACCAGTTTGCTATGTTATTACAGTAGGGTGATAGATGTACTCCAAGAAAGAGGCGGATGGGTGGACTGCGTCTACTTAGACCTTTCCAAAGCATTCGATAAGGTACCACATAAGAGATTGTTATCTAAGCTTGAGACGCTAGGATGTGTCAGGGGGAGTTTGCTGAAATGGATGGAGAGCTACTTAACAGATAGGGAAATGAGGACCAACATTAGAGGAACTTACTCATCGTGGCGGAAAGTTGAGAGTGGTGTGCCGCAGGGATCTGTGTTGGCACCTCTCATGTTCCTTATGTACGTGAATGACCTGCCGATAGGCATAAACTCTTACATGTCAATGTTTGCAGATGACGTAAAAATTATGAGACAAATAACAAATAAAAGTAGTTGTGAGGAGCTGCAAGGGGATTTAGATAAAATATACGAATGGAGCACCAAGTGGAAAATGAAATTTAATATAAGTAAATGTCATGTGTTAAATATGGGAAGAAGTGTGAATAGACCAAATTGGGAGTACAGGATGGGAGATAATAAAATTAGCAAGGCCGAAAAAGAAAAAGATTTAGGGTTGATTATACAAGATAATTTGTCGCCAGAGAAACATATTAACAAGCTCTTTAGCGGAATGTATGCAATGGCCGGGAATATGAAAGTTGCTCTGAACTATTTGGATGAGACCATGGTAGCGAAAATTATGAAGAGTATGATTAGACCAAGATTGGAGTATGCAGCAGTGGTGTGGTCCCCGCATCTAAAGAAGCATATTCACAAGTTAGAAAGAATCCAGAGAGCAGTCACTAGATTGGTTCCAAGTCTCAGAGAACTGCCATATGAAGGGAGGCTAGACAAATTAAATCTACCGAGTCTAAAAGAGAGGAGAGAGAGGGGAGACATGATAATGATGTACAAATGTACCCGGGGGCTGGAGAGGCTGGATAGGGAGGATATATTAATTATGGATACAGGAATAACTAGAGGCCACAGCTACAAAGTAAAAAGACCTACCTGCAAGAACGATATCAGGAAGTTTAGCTTCCCCTATAGATGTATTGACAAATGGAATGGGCTGGAGGAGGAGGTGGTAGGGGCAAGGAACATCCATATTTTCAAGAAAAAATTGGATAAAAAGTAGACTGAGAGACGGGACAACACGAGCTTAGCTCAACTCCTGTAAACTACAATTAGGTAAATACAATTAGGTAAATACTAGGGGAAGTGGGAATATTTACATCATTAAAAAATATATGGGAGTCAGTGAGATTCTGTCGGTTAGAAAATTGAATGTACTTGGTTTTCTGTGCATTAAAGGAAACTAGATTCTTTTGTCCCCATTCATTAATTATAGAAAGGTCCTGGTTCAGAGAAATTGCAGTGTTTATTTTTGAATTTATAAGATCGGGTTGGGTGAAAGAATTGGCAAATGTGAAGGAACTGTGGAGTGTTGAGTCATCTGCGTAGGAATGTATTGGATTATGAGTGGTAGATATGAGATCATTGATATGAATGAGGAACAGAGTTGGGGCCAAAACTGATCCCTGGGGAACACCAGCATTTATTGAGTGAAATTGAGAATAAAGGCCATCTACCATTACACATATTTTTCTGTTATGAAGATAAGAAGAAATTAGTGGAACTAATGATGCAAGGCCGTAGTGTGACATCTTCGACAATAAGGATTGATGCCAGACTCTATCAAATGCCTTTGATATATCCAGTGCTATTGTATGTGTTTCACCATGTTGGTCTGTAGCTTGGTTGATTTGATGCGTAAGAAGGCAAAGAATGTCTGCAGTTGATCGACATCGTCTAAAACCATATTGCCTATCACTGATTAATTTATTATTCTCAAGATGCTTAATTATGTGATTATTTAATATAATTTCAAAGACTTTACCAAGAGTGGAAGTTATAGCTATTGGTCTGTAGTTTGATGGATCTGAAGAGGCACCTTTTTTAGGAACTGGATGGATGTTTGCTTCTTTCCAGGGTACTGGGAAGCATGAGGTATGAGTACACAAACTTGTTTGTTGTACAATATCTTGTGTTGGGGAGTGTTTTAGTGTGTCTCATTTTGTGATAAGGTCTTTAATTTCTGGTGTCAAATTGGGGTTGTGTTGCTTCCTGTTACCTCTAGTGATGTGTTTTGTGTCTGTGTTTTGGATAATTGTGCTGAATGTGTGTATTTACTGTACCGGTACCTAGTTGTAGTATACAGGATTTGAGCTAAGCTCGTATTGTCCTGTCCCCATGACTACTTTTATCCAATCAAGTTTTAAATACATGGATGTTCCTTGCCTCTACCGCCTCCTCCCCAACCCATTTCAGCCATCTATACTCCTATATGGAAAGCTAAATTTCTTAACATCTTTACGGCAAATACTCTTCTTCAATTTATACTCATGTCCTCTTGTTCTTCCAGCATCTATTACAAAAAGGACATCTCTATCAAATCGTTCCAACCCTCTCACACTTTTGTACATTGTGATCGTCTCCCCTCACTCTCCTTTCTTGTAGTGTATGTAACTGCAGCCTTTCTAATCTTCTTTTGTAAGACAGTTCACTCAAATCTGGGACCATCATCGTGGCTATTCTTTGCACCCTTTCCAGTTTAGCAATGTGCTTCTTCAGTTCTAATCTTGGCCTTACCATTGACTCTATAATCTGTCTTAGCATCTACTCGTCCATATAAGTAAAATCTACCCTCATGTTCGTCAGTAGTCCACATGCCTCTCCCACTATCCTATTGAAATGCTTTTCCAGTAACAAATCACTCTGTATAATTACTCCCAAATCTTTCTTTTCTTTTGCTGTGCTGATTTTCTCCCCTCTCAAATTGTTTTCCCATTTGGCTCCTCTCACTGACTCCCATTTCTAGTATGTGGCACTTCTTTGCGTTAAACTCCATCGCCCAAGTTTTGCTCCAGTGATGTATCCTATCTAAATCATCTTGCAACTCTCTACAACCTTTCTCGTCTACAATTTTCTTCAAAATCTTAGCGTCGCCTGTGAACATGTTTGTGTAACTACTCAATCCTTCTGGCATATCGTTTACCTATATCAAAAATATTATCGGTGTTAGCATTGAACCCTGCGGGACCCCGCCTCTGACGTTCTTCCACTGAGAAGTCTTGTCTCTTTTTATTATTCTCATCTGTCTTCCCATCAAATAGCTCTCCATCCATTTGAACAGTTTTCTATGCACCCCTCCAACCTTTCTAAGTTTCCAGAAAAGCTGTACAATAAACCTCCGTTATCTCGGACTCGTTTTAGTCAGAAACCCGTACTTCTCGGAATGGCATCGGCCTCTCGTATAGATCGCCGTAGATCTCTTCAAAATTCCGATATCTACGATTTGTATCCGAGGGACCACCGTGGCTTGTCGGACAGGTGTCCATATATCTCGGAAATTCCGAGATCTAGGGGGTAAAACTCCAAGGGCCCGCGTGGTCTGTCGGACAGGTCACCTCACAACTCGGAACATATCGTAAAATTCCGAGAAGTCTGTGGCGTCATGCCCAAGCCGTGGACACCCCACGCGGCGAGTTTCCATAGTAATCACTCCCCCCGAATGCACCCCCACCCCGTATCCTCCGTCCCACCCCCCTTTGTTTTCCCTGACTCGCCTTCCTCTCCCGCCTTGTCAGCCTTAGTCCGCTTGTTCTTGTGCGCATCGCATCCCTTACTTGGCCATTATGCCTCCCAAGGCTAAAGTGAAGTGTAAAGTGACATCTGTATCTCTGGAGACCAAGCTGCAGATGCTTAAGGACCTGGATGGCAGTATGAGAGCCAAAGCCTTGCAGGAGAAGTATCAGCTTGGGAGGTCGACTGTGTACAACTTTATCCGAGATAAGGAAAAGATCCAACAGCACGGAGCCGCCCTTCTTCATGGGCCAGCTGCTTCAAAGACATTCCGGAAAGCTAAGTTGCCCTTCCCTGATATAGACGCAGCAGTCATCAAGTGGTACCAGCAGCTACGAGTCGAAGGTGTGCCAGTTCGAGGGATAGAGATACAGCACGCTGCGGACAAATTTGCTCGCCATCTTCACCACGCAAATTTCAAGGGTAGCGAAGGTTGGCTGTGGCAATTCAGGAAGCGCCATGGTCTGTCTAACAGGAGTGTTTGTGGCGAAATCTTGATTGCTGACACAGCTGCGATCGGTCCGTTCACTGAGCACCTTAAGAAGAATATGATCGACGAACATTTGCAGTTATTCCAGCTCTACAACGGAGATGAAACCGGACTATACTGGCGGTCCCTTCCTACTAAGACCCAGGCGTACCACGAGTTGACTTCAACACCCGGACATAAGACTGTCAAGGAGCGTATTTCTGTGTTATGTTGCGCCAACGCTGACGGGAGTCGCCGCCTCACACCAACTGTTGTGGGAAAATCACAGAAACCAAGAATCCTGAAGGATTTAATGAAGACGAACCAGCTGTCTCTAGATTACTATGGGGCCAAGAGTGCCTGGTTCAACCAGCACATCACCGAGGAAGTCTTCCATGGACGTTTTGTTCCGGCAGTTCGATCTTTCCAGCAAAGAATCTATGGTATCTCTCCTGACGAAGTAGTTGCAATCCTCCTGCTGGATAATGCACCTGCACATCGTTGTACCTCTAAGTTGGAGAGCTCAAATGGTAGAATAAAAACAATGTATTTTCCCCCTAATACAACCAGTGTCATCCAGCCCATGGACCAGGGTATCATCGCGTGTTGTAAGAGGCGATACAAGAGGAAATTTCTAGAACTGTGTCTTGTCATTGTTGAGGATGGGATGGACGAGGAGGGCTATGTGGATGAATAAGGCAAGAAAACTCTGCAAAATTTAAAGAAGTACACCCTCCATGATTGCATCTACAACTGGGCCGAAGCTTGGAAAAAAGTCACCTTTAACACACTCAAAAACGTCTGGTGTAAGCTGCTTGATATCCCCAAAACCAACGATAATGGGTTCATTGGGTTCGAGGCTGGGGACTTTCGCAACCTACTCCAGCAGGCCAACCAGGGTGACCTTCCTGAGACCGAGGTGGAGGACTGGATACAGCAAGATGTCGATCTACCAGGTCATCAACACAGGACTGATGAAGAAATTGCTGTGACAAACTCTGATTGCAATTTATCATTCATTACCTCACACATTTTTTCATCATTCTCATAGGCTTCCTCTCCAATTCTCAACCTTATTATAATATCCTTAGTTTTAATGTGTCCATTAATGAATCTATAAACAAATTTGGGTTTTCTTTTGCATTTCATTGCCATTTCCTTTTTATAATTCCTCTCTTCCTCCTCTCTTCGTATCTTGACGTACTTATTTCTTGCCGTTTTGTAATCCTTCCACGCTTCTTCATTGTACGGCCTTCGCACCTTGTGCCATGCTCTATATCTCTTCAATAGAGCCTTTTCAAATTTATCGTTAAACCACTTTCTTTTTCTCCATTCTTGTTGAAAATTTAGGTGGCCTACATATCTGTTCACCTCTTCCCTATATGCCTCCATCAGAATTTCATACTTTGTGAGTATATTTCCTGGCTGCTTTTATCTGGCCCCAGTCGAGTTCTTCAAAGTATTCTCTCAGCCCAGTAAAATCCGCTCTTACATAATTTTGCCTATCCTTTTTATGGAAGTCTTCTATCTTGAAAACTACCTATAACCAGTTCCATCTCTATGACCAAGTGGTAACTCCTTCCTATGGGGCACTGGTACTTGATATTCTGTAAATCATGAGGGTCCCGAGTGAATACTAGGTCCAATCTTGACAGTTGCTTGCCTTCCCTCACTCTTGTGATTTCCTGTATGTGTTGACTTAGTAAATTGTCTTGTTAGTGTCATCAGTCTACTTACCCATGAGTCCAGATTTCCTCCCGCTTCCATACCTTCCCAACCCACCCCTTACAGTTTAAATGCCCTGCTATCATAAAACATGTTGCCACTCTCTCTATTAAAACCCTGATTATATCTAAGGATCCATATATAATTTCTTCATATTCATCCCTCTTCCACGTCCTTGTTGGTGGTGGCATATATAACACTGCTGCATCTATCTTTACTCCACTTCCGTCTCCTATTTCTACTCCCATAGCTTCTGCAATTGTGTTTTGTCAATCTATTTTTCTTGACTTAAACTTTTTCTCCATCATGATAAGGACACCTCCTCCAGACTTTCCCTCCCTGTCTCTCCACACATAATCATTCCATCCCAGGAGTCTTGTGTCAATGTCACTAGTTAACTTGGTGTCTGTTAAACACACAATATTAGGTTGTATTTCGTAAAATAATCTCCTAACTCTGTTCTCTTTGATACGGAACTATCGACATTACTATGCATAACACTTACTGGTACATTTTGTAACTCTTTCTCAACTACTGGTACCTTCTCTTTTAGGACTCTAATTGTACTAAAATCGGAAGGCCTACTGCCCTGTTTCCAGGATACTTCTCTGTTATGTACTGTTTCTTCACTTTCATGTCCAAAACGTTCAAAAATAAACTTTTCGTGGTCACCATCCTGCCTTTGCTCATTCTTTTTCTTTGCTTCTGCCTGCAAGTTCTTCAATAAATTTCTCTCTTTGTGGTGTAAGTCATTCCTTATAAACACTCTACTGTACTTAGTTTCCATGTCTTTTCCAATACCTTTCTTGCCACACTTTCCAACTTAAACTTAATCTTCATAAGTCTCAATCCATCTTTCTTATATGGATCATTCTTATCACTTATTCTATTTGGGATTCCCATTCCTGGTCCTCTTGACTTACCTTGCACAAATGTTCACTAGTCTTCTCAAATTTTTGCTTGTTCCTTTCCTGTTAAGTCTTCATTTCCTTTTCTGTAACACTAAAAATAACTAACATTTGTTTCTCTCCACTGTGTCCCTTACCATTTGTTTTCTATTTTGTAGATAACCTGTACTACATCTCTTACAAAAGCTACTTTGCAATTTTGTTTAGATTTTTCTCTTCCTCTTTTTGTTGCTGCATTACGTGCGGAGAATGAGCAGAGCGAGTTCTTTGACCTGAATGTTGGGTTGAAACAGGGGTGTGTGATGTCCCCGTGGTTGTTTGCTGTATATATGGATGGAGTCATAAAAGAAATACAAGGAAGAGCAATGGATGTTGGTGTATTGCTGATAAGCGACAGAAATAAGTGGAAGCTACCTGTACTGCTGTTTGCTGGTGATACAGTTCTGATGAGCAATAATGAATGGGAGTTGCAGGATCTGGTAAATATGTTTGGAACAGTGTGCGAAAAATGGAATCTTTAGGTAAATGCGGGGAAGAGCAAGGTTTATAATAATAATAATAATAATAATAGTTCTTAAAGCTAGCGCATGCTAAGCTAGCTAAGGATAGCTCAATAAGGCCGATTAGGCGTATTTCCATTGGGGTCCTGTACTACTACCCCATCCCTTTGCTCATGAGGGATGGTAACGACTCAGTGCTTGTGAAAAATCTTTAATGCGCCGAGCGTGGGCGCGAACCCGGGCCTTCTGGGTGGAAGTCCGAGACGCTAGTCACTACACCAAGCGTGAGTTAAACGGTCAGGCTATGGAGATTGTCAGCTCATTTAAGTATCTGGGCAGTGTGTTGAGTAGAGATGGGACTACGGATGAAGAAGTGCGGGAGAGGGTGCAACAGAGGAAGAGGGTTGTAGGAATGCTGAAAGCAGTAACATGAAATAGGGGGGTCAGTATGGAAGTGAAGAAGTCCTTGCATGACAGTGTGGTAATCCTGACACTGACTTACGGAAGCGAAGCATGGACGTTGGTTGAGAGACTCGGACCAAGAGTGAGAGGGGTGCAAATTAGTTACTTGAGAAGTGCGTGCGGAGTTACATGGAGGGATAGACAGACGAATGAGGAAGTAAGAAGGAGGTGTGGTGTGGAGGTAGATGTGCTGGAAAGTGTGAAAAGGAACACCTTGAGATGGTTCGGCCATATGGAACATATGGGAAGTGAGAGAATGACAAAGAGGGTGTACGAGAGCGAGGTGGAAGGACAGAGAGGGAGAGGTAAACCGAAGGAGAAGTGGAAGGATGGAGTGAGGAAGTATATGGATGAAGGCGGTGCTGGTTGGGAGGAGGGGAGTCGACTGACTGGGGACAGAGGTGCATGGGGGCAGTTTGTTCGTGGCCACCCCTTCGGGGATCACGGTGTCAGGCAATAATTATTTCTTTAAGCTGCGTAATATCATTTTGACCTTCCTCCACCCATCTGACCTGCTCTATCTGGACCACCTCTAGCACAGTACTAACCTTTGTTGATTTTTCTTCCATTTCCCTCAGTTGCTTCTTCAATCTTTCTTTCTCACACTTTATATCGCCGATTTCCTTCCCGGCATCCTCATTTGCAGACGTTGGATAGCCTAATCATTTTTCTATCGAAAAATTATTAGGCTATCCAACGTCTCTACTGTATGTCAACATTAGCAGGGGCGTAGCTAGAGATTTGGAGGCCCAGGGGGCTTGGTGCCTGGAGGGGCCCCCTCCATGGTTTGCTTATTATAGAAGGGGGTGGGGGTGGCGAGCGAAGCGAGCCTAATCAGCTGGGGGGTTCGGGGGGGCGCTGTAAGGCCCCCCGAGAAAATTTTGGAATAATAATGCTACCTAGGTGCATTTTGACGATATCCATGACTCAATAGTGGGGTACTGGTAATAATTTAATATACAATTAATTATTATATCACCGTTATCTAATGGATTAGGAATACATGTACAATGGATGGTACAATACTGTAAAACATATACCACTTTGATGAACTCTTTCTCTTTGTCGTTCATTAGGCATGTCTGAAATAAGAATATAAAATATAATACTAATAAAATAATAAAAAATAATAATGTACATGAAACGTGATAACATTAAAATATTATTTCAACCCCACCACTGGCGTTAGGGAGTTAAAATAGGCGTCACTGGTAGGCCTAATCAAGCTATGCATTACCTCAAATCTCAATACTGGGGGCCTCTTCTTGAGAACCCCAGTAACTTGTTAGAAAGCTTACCAACGTTTGCACCTGACCCTGAACCAGCCAAAGGGCTAGATTAACCTACAAACGAGTATTCAATGCTCACAACTGTGTTCCTTCTTATTTCACAGTTCCTGGGCTTGATATGTACAGCCACCATAGCCTATAGCCTATATGGAAGGCGTATGGTAGCATAAATAAAAGTGATCCAGAGTCTAAATTTGAAAGAATGAGTCATAGTGCTCATAGCCTAACCAAGGTAGCCTACACTCTACACCATTAATGTTGCCTCGCTATGCTCTATTTTAGCTGATGTATTGCACCCATACTTAATTGACTAATATTAAACGACTATGCATCTTTTTCACGATAAAGCTAAGGTTTAGTAAGACCATAAACATTGTATAGGCTATGTTAGGCCCCCTACAGTTCGAGAACAAAATATGAGACCAAAACATAGTCCTACAAATTTCAAGGCCTAAATATTTAGCACTTTAGAAGTTTAGCCTACTCTACAAATATCTTCAATACCACTCAACTTTCTCACAAGGTTAAGTACATAGGTTATCTATGAAATATAGCTATCGATTTGACCATTACAGTTCACGAAAAAGAAAATATTACCGACGTTTTTGGTTCATATATTTATATATAATTGTATGAAGGCCTAATCTTCGATTATACACTCAACTTACTAACAATCACCATGTTTCTTGTTGTCAAATTAGGCTACCGGTATATCTTATTATTCCTTTACACATGCTTACGAAAAACACAGTATATTAACCAACTGTCAAACTCAATAGTGCTATTTTGTAATGTATATAAAGTATAATCATTAGGCCTACCTATAGGCAGTGCGTCCTAAGCAAGTGGCGGGTAGGAGGCTAGGAGCGAGAGCGACGATGTTTCCCCTTGCACCGCCAAATCAATACTAATGGAGTGATCGTTATTTAACTTATTTTTCTAATTTTAAATACCCATGACGTGGCAGGATAGAAGAAAAGAAAGAGGTTAAATCAGAAAACACACATGGTGTTTATTTTACTCATTATTAACTCTCCAGCCCCGGGGGCTATAGCTTACGACTGTGCTCCGGTACCGGGTGTTTTGACGATCTTTGGCCTATGTTAACTACTCTGTAAGTCAATGAATATGTCATGTAATGTTGTGAATAAAAAAGAATAATGTTCCACAAACCTTCCTCTGTCGAATGGCGTTGAGTAGAGGTCTCTAGCCCCTCTGGTTGCATAATGGTGAGCGCGGGAAGACGAGTGCTTTTCGGCGGCAAATTCTTCCCGCGTTCGGACGCGTCGCCCCGGCCATGGCTACGACGCACCTAGCCGCTCGCCGCGCCAAAGTATTTATCTCCCTTAGACGATTTTAGTGTTTGATATTGAGAATGTGATGTTTATTTGATATTTTCTAGTTATTTTGAGGCCAATTATATAAAATATGTTTATTAGGGTATCACTGTCACTGATATTGCTAATTTTCACTCGATACCGTACATTTTATTAGTAATTGAGGTAGCTTATTGTTGTATTAGGCACTGATTATTCGTTATCACAGGTGTTTATTATACTTTGGCCATCAAATATTAGGTCTTGTGTCACTTTCACTTTGACAAATATGCTTTAGAGAGTGTCACTGTCACTGATAATGCTAATTTTCACTCGATACCGTACATTTTATTAGTAATTGAGGTAGCTTATTGTTGTATTAGGCACTGATTATTCGTTATCACATGTGTTTATTATACTTTGGCCATCAAATATTAGGTCTTGTGTCACTTTCACTTTGACAAATATGCTTTAGAGAGTGTCACTGTCACTGATAATGCTCATTTTCACTCGATACCGTACATTTTATTAGTAATTGAGGTAGGTTATTGTTGTATTAGGCACTGATTATTCGTTATCACAGGTGTTTATTATACTTTGGCCATCAAATATTAGGTCTTGTGTCACTTTCACTTTGACAAATATGCTTTAGAGAGTGTCACTGATAATGCTCATTTTCACTCGATACCGTACATTTTATTAGTAATTGAGGTAGGTTATTGTTGTATTAGGCACTGATTATTCGTTATCACAGGTGTTTATTATACTTTGGCCATCAAATATTAGGTCTTGTGTCACTTTCACTTAGTTATATGATTTGTAAACGTTTTATATACAATTTATTGTGTCTTTTTTCACTGATTTATATATTTCTATAGGTTCTAATCATATGAATGTCACTTGGTATATACATATGTGTCACTTTCACATATTATTATGGTGTAATTGTATTTGTATCAATGTTCTCATAATACATGACTTTTGTATTACAATACATTGGTTTTCTTCCACTTTTTGCCTATATATAATTATAGTGTACATATTGTCATTTTATTTGGCAATTTCAGTATGATTATTAGAACTCCAGCTTGGAGTGGTAATCAAAGAAGCAATCTACAGCACAGAGTGCCACCTTGCACTCCACACACTCCAGGGTTGACTTTTTACCTGACCTCGGCTTCACCCTGCTGTTGTAGCAGACATGGCACCGCTTCTGCTGTGTTCTTCCGGATTCATTCTGAGGCAGGGAACCAAGCCTGTGCCTAATCAAGTATTGAGCAGACTGCAAGCGGTCAATAACGGCGGGCCCAGGATGTGCCACTGCCCTCTGTGGCATAGCATACTTCTCCAGGAGCTCCGTCAACACCTGCTTTTGGAACCTCCGCAGGCTATTGAACTTCATGGGTGTGTTCACATTCCGAAGCTTGTATATGTTGTAGGCATTCAGAACTGACATGTCCACCATATGCAGAAAGAACTTTTTGTATCATCTGCACGAGGTACGCAGGCAGTCAATGAAGCCTATCTGCATGTCGGACTTGTCCACCAGCCTCATGTTGATGTTGTAGTCCAGGACAGCATCGGGCTTGGTCACCCTGGCCTGGGTGCGGCGATCCACCTTGCCAGTCTCCACCATTTCCCCCTTGTGGATGGTGGTCAGGAGGTTGACCTTCCGCTGGTCGTGCCAGTGGATAGCCAGAATGGGCCCCGACTTCTTCTTGAACACATCACCTTTTTTGGTCTTTGGAGGGAAAGGTGGCATGCCCTTCCTTTTCCCTCGTACTGTGCCTACAGTCCCCGTCTTGCGCTCATGCAGGTACTGTGAGAGAGTGGGGGACGTGTAATAATTGTCCGTGTAGAGGACGTGATTCTTATGAAAGTAGCGGTCCATCATGGCTTGCACCACTGCTCCGCCAAAGCCAATGAGGGGGTCCACAAGCAAGTCCCCTTCCTTCCCGCTGTAGACCAGGAAGTCCAGGACATAGCCAGTTTGGCAGTCGCACAGCACAAAGAATTTTATGCCAAAGCGATGTCTTTTTGAGGGGATGTACTGCCGGAAGCTGAGTTTTCCCCGGAACAGCACAAGAGACTCGTCAATGACGACCTTGCGGAAGGGCTTGAAGTAGGAGGTGAAGCGTTCTCGCATCATCTCATACAACGTCCTAATCTTCCACAGCTTGTCTGGGAGGTGGACGTCAAGGTTGGTGACAAGATGGAGCGCTGCGAGGATATCAAGGTACCGGTCGCGAGACATATATTTCCCGAAGGCAGGGGTGGATATCAGATCATTGGTGATCCAATAGTCAGGCAACCTATGCTTCTTGACATGAGGCATTAGCATGGTGAGTGCCAGGAACACCATGAACTCTTTATGAGTCACTGGGGTCCACTGCCTCATGTGGCCCTTGGTCACCTTTCCCAAAAAGTGGACCTGGAATTGGTGCTGCTTATTTGTCTCTTTGACAACATAGCTAAATGAAAGGAATGAAGAGCCAGCAAACATAGCTGGATATGGTATGGGAGGGAGAAGAAGAGAAGTAGTGGAGGAGGAGGTGGGGATCAGGAGGTCAGAAGTGTGGGAAGCCATGAAAAGAGTGAAGTTGGGGAAAGCACCAGGAACAGATGGAGTGTGTGGGGAAATGTTGAGGTATGGTGGTGAGATAGTGATAGAATGGGTATGGAAAATGTGCAAACTAGCATGGGAGAAGGGGAGTGCACCCGATGACTGGAAGACTGGCATAATAGTCCCCCTATATAAGGGCAAAGGGGAAAGAGGAGTGTGTGGTAACCACCGAGGAATATGTCTTCTAAGCGTAGTAGGGAAGGTATATACAGTAGGGTAGTGATTGAGAGAGTGAGAGTGAGAACGGAGAAATGGATAGGCGACGAGCAGGGAGGTTTTAGGAAGGGAAGAGGATGTGTAGATCAGATTTTTACCCTGAATTGTGTTGTGGAGAAGTATCTGGAGAAGAAACAAAAGGTGTATGTTGCCTTTATGGACTTGGAGAAGGCCTATGACAGAGTGGATAGAGAAGGTTTGTGGAAAGTACTTAGAATATACGGAGTAGAGGGCAAGTTGCTGAAAGCAGTGAAGAGCATGTATGAGGGTGCAAAGGCGGCAGTACGTGTGGAGAGTGAGCAGAGCGAGTTCTTTGACCTGAATGTTGGTTTGAAACAGGGGTGTGTGATGTCCCCGTGGTTGTTTACTGTATATATGGATGGAGTTATGAAAGAAATACTATCAAGAGCAGTGGATGTTGGTGTATCGCTGAAAAGGGAGGGAATTGAGTGGAAGCTACCTATACTGCTGTTTGCGGATGATACAGTTCTGATGAGTGATAATGAATGGGAGTTGCAGGGTCTGGTAAATGAGTTTGGAACAGTGTGCGAAAAACGGAATTTGAAGGTAAATACGGGGAAGAGCAAGGTTATGGTCTTCGAAAGGGGTGAAGTCACAGAGTGTGAGGTGAAGCTGAACGGTCAGGCTATGGAGATCGTCAACTCTTTTAAGTATCTGGGCAGTGTGTTGAGTAAAGATGGGACTATGGATGAAGAGGTGCGGGAGAGGGTACAACAGGGGAAGAGGGTTGTAGGAACGCTAAAAGCAGTAACAAGAAATAGGGTGGTCAGTATGGAAGTGAAGAAGTCCTTGCATGACAGTGTGGTAATCCCGACACTGACTTACGGAAGCGAAGCATGGACGTTGGTTGAGAGACTCAGACCAAGAGTGAGAGCAGTGGAAATGAATTACTTAAGGAGTGCGTGCGGAGTTACATGGAGGGATAGACAGACTAATGAGGAAGTAAGAAGGAGGTGTGGTGTGGAGGTAGATGTGCTGGAAAGTGTGAAAAGGAACAACTTGAGATGGTTCGGCCATATGGAACGTATGGAAAGCGAGAGAATGACTAAGAGGGTGTACGAGAGCGAGGTGGAGGGACAGAGGGGGAGAGGTAGACCGAATATGAGGTGGAAGGATGGAGTGAGGAACTGATGAACGAAGGCGGTGCTGGTTGGGGGGAGGGGCGTCGACTGACTGGGGACAGAGGTGCATGGGGGCGGTTCGTTCGTGGCCACCCCTTCGGGGATCACGGCGTCAGGCAATAGATAGATAGATAGATAGACAACATAGCCTACCACCTCCTCATCAAAGAAGGCCTCAAACAGTTCGTGTGGTGGAGCATTGGGGCCTGCAGGAAAATTGGGGGTAACGCCTGAACCCTCCAGTACCTCATCAAAAGCTGGCACATCAGGGTTGTATGCATCCTCATCAACTACGTCTTGCCACTGAAAAACGTAGAATGGGTCTTGTCTACGCTGACGAGGAGCTCCAGCTGGTGGCCCAGCACGCCCACGGCCAACTCGGGAGGCGCGCTCCCTAGGGCGGCGAGGGCGGCGGCCAGGGCGGTGGGCAGCACGACGGGCAGCACGACGCCGGGCCAAGCGGATGGGTCGAGGGTCGTCGATGTCCATATAGTCATCGTCAGAGTGGTCATCTTGCCCTGACGGTGGACCTATGTAATCATGGCCAGAGTCTTGAGAGAGGTGCCCTTCATCATCAGTGGCCCCCACATAATCTGGCGGGGAACCAGTGATGCGTGGGCGGCGTGCGGGTGGGCGAGGTGGGGAAGGAGTGGCAGGTGAGGCTGTGTCCCCCCGAGGTCCCGGGCTCCTTGGCCTGCGACGAGTGACAGAAAGCAATGTTTCACTGTCACTAGGCCCAGGTATTGGTGATGCGAGCTCAAAGACTTCTTCAGGAAGACATGTTGAAGGCGGGAGAGGTGGGGAGGACCGTGGGGAAAGTTGCGGGGACGTATGGCTGGGGCCGGCCGGGGTGGACGCCGCAAGAGCCTCGAACAAAACTCTCTTACTTTTCTTAATTTTCTTGGTATATTTTCTACCTTTCCCCTTTTCGGCAGCAGTATGTCTCCTGTCGGGGGACCTAGGAGGCAAATAGGCCGAAAGTGTGGGGTCCTCAACCCTTGGCAATGGTGGGGGTGGTGGGGAAGAATGCGGGGCATCCGGGTCATCTTGGGTGGCGGGGGTAGATAAGGGAGACAATGGCGGACGAGAAGGGTCACCACGCTGACCCTCACTCACAGCCTCATCCTCACCAAGTAGTTTTGCTTGTTCCCTAGCTGCCGCGGCCGCCTTCTCAAGTATTTTCTGCTTATACAAATGTAGCTTGAAAGGCGATTTACCTGGGGAAGGGCTTGGCGTCGTGTCACTTAAGCGAAATTTGGTGAGTGACCTTGAACTCTCCCACTCGCTCACTCTCTCAAGTTCACTGTCTTTAGGTAAACCAGCTTCCTCAACAACTGGTACATCACCTTCATCACTCTCATCACTGTCATGTTCTCTCGCAAATCCCAGGAATTGCTCTTCTTTATCACTCTCATGGCCATAATCACTCGACTTATAATTACTGGAGTCGTCACTGACTTCATCATCAACATTATGCTTGGCATCAGCTCGCTCATAAAGTCTCAATGTCGTCTCAATACCTCCGGGAGATAACACATTTAGGCGATGGCGTCGGGGTAAGGCGCGACGAACAAGCAAGGGCGTCGTAGGAAGCACGGTATCGGACACAGCGGAATCACTATTTGGCGTACTGTCCATGATGGCGTCGGGGTAGATACTGTTGCTGTGGCGGAGTTTACGCCTGGTGGCGCCACCTACCGTCCCACGATACCGAAAATGTACGCGCGACATTCGAAAGCACGCATGCAAGCAATGGGCGTTCAAGAGCCCTTCCGGGTTGCGCGGGCCGAGGTTGTTATGGGCGTTCAAGAGCCCATCCGGGTTGGAGGGGTTAATATTACTTATATATACAGTATATACTATTAGTATAATTAATATTATTTTCAGATCCTTTTGGGGGCCCCCTTCTCTTGGGGGCCCGGGGGGCGATTTCAAATATCCTATCATAAGTTCCATATCATCTTCTAATTTCTTTACCCTCACAAAGATGGTGTTTAACATATCCTTTGTGTCTCTGCTAGCTTCATATCCTATAAAACTTGCCTCCACTCTGTCCGCCATGTATGTTTATGTCGTATCAGTTTGATCGCACCAACTCGGTAAACACTAACAATTACCCCACAGCTAATCCACAAGGAACATCCCTTTCTCGTATTTATGTGACCAAATTGCAATCAGTTAATGGGACAATAAGCAATGTAAAACTCAAAATCTGATACAACAAGTTGTAGATAGCGCCGGGGGCAGACGTCCTCCTTCTCTCGTGTCTCACCTGTGTATGGTTTAGTTGATTTTTGTGATAGATGTAGGCTACTGTTTAGAGACTTGAGGTGCTGTTCTGTCTCATTTGTGAAAGCTTCCCAGTTGTCTTTTATATAATTAGTGTATGTGTATCTCTGGTCAGCTGGGATGATCGAGAGGTGATCATAACTTAATGTCTTGACCGCCCTCCAAGATGTCGAGTGGGAGAGGTTGTGGTAGCAAAATGGGATGTCTGGTGATGAAGGGAGGTACAGGGCTTGACGGGGAATATGGATATGCTAATGAATGTTTTTAGGATGAAAAGGTTACCTGTTTGGTTGTCTCTGTCGGGATTGTTGAAGTTCCAGGCCAACGACTTGGCGTTGAAGTCACCACCCAGGAAGATGTTGGGGATGTTTGTGATGTGTGTATTTGTTGTTGTTTTTGTTCCCCAGGCTGTCTGACCAAACAGTCCCAAGGTCCTGAGGAATGCCAAGGCCATAACCGAGCGCCCCCACAGAACCCTCCCTGCTTTACCACTAAGAATGCCCAGGCGAAGAGCACGCTCGACTCTCACTCTGATAAACCAGCTCATCACCACTTTACCCCACATATGTGTGTATTTGTGGGGTGTAGTGGTTTGGTTAGGTACTGTGGGGGAAGTTTGGGGTGGGATGTATGTATTTATGACTCTTATGATTGTGTTGTTGGCAGTGCAGATTTGTATAGCTTATATTTCTGTAGAAATGTTGGGTGGGTGTAGGAGAGATTTTGTATGTGCACTGGTATCAGAAAAATTTATTGATGTGTGTACTAGGGTGATAAGTCCACCTCTGCCACCTACGGCCCAATCTTGTCTAATGGTGGTGAAATTATGGAATGTAGGTGTTTTGTGTGTTCTGTGTTTTTGTTTTTTCCTGTAATGTGGCAATGTATATATTGTGATATTTGATGAAGTACGAGTTCTTGTTTTTGGTGTTCATGCCATCCATGTTTAATTGAAAGATGTTGATGTTATGTGTGCGACGTTTGTTACATGCTGCTGCACCGGGGTGAGGTGGGGTAGGAGGGGTGGGCGACAGATATGGTTGTGGGAATGGAGACTGAGGTAAAGGGGGTTGAAGATTGGGTTGATTAAGATGGGGTGGATTGCCGAATGGTTGGTGGGTTAGAGCCTTAGAGGGAGGGGGTGGGGTGGGGGTTTGAGGAAGGGTGTAGGGAATATGGGGAGCAGGTCCATGTGTCTGTGTATTGTCCCATGGAACAAGTATTATGCATGGATATGTATCCAGTTCCCGCAGGAAATACAGAGAACTGAACCCTTGGTCTGTCGACTATAAGTGATTGGCTTAGAGCAACTCTGACATATGTACGTGTGGGTGGGTCCAGGGTTCCTCTCAATGTCTCCGGATAGAAGAAGTCTTCAAGAAATAACCGCCAAAGAAGCATTTCTCAGTAAGGAAGAAATGCAATGTTATGTTGAGAATGTGTGGTACTTGTCCAGGTGACCGAAGCCCAAGGATCTAGTGCCCCCTTGAGGGTGGGAGGGGATGTCGTGGCGGTTCGGCCCCAACGCTGCTCCTCTTCCGATTTGCAGCATTGGAGGGTTCGTCCACGGCGAAGATGCCGAAATTTGGGAAATCGATAAAAAATGCAGCCTATATATTGTATAACATAGATATAAGTAACTCAGTGAAAACAAGTTTGGAGGTATTATCAGCAGTGATCTGAAACCAAGAAACCAACACATCAGTGTTCGAAATAAGACAAATCGAGTTCTTGGATCTATATCTAGAAGCATGAGTAACTGAAGAGCAGACATAATATCGAAACTTTACCTAGCATTAGTGAGGCCTCATTCATATGGATTATGCAGTTCAATTTTGATGCCCCCCCCCTACCCCCCGAAGGGAGAAGAAGGGAATTGAGCATGCAAGGGAAACCGTGACATATGTGATAGGTGAGGACACAGACTTGTTGGTGCTGTTGTGTCATTATGCGGAACGAGGGATGAATGATTTGTACTTCAAGTCGAGCAAGGAAGGTGGGAAATGTTGGCATATTAACTCAGTAGCAGAAGCTCTCGGTGAAAGCATCTGTCGTGTCCTGCCAGTTGTCCATGCACTCTGTGGATGTGACACAACCTCACGACTGTATGGTATTGGTAAAGGGGCTGCCTTGAGGAAAGTGAGGGAAGACAACGGTTTCTTGAAATGTATAGAAGCATTCTGTTGCCAAAGTGGAAGTAAAGACGCGATATCATCAGCTGGTGAAAAGGCCTTGGTTTATTTGTACGGGGGAAAAGGAAATGACACCCTTGACGGACTGCGAAAGACAAAGTTTTGCAACAAGGTGGCAAAAAGTTCAACTACCGTTGAAGTTCACAGCCTTCCCCCAACAACCGATGCAGCCAAATACCACTCGTTCCGAGTTTATTGTCAGGTCCAAGAATGGATGGGGAACTGTGTGGACCCCGAGAAATGGGGCTGGTGTCTGCGGAAGGGACAGCTTGAACCGAAGACGATGGATTCGCCAGTGGCTCCTGATTCACTACTGAAATTGGTCAGATGTCAGTGTAAGGGCAACTGTGACACTCAACGCTGTAGTTGCAAACGGAATGAGCTTGAATGTTCCAGTGCATGTGGTCAATGTAAAGGACTCTGTCAAAATAGCAACTTTGATGCAAGCACCGATGATCCAAGTGAATACGAACTCCTATCATGAATTACATAATTGGCTCTGAATGACGTCATACTACGTCATGTTTTTTTGTTTTTTTTTTTTTATAAAAAAGAGGGACAACAGGTCAAAAAACCCATACAAGCACAAAGTGCCTGTGTCACCCCTTGTGAAAGAGACAGTTCAGCCTGTCTGTAAGGTTTTTCGGCTGTAAATTAACCACTTTCCAGGTGTCCAAAAGTTGGAGACTTTTTATATGTTCATCAGAGGGACCTAATAAACAAGTTAAAGCCAAAAAACGTTGTTTGTAATACATTTATAGGGTCTAGGAGCAACCAGAAAAAAGTTATCTGTAAATTGAAGCTTTGGACGGTGGCCATCTTGAATTTATGCAAATTAACCACTTTCCCAGTGTCCAAAAGTTGGAGACTTTTTATATGTTCATCAGAGGGACCTAATAAACAAGTTAAAGCCAAAAAACCTTCTATTGCAATTTGTTCTAGGTCCAGTTAAATGATTGCTAGATTTACTGGACTATTGTTACTTCATACGGGAGAACAGAAGTTTAAGTGTGAGGTGTGTGGTAAAATGTTTGGTTGTAAGAGTACCCTCGCCACACATTTATTACTTCATACAGATGAGAAGAAGTTTAAGTATGAGGTGTGTGGTAACATGTTTGGTCAGAAGATGTACCTCACCAGACATTTAAAAATGCATACTGAAGGGAGGAAGTTTAAGTGTGAGGTGTGGTAAAATGTTTGGTCACAAGGGTAACCTCGCCAAACATATAATTATTCATACAGGAGAGAAGAAGTTTAAGTGTGAGGTGTGTGACAAAATGTTTGGTGTTAAGAGTACCCTCGCCACACATTTATTAGTTCATACAGATGAGAAGAAGTTTAAGTGTGAGGTGTGTGGCAAAATGTTTGGTCAGAAGAGTACCCTCACCACACATTTGCTACTTCATACAGGGGAAAGGAAGTTTAAGTGTGAGGTGTGTGGTAAAATGTTTGGTCAGAAGAGTAACCTCACCATACATTTATTAGTTCATACAGGTGAGAAGAAGTTTAAGTGTGAGGTGTGTGGTAAAATGTTTCGTCATAAGAGTACCCTCGCCAAACATGTATTAGTTCATACAGCTGAGAAGAAGTTTAAGTGTGCGGTGTGTGGTAAAATGTTTGGTCATAAGAGTAAGCTCACCACACATTTAGTAGTTCATACAGGTGAGGAAAAGTTTAAGTGTGAGGTGTGTGGTAAAATGTTTGGTCAGAAGAGTAACCTCACCACACATTTGTTAGTTCATACAAGTGAGAAGAAGTTTAAGTGTGAGGTGTGTGGTAAAATGTTTGGTTGTAAGAGTAACCTCGCCACACATTTATTAGTTCATACAGGGGAGAAGAAGTTTAAGTGTGAGGTGTGTGGTAAAATGTTTGGTCGTAAGAGTAACCTCACCACACATTTGTTAGTTCATACAGGTGAGAAGAACTTTAAGTGTGAGGTGTGTGGTAAAATGTTTGGTTGTAAGAGTAACCTCGCCACACATTTATTAGTTCATACAGGTGAGAAGAAGTTTAAGTGTGAGGTGTGTGGTAAAATGTTTGGTTGTAAGAGTAACCTCACCACACATGTATTAGTTCATACAGGGGAGAAGAAGTTTAAGTGTGAGGTGTGTGGTAAAATGTTTGGTCAGAAGAGTAACCTCACCACTCATTTGTTAGTTCATACAGGGGAGAAGAAGTTTAAGTGTGAGGTGTGTGGTAAAATGTTTGGTCGTAAAGGTACCCTCGCCACACATTTATTACTTGATACAGATGAGAAGACGTTTAAGTGTGAGGTGTGTGGTAAAATGTTTGGTTGTAAGAGTAACCTCACCACACATTTATTAGTTCATACAGAAGAGAAGAAGTTTAAGTGTGAGGTGTGTGGTAAAATGTTTGGTCATAAGAGTACCCTCGCCATACATTTATTAGTTCATACAGGGGAGAAGAAGTTTAAGTGTGAGGTGTGTGGTAAAATGTTTGGTCGTAAGAGTAACCTCACCACACATTTGTTAGTTCATACAGGTGAGAAGAACTTTAAGTGTGAGGTGTGTGGTAAAATGTTTGGTCATAAGAGTACCCTCGCCAGACATTTATTACTTCATACAGGTGAGAAGAAGTTTAAGTGAGGTGTGTGGCAAAATGTTTGGTCAGAAGACTACCCTCACCACCCATTTGTTACTTCATACAGGGGAAAGGAAGTTTAAGTGTGAGGTGTGTGGTAAAATGTTTGCCCGGAAGAGTCACATAACCAAACATGTATTAGTTCATACAGGTGAGAAGAAGTTTAAGTGTGAGGTGTGTGGTAAAATGTTTGCCCGGAAGAGTCACATAACCAAACATGTATTAGTTCATACAGGTGAGAAGAAGTTTAAGTGTGATGTGTGTGGTAAAATGTTTGGTTGGAAGAGTAACCTCGCCACACATTTATTAGTTCATACAGATGAGAAGTTTAAGTGTGAGGTGTGTGGTAAAATGTTTGGTTGGAAGAGTAACCTCGCCACACATTTATTAGTTCATACAGGTGAGAAGTTTAAGTGTGAGGTGTGTGGCAAAATGTTTGGTCAGAAGAGTACCCTCACTACACATTTGTTACTTCATACAGGGGAAAGGAAGTTTAAGTGTGAGGTGTGTGGTAAAATGTTTGCCCGGAAGATTCGCATAACCAAACATTTATTAGTTCATATAGAAGAGAAGAAGTTGAGGTGTGTGGTAAAATGTTTGGTCAGAAGAGAATCCTCACCACACATTTATTGGTTCATGCAGGATAGAGAAGAAGTTTAAATGTGAGAGGTGTGTGTATAAGTGTTTGTTCCAAGAAATTATCTCCATTTACATTAGTTCACTGAAGAGAAAAAATGAATGTGCTATGATTGTGGTAAATGCTTCTCACACAAATGTAGCCTTAAAATTAACATATTTCTTTTTCTTTTTTGTTTGTATGTGAATGAGGGAGACAAAAGGCATAACTGCCTGCAGCAACTACCTCCCCCAGATTTCAAAGAGTGACAGGGCCAAAATCAAGGGACGTTCGAGCTAAAATGCCTGGACACACGAAGTTTGAAGCAATTTAATTCATAGGAAGAGGGAAAGACTGATTCTGGGAGAGAGTTCCAGAGCTTAGCAGTTGAATAGAAGAAAGTCTTGAGAATAGCGTTTCACTCTTGGGTTGGAAAGTTGCACAGAGTAGGGGTGGGATTGTGTTGCAAGGCGGGTACTACGTACCCTACGTAGAGGAGGTGGTATACACTGGGAAAGCTCCGAGGAACACTGATTATTGTAGTAGCGATAGAATAGCGAGAGATATGCAACATTGCGGCGAAGAGAGAGAGAATGCAGAGAGTTGGTGAGTGGACGGGAGTTAATGATACGAAAGGCTTTCCTTTCTACATTTTCTAGGAGTGCGGTGTGAGAGGATCCTCCCCACACATGTGAACAATACTCAATACAAGGACGCACTGTGCCCCTGTACAGAGCAAGAAGCTGTGCAGGGGTAAAGAACCCCTTGAGGCGGTTCAGCACACCCAGCTTCTGGGAGACTGCTTTAATGTATATATATATATATATACAGTAGGGTCCCCATCTATGCGCATTCGATTTGTGCGTTTCGCGATCTGTACGATCTACCAAAAATATTCATTTGATAATTCCAAACTGTGCGAATATTGTTCGAAGCGGAAATTTATTGAGTTATGCTAAAGGATGCTGGAAAAGGAAATTCAGTTGTAGGCAGGGAGTTGGGGTTTACTGAGTCGAATGTTAGGTCAATTTATAAGAAATAGGATGAAGTGTTAAAGTGTGTCCAGGCGTATGGTTTATCCGCTATAGATTAAAAACGGGGCTGAGGCCGGGGTAGCATAGCTGCAATCGTCCTGCCGTGGGTTTTTTTCTCGGCGCCCCCTAACTTAATGTGAGTAAACAATGACTTATTATTGTTTAATTATTACTTACTTTTATTTATTCATTATGTATTGTTATGAATATGTGTCAGTTAGTGTTGTTTTTGATAGGTAATATGAAGTTGAACCCCTAAACTCGGGACCGTCCATCCACCAAATTAATTATTTCCCGTAAGATACATGTTTCGTTTTGTACGATTTCGATCTGTGCGACCTCGTTCATCCACCAAATTCTAGCACAGTCGGGGACCCAGCTGTACAGTGAACCCCCCAATTACGCGTGGGATGCGTACTGTACTGTCGGCACGTACTTTCGTTTGCGTGTACATTGGAGTTAATTATATATGGGAAAAATAGGGATAGGTACTGGCGCCGACCGAAAGTTGTACTATTTCTACCTTTCATCACCTAAAAACCACAAATATATAACATAATACTGTACAAATATGTTTTCATAACCTAATCTACCACACAAAATTAATTTAATGTATACAAATAAGACACAAACGTAAATTAACTCACATTGGTAGTGGTTGAGCAACGCCGGATCTGCGCCATCGATCGATAGCACTGCGCCCGATACGGATCGACCGAAATAATAGGCCTAGCCGCCTGGGCTTACTGGTAAAGTTTTGAGTCGAAAAGTAATACACCCTGTATAGCCTATAGTTTCATATAGCCTACATAGTGTCAAGTGAGATAGTTCGATAGCTCATATACATATTAAGGAATTGGCTTCACATCATTTAGCCACGGGAGAGGAGTGGGCTTTGAAGCGACTTTCGAAAGAAGTGTAAACAATCTCGCCTCCAACTCCTGAACAGAAACAGATTTTCCATTTCCGATTTTGTTAGCTCAATAAATGATACATGCAACGTAAAACGAAGAACAGTTTTAATAGATTCATAATATCCTGTTGTGCTTTATAGACAGAGCTGGGCACTTTAGCCAACACTTCCGCAAATAGCCAATTCCGCCATGGCGGAAGTGTCATTTTGTTGGCTCATTAGCGTTGGCGTCAAAATGGCTGCCTATTTGCGGGTTTGAAGCTCTGGAAAGTACCTCCATGTTGCCAACCTCGAGTCCGCAAAATTAAAATTCCAGCCGCCAGCCAGCCCTGGGCCGCTCCTGCAGCTCCTGCCAAAAAAAGTCAAGTGACCAAGCCAACTACCTGTGTTCTGGAATCTAGGCCTATACATCGGCTCTTCACGTTTGTTCACTTACTTAGTAGCAAGCGTCGAGCTTGCAACACACAGCAGTCCAAGAGTTCCAACCTGCTAGCACTTCAACTTTCGTTTATATTTTCGGCCTATTGAAGTGAACATGGAGTCTACCATCATGCCTACCGCAGCTGCCATCAGCATGGGGAGCAGTTCACCACCATCATCCGACAGTGATGCTGCAGAGCATGCAGAAATCGAGGACCTAAGCCACCCCTGGCCCCACCTAGAAACCTTCTATGGGCCTGTAATTACCAAGATGTCTCTGGAGAAGGGCAGAATAATCTACCCTTGCAAAAACTGCAAGGCTAAATTGTCTTTTAATACGTACAGCGCGTACACCCTTAAGAGCCATTACCAGCACGTGAGTAAAGTTGAAGTGGTTAATTTTACCTAGCATAACTTTATAATCTAGCCTAATTTAAGATTAAGCCTATAAAGTTAGGCTATCGTTAATTTGATTGATAGCCTGTTAATGTTTTAACCGAAACTAATGTTATTAGGCTACCCTAATCCCATCAAAATGCCTCAAAGCATGTAGGCCAAGGCTAAGTCTAACTTATATATAGGCTAGGCTATATAGCCTAGGCCTAGGTCTATAATCATTAATCCCATCAAAATGCCTCAAAGTATGTAGGCTAAATATTGCATGTTCTAACTTCTACGGTATATATAGCCTAGGCCTATAGGCTAATTACTAATATAAGTAATTTTATTAGGCTAGGCCTAGGCTACCCTAATCCCATCAAAATGCCTCAAAGCATGTAGGCTAAATAATATTGCATGTTCTAACTTCTATATATATATAGGCTAGCCTAGGCCAGCTGGCTGAAAGTTGTTGGATATTGGACTTTGGACATTGGACATTCGGATGTAAACAAAGCGACGAATCTCAAGCGATCTTGAACGAAGCAAGCTGGTTTGCTTAGATACGTTTAGTATGATCAATACGTATATTATTTATGTTGTATTTAATATTTATTGGTAAATCTATTATCACACAATTAAAATTCATATTATAAGTAATGTTAACCAGAAAATACATAATTTTATATACCGGTAGCCTATTGTTATGGAATAACAAGCCATAGTAAATACCGATGATCCCGAAATTCCTGAATATCCAATAGCATCCTGAAAACTGTTGGATATTGGACTTTGGACATTGGACATTGGACATTCAAACTGAAAAAAAAAAAATATTAAACTACTAGATATGGACTTTGGACATTGGACTTTGGACATTCAAACTGAATTTTTTTTTTTTTTCAAACTACTAGATATTGATTAGCCTAGAGTTGAATATCCAATAAAAAACTGAAAGCTGTTGGATATTGGACTTTGGACATTGGACTTTGGACATTCAAACTGAAAAAAAAAAAATATTAAACTACTAGATATGGACTTTGGACATTGGACTTTGGACATTCAAACTGATTTTTTTTTTTTTTTTTTTTTTTTTTTTCAAACCACTAGATATTGAGTAGCCTCGAGTTGAATATCCAATAAAAAACTGAAAGCTGTTGGATATTGGACTTTGGACATTGGACTTTGGACATTCAAACTGAAAAAAAAAAAAATATTAAACTACTAGATATGGACTTTGGACATTGGACTTTGGACATTCAAACTGAATTTTTTTTTTTTTTTCAAACTACTAGATATTGATTAGCCTAGAGTTGAATATCCAATAAAAAACTGAAAGCTGTTGGATATTGGACTTTGGACATTGGACTTTGGACATTCAAACTGAAAAAAAAAAAATATATTAAACTACTAGATATGGACTTTGGACATTGGACTTTGGACATTCAAACTGAATTTTTTTTTTTTTTCAAACTACTAGATATTGATTAGCCTAGAGTTGAATATCCAATAAAAAACTGAAAGCTGTTGGATATTGGACTTTGGACATTGGACTTTGGACATTCAAACTGAAAAAAAAAAAATATTAAACTACTAGATATGGACTTTGGACATTGGACTTTGGACATTCAAACTGAATTTTTTTTTTTTTCAAACTACTAGATATTGATTAGCCTAGAGTTGAATATCCAATAAAAAACTGAAAGCTGTTGGATATTGGACTTTGGACATTGGACTTTGGACATTCAAACTGAAAAAAAAAAATATTAAACTACTAGATATGGACTTTGGACATTGGACTTTGGACATTCAAACTGAAAAAAAAAAAAATATTAAACTACTAGATATGGACTTTGGACATTGGACTTTGGACATTCAAACTGAATTTTTTTTTTTTTTCAAACTACTAGATATTGATTAGCCTAGAGTTGAATATCCAATAAAAAACTGAAAGCTGTTGGATATTGGACTTTGGACATTGGACTTTGGACATTCAAACTGAAAAAAAAAAAAATATTAAACTACTAGATATGGACTTTGGACATTGGACTTTGGACATTCAAACTGAATTTTTTTTTTTTTTTCAAACTACTAGATATTGATTAGCCTAGAGTTGAATATCCAATAAAAAACTGAAAGCTGTTGGATATTGGACTTTGGACATTGGACTTTGGACATTCAAACTGAAAAAAAAAAAAAAAATATTAAACTACTAGATATGGACTTTGGACATTGGACTTTGGACATTCAAACTGAATTTTTTTTTTTTTTCAAACTACTAGATATTGATTAGCCTAGAGTTGAATATCCAATAAAAAACTGAAAGCTGTTGGATATTGGACTTTGGACATTGGACTTTGGACATTCAAACTGAAAAAAAAAAAATATTAAACTACTAGATATGGACTTTGGACATTGGACTTTGGACATTCAAACTGAATTTTTTTTTTTTTTCAAACTACTAGATATTGATTAGCCTAGAGTTGAATATCCAATAAAAAACTGAAAGCTGTTGGATATTGGACTTTGGACATTGGACTTTGGACATTCAAACTGAAAAAAAAAAAATATTAAACTACTAGATATGGACTTTGGACATTGGACTTTGGACATTCAAACTGAATTTTTTTTTTTTTTTCAAACTACTAGATATTGATTAGCCTAGAGTTGAATATCCAATAAAAAACTGAAAGCTGTTGGATATTGGACTTTGGACATTGGACTTTGGACATTCAAACTGAAAAAAAAAAAATATTAAACTACTAGATATGGACTTTGGACATTGGACTTTGGACATTCAAACTGAATTATTATTTCAAACTACTAGATATTGATTAGCCTAGAGTTGAATATCCAATAAAAAACTGAAAGCTGTTGGATATTGGACTTTGGACATTGGACTTTGGACATTCAAACTGAAAAAAAAAAATATTAAACTACTAGATATGGACTTTGGACATTGGACTTTGGACATTCAAACTGAATTTTTTTTTTTTTCAAACTACTAGATATTGATTAGCCTAGAGTTGAATATCCAATAAAAAACTGAAAGCTGTTGGATATTGGACTTTGGACATTGGACTTTGGACATTCAAACTGAAAAAAAAAAATATTAAACTACTAGATATGGACTTTGGACATTGGACTTTGGACATTCAAACTGAAAAAAAAAATCAAACTACTAGATATTGATTAGCCTAGAGTTGAATATCCAATAAAAAACTGAAAGCTGTTGGATATTGGACTTTGGACATTGGACTTTGGACATTCAAACTGAAAAAAAAATATTAAACTACTAGATATGGACTTTGGACATTGGACTTTGGACATTCAAACTGAATTTTTTTTTTTTTTCAAACTACTAGATATTGATTAGCCTAGAGTTGAATATCCAATAAAAAACTGAAAGCTGTTGGATATTGGACTTTGGACATTGGACTTTGGACATTCAAACTGAAAAAAAAATATTAAACTACTAGATATGGACTTTGGACATTGGACTTTGGACATTCAAACTGAATTTTTTTTTTTTTCAAACTACTAGATATTGATTAGCCTAGAGTTGAATATCCAATAAAAAACTGAAAGCTGTTGGATATTGGACTTTGGACATTGGACTTTGGACATTCAAACTGAAAAAAAAAAAATATTAAACTACTAGATATGGACTTTGGACATTGGACTTTGGACATTCAAACTGAAAAAAAAAAAAATATTAAACTACTAGATATGGACTTTGGACATTGGACTTTGGACATTCAAACTGAATTTTTTTTTTTTTCAAACTACTAGATATTGATTAGCCTAGAGTTGAATATCCAATAAAAAACTGAAAGCTGTTGGATATTGGACTTTGGACATTGGACTTTGGACATTCAAACTGAAAAAAAAAAATATTAAACTACTAGATATGGACTTTGGACATTGGACTTTGGACATTCAAACTGAATTTTTTTTTTTCAAACTACTAGATATTGATTAGCCTAGAGTTGAATATCCAATAAAAAACTGAAAGCTGTTGGATATTGGACTTTGGACATTGGACTTTGGACATTCAAACTGAAAAAAAAAAATATTAAACTACTAGATATGGACTTTGGACATTGGACTTTGGACATTCAAACTGAATTTTTTTTTTTTTTCAAACTACTAGATATTGATTAGCCTAGAGTTGAATATCCAATAAAAAACTGAAAGCTGTTGGATATTGGACTTTGGACATTGGACTTTGGACATTCAAACTGAAAAAAAAAATATTAAACTACTAGATATGGACTTTGGACATTGGACTTTGGACATTCAAACTGAATTTTTTTTTTTTTTCAAACTACTAGATATTGATTAGCCTAGAGTTGAATATCCAATAAAAAACTGAAAGCTGTTGGATATTGGACTTTGGACATTGGACTTTGGACATTCAAACTGAAAAAAAAAAATATTAAACTACTAGATATGGACTTTGGACATTGGACTTTGGACATTCAAACTGAATTTTTTTTTTTTCAAACTACTAGATATTGATTAGCCTAGAGTTTGAATATCCAATAAAAAAACTGAAAGCTGTTGGATATTGGACTTTGGACATTGGACTTTGGACATTCAAACTGAAAAAAAAAAAATATTAAACTACTAGATATGGACTTTGGACATTGGACTTTGGACATTCAAACTGAATTTTTTTTTTTTTCAAACTACTAGATATTGATTAGCCTAGAGTTGAATATCCAATAAAAAACTGAAAGCTGTTGGATATTGGACTTTGGACATTGGACTTTGGACATTCAAACTGAAAAAAAAAATATTAAACTACTAGATATGGACTTTGGACATTGGACTTTGGACATTCAAACTGAATTTTTTTTTTTTTTCAAACTACTAGATATTGATTAGCCTAGAGTTGAATATCCAATAAAAAACTGAAAGCTGTTGGATATTGGACTTTGGACATTGGACTTTGGACATTCAAACTGAAAAAAAAAAATATTAAACTACTAGATATGGACTTTGGACATTGGACTTTGGACATTCAAACTGAAAAAAAAAATCAAACTACTAGATATTGATTAGCCTATAGTTGAATATCCAATAAAAAACTGAAAGCTGTTGGATATTGGACTTTGGACATTGGACTTTGGACATTCAAACTGAAAAAAAAAAATATTAAACTACTAGATATGGACTTTGGACATTGGACTTTGGACATTCAAACTGAATTTTTTTTTTTTTCAAACTACTAGATATTGATTAGCCTAGAGTTGAATATCCAATAAAAAACTGAAAACTGTTGGATATTGGACTTTGGACATTGGACTTTGGACATTCAAACTGAAAAAAAAAATATTAAACTACTAGATATGGACTTTGGACATTGGACTTTGGACATTCAAACTGAAAAAGAAAAAAAAAATCAAACTACTAGATATTGATTAGCCTAGAGTTGAATATCCAATAAAAAACTGAAAGCTGTTGGATATTGGACTTTGGACATTGGACTTTGGACATTCAAACTGAAAAAAAAAATTATTAAACTACTAGATATGGACTTTGGACATTGGACTTTGGACATTCAAACTGAATTTTTTTTTTTTCAAACTACTAGATATTGATTAGCCTAGAGTTGAATATCCAATAAAAAACTGAAAACTGTTGGATATTGGACTTTGGACATTGGACTTGAAGTGGCTAAGACCTTGCCCAGTGTAATTCATACTTAACCATTCCATTTGGGACGTACTAAGCGATCAGTGCTCTTTAATTAACAGGCGACCTTGACTCTCGTAATTACCTTATTCAGATATTAAAACTCTAGTGATATCTAACGTTCGCCCACTGATTTGCGTTCTATGTATTTCTGAAACAAGGATATAAAACTTAGATCAGTACCCCCTGAGGTTACTAGAATTCCCGTGCTCTAAAATACGCGTGTCTAATCTAGTCTGTGAACTACTACTTGTGCACCAGAGCTACCAATAATAAATCTAACAGTGAATATGAATCTATAAGTAACATTGATGATCTTCGGTATATAAACCTGTGGAATCGAAGCCAGTGATCAGAAGATTAATACCTGAACGTTGGAAGTGGGAGACTAGGCTCCATCCAGATCCACTTATGCTAGTGTTGTTCAATTCTATTGTATTGTCTTACACAAGTATTCTGCAGTGGTATATCAATAAACGTGATCATGTAACTTGCTACCATGTGTTTCTTTGTGTTCTCTATTCCTCATATCTTGTATTGTGCATGCAGCCTTATATACCCAGTCAATTTAGAACTCACATTACCCAAGTTAAACCTGTAGAGAAACAGGGCATAACACAAACCATGACAACCTAACCAATTATCGTATCATTAGTAGGTACTCCCGTCCCCTTTAGGTTATATTTTGTTTGATTAGGTTAAATTAGTGTATTTTTTCCGATAATCTCCTAATGATTATGTGGTGCTGCATATGAAGGGTATGTACCATAAGTAAAAGCGCACTTTTTTAAGGAATTCAATGTTAAATAAGATGTCATAATGAGCGTTTGAAAGTTATGATGCAGAATAGCACAATGATTAAAATGCCCCAGAACGAGAAGCCCACCACAGAAGCCACGAGCGAACACCACACAGAAACACCCGAAAGAAAGGACCAGCTGACCGAGCCAACCAATTCAGACAGGCCCAAGCCCGCAGGGCTAAGCAGCTCCAAACCACACCTACCTACCCCTTCTAAACTTACCGTTTTCCACACCTCACATACACTACCCCTCGTGTCCTACACCTCTATCTACATGATGACGAACATAAATACACCTTAAAGTTCATACACCCATGCTCTGTCCCTAAGTTTAAGATATTAATATCAACATACCCTAACATACCTTGTCTTGCCAGACTAAGTTTCTGAAGACCAATCGCCCCCATAAATCTATGTATTCAATCCTTAGGTTAAGTATCTTTATCCGTCATTGTGTTCATCTTTTCCATTTACTTTTCCACAATTGTTATACGTCTTCCACTCACCTCCTTCGTATCCACAGTCCACACTACGCCAATTTGCTTCGTGTCTTACACCTCTTACCCGCCCGACTCTACCTACATGATGATGAACAGGAATATATACATTCATATTAAAAACACCCATGCCCTGTCCCTAGGTTGAGCCAATGCCAACCAATCAGACAGCCATATATCTATGTACGTTCTTCCATCCGAGAAGTAGAGGTTAAAAACCCCTTGTCAAAATTCATGAGAGGTTAAGATACCCACGGGTACACCAGTGATATAGAACCATTGCCCCCGTAAGACCTAGACAGCCATGACTACAGATGTTAGCCACCATGCTGTAACTCCAATTCTTACCCCAACCAGAGATTGTATAGATAACCTTTGTTACCAGTATCTATCATAGTACCTCGAAACAATAACGAAGTACCCCTAGGAACTGCCGTTTTTCTTTGGTCTATAGTTCATAGAAAACGCAGTTCCCAGGGACAACTAGACGTACAAAAACTCGTGCCAACTAATAGTGTCCATAACCCCTCGTATTGACGAGTAATAATACACCATGTTTTTCCCTACTTTATCCACAGTCAAGCACACACCTACAGTTAACCTCCTTCTGCCCCCACAGCCCCACAGTCCACATGATTCTATCTTTTCCAGACTCATATACCACCCCATAGTTGCATCCCCCGGTAGCATTTGGCTAACGTAATTTTACTGTCCTTTCAAACTCCAATATCAACTGTAGCCTAATGCCACCCCCACGCCCAGAGACCTTAGGGTCAAATTTCCACGTAGCCCCCCTGAACTCCCCCCCTCTCATTAACACCCCGCGCTCCTCCACTCTTGTCCGACCTAGCCTCTCCCTCATACCTCTTGAAGATCCTTGATTTTTCCGTTGCTAACGCTCTCCAACCTTTTATATATATACTCCTATCCAGCCTACCTTCCCTTAGTAGGCCGGAACAACATTAGAACTTTACTAACCCCTTGCATGCTGAAATGCTAGGTTTTTCTGGACAGAAATATCCCCAGGCCCACTTTAGGATCAACCTTTCCTGGTACCTGGCGCGGGGCATGAACCTCTGAAGGGAATTTAACCCTCCTAAAAACCCACAGGTTTTGAGATGCCTTGGGTGGGGTTCGAACCCTGGTTAGTGACTCAACCATCACCACCAGGCCCGCGCACTAACCCACTGTACTACCACGGACGTACTAAAAGTATAGCAACCTTAGTCCGATTTTTAAGAACCAGGTGATAGTCTCGTGGTGTTTTCACGTGATGAGTTTATTGGACTTACCATCCACGACTATTTTACGCTATACCTGACGTCAACTCGGGTAGTACATTATTGGGGTTGCGGGACATTTTCGAGGGCATTACACATGCCATCTATTCTCTTACAACCCATTCACAACCCTGCACCCAATGGTCGTCGGTGCGAGGCTAGCCGCCTCGCCAGTAACTAACTTCTATTGCCATACTTCCAGATAAATGTGGCAGAGTTAGCAACCCAGTCTCCACCACATCCAGTAAAACCATACAATTAACAACCAACCGATTAAAACCAGCTAGCTAAGGCACCTTCGGTTTTGGTATTAAGGACACCCACATCTGTCTCATACACAGAGGGTTATTACAAACACTGGTGATATGGCAAGCCCTAGCCACAGCCGCCGGACGACCATTCCAGAGAAAGGGCACCCAGCCCCCTTTTTTACCCACCCGAGGAGGGAGACCCCCACCCCTGCGGAGGTATACCTGACCCCTGTTTTGACTTCCGGGTCATTGCCAGGTAGCACAGGAATTCTTCCTATCAATGAACTAACCATGCATGTCTAACCCCCTTACTAACTTCTATTTACTCACAATAACCCATTCACTTTTCTTGCATACTCGGATAATCAAATTAGCACCTCAGCTATACCATAGAATGACGACTGAACCATATAAGAGAGACGCCCCTATCACAGCTGTCCCAGTCCTCCCCGCAAAGTAGATCCAGTCTCCCTCCCCTAAATACTTCCAGTATAGCCAAAATAGTACCTCTTACTAAGGCTCAGTTATATCACAATATGAAGGCTTCCTATAGCCATGTGCCACAACAGTAATCACCACCTTACATAGTCCCCATATCTATTGAGAGCTCAAATAATTCCATAAGACTCGAGATCCCTATGGCCTACAGGGTCCAGAACCGAGCCTATAAACACAGCTCCAGCCCCCAGTAAAATCAGTTGAAAGATAGACACCAACCAGTGGCCAACCCCCTGAAGTTAACCTCTAGCTCTGCCCTTGTGTTATTCCTGAGTTGAGAGATTCCAGAGCCGGCAGACTCCATGGCAGAAGTTAAAATAGAAGCACCTGTCCACGTACAAGTATCGATGTGCACCTTATAACCTTCACACACACTAGTGGGTATATAAGCGTGGAGCCACCACCGATCGCCAAGAGATCCGACTTGAGAACTTCCTACATTTGGACCACCTGGACGGCCGAGGAACCAGTCGTTAGCCCCCAACATCACGGACGCAAGATAACCAGGACCAGACCAACAAAATACTATCCAAGATTCACTTTATTAGTACTAACATGCTATAGTACTAATTCGAAATTCACTTGTTAACCTTTTTATGAAGTGGCTATAACTTTGCCCAGTGTAATTCATATTTAACCTTTCCATTTGGGAAGTACTAAGCGTATCAGTGTTCATTAATTAACAGGCGACATTAACTCTCGTAATTACCTTTATCCAGATATTAAAACCCTAGTGATATCTAACGTTCGCCCACTGATTTGTGTTCTACGTATTTCTGCCATAAGAATATAAAACTTAGATCAGTACCCCCTTGAGGTTACTAGAATTCCTGTGTTCTAAAACATACGCGTGTCTAATTCTAGCTGTGAACTACTACTTGTGCACCCGACCTGCCAGTAATAAATCTAATTAGTGTAATTGAATCCATAAGTACTGTTATGCCCTGTGTTTCTACAGGTTTAACTTGGGTAATGTGAGTTCTAAATTGACTGGGTATATAAGGCTGCATGCACAATACAAGATATGAGGAATAGAGAACACAAAGAAACACATGGTAGCAAGTTACATGATCACGTTTATTGATATACCACTGCAGAATACTTGTGTAAGACAATATAATAGAATTGAACAACACTAGCATAAGTGGATCTGGATGGAGCCTAGTCTCCCACTTCCAACGTTCAGGTATTAATCTTCTGATCACTGGCTTTGATTTCACAGGTTTATATACCGAAGACCATCAATGTTACTTATAGATTCATATTCACTGTTAGATTTATTACTGGTAGCTCTGGTGCACAAGTAGTAGTTCACAGACTAGATTAGACACACGTATTTTTAGAGCACGGGAATTCTAGTAACCTCAGGGGGTACTGATCTAAGTTTTATATCCTTGTCTCAGAAATACATAGAACGCAAACCAGTGGGCGAACGTTAGATATCACTAGAGTTTTAATATCTGAATAAAGTAATTACGAGAGTCAAGGTCGCCTGTTAATTAAAGAGCACTGATCGCTTAGTACGTCCCAAATGGAATGGTTAAGTATGAATTACACTGGGCCAGGTCTTAGCCACTTCGTAGAAATATTAATTAGTGAATCTAAAACAGCACAGTAATATGTAGTACTGCTAAAGGGAATCTTGGGTAGTATCTGATGGGTCTGGTCCTGGTTATCTTGCGTCCATGATGTTGGGGGCTAACGACTGGTTCCGCGGCCGTCCAGGGGGGCCATATGTGTGAAGTTCTTCAATACGTGGGCAGGTCCTTCTATCCAAATCTGCCACGGAGTCTGCCGGTTCTGGGATCTCACTCCGGAACAACACAAGGGCAGAGCTAGAAATTAACTGCAGGGTAGTGACCCCTGGTTGGTGTCTAGCTTTCAACTGATTTGACTGGCGGCGGGAGTTAGATTTATAGGCTCTGTTCTGGACCCTGTAGACAGTAGGGATCTCGAGTCTTATGGACTTAATTGAGCTCTCAATAGATATGGGGACTAGGTAAGATGGTATTTACTGTTGTGGCACAGGACGATAGGAAGCCTTTATATTTTCATATAACTGAGCCTTAGTAAGAGGTACTATTTTGGCTATACTGGACGTATTTAGGGGAGAGAGACTGGATCTACTTTGCGAGGAGGATGGGGACAGCTGTGATAGGAGCGTCTCTCTAGATTGTTCAATCTTCATTCTATGGTATAGCTGAGGTGCTAATTTAGTGATCAGAGCATGCAAGAAAGGTAAATGGTTTATTGTGAGTTAATAGAAGTTAGTAAAGGTGTTAGTCATTCATGGTTAGTTCATTGATAGGAAGAATTCCTGTGCTACCTGGCAATGACTCGAAAGTCAAAACAGGGGCCAGGTATACCTCCGCGGGGGTGGGGGTCTCCCTCCTCGGGTGGGCAAAAAGGGGGAGCTGGGCGCCCTCTCTCTGATATAGTCGTCCGGCGGCTGTGGCTAGGGGCTTGCCATATCACCAGTGTTTGTAATAACCCTCTGTGTATGAGACAGATGTGAGTGTCTTTAATACCAAAACCGAAGGTGCCTTAGCTAGCTGGTTTTACTCGGCTGGTTGTTAATTGTAGGGTTTGCTGGATATGGTGGAGACTGGGTTGCTAACTCTGCCACATTTATCTGGAAGTATGGCAATAGAAGTTAGTTACTGGCGGGGCGGCTAGCCTCGCACCGACGACCATTGGGTGCAGGGTTGTGAATGTGTTGTAAGAGAATAGATGGCATGCAAGGGGCTAGTAAAGTTCTAATGTTGTTCTGGCCTACTAAGTGAAGGTAGGCTGGATAGGAGTATATATATAAAAGGTTGGAGAGCGTTAGTAACGGACAATTCAAGGATCTTCAAGAGGTATGAGAGAGAGACTAGGTCGGACAAGAGTCGAGAAGCGCGGGTGTCTTAATGAGAGGGGGGGGGGGGGAGTTCATGGGCTACAGGGAAATTTTGCCCCTAAGGTCCCTGGGCGTGGGGGTGGGATTAGGCTACAATTGATATGGAAGTTTGAAAAGGCAGTAGAATACGTTAGCCAAATGCTACCGGGGAATGCAACTATGGGGTGGTATATGAGTCTGGAAAAGATAGTTATGTGATCAGTCAGAGGGTTATGGATACTATTAGTTGGCCCTGGGAACTGCGTTTTCTATTAAATATAAAATACCAACCACAGCGGCAGTTCGTAGGGGTACTTAGTTATTGTTTCGGGGTACTTATGACAGATACTGGTAACCAGGTTATCTTATACAATCTCTGGTTGGGGTAAGAGGTGTAAGACACGAAATAAATTGGCGTAGTGTGGGCTGTGGATACGAAGGAGGCAAGGGGAAGACGTATGACAATTGTGGAAAGTAAATGGAAAAAGGTGAACACAATGGCGGATAAAAATACTTAACCTAAGGATTGCATACATAGATTTATGGGGCGATGGGTCTTCAGAAGCTTAGTCTGGCAAGACAAGATGTTAGGGAATGTTAATATTAATACTTAGTTACTAGAGGAGCAATGCAAGGGGCGACTGAGCACGGGTTACATATATCTATACTCGTCATGGAAAATGATATACGAGGTCTAGGGACAAGCGTGGGTGTTTGAACTTCTAAGATATATAACATCTACTTCTCGGATGTAAGAACATACATAGATATATTTATGGCTGTCTGATGTGTTGGCATTGGCTCAACGTCGGGACAGGGCATGTTTTTAATATGAATGCATATTCCTATTCATCATCTTTGTAGCAAGGACAGTGCCGCTATGTCGTATCAATGCTGGTGGCAGTTAATATTATAGACTTAGTTACTAGAGGAACAATGCAAGGGGCGACTGGGCACGGGTTACATATATCTATACTCGTCATGGAAAATGATATACGAGGTCTAGGGACAGCGTGGGTGTTTTAACTTCTAAGATATATAACATCTACTTCTCGGATGCAAGAACATACATAGATATAATTATGGCTGTCTGATGTGTTGGCATTGGCTCAACGTCGGGACAGGCATGGGTGCTTTTAATATGAATGTATATTCCTGTTCATCATCTTTGTAGTTAGGAGTGTAGGACACGAGGGGGTTAGTGTACGTGAGGTGTGGAAAATGGTCAGTTTTAGAAAAGGTAAATGGGTGTGTCCTGGAGCTGTTTAGCCCTGCGGGCTTGGGCCTGTCTGAAATGGCTGGCTCGGTCAGCTGGTCCTTTCGTTCTGTGGACCTTTCCTTTGGTGTTTCTGTGTAGTGTTCGTTCATGGCTTCTGTGGTGGGCTTCTCGTTCTGGGGCATTTTAAGTACATTGAGGTCTTCCAGTACATAAACTTGCGAACTAAACCCGTGATCAGAAGAGTATACCTGAACGTTGGAAGTGGGAGACTAGGCTCCATCCAGCTCCACTAATGCTAGCGGTTCCTTTCTATTATTTGTCTTGTACGAGTATTCCTATTTTTCTATGCTCCTTATTCACCTACTTAAATAAACGTGATCGTGTGCCGTGTTACCGTGTGTTTATTTTGTGTTCTCTATTCCTCATACCTTGTATTGTGCATGCAGCCTTATATACCCAGTCAGTTAGAGCCCACATGACCCAAGTTAATCCTGTAGAAAAACAGGGCATAACATATATATATATATATATATATATATACAAGGTGTTAAACCAGAGAAATATGAACAGTTTCCACGTCACCCAATGAGGTACTGCACTAGACTCGTTATTTTTTTATAGTGGTTTTCCCCAGGAGGCCTATATCCACTTTGATGATGAAGGTGGGTGGGTGAATAATGGTGGATGAATGAAGGTGGGTGAATGAAGGTGAGTGAATGAAGGTGGGTGAATGAAGAAGAGAAATTGAGAAGAGAAATACTGTATGAATATATATATATATATATATATATATATATATATATATATAATTATACATAGGCATATAATACAACTGAAGGGGTGCTCATTCATGGCCTTGGCCTTGCTCGGGACAGCCTGGGAAACAGCAACAACAACACAACAGGGAAGGGGAAAAAAAGATACAAATAAAAAATTATAAATATAATAAATTATATATATATATATTATATAATACGTATATAAAACATAATATTTGACATAGGCATATAATAAAGCCGGGAAGGGGTGCTCATTTATGGCCTTGGCCTTGCTCGGGACCATGGGGCTGTTCGGTTAGACAGCCTGAGGAACAGCTACAACAACTACACAACAGGGAGTTGTTGTTGCTGTTCCTCAGGCTGTCTAACCGAACAGCCCCATGGTCCCGAGCAAGGCCAAGGCCATAAACGAGCACCCCTTCCCGGCTGTATTATATACCTATGTCAAATATTATGTTTTATATACGTATTATATATAATATATATATAAATATATATAATATAATATATATATAATATATATATATAATATAAAATATACAACAACTACACAACAGGGACGGCGGGTGCCCAACCCTGAAAAGGGTTGAAATAGGGGAGCTATCCCCCCGCCAAAGGCGGCTTTCTAGGGCCTTCCCTAGCTGATGCTGAGAGGATTGGGTTCTAGTCATGTGGTGATGGGCTGGTCTATCAGAGTGAGAACTGAGCAATCTCTGCCATACCCATAGCTTACTCTGACTGTTCCTTTTACTTATATTTTCTAGATATTGACGGCGTCTCTAACGTGGATTGACCTCCCAATCTACCAAGATTGGAAGCCAAAGCGTCACAATTTTCCCTTGCCCCTCAACTTTCTCTTCATAATTGCTGAGGGACACAGGGCCCTGGGTGGGGCTTTGGTTTCCCGGGCATTTCCGCACCCTCCTCAGTTCCCCGCCATGGAGTGGCTTCGGTCACCCAGGCTTTATTGTGGTCGGCGGGGAGGGTTCTGTGGGGGCGCTCGGTTATGGCCTTGGCCTTGCTCCGGGCCATGGGGCTGTTCGGCCAGGCAGCTTGGGGAACAACAACAACAACAACAACAACACAACAGGGAAGGGGAAAACAAAAAGCCTAATAAAGTAAATAACAAAAATATAAATACAAATAATAAAATAATAGGCTATATAAAATAAATTATATATATATATATATATTTTCAACTCTAGGCTACTCAATATCCAGTTATGTTAGAATGTCCAAGGTTCAATGTCCAAAGTCCAATATCCAACAGTTTTCATTTTTTTATTGGATATTCAACTCTAGGCTAATCAATATCTAGTAATGTTTGAATGTCCAAAGTCCAATGTCCAAAGTCCAACATCCAACAGTTTTAATTTTTGTATTGGATATTCAACTCTAGGCTAATCAATATCTAGTAATGTTTGAATGTCCAAGGTCCAATGTCCAAAGTCCAATATCCAACAGTTTTCAGTTTTTTATTGGATATTCAACTCTAGGCTAATCAATATCTAGTAATGTTTGAATGTCCAAAGTCCAATGTCCAAAGTCCAATATCCAACAGCTTTCAGTTTTTATTGGATATTCAACTCTAGGCTAATCAATATCTAGTAGTTTGATTTTTTTTTTTTTTTTCAGTTTGAATGTCCAATGTCCAAAGTCCATATCTAGTAGTTTAATATTTTTTTTTTTCAGTTTGAATGTCCAAAGTCCAATGTCCAAAGTCCAATATCCAACAGCTTTCAGTTTTTTATTGGATATTCAACTCTAGGCTAATCAATATCTAGTAGTTTGATTTTTTTTTTTCAGTTTGAATGTCCAATGTCCAATGTCCAAAGTCCATATCTAGTAGTTTAATTTTTTTTTTTCAGTTTGAATGTCCAAAGTCCAATGTCCAAAGTCCATATCTAGTAGTTTAATATTTTTTTTTTCAGTTTGAATGTCCAAAGTCCAATGTCCAAAGTCCATATCTAGTAGTTTAATATTTTTTTTTTTTCAGTTTGAATGTCCAAAGTCCAATGTCCAAAGTCCAATATCCAACAGCTTTCAGTTTTTTATTGGATATTCAACTATAGGCTAATCAATATCTAGTAGTTTGATTTTTTTTTTCAGTTTGAATGTCCAAAGTCCAATGTCCAAAGTCCATATCTAGTAGTTTAATTTTTTTTTTTCAGTTTGAATGTCCAAAGTCCAATGTCCAAAGTCCATATCTAGTAGTTTAATATTTTTTTTTTTCAGTTTGAATGTCCAAAGTCCAATGTCCAAAGTCCAATATCCAACAGCTTTCAGTTTTTTATTGGATATTCAACTCTAGGCTAATCAATATCTAGTAGTTTGGAAAAAAAATTCAGTTTGAATGTCCAAAGTCCAATGTCCAAAGTCCATATCTAGTAGTTTAATATTTTTTTTTTTTTCAGTTTGAATGTCCAAAGTCCAATGTCCAAAGTCCATATCTAGTAGTTTAATATTTTTGTTTTTTCAGTTTGAATGTCCAAAGTCCAATGTCCAAAGTCCATATCTAGTAGTTTAATAATTTTTTTTTTTTTTCAGTTTGAATGTCCAAAGTCCAATGTCCAAAGTCCAATATCCAACAGCTTTCAGTTTTTTATTGGATATTCAACTCTAGGCTAATCAATATCTAGTAGTTTGAAAAAAAAAAAAAATTCAGTTTGAATGTCCAAAGTCCAATGTCCAAAGTCCATATCTAGTAGTTTAATATTTTTTTTTTTCAGTTTGAATGTCCAAAGTCCAATGTCCAAAGTCCAATATCCAACAGCTTTCAGTTTTTTATTGGATATTCAACTCTAGGCTAATCAATATCTAGTAGTTTGAAAAAAAAAAAAAATTCAGTTTGAATGTCCAAAGTCCAATGTCCAAAGTCCATATCTAGTAGTTTAATATATTTTTTTTTTTTTCAGTTTGAATGTCCAAAGTCCAATGTCCAAAGTCCAATATCCAACAGCTTTCAGTTTTTTATTGGATATTCAACTCTAGGCTAATCAATATCTAGTAGTTTGATTTTTTTTTTTTCAGTTTGAATGTCCAAAGTCCAATGTCCAAAGTCCAATATCCAACAGCTTTCAGTTTTTTATTGGATATTCAACTCTAGGCTAATCAATATCTAGTAGTTTGAAAAAAAAAAATTCAGTTTGAATGTCCAAAGTCCAATGTCCAAAGTCCATATCTAGTAGTTTAATATTTTTTTTTTTTCAGTTTGAATGTCCAAAGTCCAATGTCCAAAGTCCAATATCCAACAGCTTTCAGTTTTTTATTGGATATTCAACTCTAGGCTAATCAATATCTAGTAGTTTGAAAAAAAAAAAATTCAGTTTGAATGTCCAAAGTCCAATGTCCAAAGTCCATATCTAGTAGTTTAATATTTTTTTTTTCAGTTTGAATGTCCAAAGTCCAATGTCCAAAGTCCATATCTAGTAGTTTAATATTTTTTTTTTTTCAGTTTGAATGTCCAAAGTCCAATGTCCAAAGTCCATATCTAGTAGTTTAATATTTTTTTTTTTTTCAGTTTGAATGTCCAAAGTCCAATGTCCAAAGTCCAATATCCAACAGCTTTCAGTTTTTTATTGGATATTCAACTATAGGCTAATCAATATCTAGTAGTTTGATTTTTTTGTTTTTCAGTTTGAATGTCCAAAGTCCAATGTCCAAAGTCCATATCTAGTAGTTTAATTTTTTTTTTCAGTTTGAATGTCCAAAGTCCAATGTCCAAAGTCCATATCTAGTAGTTTAATATTTTTTTTTTTTCAGTTTGAATGTCCAAAGTCCAATGTCCAAAGTCCAATATCCAACAGCTTTCAGTTTTTTATTGGATATTCAACTCTAGGCTAATCAATATCTAGTAGTTTGAAAAAAAAAAATTCAGTTTGAATGTCCAAAGTCCAATGTCCAAAGTCCATATCTAGTAGTTTAATATTTTTTTTTTTTCAGTTTGAATGTCCAAAGTCCAATGTCCAAAGTCCATATCTAGTAGTTTAATATTTTTGTTTTTTTTCAGTTTGAATGTCCAAAGTCCAATGTCCAAAGTCCATATCTAGTAGTTTAATAATTTTTTGTTTTTTCAGTTTGAATGTCCAAAGTCCAATGTCCAAAGTCCAATATCCAACAGCTTTCAGTTTTTTATTGGATATTCAACTCTAGGCTAATCAATATCTAGTAGTTTGAAAAAAAAAAAAATTCAGTTTGAATGTCCAAAGTCCAATGTCCAAAGTCCATATCTAGTAGTTTAATAATTTTTTTTTTTCAGTTTGAATGTCCAAAGTCCAATGTCCAAAGTCCAATATCCAACAGCTTTCAGTTTTTTATTGGATATTCAACTCTAGGCTAATCAATATCTAGTAGTTTGAAAAAAAAAAAAAAATTCAGTTTGAATGTCCAAAGTCCATATCTAGTAGTTTAATAATTTTTTTTTTTTCAGTTTGAATGTCCAAAGTCCAATGTCCAAAGTCCAATATCCAACAGCTTTCAGTTTTTTATTGGATATTCAACTCTAGGCTAATCAATATCTAGTAGTTTGAATTTTTTTTTTTCAGTTTGAATGTCCAAAGTCCAATGTCCAAAGTCCAATATCCAACAGCTTTCAGTTTTTTATTGGATATTCAACTCTAGGCTAATCAATATCTAGTAGTTTGAAAAAAAAAAAAATTCAGTTTGAATGTCCAAAGTCCAATGTCCAAAGTCCATATCTAGTAGTTTAATAATTTTTTTTTTTTCAGTTTGAATGTCCAAAGTCCAATGTCCAAAGTCCAATATCCAACAGCTTTCAGTTTTTATTGGATATTCAACTCTAGGCTAATCAATATCTAGTAGTTTGAAAAAAAAAAAAAATTCAGTTTGAATGTCCAAAGTCCAATGTCCAAAGTCCATATCTAGTAGTTTAATATTTTTTTTTTTCAGTTTGAATGTCCAAAGTCCAATGTCCAAAGTCCAATATCCAACAGCTTTCAGTTTTTTATTGGATATTCAACTCTAGGCTAATCAATATCTAGTAGTTTGAAAAAAAAAAAAATTCAGTTTGAATGTCCAAAGTCCAATGTCCAAAGTCCATATCTAGTAGTTTAATATTTTTTTTTTTCAGTTTGAATGTCCAAAGTCCAATGTCCAAAGTCCAATATCCAACAGCTTTCAGTTTTTTATTGGATATTCAACTCTAGGCTAATCAATATCTAGTAGTTTGAAAAAAAAAAATTCAGTTTGAATGTCCAAAGTCCAATGTCCAAAGTCCATATCTAGTAGTTTAATATTTTTTTTTTTTTCAGTTTGAATGTCCAAAGTCCAATGTCCAAAGTCCATATCTAGTAGTTTAATAATTTTTTGTTTTTTCAGTTTGAATGTCCAAAGTCCAATGTCCAAAGTCCAATATCCAACAGCTTTCAGTTTTTTATTGGATATTCAACTCTAGGCTAATCAATATCTAGTAGTTTGAAAAAAAAAAAAAATTCAGTTTGAATGTCCAAAGTCCAATGTCCAAAGTCCATATCTAGTAGTTTAATAATTTTTTTTTGTTCAGTTTGAATGTCCAAAGTCCAATGTCCAAAGTCCAATATCCAACAGCTTTCAGTTTTTTATTGGATATTCAACTCTAGGCTAATCAATATCTAGTAGTTTGAAAAAAAAAAAAAAATTCAGTTTGAATGTCCAAAGTCCAATGTCCAAAGTCCATATCTAGTAGTTTAATATTTTTTTTGTTTCAGTTTGAATGTCCAAAGTCCAATGTCCAAAGTCCAATATCCAACAGCTTTCAGTTTTTTATTGGATATTCAACTCTAGGCTAATCAATATCTAGTAGTTTGAAAAAAAAAAATTCAGTTTGAATGTCCAAAGTCCAATGTCCAAAGTCCATATCTAGTAGTTTAATATATATTTTTTTTTTCAGTTTGAATGTCCAAAGTCCAATGTCCAAAGTCCAATATCCAACAGCTTTCAGTTTTTATTGGATATTCAACTCTAGGCTAATCAATATCTAGTAGTTTGAAAAAAAAAAAAAAATTCAGTTTGAATGTCCAAAGTCCAATGTCCAAAGTCCATATTTAGTAGTTTAATATTTTTTTTTGTTTTCAGTTTGAATGTCCAAAGTCCAATGTCCAAAGTCCAATATCCAACAGCTTTCAGTTTTTTATTGGATATTCAACTCTAGGCTAATCAATATCTAGTAGTTTGAAAAAAAAAAAAAATTCAGTTTGAATGTCCAAAGTCCAATGTCCAAAGTCCATATCTAGTAGTTTAATATTTTTTTTTTTTCAGTTTGAATGTCCAAAGTCCAATGTCCAAAGTCCAATATCCAACAGCTTTCAGTTTTTTATTGGATATTCAACTCTAGGCTAATCAATATCTAGTAGTTTGAAAAAAAAAAAAAATTCAGTTTGAATGTCCAAAGTCCAATGTCCAAAGTCCATATCTAGTAGTTTAATATTTTTTTTTTTCAGTTTGAATGTCCAAAGTCCAATGTCCAAAGTCCAATATCCAACAGCTTTCAGTTTTTTATTGGATATTCAACTCTAGGCTAATCAATATCTAGTAGTTTGAAAAAAAAAAAAAAATTCAGTTTGAATGTCCAAAGTCCAATGTCCAAAGTCCATATCTAGTAGTTTAATATATTTTTTTTTTTCAGTTTGAATGTCCAAAGTCCAATGTCCAAAGTCCAATATCCAACAGCTTTCAGTTTTTTATTGGATATTCAACTCTAGGCTAATCAATATCTAGTAGTTTGAAAAAAAAAAAAAAATTCAGTTTGAATGTCCAAAGTCCAATGTCCAAAGTCCATATCTAGTAGTTTAATAAAAAAAAAAAATTCAGTTTGAATGTCCAAAGTCCAATGTCCAAAGTCCAATATCCAACAGCTTTCAGTTTTTTATTGGATATTCAACTCTAGGCTAATCAATATCTAGTAGTTTGAAAACAAAAACAAATTCAGTTTGAATGTCCAAAGTCCATATCTAGTAGTTTAATATTTTTTTTTTTTTCAGTTTGAATGTCCAAAGTCCAATGTCCAAAGTCCAATATCCAACAGCTTTCAGTTTTTTATTGGATATTCAACTCTAGGCTAATCAATATCTAGTAGTTTGAATTTTTTTTTTTTCAGTTTGAATGTCCAAAGTCCAATGTCCAAAGTCCATATCTAGTAGTTTAATATTTTTGTTTTTTTTTCAGTTTGAATGTCCAAAGTCCAATGTCCAAAGTCCATATCTAGTAGTTTAATAATTTTTTGTTTTTTCAGTTTGAATGTCCAAAGTCCAATGTCCAAAGTCCAATATCCAACAGCTTTCAGTTTTTTATTGGATATTCAACTCTAGGCTAATCAATATCTAGTAGTTTGAAAAAAAAAAAAAATTCAGTTTGAATGTCCAAAGTCCAATGTCCAAAGTCCATATCTAGTAGTTTAATAAAAAAAAAAATTTCAGTTTGAATGTCCAAAGTCCAATGTCCAAAGTCCAATATCCAACAGCTTTCATTTTTTTATTGGATATTCAACTCTAGGCTAATCAATATCTAGTAGTTTGAAAAAAAAAAAAAAATCAGTTTGAATGTCCAAAGTCCAATGTCCAAAGTCCATATCTAGTAGTTTAATATTTTTTTTTTTTTCAGTTTGAATGTCCAAAGTCCAATGTCCAAAGTCCAATATCCAACAGCTTTCAGTTTTTTATTGGATATTCAACTCTAGGCTAATCAATATCTAGTAGTTTGAAAAAAAAAAAAATTCAGTTTGAATGTCCAAAGTCCAATGTCCAAAGTCCATATCTAGTAGTTTAATATATATTTTTTTTCAGTTTGAATGTCCAAAGTCCAATGTCCAAAGTCCAATATCCAACAGCTTTCAGTTTTTTATTGGATATTCAACTCTAGGCTAATCAATATCTAGTAGTTTGAAAAAAAAAAAAAATTCAGTTTGAATGTCCAAAGTCCAATGTCCAAAGTCCATATCTAGTAGTTTAATAAAAAAAAATTTCAGTTTGAATGTCCAAAGTCCAATGTCCAAAGTCCAATATCCAACAGCTTTCAGTTTTTTATTGGATATTCAACTCTAGGCTAATCAATATCTAGTAGTTTGAAAAAAAAAAAAAAAATCAGTTTGAATGTCCAAAGTCCAATGTCCAATGTCCATATCTAGTAGTTTAATATTTTTTTTTTTTTTCAGTTTGAATGTCCAAAGTCCAATGTCCAAAGTCCAATATCCAAAAGCTTTCAGTTTTTTATTGGATATTCAACTCTAGGCTAATCAATATCTAGTAGTTTGAAAAAAAAAAAAAATTCAGTTTGAATGTCCAAAGTCCAATGTCCAAAGTCCATATCTAGTAGTTTAATATTTTTTTTTTTTCAGTTTGAATGTCCAAAGTCCAATGTCCAAAGTCCAATATCCAACAGCTTTCAGTTTTTTATTGGATATTCAACTCTAGGCTAATCAATATCTAGTAGTTTGAAAAAAAAAAAAATTCAGTTTGAATGTCCAAAGTCCAATGTCCAAAGTCCATATCTAGTAGTTTAATATTTTTTTTTTTTCAGTTTGAATGTCCAAAGTCCAATGTCCAAAGTCCAATATCCAACAGCTTTCAGTTTTTTATTGGATATTCAACTCTAGGCTAATCAATATCTAGTAGTTTGAAAAAAAAAAAAAATTCAGTTTGAATGTCCAAAGTCCAATGTCCAAAGTCCATATCTAGTAGTTTAATATTTTTTTTTTTCAGTTTGAATGTCCAAAGTCCAATGTCCAAAGTCCAATATCCAACAGCTTTCAGTTTTTTATTGGATATTCAACTCTAGGCTAATCAATATCTAGTAGTTTGAAAAAAAAAAAAAATTCAGTTTGAATGTCCAAAGTCCAATGTCCAAAGTCCATATCTAGTAGTTTAATATTTTTTTTTTTTCAGTTTGAATGTCCAAAGTCCAATGTCCAAAGTCCAATATCCAACAGCTTTCAGTTTTTTATTGGATATTCAACTCTAGGCTAATCAATATCTAGTAGTTTGAATTTTTTTTTTTTTTCAGTTTGAATGTCCAAAGTCCAATGTCCAAAGTCCATATCTAGTAGTTTAATATTTTTGTTTTTTTTTCAGTTTGAATGTCCAAAGTCCAATGTCCAAAGTCCATATCTAGTAGTTTAATAAAAAAAAAAATTTCAGTTTGAATGTCCAAAGTCCAATGTCCAAAGTCCAATATCCAACAGCTTTCAGTTTTTTATTGGATATTCAACTCTAGGCTAATCAATATCTAGTAGTTTGAAAAAAAAAAAAAATTCAGTTTGAATGTCCAAAGTCCATATCTAGTAGTTTAATATTTTTTTTTTTTTCAGTTTGAATGTCCAAAGTCCAATGTCCAAAGTCCAATATCCAACAGCTTTCAGTTTTTTATTGGATATTCAACTCTAGGCTAATCAATATCTAGTAGTTTGAATTTTTTTTTTTTCAGTTTGAATGTCCAAAGTCCAATGTCCAAAGTCCATATCTAGTAGTTTAATATTTTTTTTTTTTCAGTTTGAATGTCCAAAGTCCAATGTCCAAAGTCCATATCTAGTAGTTTAATAATTTTTTGTTTTTTCAGTTTGAATGTCCAAAGTCCAATGTCCAAAGTCCAATATCCAACAGCTTTCAGTTTTTTATTGGATATTCAACTCTAGGCTAATCAATATCTAGTAGTTTGAAAAAAAAAAAAATTCAGTTTGAATGTCCAAAGTCCAATGTCCAAAGTCCATATCTAGTAGTTTAATAAAAAAAAATTTCAGTTTGAATGTCCAAAGTCCAATGTCCAAAGTCCAATATCCAACAGCTTTCAGTTTTTTATTGGATATTCAACTCTAGGCTAATCAATATCTAGTAGTTTGAAAAAAAAAAAAAAATTCAGTTTGAATGTCCAAAGTCCAATGTCCAAAGTCCATATCTAGTAGTTTAATATTTTTTTTTTTTCAGTTTGAATGTCCAAAGTCCAATGTCCAAAGTCCAATATCCAACAGCTTTCAGTTTTTTATTGGATATTCAACTCTAGGCTAATCAATATCTAGTAGTTTGAAAAAAAAAAAAAAATTCAGTTTGAATGTCCAAAGTCCAATGTCCAAAGTCCATATCTAGTAGTTTAATATATTTTTGTTTTCAGTTTGAATGTCCAAAGTCCAATGTCCAAAGTCCAATATCCAACAGCTTTCAGTTTTTTATTGGATATTCAACTCTAGGCTAATCAATATCTAGTAGTTTGAAAAAAAAAAAAAAATTCAGTTTGAATGTCCAAAGTCCAATGTCCAAAGTCCATATCTAGTAGTTTAATATTTTTTTTTTTTTCAGTTTGAATGTCCAAAGTCCAATGTCCAAAGTCCAATATCCAACAGCTTTCAGTTTTTTATTGGATATTCAACTCTAGGCTAATCAATATCTAGTAGTTTGAAAAAAAAAAAAAAATTCAGTTTGAATGTCCAAAGTCCAATGTCCAAAGTCCATATCTAGTAGTTTAATATTTTTTTTTTTTCAGTTTGAATGTCCAAAGTCCAATGTCCAAAGTCCAATATCCAACAGCTTTCAGTTTTTTATTGGATATTCAACTCTAGGCTAATCAATATCTAGTAGTTTGAAAAAAAAAAAAAAATTCAGTTTGAATGTCCAAAGTCCAATGTCCAAAGTCCATATCTAGTAGTTTAATATTTTTTTTTTTCAGTTTGAATGTCCAAAGTCCAATGTCCAAAGTCCAATATCCAACAGCTTTCAGTTTTTTATTGGATATTCAACTCTAGGCTAATCAATATCTAGTAGTTTGAAAAAAAAAAAAAAATTCAGTTTGAATGTCCAAAGTCCAATGTCCAAAGTCCATATCTAGTAGTTTAATATTTTTTTTTTTTTCAGTTTGAATGTCCAAAGTCCAATGTCCAAAGTCCAATATCCAACAGCTTTCAGTTTTTTATTGGATATTCAACTCTAGGCTAATCAATATCTAGTAGTTTGAAAAAAAAAAAAATTCAGTTTGAATGTCCAAAGTCCAATGTCCAAAGTCCATATCTAGTAGTTTAATAATTTTTTTTTTTTCAGTTTGAATGTCCAAAGTCCAATGTCCAAAGTCCAATATCCAACAGCTTTCAGTTTTTTATTGGATATTCAACTCTAGGCTAATCAATATCTAGTAGTTTGAAAAAAAAAAAAATTCAGTTTGAATGTCCAAAGTCCAATGTCCAAAGTCCATATCTAGTAGTTTAATATTTTTTTTTTTTTTCAGTTTGAATGTCCAAAGTCCAATGTCCAAAGTCCAATATCCAACAGCTTTCAGTTTTTTATTGGATATTCAACTCTAGGCTAATCAATATCTAGTAGTTTGAAAAAAAAAAAAAATCAGTTTGAATGTCCAAAGTCCAATGTCCAAAGTCCATATCTAGTAGTTTAATATTTTTTTTTTCAGTTTGAATGTCCAATGTCCAATGTCCAAAGTCCAATATCCAACAGTTTTCAGGATTCTATTGGATATTCAGGAATTTCGGGATCATCGGTATTTACTATGGCTTGTTATTCCATAACAATAGGCTACCGGTATATAAAATTATGTATTTTCTGGTTAACATTACTTATAATATGAATTTTAATTGTGTGATAATAGATTTACCAATAAATATTAAATACAACATAAATAGTATACGTATTGATCATACTAAACGTATCTAAGCAAACCAGCTTGCTTCGTTCAAGATCGCTTGAGATTCGTCGCTTTGTTTACATCCGAATGTCCAATGTCCAAAGTCCAATATCCAACAACTTTCAGCCAGCTGCCTAGGCCTAGGTCTAGGCTATACCGGTAATCAGTCAATCACTAATTCCATCAACATTCAGGTAAGAAAATGCCTCAAAGCATGTAGGCTAAATATTGCATGTTCTAACTTCTATATATATAGGCCTAGCCTAGGTCTAGGCTAAAATCACTAATTCCATCAAAATGCCTCAAAACATGTAGGCTAAGTATTGCATGTTCTAACTTCTATATATAATATATAGCCTAGGACTAGGTCTAGGCTATAATCATTCACTAATTCCATCAAAATGCCTTAAAGCATGTAGGCCTAGGCTAAATATTGCATGTTCTAACTTTTATGTATAGGCCTAGGCCTATAATCACACTCATTGTATTAGTGTCAAGTAGAAAGTGTTAATTTTGAAAGTATCATATAGCCTAGGCCTAGACTAAATTTAGCCTAAAATAAAATGTTATTAAATTTTGATCTGAAGCTAGGCCTTTATTCTGAGCATTAACAATAATAGGCCTAGGCTACTTTCTATTAAATTACTTAATCTATCTAAAGTAGACCTATCTAGGCGTATATAGCCTATTGCTATTCCCAAAGGGGGGACAACGAATGAATCGCCTCCTTGCACCTCTGTGATCCGGCGTACCTCCTCCTGAATGGTGCAGAATTGCGAATACTGATTATTATTGAAGCACTCTCCCCATAAACAAGTTGCCCAAACGTTTTACTGCCCATGTGGACAAACTAAGTGGCCTATGCTATATATATTAACCCTTTCACTGCGGGTGAGGTTCTGGAATGTTTTGGCAATTTACAGCAATTTCCAGGCTTTAAAAGCCTGTATGTATATCCTTGAGGTCCATGGAAGTTGGGCAACATTATATTTAAGTAAATACCCGGTATATATATTTATTGACATTAGAGATTGAATTTATTGATTTACCCTTGATTCTGTAGTTTAAATTTAAAATTAATAAAACACGGTTTGCGTTTGCATATTTGCATTTGAGGACTAGAAATTTCACAAGGTTTGCACATTTGTGTTTGCTGAAGTTATGTTCTGGGTTTGCTGATTTGTGTTTGCTGACTTGACTTTTTGTTTGTGGTGCCCAGCTCTGTTTATAGATACATAATACTTTGGTACGGGAGATGTGTCCCTCTCCTCAGTCAACAGTGACGATGTCGGAGGGCCCGGTGTCACGCCAATATGGCCGTCCGAAACTCTCCAACAGATACGAATCGACTCCCGCTCGTTCGCTCGGCGTGTACATTTGAATAATTGAGCGTACTTTTCGATTAATTGCCTCAATTGTGGTTCAAGCGTAGTTTTGATTACTTGTAGATAAATTGCGCATATTTTGAGGGTTCACTGTACTGTATACTGTATACCGTATATGTATATATTGAGTGAACAATTTCAAGTGTGATCATCGTGTCAACTGTTTTACTTATCTAGGTAACTTCAACAGACATAATAGAAGTCTTCACAAACATTCAGTTTGACCCTTACAGTGCGGCAGTTGTATAGATAAGAATACACCCTGGCAGCAATTTTCTCTTGAATTCCACTTAATTTACATTGCTTTAGCGTCATATCTGTAGCCCAGATGGAATTTTAATAAGTTCCGGTGAAATTATTGTGTCAAATTTTCTCCTTACAAGTTGACTCCATTCTTTCTTTCCGAGGCAAGCCTCCTTGATAATGTGGTGGGAAAGTTTTCTCCCACTGGCCTGGCTCACGGCCAGTTGCCAAATATATATTTACCATATCTCTCTTTTACATCTTCATATGATACACTCAGGTAACTCAATAAAGTATTCTGTTAATTTATCAAGTAATATGTTTGTTAGACAGTATAAGTTAAGGCCTGTAACATCAAATGAACTTCCCATTCGTAGCTGGTATATAGCTGTCACAAGTTAATATAGAAGTACAGTATAATCCCTTATAACCGTATTTCGTACAACCGAAAATCTCAGTCAACCGTACATAATCATCCTATTTTCCTAAACTCTAATAACCGCAGAAATTCGGGATCCAACCGTAATTTCAAACAGACCGCTCTCCCGTTCGTGCGGGGCGGCAATTTTACGGCCCAACCGCAAGGTGTCGCACCGCGCAGCCTCCCGCCTCCCTGTGTTGTTTCGGCGTTATTGTATCTCTCGCCATTGTCCGTAAAATTTGCTCGTGACGCTCCGTGTTTATCGCTGTGAATTACCTATCATCTACGCTATGGTGCCTCCGAAATCATCTAAATCAACGCCTAGTATACTCAAGATGTCGACAGGATCTTCAAACAAGAGGAAAAGGGTTGTACTCACCATTAAACAGAAGATAGAAATATGTCACAAGATGGATGCGGGAACCAGTAGGACGACATTGATGCGCCTGTATAATTGCGGTTCTACAACGCTTTATGATATAAGGAAACAAAAGGACAAGTTGCTGAGCTTTGTGGACAATTCCGACGTTAAGAAGACCTTGGAGAAGCGGCATACAATACGAGAAGCCAAATTTGTGGAGCTTGACAAAGTGCTTTACGAATGGTTTTTGGTAAAGAGAGCCGAAGGATGCCCAATGAGTGGTCCAATAATCATTGAAAAAGCAAGAGATTATCATGAAAAGATGGGCATAAAAGAAGAGTGTGGCTTTAGTGATGGCTGGCTTAACCGTTTTAAGGAAAGACACGGAATTAGGCGCCTTGATGTGTGTGGTGAGAAAAAGTCTGCTGATGACGGAGCTGCCGCGGAATTTAAGTTAACCTTCAGAGACCTGTTGCATGAACACGACGATATTCCACCAGAATGCATCTATAATGCTGATGAAACTGCATTCTATTATAGAATGATGCCAGAATCTACACTAGCTGGCCCATCTGAAAGAGTAGCTGTGGGCTTCAAGAAAAACAAGGATAGGATAACTGTCTTGTTTTGCTCGAATGCTGCTGGGACACACAAGCTTCGCCCCCTAGTCTTGGGCAAAGCTAAAAAGCCAACTTCCTTCAAGAATGTTATGCATTTGCCTGTGGACTATGACAACCAGACAAGTGCATGGATGACCAGGGTTATTTTTAAGCACTGGTATCATCACAAATGTGTGCCTTCAGTAAAAAATCACCTGAAGGAAATGGGCCTTCCTGAGGACTCAAAGGTGATGTTGTTGTTGGATAATTGCCGAGCCCATCCAGATGCTGAAGAATTGGTGAATGGGAACATTTTTGTGACCTATTTGCCTCCAAATGTAACCTCTGTGATCCAGCCACAAGATCAGGGAATAATACAGGCAGTGAAGAAAATCTACAAGACTGATTTTTCAAAGAAATGTGTGAGGTTCACTGGTGGCTCTGTGCTGGATTTCCAGAAAGTGTGAATATTAAGGAGGCAATTTTTTCCATCGCTGCTGCCTGGCTTAAAGTAAAGAACACAACCCTAATCAACTCATGGAAACCGATGTGGCCCGAGATTGTGCTGTTGACTAAGCTTGATGAAAATCTCATTGATGAGACCCAAGAAGAGTCGCCTAAACAGGTCATCGCAGCTGCGCCCAGGAACCATCCACTTCGCCATGTGGATGCTGAGGAGATCGACCAGTGGTTGAATGCCGATGCGGACGCTCCAGTCAGCAAGGTCTTCACTGATGAGGAGATCATCAATTCTGTGATCTCCCCAAGCGAGAAGGAGTGCAGCAGTTCGGACTCGGAGGAAGAGGAGGTGGAACACGGCTATACCTGGGAAGCTGCAAACACGGCATACCGAACGGTGATAAAGTTCTTGGAGAGAAACAGCAGCTTCACAGCTCAGGAACTTTTAACCCACCGAGCCATATATGAAGTCTTTCAGAACAGACGGAGTGACAAAATCTGCCAGTCAGACATCCGCAAGTTCTGTACAAAGCCAGCAGAGTCATCGTCGTCATCAAGCCGAGAATCGTCAGTCACCCCAGAGCCTCCAGTCACCCCAGACCCTACAGACTCCGAGACTTCAGAGTCCCCACTCACCCCAGAGCCTCCACTCGCCCCAGAGTCTTCAGTCACCCCAGAGATTCCAGTCAATGGAAGTCAAGAATCCTTCACTGGCTGGTGTACCTTTACTCCCTCGAAGAAGAAGATTAATCTCGATCGATTCTTGTTCAAGCAGAGGGATGTGTCTGATAACTAGCATAGGCTAGTGCAAGTGGATGACAAAAAACATTTGCTGATATGGATAGTGGAATAGGCCTACTGGGGAAACCACTGAAAAAAAAAACGAACCAACATGCCTACCTCTGTTGGTGGTTTGGAAATGGCAAACCCTGGATTACAGCACTACCTCTGCATCACCCTGGATTACAGCACTACCTCTGCATCAATCTTCAATGGTGAGTTAAACACTTTATTTTGTGTATATTCATTGATTATTTAATGAAGGCTAGTCCTACTAGAGATTTGTTTAGCTTGCCTGCCATGCTCTTCTATGTTAGTAAACATTTAATAGTTAGTTAAACTTTGGACTTCCTAGAGGCCTAATTCCTAATAAATAAAAAAAAAAAAAAAAAAAAAAAAAAAAAAAAAAAAAAAAAAAAAAAAAAACCTAGGCCTAATTTTCGAATATCCGAAATGTCCTGAGATTCGTGATTTTCGGATATAAGGGATTATACTGTAGCTTAAGCATTAGGCTATTCAGTGTGCAGTTAGGTTTGAGTACATGATTAGATTGATATCCAGTAATTCGATAAATGGATATAAAATTATAGTCATGAACTTAACCTTGAACTGTCTTGATGGTGTAATGCTTGGAGTGTTTAAGATCTGTATGTGATAACCCAGGTTCGAATCCCAGAAAAATCACATGCTTTCATTAATTTCATTGGGAGGTGTTTGGTGTTGGGAGTGAAATGAATAACATTTGATTAATTCAGCTTTTGAAACACCTAAGACACACACCCTCCCTCAACTAATGCATGGAGCAGACTGACATGAGTATGTGTGTCAAGCTTAGCAGCTCTGGAAGCATCTGGAAACAAGCAGAGCTGCTTAGTTCAACCAACTCAGCCGGTAATACCAACACGTACGGGTACGTCTCCTGCAGTAGGCTATAGGTCTATTTTTACATAGCACATACTAGTACATCTGCCACAGTGAGTGGGTTAATGTACTGACATATAGATTTTGTGGTAGATAACTAGAAAATATTGTAATTATCTTAACAACAAATAATATACGGTTTGTAAAAATAGTGTAGGCGTAACATTTGTTAAGCTTCTAATGGTTACTATTGTAATATTGCATCTATAATGACCCATATAATACTAGGATGCGAAGTTCATTTACCTAATAGCAGCTCTCTATGTGTCATGATCCTGGGTTATCTCTGTTCATAACAGTGACCTGGAGATGATACTGTAATGCCTTCCTCTACTTATTCTATCTGTTTACCCACAGTATAATGCATTCCAAATTTATTATAATAACTCACTTTACTTATTTTTAATCATACATTTAATAGTGTCTCCTTTGTCAATATTAATATTTGATGCCATTGCTGACCAAGCAAGCCCCTCCTAGGGAACATCTCACTTTCAACCCCTTGGCATATTACTGATGTACTCCCATCTTTACAGCAAATTTGACATGCAACTTTTCATTTATTATAACTGATGTTATTGAAAAATATCAAATCATGAAAAATAACCATAATAAATATTACCTGATAGTCATGCCTATTTTCAATTGGCTATAACAAAGACAATTACTGGTAGTACATTGCCATGGCAATTAGAGATTGATAATCCCCATGTATATTAAAATTATAGGGTTAATGAATATCATTTTATTGGTTGTTGTAATAATGTTGATCACCATAGAAATGAGTCTTAAGATATTGACAATAATTCTATAGGGTCATGTAAACCATTCCAAAGACCACACACTTATTATGTGTATGTAAATTTTGTCATTTGATTTTGGTTACTATGACAGTTATAGTGAACCTGACAACTTTAACAATATTTGACCATGCAGTGATATGGGGAAATATACTTTATTATTTATGTTTTACTTTAGAATTAAAATTTGTTTGTATTCCTTAGTTTGCTTAATAAATGTATTATTTAGTTATTCTTGTTGCCTACTCTTGTATTAATCCTGTATATTCTTTGCAATACAATATGAACACCGTTAAATAATTTATATTGAATTTCTTAATTTATGTCAATACAAGTTGTTAAGCAAATCATTATATAACTAATTATCTCATTGTTTAGTACCTACATATGTTTGTCTACTACATAATGACAGTACATGATATGTTTGTCTTCTACATAATGACAGTCATGGTACATGATATGTTTGTCTTCTACATAATGACAGTCATGGTACATGATATGTTTGTGTACTACATAATGACAGTCATGGTACATGATATGTTTGTCTTCTACATAATGACAGTCATGGTACATGATATTTTTGTCTACTACATAATGACAGTCATGGTACATGATATGTTTGTCTTCTACATAATGACAGTCATGGTACATGATATGTTTGTGTACTACATAATGACAGTCATGGTACATGATATGTTTGTCTACTACATAATGGCAGTCATGGTACATGATATGTTTGTCTACTACATAATGACAGTCATGGTACATGATATGTTTGTCTACTACATAATGACAGTCATGGTACATGATGTTTGTCTACTAAATTTTTTTTTTTTTTTTTTTTTTTTTTTTTTTTTTAAGAGAATGAACGGAGGAAGGAAAAACACAGATAAAACAAAAAGGTCCATCTGCCTAAAGGCATCTTTCATTCATAAAATGTTTGTAACAACTGGATTTAAACTTTTGTAGATTGTAAGTTTGTGGAAAGCAACTCGAGGGAAGTGAATTCCAAAGAGTAGTAGTTCTAGGGATAAATGAATTTTGATAAGCAGAAGTTCTGCATTGTGGAGGAGAAAGTGTAAATTTATGGGCGCTCTCAGCTGCCCTAGTTCTACGGGGAAAGATGTGGAGAGGCGGCACAATTGAAGCAAGTTCCTCGGAACAATTGCTGTGAAAATATCTGTAGAATAATGCAAGGGATGCAACGTTTCTTCGTATGGATAATGTAGGAAGGTCCTGTGTGATTGCAGGGTTATTGATTAATCTAATAGCTTTATTTTGAATTTTGTCCAACTGCCTCAATGCAACCACTCCACTTCCACTCCACAGAGGTGAACAGTAATCCATCTGAGAACGCACATGACTTTTATATATTACGGCCAACTGCTCGTCAGTGAAGAATTCTCGAACTCTGTACAGGAGTCCCAGTTTTTTAGAGGCATTCTTAGCAATGCTTCTAACATAATGTGCCCAGCTCAAGTTAGTAGTTAATGTTACACCGAGAATGTCAATACTAGGGGAAGTGGGAATATTTACATCATTAAAAAATATATGGGAGTCAGTGAGATTCTGTCGGTTAGAAAATTGAATGTACTTGGTTTTCTGTGCATTAAAGGAAACTAGATTCTTTTGTCCCCATTCATTAATTCTAGAAAGGTCCTGGTTCAGAGAAATTGCAGTGTTTATTTTTGAATTTATAAGATCGGGTTGGGTGAAAGAATTGGTAAATCTGAAGGAACTGTGGAGCGTTGAGTCATCTGCGTAGGAATGTATTGGATTATGAGTGGTAGATATGAGATCATTGATATGAATGAGGAACAGAGTTGCGGCCAAAACTGATCCCTGGGGAACACCAGCATTTATTGAGTGAAATTGAGAATAAAGGCCATCTACCATTACACATATTTTTCTGTTATGAAGATAAGAAGAAATTAGTGGAACTAATGATGCAAGGCCGTAGTGTGACATCTTCGACTATAAGGATTGATGCCAGACTCTATCAAATGCCTTTGATATATCCAATGCTATTGTATGTGTTTCACCATGTTGGTCTGTAGCTTGGTTGATTTGATGCGTAAGAAGGCAAAGAATGTCTGCAGTTGATCGACATCGTCTAAAACCATATTGCCTATCACTGATTAATTTATTATTCTCAAGATGCTTAATTATGTGATTATTTAATATAATTTCAAAGACTTTACCCAGAGTGGAAGTTATAGCTATTGGTCTGTAGTTTGATGGATCTGAAAAGGCACCTTTTTTAGGAACTGGATGGATGTTTGCTTCTTTCCAGGGTACTGGGAAGCATGAGGTATGAGTACACAGACGGAAAAATTTTGCCAATACAGGAGCGAGCACCAAGGAGCAATTCCTAAGTACTATTGGAGGAATTTCATCTGGACCAGGAGCCTTATCTACTGAGAGATTCTGCAAAATAGTTTTGACATGTCTGGTGTGGATCTTAAGTGAGGGAATTTCAGGCGAATCAAAATTAAGTACAGGGACATCTTGATTTATTTCATCTAAGGTTGAGTTGGTGGAGAAAATATCCGCAAGAAGGTTAGCTTTACCTCGTGGGTCACTTACAAGATTGCCAGTCAGAGATTTTAATGGTGGAATGGATGAAGCAGTAGTGAAGTTGGATTTGAATGAGTTAAGAGTAGACCAAAATATTTTGTTATCATTTGGATTATTTAGAAGTTTATTTGCCTGCTTGTGGAGAAATTTTGATTTAGTTAGGTTTAATACAGTTTTGGCATGATTTCTGATGTTTCTAAAGTAATTAACCCAGTGAGACCCAGCGTCGCACGTGATGCGTTGGCAGTGTTTGATCACCAACTCCCAGCGACGCATCTCGTGCGTCCGACATATAAAAAACACTTACGTGGCTCGTAAGGTAGGAAATGGCGCGAGAATAGGAGGGGGAGGTACCGTAGTGTGTGTGGGAGCCGGGCCAGTAGGTGTGAGCGGGCCGAGACAGCCGCGCAGCTGGTGGTGGTGGGCTTAGTGGGGATACTTTACACCCTTAGTTCACCGCCAATTTGAACCTTCATTACTCCGGTCGTATGGGAGCTAGAGGCTTGAGATTTATGTGAGACACTCCTTAGGATGTATGCCGTACAATGCCATACTCAGTTTTCACCCTAGTTCTCCCGGGCGGGTGGTCATGCGGGGGAGACGAACTTTCGACCCCCCCCCCCCGCCCCCCAAGTGACCGAGGTGAGTTTTTTTTTATTTTTTTCTTCATTTCTCACCATTCTCTTCCATTTTGGCTCAACACATTTTTTTGAGGCTCCCCCCCCCCAAAAAAAAAATATCCGAGGTGATATATTTTTTTTTTTTTCATTTCTCATCCTTGTCTTCCATTTTAGCAAACAAAAAAAATAAGTGAAAATGGCTTGGGACTGGGGTGAACAAAATATTATAACTAGCCGGGGCTCAACGAGTTAAAGGCTTCATGTGTTTTTGATCTTGTGTATGCATTGTAGGCTATTGTTTTTTGTTCAGTTACTCTAGCACAATTATGGTCAAACCATTTAGGTGAATTAGATCTTTTACTGTACTTTTGATGAGGAATAAAAGTTTCCATTCCAATTTTTACAAAATCTTGCATGTGGCTCAAGGTGGAGTGTGCATCATTAGAAAAGAAAGAGGTCCAGGGAATATCAATAAAGAAACCTTGAAGACCCTCCCAGTCTGCCCTATCGTAAAGCCATTTAGCCACCAAAACAGGTTCAGAGTGGGAAGGTGTGGTAGGTGATAGACAGATGGCCTGTATCAGGCAGTGATCAGAAGATCCAAGCTGGGACCTCACTGTAACATCATAATTTTCTGAATTGGTTGTTAAAAATAAGTCCAGTAGGTGGGAATTATGATTATGATTATCTGGTACACGGGTGGGTTGGTTGACTAGTTGAGTAAGATTAAATGAGTGCAAATAGCTCACATTCAAGACCAGCATCATCAGTCCTGGCTGAATGAGTGAGCCATTCAACATTATGGACATTAAAATCACCCAACACAGTGATTTCAGAAGAAGCATTTAAGTTGAGGACACTGAGTTGTGAGGACAGAGAATCAAAAAGACTTTGCTCTGGAGGAGTATTTGGGGAACGGTAGATGCAACATATGTATTTAAATTTACCAGCAGAAATTAATTTGTATATAGAATAATCAAAATAGGGACAATTGAAACTAGTAACCTCCTCCAGGGCAATTTCAGATTTTGCGAAGCAACATACACCTCCTTTAAGTCTGAAATTTTGGAGCAGTTGATAACCTGGAAAATTAAATCTAGACGTGTCAGATGTGGATGTTACTTGAGTCTCTGTAATAAAAAAGGAGACTAGGGGATTCTGCTTGAAGAAATTGGTGTACAGAATTGATGTTAGAGTGAAGTCCCCTTATATTGCTAAAGAAAAAGCTGCACCGACGAGCAGCTTTGGGACGTTGCAATGCTCTTGACACAGTCGCATGATGACCGGGAGGCCCCTGTGTCAATGACCCAACCCTACCTGGGGTGGATATCAATAATGTACATAATGACAGTCGGTACATGATATGTTTGTCTACTACATAATGATAGTCATGGTACATGATATGTTTGTCTACTACATAATGAGTGTCATGGTACATGATATGGTTGTCTACTACATTATTGGTGGGCAGTACAGGGCCACTGAAGAAACAGGAGAAGAGACAAACAGTAAAACAAATCCCTACTGTAATTAATTCTATCTCAATATATAGAGGAAAGGGTAATCTAGAAAATTACTGTGAGAAGACTTACAATCTCAAAAATTATTATACTGTACATAAAATTGGTGCTAAATACAAATTTTTGTCAGTTTCCTGAATTCATCCGAATTTACATCTCTGTACAGTGGAGCCCCCATCTTTGCCACAGCAGTATTCGCCGTTTCAATTTTTGCGGTATACACCAAATATTACTAAATTCCGTGTTTGCTCTAAAAGCTTCAATCTTGGCGCCATAAATTCCAATTGAAGCCCGAAAAAAAAAAAAAATAATGAAAAACTCTACATAAAACTAGAAAACATAAACAAAAACAATCAACAAAGTTACGTGAACTAAAAGAATCTGCCATTGTCAAGGTGTTTGCCGCTTAACCCTCTCACCACGGAAGGGCTCTTGAACGTCCATAAAAAAGCATATAACAGGTACCCGGAAGGCCTCTTGAACGCCCAGTGGTTGAAAGCCTGTGAGCTTCGTGTGCGAGGCGTCGGTTCGACGCATGTAAACAACAGCCGGCTGGACCGACGCCCCGCATCTCCGGCCACAAGAAGGAGAGCGTCGCTTGTTCGTGTGTGCCTGTATGTTGTTGTTAAGTATCGAAAAGTGGTGTAAAGTGGCTGTTTTGGCCATAAAGTTATCTCCAATGAAATCATCATCACAGCTCAACCAGTTGACTTAGAGAGCTCTACTTAATGCCATTCTACAGGTAAATAACACAGCTACGCTTGGGGATGCACAGGAATGCGGGAAGCAGTCTGATTAACGAATATATGGTAGCCGAGCCTAGACGTTTTTCGGCCAAAACACCCGGGTTTCGAGGAATATATATATAATACATAGCCGGGGCTGGAGGGTTAAAGACGGAATCCGAGTGAATCCGAAATCCGATCGATAATTGCGCAAGGTGCTGCCGCCATCTTTTGTATGACGTCAACACTAGTCAGACGCTCACACAGCTTCACAGTCCACTCGTCTTTATGTTGAAAAACCAACCGTTTGCGAGCTTTTTTGTGTTTAAGCCACTTAACTATCGTGTTTATTATAACCTCTAGTACATTTGGTGATAGGGATGGTGGGCCTGGTGGTAGCAGTGAATTAAATTACCATCAAAACGAAGGCCAGTCAAGCGTGCCTACAATGTCGGACGAAAGCCGCGAAAATTGACGATGAGTTAAGGTAGGCTATATATGACAATGATTTGAAATAAAGTCTGGTGAGTAATCTCCTTATAATACGTATTTATTATTACGCTCCTCGTAATATGTATATATTGGATGCATTTGGGGGGAAATGGGTACTTGAGGAGTGACGTCGAGAGGCCGGTCTATATGATCTGTGCCCCATGAATATTCTTTCCTCTCACTTAAACAGCAGGCTACCATAGCGCGGTTGGGAATATGAACATGATTAGATTAATATCCAGTATTCGAGAATGGATAATAAGTTGTAGGCGTGTGCATAAACCTTTAACCGTCCTGGTGGTGTAATGGTTAAGGTGGCAGGAATCTGTGTGTGATAACCCAGGTTCGAATCCCGGTGGATCATATATACTTTAATTAATTTCATTGGGGGTGTTTGGTGTTGTGGTTAAATTAATAAAATAAAGATTATTAGTAGGTTCAGGGATATTTCGTCGAGAGGCCGGTCTATATGATCTGTGCCCCATGAATATTCTTTCCTCTCACTTAAACAGTAGGCTACCATAGCGCAGTTGGGAATATGAACATGATTAGATTAATATCCAGTATTCGAGAATGGATAATAAGTCGTAGGCGTGTGTATAAACCTTTAACCGTCCTGGTGGTGTAATGGTTAAGGTGGCAGGAATCTGTGTGTGATAACCCAGGTTCGAATCCCAGTGGATCATATATACTTTAATTAATTTCATTGGGGGTGTTTGGTGTTGTGGTGAAATTAATGAAATAAAGATTATATAATTATGAAATAAGTATTTTACACAGTTTCCAATAATTATATGAAACAAATTGGGGAGTGCCTGTATCTTGAAGCTCTATTTTATGATGTATTATTTTGTAAATAAAGCCGGTGTCACACAAGCAAGTTTATCAGCTACATTATTCCCAGCCATAAATTTGCTACAAGTTATCAATGCTTTTTAGATTGATTTTGCTGTATATTTGTATATATAATTGGACTGGAAACCATTAGGAGTTGTAAGATACAATATACAGTTATGATGAAAGAATAATTACTCTGATAGAAGACTGATTTTAGCTACTTTTTTTTACTTGGACACTGTGGCTCTGATTCATCTGCTGCTAAAGTGCTTGTGTGACATCATATTTAGGATTCAAATACTTTTTAGCTTCATTTAATGGTAATGTGTTATTTTATGGATGAGTAATAATATCTGGGGTTTCATTTGTATCCTATTGAACAAGGAGTGGAGTTATTTTAAGTTGTCCTTATTGTTATTTAACCCGCAGAGTGCCAGGTCCGTATATATACGGACTAGGGTCTTCTCACGCCCAGTGCCAGGTCCGTATATATACGGACTCGCCGAAAAAAAAATGTACCAGTGAAACGACTGCACCTATGGCTTTCATATTTCTACCGCATGTACCTTACCCTTCTGGCTTTTTGCCACCACCAACACGACCCCCTCCCCCCCACCCACGCGCTGACTATCGGTCGCCTCACAAGGAAAAAAAGGAAAATCTGTGGCGGCGAAACGACTGCACCAATCGGTTATATATTTGTGTGACAAATCCCTTACCTTGTGCCTTCCCCCCACCACACCCCCAACCGCCTCCCACCACCTACTTCCAACGTATCCGTACGAATAAAAAGAAAAAAAGGAAAATCCGTGGTGGCGAAACTACCTCACCAATCGGCTTCATATTTGTAACACAGTCAATTACGCTTCTACCTTCCCCAAACCACCCTCCTACCTATACGTTCCGATACCATAAAAGTCGATGATTAACACCTAACGAGCGCTAAATAATATGTAGCCACCAGCGGGGTGTTTTTACCCAAAATAGGGCTGTTTACGTGATCATTTTCATGCCTAAATAAGACCCAGAGCGTAAAACAAGTATCTATCCCTGAAAGGGCATAAACATAGCTTTCCAATGACACCCCAACGATCCTTGTATGACCGCTAGTTTTCTTGCAACAATCGCGCAACACGAGTGCAAAAACCATGTAATTCGGTACTTTCCCCACACAATTCACTATGTAGCGAGTGTGAGAGGGTGGAGGAGGGTGGGATTCATGTCAGTTGGTCCACCGCGGTGGTCTGGAGCAGTCATACGCTCGCTACTCTCCTGCCACCACTTGTCTCTCTCTCTCAGCAACATTACGTGCTGAAAATGCCACACGACTTATGTTGTGAGCTGCCACATAGTCCAAATTTCTTTCACTCGACATATGATGCGCGCCGCCAGTTAAGGGTTAACTCTGAAAATTTCAGCTACATTCGGGACCATCGGGGACCTGATTTCTGGCAAAAATGGACAAGGGGATTGTTTTTTTTTTTTTACCATTATCCTTCCTTTCTCACCCAACTTGATAGATTTAGCCAAAAAAATAAAAATAAAAAATCCTCTGGAACTGGCAGATGCATAGGGTCAATAATTGTCTGGCACTCTGCGGGTTAAGGCAGTTATTGAGCTCTCTCAAAGCTTTGTTAGACTGTTTATTGTTAAATTCAGGAAGTTATCAGTAACAGTTTTGTTTATTGATATTAGTATTACAATAATGTATTGGTATTCACATATTTTAATAGGGTGTAATTATCCCTTCAGTAAAGCGTTGATTTCTCATTTTGTGTTTGCCTTTTACTAGACAATATCGTAAATATTATGAAGAATCTCAAGAAATCCAAGAGCTACACATGATTAAACAAATATTACTACTCTTACTCCAACAGATCCTTCCAAAACTGCATAAAAATTGTCTAATGATAGCCAACAAAAAATTAGAATTCATCTTGGTATAGTGAAAGTGTTAAATTAGTTGGGATAATAAAATATATTAGTAATGGGAGAGCTTGAGTGACCTTTTCATTATAATTTGTACTTTATGTAATTAAATAAAGGATTAACTATTTCTGTTATATGAACTTTGTTTCCTGACAATTTTGGTGCCAGCTACGGTACATATATAATTATCTACAGTATATGTTACAGTGAATCCTTAGTAAATTGGTGAAATTTATCTTAGTACAAAATATTTCATATACCATTATATAACAGGATATCTCGTAGTGGAAAGTTTGAGTTAGGCTCAGTTTAGCCAAATTACCATTTAAATGCTGAAACATACTGGAAGGATACAATATAATTTGACATATTAACCCTTTCACACAGGACGCCATTTGACCCTATTCTGGAATACTTTAACCCGTTGAGCCCCGGCTAGTTATAATATTTTGTTCACCCCAGTCCCAAGCCATTTTCACTTATTTTTTTTGTTTGCTAAAATGGAAGACAAGGATGAGAAATGAAAAAAAAACAAAAAAAAATCACCTCCGACATTTTTTTTTGGGGGGGGGGCCGGTGGGGGGTTGGGGTGGGGGAGCTTCAAAACAATTTGTTGAGCCAAAATGGAAGAGAATGGTGAGAAATGAACACACAAATAAAAAAAAAATCATTTCGGTCATTTTGGGGGCGGGGGGGGGGGTTTCAATAGTTCGTCTCCCCCGCATGACCACCCGCCCAGGAGCACTAGGGTAAAAACTGAGTATGGCATTGTACGGCATACATCCTAAGGAGTATCTCACATAAATCTCAAGCCTCTAGCTCCCATACGACCGGAGTAATGAAGGTTCAAAGTGGCGGTTAACTAGGGGTGTAAACTATCCCCACTAAGCCCACCACCACCAGCCGTGCGGCTGTCTCGGCCCGCTCACACCTACTGGCCCGGCTCCCCCACACACTACGGTACCTCCCCCTCCTATTCTCCTGCCATTTCCTACCTTACGAGCCACGTAAGTGTTTTTTATATGTCGGACGCACGTGATGCGTCGCTGGGAGTTGGTGATCAAAGACTGTCGACGCAACACGTGCGACGCTGGGTCTCAACGGGTTAAAGCCTTTGTGACCATCAATGGTGTTTAGAAACATTTAGTTTATTTACTTCAACCTCTGCAGTTGTCTTTGAGTTAGCTGTGGATAGAAAACTAATTTTGGAGAGGTAATTGGGAGGTTTGACGTACCTCCCAACCTACCAAATAGGAAAACCTACTATTTGGTAGTAGTCTTGGAAAATCCAACGTCAAGGCTATTAACCTAATTGCAATGACGACTTGTCTATTTTGACTGCTATGTCGTCATTCCAACCGCGGTTAAAAAGAAAACGTCTAGAGTCTACTCCTTATCTTGCTCTAGGAGACGTTGTACATTAACCAAAACTACCACCGAAGGTGAAAAAAGTATAGAAGAGAAGAAAAAGGGGTTTACCTTAGTTACCGCTCAAGGCTCATCCCGTGTTCCGTCATGCGCAGATCCCTGTCGAACGTGCGCATAAGCGACCCTCTCTTGTCATCACATCTCACGTCAGCAGAAGAACGCGGATGGGCAGGGGTCCGGCGTGAGGGAGGGTATTATGTACGTTGGATTTTCCAAGACTACTACCAAATAGTAGGTTTTCCTATTTGGTAGGTTGGGAGGTACGTCAAACCTCCCAATTTGTTAGTAGTCTTGGCAAATCCAACGTCAAGGCTGCATAACAAATAGGAGGAGGACATCCAAGCCCAACCTACCAAAAAAAAACAATGCATAAGACAAAATTATGAATGACAAAGAAACACAATGTAAACAAGAGAGTTTAATAAAAGAGTGAAAAACTGAGGAGTAGCTAAAAAGAGCAGTTTTAACACGTGCCCGTCATTCATAGTAATGCAAAACCATAGACTTGTCTTAAACCAAAAAGTACTGTACACAAAATCCCTTTTCTTCCAAAATGAACAAAAACACTGATCACAAAAGCAAAACACAATTATCAATGAGGCAAAAACACTTATGTACTGTATACATATAACATAACCCCAAACTTGTAATCCAGTGTTGCAAACCCGTACTTCCCTCCCCCCCTTTTCGAAATAAAACAAAGGAAAAGAAAGAGTGACGAGGGGGGAAGACCAGGCAACTTCGCGAGAGCCCTAGGAAACACGACTCCCGAGAGCTATCACAGGCCGAGGGGGTCTAACAATGGACATGGAGAGGTAGGAGGAGACGAAGGTATGGACAGAAGACCACAAACCCGCCGAGGCGACGTCAGGCAACGAACGAGTCTGCAGGAACCGTAAGGAGGCAGCAAAGGATCGCACATCGTGCGCAGAACCCCGACAAGCAGGGTTACTGGCACGAATGACCCGACAAATGTGGCGTCCTATCTGTACCTTCGAGAGCCTCCTACCAGTCCGAGGAGACACCCACACAGCAGTACCCGAAGTCGGAGCCACAGACTCAACATAGGAGTGCAAGGCCTGCACCGGGCACAACACATGGTGAGTATGCCCACGCTTTAAAGCCTGGATGGTGAAAGGCTTGAAAACGTGGGTCTCTCTCTCATTCTTGGCAACAAAATGAGGGGAGGGGGCTAACGTGACGACATTCAAGGACGGGGAGAATCGCATGCATTCCTGGGACCGCGACATGGCAGCTAGTTCAGACACCCTATCCCCAGTGGCCAGAGCGACAAGGAAGAGTGTACGCTCGAGCAACTGAACCGGTGTAGTGTCCCGTGTATATGTGTGTGAAGCCAGAAGGTCCAGAGCACGCCCCAGATCCCACTGAGGAGGGATCTGGCGCGGAGGCGGTCGCTCCCTGAAGGCAGCCTTCATGAAGGAATCCAGCTCCTTCGGTGGAACGACCAGCCCAGTGACGGACTCAAAGACCTCCCGGATGGCAGACAAGTGGGTACGTATAGTGTTGACTTGAGAGCGACGTGTACGGAAGAGGTGAAACAAGTAGTGTAGGACGAGGGAAGGAGAGCTAACAGTCTGGTGAGTGTCCTGTATCCACCTAGTAAAAGACCTCCAGTGGGACTCGTAAGTCCCCCAAGTCGAAGACGTCCATGAACGCTTCAGGATGTCAGTCAGGTCCCGTCCGTGGACTGGGAGCCACCGTGCCTCACGAACATCCACGATGCGAAGGCCAACGAGGTCCGCAGGTCTCCAACCTGGCTCAAGTGGAAGTTTGAGAGAGGGAGAGGGGCCGGACTCGGGCACCACCGCTTCAACTGGGAGTACCAAGCCTGGGCTGGCCACAGAGGCGCTATTAGCCAGACTCTGCCGCGGTACAGCCGCAGCCTCGCGAGGACTTTGCACATCAACAGTGCGTCTGGTGGCGGAAATATGTATATCGACTGCCACCTGTTCCAGTCTTCCATGAAAGCGTCCGGACCCCCCTCCGGAGTGCGAGTCCGGAGGGATAGGTACTGAGGCAACTTGCGCGTCTCCTTCGATGCGAACAAGTCGACCTCCGGAACACCCCAGGAAGCCGCGAGGTCGTCGAATACAGTCTGTTTCATAGCCCATTCTACAAGAACGCCCCGTCCTCTCGACAGGGCGTCCGCCCACAGGTTGGCAGTCCCGGGCAGGTAGGAGGCGTGCAGGGAGATGTTGTGTCGGTTCGCGAGGAAGAACAACTTCTCCGAGATCCCCAACAGAGTCAAAGACCTGGAGGACCCCTGCTTTTGGATACAGTGGACAGCTGTCTGATTGTCCATCCTGAAGGCCACCGACTTTCCCCGAAGGGCCAGCGCGTGGTCCCTCAGGAAGAACAAGGGAACCAACAGTTCGAGGGCATTGATGTGTAGGTGTGTGTGTCCCACCCATCTGCCGTGATGTTGATGTCCCAGGTTGGATTGGTAACCCCACCCCACCTCGCTCGACGCATCTGTATCTACCCAGATCGTCGGCGGGGGGGCGGTCCAGGGCACAGCCGCAGAGAGCGTGCCCCGAGCAACCCAGTGTCCTAAGTGTCTGTGAATGGTACGCGGGATCGGCATGAGCCGATCCATAGGGGCCAACGGAAACACCTTGTTGCCCATGAGGATTAGGCGGCGCAGCCTGAACCTCCCTAAGGGAATGGTCAGAGCGGCCCAATTCAGTGAACCCACTAACGAGTCCCAGATCCTCCTCGTGAGGGAGACCGAGTGCAACACGGCGAAGACCTTCCTGCGAAGTTTCACCGCGTTTGGCTGACTCTGGGTCACTGTAGCGTTGGTCAGATCCCATTCGAGACCTACCCACGTCACGACACGCGACGGGGTCAGGCGGGACTTGGGAATATTGATTTTGAACCCTAACTGTGTGATGTGTCGAACTACTGTGAGGGTGTCGCGGACGCACTGTTCTAGGGTGTCTGAAACAATCAACCAGTCGTCCAAGTAAAACAGGATCTGGAGGCCGCTCCTGAGGAGAGGATCCAGAGCCTGCTTCACCAGTTTCGAGAAGATCCGCGGCGCGATGTTGAGACCGAAGGGAAGTCTGTCGAACATGAACACACGATCGGAAGTCTGAACGGCCAAGAATCGCTGGAAACGAGGATGGATAGGAACGTGCCAATACGCATCCTTGAGGTCCAGCGACACTACCCACGACAGAGGTCGCAGGGCCAGTCGTACCTGGTGCACCGTCAGCATCCGAAACCGTGTGTTCACGATGTGCCCGTTGAGGGCCGACAGATCCACCACCGGTCGCATCGCGTCGCAGTCCTTCTTTGGTACCAGAAAAATACGGGAGAGGAAAACCGGTAGACCGGCTTTCACCTCCTTGACGATTCCCTGCTCGTGCATGGATGTAATCACGGCGGCCACCTCCGAAGAGACAGGCCGGCTTCGTTGACAAGAGCTGAGTGGGGGTCTGGACTTCCATCTCCAGGTTAGACCCCTCCGTGCAATCTTCCGCCCCCACGTCCCTCGTGGCCACCGAAGGGCGCAAGGGCGAAAATAACCTGTGGGAGCCCCCGAGATGAGGTGAGCGACCCTTTCTGCGAGGCGAGAAGGAGAACAAGGAGGAGACCGACCTGGAGAACCTACAAATTTTTTGACGTGGAGGGTCCCCCGGTACGGTCCCTGCGGTCATAAGAGCCACGTTGACCACCCCTACCCCCCCCACCTCGCCGAAAAAGGCGGGTCACCCAATCCCCTGTCCGTCGTGCGTCTGACCCCGTCGAAGTGCGGCCGGAAGTGGAAGGCTGGCCAGCCCCTTCTCGGCGGGGATGAAAGGGAGCAGGAGCAGAAGTGCGAGGCGGAACCGACGCTCTGGCCGGCATCTTCCCTTTCCTGCGCCCTTTCTTGGCGGCAGCAGTGGCGGCAGCACCCCGAAGGGGACCGGCAGAAGGACGGGACTGCGAAGACCCTGGTCGCGACACAGCGCGTCTTTGCGTGTCGTAAGCAGGGTCCGCTGACAGAGAAGCGTAGCGTTCCCAAGCATCCTGCGCAAAAAGCCCCGATGTATATAGCTCAGAGTATAACAGACCCTGACGAATATCCAAAGGGGCTCTCCGGCAGAACGAGGACCTTACCGTCTGGCGTTGTCGAGTTGCCTCGCACAAAACCGCCTTCAGCTCGGGAACCAAAGACACCGCGAGCTGAAGGTGGATCCGCCGAACGTGGTCCAAAACCTCGCGAAGATCGCCAGGTGCAGTCGCCTCGATAAGTCGCAGGTGGTGAACAGACGTCTGGAGGGAACCTAGAAGACAAGACAATAAGTTCGCCACCCTCTGCCGCAAGGTAAAATCCCTGTCGACAGAGGACTTATCTGGGTGGGAGAAGAACGGGTTAGCAATAGCACAAATTTCAAGTTTGGGCGCGCTAATCCAGGACCAGAACTTGCCATCCAATCCGCCGACAGATACCAGAGGAGGCAAAAGCAGTGACGACTCTGGGGGAGGGACTGAAATAGATCTGTCGACGGAACGGTTGGCAAAGTCTAAGGCCTCAGCAAACCAGGCCTCCAATGGGAGAGGATTATCAAGCACGACGGCTAAGCCAGGCTTACCGTCGTCGCACAAACCCGTCCCATAGGAGGACAGTCCCGTTAACACAGCCAGGGACTGAACATCCTGAAGGATGTCCTGGCGGCTGAAGTCTGACCAGAGCTTAGTTCGAGGAGCAGACGGGGGCTTGGGCTTCACTGAAAAATACTGAAGGTCAGTCCTTGTCGGGTAAGCCCGCACCTCCACGTCGGCCACCTGACCATCCACCCTGATCGCCCTGAACTGCAGCTTGTCATTAATTTGGACCGACCAGTCCGAAGGTAGGGCCCTCTCACCTGACGGGAAGTCGATAGCACGCTCCGGGTGGGAGGCCTGCACCCCCTTCCAAACAGCCAAGGAGCCATAGAGGAGCGGCATAGTCCGCGACGGGACCTTGGCCTTCTGGATGGGGGGCAAGCGCGGACCCTGCCCTAGCAGACGGAGGACCCCCGCATGGGAGACAGCAGGGGCAACCACCTGAGCCAGGGCAGGAGCAGTACTAGCCGACGACCGGGCAGGCGGAGAAGCAGGGCGAGAAGGAATGTAGTCCACCGCAGAGGGGAGGGGGACCAAAGCAGGGGTAGGGTGGGTGAGGCGCTGAGGTTGTGTCACCGCCAAGAAGCGCGATAAGAGGGATTCTTGCATCGCCTCCAAGCGCGCGTCGAAGTGTGACACAACCCACCCCTGCATAGCCGAAAATCGATCCGAGAGAGGCGACCCCCCCGAAGATAGTTCGGCCCGCAGGGGCGAGCGTGAGCGAGAGCGAGACCCACGACACGAAACAGCAGCGTCGCGGCCCAAAGAAGGCGAGCGACGACGGCCGTGGCGGTCATGAGGGTCTCGTCCCCGATCACTAACGCCCGAGGGGGAAACATCACCATCCCCCTCTTCCAGCGACACGTCAGCCCCCGAGAAAGGGGACCCCGAAACCTCGCTATACTCTACCGAGTCAAGCGGCGGGGTATCCTCACGGGGAGCCGGCAAGCGAAGATCAGGAATAGAAGAAGGAAGAGGAGCAGGATGACGGGAGGGGGAAGGCTGGCCGGGTGAAAGGAGGTCAGAAGGAGCCGCGGGGGGAAACAGAGCAAGGATCCCCGGGGCTGAGAGAACAGGGCGGCCCGACACCGAGGCGGAGGAGGGAGGAACCTCCACCTTGGGGCGAGACCGAGAAGGAAGAAGAGGCACCGAAGCAGGAGAAGTAGGAGGAGAAGCAACTACATCCTGGCGGACCCTCCTGGACAGAGTAGAAGGAGGGAGCAGAGGGCCAGCTACAGCATGAACATCCGCGCGCGTAGAGGACAAATGAAGAGGACGCCTTTTGTGCAGGGGAAGCGGGCGGAAGGTAGTAGAGCCCCTATCCGGAGAGGCCAGGGGAGGGCGTACAGGGGCAGAGACGCTAACCCCGGCCTCAGGGCGAGAACCATGACGAGGGTGAACGGCGGAGTCAAGGTGATCAGTAGGACGAGGAGGGGCAGTAGAGGACGGGCGACGTGGAGAGCGAGAGCGTGGACGGAGCTGGGGATCCACCCGACGATGTGACGACCGACCACGGGACCCAGGGAGGAGGGCCCGAGCAGGGAGAGGGCCAGGTAAACGGCCTCCAGACGGGTCAGGGATGCCCAGGGCGATGCGGATCCGGTCGTCAACAAAGGCCGGGGAACGGTGGCCCACAGTCCGAATGTGGTGGGAGACCACCGCCCACACAGACTGAAGGGATGCAGAGGCCACTGCCGCGTCAGAGGAACCAGGGTGATGGTCCACCACATCCACTAGGTCCATACACGGGCCACACAAAGCAGGGAGGTAGGCCGTAGAGGACACACATTGAGAATGGCGTAAGCAGGACCTGTGGCATTCCAAGCACGGGGAGCCACAGCCCTGGCGAAAGCAAGGCATCCCACCTGCAACGGAAGAACACACACCATAAGCAGCACGTCGACGGAGTAAGTGAAGATAATGTCCAATAAAAACCAGGGAATGAGCATGGGTAAACAGGAACACACATGCAAATTGGAAGTCGTACTCACTCTAAACCGGGAGCACCGATGGAGGTGAGGAGGTCGGGTGAGGCGGAAGAGCACAAGCAGAACCTGCAAAGATGGAGAAAGTGTTAAACACCACTCAACACCTCACATGCAGGGTCCATAACACCAGGAAAGTGCATACACCAATATAGTACCAGGCAACAAGATGACACAAAAAAGGGTCACCGTGAAAGCCAACTATAACCGCAAATTTGCGGGCCAATGGAGGCATAACCGTACCAACACAACCCTCCCGCCTCACCGCGAGACCCCCCAGCGATCGCCGCAAATTTGCGGGGAGCCGAAACGTCCGTGGACCGAATCGAGCACTCCGCAAATTTGCGGGACTGGCCGAGATGGTCCGGCGCCGAAAAAGCGAGAGGAGCGTCTAGGGAAGACCAACACAGGCCCAGAAAAAAGCGTCAACTCCTTATGACTCCAAGCGACGATGGCCATCAAGCTGAGCAGTGCCTTCCTTGATAATATCCTGACTCAACCGGTCAAGGGAGAGGCAAGGAAGACACACCAGGGGAGAGGAGGCACATCCCCCAGGAACCACCCCACCCACAGAGATAGAGCAAAGCCCATGAGGAGAAGTGGCAGGAAGGGTGGTTTGGCACAAACAGGGGCCCCCGTAGGGTACCCCAGGAGTGGGCAAAAGGGTATGAAAGGATGGAGGTGAAAACAGTAAGGGAACACAAAAACCAGTAAATGAAACTGGCGAGAAAAAGGGTGGCCTAGCCGTGAGTAGAGAATGTGTCAGGGGCGAAAAACCCTGTGGTGTGAGGGAGGGGCCCCCGTGGGGTACCCCTGGATATCACGAACCACCAAACGCCCAGGCCCTTGAGACACAGTGAAGGCTCGAAAGGGGGGACTCGGGAATAACGCTAATAATGCGGCCGACACAAACCCTACAAACAGCACCGCCACCACGAAATCTCAGATTGTGAACCAACTGTACACCTAGGCTATGAAAAAATGAAAACTCATAGGGGCATAGCAAATCCTGAATGAGAAACAAGCTAGGCTAAAATAAGCTAAAAGCTAAACTATGCCCAGACTAACAGGAAAAAAGAATATGAAAAGAGAAAGAATGAAAAAACATAGACGAGGAACGCCAGGCGCCCCCGTACCTTCGGTAGCTATTTCCACACGCGTCTCCATTAAACACACTGAGGAGCCCATTTACGTGTGCCCTAGATCACGTAACATCTGTCTACCAAAAAGAAGGCCAGAAAAGCCGAAACAAACCTAAAACAGGGTGAATTGAAGGAGCACAACAAAAGCGGACTCAACAATGGCGACGCGTGAAAAAATGATGACAAGAGAGGGTCGCTTATGCGCACGTTCGACAGGGATCTGCGCATGACGGAACACGGGATGGGCCTTGAGCGGTAACTAAGGTAAACCCCTTTTTCTTCTCTTCTATACTTTTTTCACCTTCGGTGGTAGTTTTGGTTAATGTACAACGTCTCCTAGAGCAAGATAAGGAGTAGACTCTAGACGTTTTCTTTTTAACCGCGGTTGGAATGACGACATAGCAGTCAAAATAGACAAGTCGTCATTGCAATTAGGTTAATAGCCTTGACGTTGGATTTGCCAAGACTACTAACAAATTATAAGATTGAGAGAAATCTATTTCAGATTGCTAATCGGCAACCCTGGCATCCATACGTGCGTGAAAGGGTTAATACAGGATCAGGATGTGAATTATGGAGCCAATTTGTTACGATCTATCTGGAATCCAGGATATCATTTGAACTTGGTGGTGGAAAAATTTCATACCGTGATTATCGTAAGTTAGGGTATATTATATTAAAGACCTATTATGTTATATCATAATATTTATGGGGTCATTGTAGGATATATGTAGATTACCATATATATATTAGTACCTTAGACAATCGTATCATCAGTGCGGTACGATATTTTTCCTGGAGCCGGCAGCGTTCTGCTGGTGGCCGTGCTGGGAGACAGCCGGCAGAGCTCGCATAGATTTCATCCGAATCAGTACACTTTCATTAGCTGTGCTTCAGTGCCTACAATAGTCAACAACAACTCATCATTTCTTCATCGACGCTCTCACCCGACTTACGACTGACAGCTAAGCCCTTTTTTTTCTTCATGTACAGTCGGTCACCTTTCCGACTGGGCCACCTAATGGTAATTTCGCTGGGTCTTTCGCTCTGGTACTACTAAGATCGCTCACTCCACCCCACCCGGAATATGTTGCATATTATGTCCCATAGATGGCATCATTAGATTTGTTGGGAAGGAGAGGGGTGGGCTACACGGAGGAGGGGGGGGGGGGGTATTGTGTAGGGAAAGTTGGAAATATGTAGGGTGGGGGAGGGGGGTTACGTGAATTATTTCACCAGTGTTATGGTTACTGTTTTATCTCTTGATATTAATTAAGATGTAAATAGTTTTTGCTAGTGAAATCTGCCTTTAAGAAATATATGTTTATGTGTAATTATTGTTTACAAACCAATTTGTAGGGATTGCTAGATTCACTATCTATTTAGTAAGACAGCTCTTTCTCACTCATTCACTCACACTATCTATTTATCTATCTATCTATATCTATCCACATTATAGATTAGTCTTTTCCTTAGCTGATGTTCATTTGCTCTTCTTTGGGTTAATGTTGGTCTCTTAATTTTTGTTGAGGTCCCGGGCTGGCCCGTATTGTCGATTTGCGCCATTTGTTTTGGGGCTCCTCATACCTCTCTGTCTCATGCCTTTTTCTTCAAATACAGCATTATGTGTAGCATTGTGTTGTTACTTAAAATAACATAATGTATTGCATATCCATATCAATCTAGTCGTCATTAGTGAAATTCCCATACCAAAATAACAGATTTCATAACTAGTCGCTTACACCAAAGAATCCTACACTGTTAGAGAAAATAGGTCATTCAGCAATAAAAGCAGTGCAATATATATTGATATAATTATGATATTCTCCAGATGTGTATTTTGTGTTTGGAGAAGAAAAAATGTATATATGACTAAAATACAGTACAAAAATATCAGACTTTAGAACTGGTAACCTACTTAAATAGAAACAAATAAATTATTTGCTCGGAAATAAGTGCTACAAACTTCAAAGTCGTTATAACTTATAAGAAAAATAGGTCCTACTAAAATGTCATTGGAAAACGCTATATACTTTCAAAGTAGCCCCAGAGAAGTTTTAGTGGTTTGCATTTCCCAATGTTGATATGTATGATAAAGGTGTTTGCTATTAGCATATACATTTGGATAGCAATGCAAATATAATAAATCGTTCAGAGAGAGAGAGCGAGAAGGAAAGGGAGAGACGAACTAAATGGACGAATACATCGAAGAGATTTATACACGAAAGCTTGACTCTAATATCTGTGGATAGAGTATTTATTAATCAAAATAATTAGTATTCGGTAATGTTTACTCTATATATTCATCTGAATATATGAAAAAAATGACCCGCAGAGCCAATTCACCTATGTAATGCAAATTCCCATTACAAGCAACCCAATTCCTCGATATGACAATCAAAGGTTTGATGTGATCTCCACTTCCCTTTACCTAATAAATTGTTTCTCTGCGTATGAAAGAGACAAGAGGCAAAACTACTTATACAAAATTTGACGTCCTATTGTCCCCCTTACCCAAGTCAGAACAGAATACTTAGTACAGAACCATATTCAAGGTGCACTGGAATTACGGGGAAATTTAAGTTAACTGTTGGCTTTGGATGGTGAGCAGAAGAGTGGTGGGAACGAGTTACGAAGCGGGTGGCCCTCTGTCTCTGCAGAGTGAGAGGTATACGCTGGAACAGCTGTGCAGAACACTGATTATAATAATGGCATTACAGTAATATACATGCAGTTTTCACAATGTGGAGATATTGTAGACAATATGGTGGAGAACAGTAGAGATTACATGCCTTTGACTACACCCTTTCAGAGGCATTTTTCATATGCGAACAATACCTGATACGCTTACAACAGTGTCCCTGTACGGAGAAAGAGGCTGTACAGGGATAAGGGGGTAACAGACGATTGAGCAAACCTAACCTCTGGGAAACTTTTTAATCAACAATGCTAATATGATCTTTCAAAGACACACACACACACACACTTGTGTTTCCATAAACACTAATGTTTCACTGCATGTACGCGCATGTCAGTATATGTTATGGCTCTAGCCATCTCTCTCTCTCTTTCTCTCTCTGTGTGTGTAGGAATAGTGGTTTGGCAGGAGAGTCACAGGGACCGCACTTTCTACCAATTATTATCTTTCGCAACTAACTCAGCCTGTTACAGGTTGCCAGGGTAGCTCATGAAAAAGATATATCCACTGATATTTTAACAACCAATCATGTTATGACTTATACCTATTGGCTTCTGGAAGAGAAAAACATGCATAGGAACTATTTAAGATATAATGAAACTTAGCAACCACGCTAGGCCTGAAGAGACCATAATTATATCACAATTCCACATGGCAGCTGTATGTGTGTGAGTGTGTGTGTGTGGTTGGGGGGGGGGGGGGGCGCGTTAAATGCCGATATAACTATGTTAACGTTAAATATCTCATGAAGGGTAATTATATATGATGTGCACTGTGCAGTGAAATGTATAAGTTAGATAAGAGACTGTCACCCTATATAATCATTAACAACTATATGCGTAACCATAAACCGAGTGCACTGTGAGGAATACTGGAGAATTCGCCCCGAAACAAGTTCATCCCGCTTTGAGAAGTAGCCCCGCCGCGAGTTCGCCCCGTTAATGTCCCCCCTCCACCCTAAAGGGGTACTGAAGAATTCCCCCTCTATTCATCTATCTAACCTAACCTAACCAAACCAAACCTAACCTAACCTAACCTAAACTAACCTTACCATAACCTAACCTAACCTAAAATAACCTAACCCTAACCTAAACTTAACCTAACCTAACAAATGAGTACAAATGAGTAATGTCCTCAATTCCTTCTTTGCATCAGTTTTTACTACAGAAGACCTCAGGGGTTGGGGGAGGGATGGAAATAAGTGGTAAGCTCCAGGAGTGGTGGTGGTGGTGGTGGTGGGGGGGGAATAAACGGGGCGAACTCGTTGTCCAAGAGCGGGGCGACTTGGTTTCGGGGCGAATTCTCCTGTAACCACTGTGGGTGATGGCAGATAATATCTGTAGGACGGTGACTCCGAGGACCATTAGTTTGTAAAACCCTGTTGGGTATTGTTAATGTGTCCATTATGTGGGCTGCTGGATCACTATACTCTGTTTCAGCGATGCTGAGGTGAGCTGTCAATAAGTCTAGCTGATTAGCTCATGCGATAGTGTTCAATGTCTCGTCCTTTAGTAATTATTAATTCGTAAAGATTTAAATAATCACGGTCTCACAAGTCAGTCAGCTGGAACTATTGACATCTACCTGGTCACTGAAACAGTATAGTCATTAGTATATAACAGACAGCACCTGGTCATGCTAATGCTACCACAGAAAGTGTAACAGGCAGTCAGACAGTCAATAGCCAACCCTTCATTCCCGTTAAATAGATTGGGAGGATTAGCAAAGGGACATTAGAAAGAGAACAATGATGACCGGGAGAAAATGAATACAATGAACACCTTCCAAAGCAAGTATCTTAACATTCGGAACAACATTCACCAGGCCTCAATACCATTGACTTCACCTCAGATGATATACACTTCCCCAACAAAGTCTCTTCACAACATCGGGGATGATAACCTTCCAGGTTTGTTAAGGTTACAAATACCTTCATGTGTTCTTCCTAACAAACCTCCTCCATTCATTCCTGTAACAACAATCGCATATAATATCTGTGTTAATAGTTCATACATCGACCATGAACCTCCCGACCATGGTTCACCCTTATTGTTTTGGCTGCAATCATACATTTTATTGAAACTAGTGCTTGATAATTTCATTCAGCACTGGAACCACGGCGATCGAGTGGCAAGCACGCTCACGTGTGAATCTGCTTAACCTGGGTTCGATCCCAGTCAAGGCTGACATATTTAGTGGGTGTGAAACTCAGGTGTCTGAAGCAACTGCCATCAGCCCCTTCTCTGTATCCTCCTACTTTCTCTATCCTAGTTTCAAAGCCAAAGGCAGATGTGCATACTTGCACAACAAACTCACTTGCTCTCGTATTTCCGATTGTGGCTCCTCTGAATTCTCCACTTTTTGGCTCAAACTTTCCTGTCATTCTCATAATAAATATTTATGTGATATCTGTCTTTCCCCTAACTCTACCGACTTTCCCAAATTGTTTGATTATCTAAACTCTAAAGTGGAACACATTCTAGCCATTTCTCCTTTCTCTGAATCTCCATTTTAGGAGATTTCAACGTTCATCACCACCAATGGCTCTCCTCTAATTCTACTGACAACTTGGTGAACAAGCCTACGTCTTTTCTATTCTAAATGACCTAGAGCAGTTGGTTCAGCAGCCTACCCGTATCCGGATCGCCTCGGAGATTAGCCCAACATTCTTGCCTTGTTTCTAACTTCTAACCCTTCTTCTTATAGTGTCGATCTTTTCTCTCCTTTGGGCTCCTCCGACCATAAACTTATCTCTGTCATCTGTCCTATCTCTCCAGTACGGCCACCTGATCCTCTTAGCAGGCGGCGCTTATGGCACTTTGTCGCTGACGACTGGGAGGCTCTCTGGCAGTACTTCTTTGATTTCCCATGGAATGAATATTGCTTCTGTGGCCGAGGACCCGAGGAGAGTGGTGAACGCATTACCGAGGTAATCCTATCGGGCATGGAGAAATACATTCCATTTTCTTTCTCTCTGACTAGTGCAAAAATTCTTGGTTTACTCAGGCTTTTTCTACTGCTGTCTGCAATAAGGAGGCAGCATTTAAACAGTACCGACGCCTTAAACCTCAAGAATCTCATTCTTCCTATATTTCTGCCCGGAATCAAGCCAAATCTGTTCTTCGACTTGCCAAACACTCTTTTATCAATAATAAATGCACTGAACTATCCAACTCTAGCTTTTCCCAAGCTTTCTAGCATCTAGCCTAAAACCTGTCCGACAATTTTTCTTCCTCGTTTTTCCCTCCCCTTTTCCACTCTGATGGCACAACCATCACTTCTTCCTTTGACAAAGCTGAACTATTCGCTCAAACTTTCGCTAAAAACTCCACCTTGGATGATTCCGGTGATATTCATCCCTCTCCACCCCTCTCCCCTACTTCTGCCTAATATCCTAATCTCTTCTAAAGATGTACTTTCTATCCTCTCTGGGCTTAGTACATAGAAGGCGTATGGTCCGAATGGTGTTCCTCCTGTTGTACTCAAAAACTGTTCTTCCGTGCTGACTCCTTGCTGCTAGGCAAACTCTTTTGTCTCTGTCTCTTCTCTAACATCTTCCCTTCTTGCTGGAAGTTCGCTCTCATTCAACCTGTCCCAAAGAAGGGTGACCATTCTCAACCCTCCAACTATCGTCCAATTGCTCTCATCTCTTGCGTCTCTAAAGTGTTTGAAACTATTCTTACTTCCAAATTTCTTAAGCATTTATCTTCTCATAATCTACTCTCAGATCGCCAGTATGGCTTCCTTAAGGGTCGCTCTATTGGAGATCTTCTTTCATATCTTACTAACTTCTGGTCATCCTCCTTTCGGGACTTCGGTGAGACCTTTTCTATTGCGCTAGACATATCGAAGGCCTTCAATGTAAGAGGTATAGAGTTATAAGAGTTTCTACCTAATTTCGTCATTATTATGTAATTCACTTCCATTATCTCGTAAGTTGTTCATGTGTTTCTATGTAATATTCCCTAATATCAATATGTCCTTTTCCTTTATCCGTAAACCGTTTATCCTTAAAATGTGGCGACCACCTAAATTACATAATTCTACTCAGTCTTTCTTAACTCCTTTCGTACCGGCGACGTCTTTTTATTTTCTTCTAGCTACTATTGGACGATATTTTTCAGCTTAAAAAGGGCCTCTAGCAATTAAGCGGCTTTGAACTATCTCAATTAACCCTTTATTCTACCACAGATCCTTCTTAAGCTGCACAAAATCATCTAAATATAGCTAGAATAAAATGAAAAAGACGTCGCGGTACAGAAGGGGTTAAACCTATCCTACGATTACCTTATCTCAGAGAACTTAATCTGTTTACAATAGGATTAATCGCCTAAAATATACGAGGTTAAGGGGAGATGGGGCTTTTTTCTGTTCCCCTTTCTTTCTCAAGTTTAGCCCCATTAGTTTTATGTTCGTGACATTTAGGTGTCAATTTTTTCCTGGCGAGCGATAGCAATATATTAGTGTAAGTCTGTATGAATGAATGGGTCTTCGTTCTGTAAAGAGGTGATGTGAGTGGTCATTTTGAGTTTGCTAGATGTAATAATAGTTTGTAGTACAGCCTTTAACACCTTACGAGCGGCCTATGCGGTTTATTTATGTGTACCGCACAGCGGGGTGTTTTTAGCCAAAATAGGGCTGTTTACGTGATCATTTTCATGCCTAAATAAGACCCAGAACGTAAAACTAGTACCTATCCCTGAAAGGGCATAAACAGAGCTTTCGAATGACACCATAACGATCCTTGTATGATGGATAGTTTTCTTGCAATAACCGTGCAACGCGAGTGCAAAAAGCAGGTAATTCGGTACTTTCAGTACATAATTGAGTATGTAGCGAGTGAGAGAGGGAGGAGGGAGCTGAGATTTGTGTCAGTAGGTTCGCCGCGGTGGTCTGGAGCAGTCATACGCTCGCTAGTCTCCTGCCACCACTTGTCTCTCTCTCTCAGCCACATTACGTGCTGAAATTGCCACTCGACCTATGTCGAGCGCCGCCACATAGTCCAGCTTTATTTAACTCGACTTATGTTGCTCGCCGCTAAATAAGGGTTAATACAATTACATTATTGTATAAATCGTTACCATAATCATTAAATCTATTGTATATGCCAATACAAAATAGTTAAAAGTATATAACTTCAGAAGAATATTTAAATATTTAGAATTACATGTTATGCAAACAGTAGCCATCATACATTAGCCAACCTTATTTCACCAATGTGGAGCCTGACGATTTCGATTTTTCATATATATTTGTGCGAGAGATTAGGAATGTCAACGAATCATGCTAAAATGTGAAGTTATGCACGACACAAATATATTGTTAACAGGGTTATAAGCATAATGCAAAATAATTAGCCAAAATACAAGTTTTAGTCCATTTTCATAAATATAGATCGGGTATGGATTATTTAAAGTAATCGATAGATTTAGTAGCAGTCTCTACGTTTCCAACGTAGGGCTTATGATCTCAGCCGCTACCACAGCGGGCCGATTTATCGGTACTCACGCGAAGTACCAAATAATCTCTAGAGTTGCACCTCAATTCACTACTAGGCACGTTGTACACACTCCGAGATTACTAAAGAAGGAAGAGAAAGCGAAGGAGAGAAAGAATTGTTATAGTTACCCATTTAATCTAGCTGCTCTCCTCTAAGCCATGCTTCATTTTCTATGAGCCTGCGCCAGGACCTGCCAAAGTATCAGTCACTTCGCGCCCACCGTCGAAGTCACACGCCTTTTTTGTCTGTGCTTCGCGAGTGCCTGCTTTGCATCCCCTTCGCTTCGACTTAGTGTTAGTGAGTGTGAGCCTTTTCAGGCTGTTGAGGTTTTAGAAGGATGTTCAGTGATGTAGGAAGCACTTTACTACGGATTTATGGCGTGTTTATGGGTGTGCGCGTAGTGCTGGAGACGTGTTTATTTATTTGTTTTCTTCGGGGGTGGTTGGTCCTCAACGCCGCGTAGCGGTCGTTGTGTGTCTATTCTACCCTCGCTTTTCGGGTTCATGTTCACTTTAACTACCCCTTAACGTAACTTGGGGGGATATGCTTCCTGCGGGATGCATTGTGTTTCTTTCCCTTTTTTGACGTGCTTTTTGTTTTATTGTTTTTTCATATGACTACGTGTCGATGTTTTACAAGACTTGAGCATGAGGTTTCTCTGGATTCTGCTTTTGTGTGAGCATAGGGCACACAGCCTTTATTCTCTCACACACATGCTGCTTTGGTCTCAACTGACATATAGCCCTTCTGACTTGTTTATTCAACATGTCCATAGTTGGTGGTCTTGTATTTCGTTCGCCTGGTTCACGCTTTTGTCAGTTCCTTTTCGATTCCCCGGGCCTCCTTGGCTCGTGGATACGTGGTTCTGGTGAAAATGTCGGTCAACCCCTAGGCTATCCTAACTTTTATTTTATTCCTTTAATGTAATTGTGGGGATTCTCGGGCAGTGTTTAGCTTTGTTACTAGGTTCTTTCGCTGCCCTAGTGTTTTCTCTTTTCTGTGATTTGTGTAACTAGGCTAGGCCTGTTTTTTACCTTGAGCTGACCACCGTCGGATTGGGCCACACAATTCCTTTCCTTCTGTTTTCCTCTTGTCTCTACTGACTTGCTGGTTATGGTCTTCTTCGCTCTTGTTAAAATTCTCACCTTTGTTTTTGTGTGTTTAACCCTCCTGGCCCGGTTGTCATTTTAAAATGACACCACGAATGAAGGGCAGGTGCCCGGTTGTCATTTTAAAATCTGTAAGCTTGAAAGGCTATTCAGCTTGGTCTGAACGCCGTGCGTCCGACGCATGTAAACAAAGCCGATCGTTACGTCACCGCACCTCCGAAAACAAGAAAGAGAAGACTCGTTTGTTATTGTATGTCTGTATGTCGTTGTTTCAGTAGTGAAAAGATCGTCATATTACTAACATAGCCTGCAAGTGCTCTCCACTGAAATCGTCATCACAACTGAACCAGTTGACATAGAGAGCTCTACTCAACGCCAGTCGACAGATTGGAAACCGCACTACATTTATAGATGCGTGGGAAATTTCTAGCAGTTGAACTAAACAAAAATACGGTAGCCTAGGCCTAGACTTTTTTCGGCCAGATCGCCCGGGTAGCCCACACTGTCATTTTGAGAGCCTGCCCAGGCCAGGAGGGTTAAGCTAATCGGTTGTTTGCCTTGAGCTGCCCGCCGTTGGAAAGGTCCACACATGTCCTTTCCTTCTGACTTCCTTTTGTCTCCTTCCTTTTGTCTTCCCGTAGAACTAGGGCAGCTGAGAGCGCCCATGAATTTACACTTTCTCCTCCACAATGCAGAACTTCTGCTTATCAGAATTCATTTATCCCCAGAGCTACTACTCTTTGGAATTCACTTCCCTCGAATTGCTTTCCACAAACTTACAATCAACAAATGTTTAAATCCAGTTGTTACAAACATTTTATGAATGGAGGATGCCTTTAGGCACATGGACCTTTTTGTTTTATCTGTGTTTTTCCTTCCTCCGTTCATTGTCTCTTAAAAAAAAAAAAAAAAAAAAAAATGACTGGGAGGTCTCGGTCTCGTAGCTCTCGTTAAAATTCTTGTTTTTCTTACATTTTACCTGTTTCTGTTCTTCCCCTGCCTGTGTTTACTTGATCATAAGGGGTGGGGGGGGGGGGGATGTCTGGAAACTGTATGCGATAATAAGGGCCCCGCTCACAGGAAGGATATGCTTGGACAAGTTGACTCAACTTTCGTGTTTACTCACGTTTTTTCGCCACACAGGCGGGCGTCTTTAGGTGTCCTCAGTTCCTTCATCTTTTACATCCGCCCTACAGGCGCCTTTATCTTTTTGATGTGCCCTGTGCCTTGTCAAGGAATAGGCCACATAGCTTTTTCACTTGACTTGGTCTTAAGCGCCCTGTTATGCCCCCTTTTTCATGTACCTGGACAGGGCTCCTTGGACAACGGCTGATTGGCTGTTTTCCTCTCCCTTATGTCCTGTTCCTTGTGTCCTCCTTCTGTACCTGGTTCCCGCTCTACAGGCGGCCTCCTAGTATAATGGGTGGACCCAAGGACCACCTGAAAAGTCCTAGGACTCGACCCAAAGTGGCAATTGTCCTGTGTGTTTTGGATTCCCTCCCCTCCCCTATTTAAACTTATAGGGTACTGTTGGGTTGCTCACACTTGACCTTTTTCCTTCCAGCTGGTGCCCGCTCTACTGCCGGCTATACCTACGACGCCACCGCTTCGCCCCCTCCTCCCTCCGCTCTCCCAGAGGGTTCTCAGGTATTTCGGATGGGACCTTTTTTCCCCAAAATTGGTTTCGACTTGTTTCTCAGGGTTGGGTCTCGCTAAGGGGCTTGTCCCAGCCCTGGTGTTTACGGTCTACTGTGTGGGTGGTTTTTACTTGACTTTCCTGTTATATTTGCTACTTAGCGTCTTGCTGGATGTTGTCTTACTTGGGTATCACATGCTGTTTTGGCTATACTGCCTCATATTGCCTGTCTCACCTCCACTGGTGTGTAATGCTTCCCTCATTTTTCAGTGCTGTGATGCCGGCTCCTCCCTGCTCTCGGCCGACATGTCAGCGGTCGGCCTTGCGGGACCATCGGGAATGCTGCCTCCACACGGCCTGCTACGGGAAGGATGTACAAAGGAGTACAAATGAAATCAAGCAACAACAGGTTTAGTGTCCCTTCTAGGCTGCTTGTCCTCCAAAACACTGAGGATCAAGTGTCCAAACAGTGGTTTAGAGTGGGTAAGGGAACATTGGAAAGGGAACTACTGCCCTGGAACTAATGTCCGTGGCAGGACTAGGAAGTTAGTAGGGGACATATGGGTTAGTAACTGAGGGGAGGATAAAATAAAGTTATTCATTTACAAACGCAGTCAGTCGCTGGTTTGATGCGAGGAGATATTTGTCTATGCGGAGTTTAAATAAATCAACGGTGCTGCAGTCTATAACGTCTCGGGGGGAAGCCCATTCCACAAGTTGACAACTCGATTGAAGAAGAAATTCTTAGATTCGTGTGAGTTAAAAGATTTACCAATAATTTTGCAACCGTTTCCCGGCGTGTAATTAGATTGGTCGATAGTGAAGTACTTACTACAGTTCATATTGTCGATGCCTTTGATGATTTTGAACACTTGAATTAAGTCACCTCTTAATCTGCGCCGGGTTAAAGGAAATAGATTTAATTCTCTAAGACACTCTTCGTATGGTTTGTTCTTTAGGCTAGGTATCATTTTGGTAACTCTACGTTGAACTCGTTCTAGCTTGTTTATGTCTTTTTGGTAATAAGGGCACCTGCATTGAATGCAGTATTCCAGAAGAGGGCGGACTAAGGAATTGTAAAGGGTTAGGATAACGTCTTTGGATTTATGCTCAAATGACCTGCCTATAAAGCAAATTATTTTGTTTGCCTTCTTAACAACTTCTGAACATTGTTGACTCGGTTTTAGGTTACTCGATATTGTTACTCCCAGATCGGTTTCTCTGTTTAGATTCTTAAGCTGAGTTCCATTCATCGAATAGTTTGCTTTCTCATTTAGGTATCCGATATGTAGTACTTTACATTTATCCGCATTGAAACTCATTTGCCAAATTTGGGCCCAATGTGACAATTTATATAGATTGTGTTGCATATCGTCAACTTGTTCTTTTGAGAGTACGCTATTTGCAATTTTTGTATCGTCAGCAAATTTTGAGATTGTACAGGTGAGACCCTCATCTATGTCGTTGATGTAAATTAGAAAGAGCATTGGTCCTAGTACCGATCCCTGGGGTACCCCGCTACTTACATTGGTCCATTTAGATGCCTTACCGTTTATGACTACTCTTTGCTTTCTGTCGCTGAGCCAATTTTCTATCCATTTCAACACACCGTCTTGTATTCCATGCGCTTTTAGTTTTAGCAGTAAACGTTTGTGGGAAACTTTGTCAAAGGCCTTTTGAAAATCAAGGTATATAATATCTACAGCTTTACTCTCATCGTAGAGGTTGAGGATATCGTGGAAGAAGTCTAAGAGGTTTGTTAAACAGAAACATTTTTTACGGACGCCGTGTTGAGTATCTTTAAGTATGTTATTTTCTTCTAAGTGATTTACGAGTCTGTCTCTTATGACCGTTTCTAGCATTTTACATACATGTGAGGTTAAGCTAATTGGACGATAGTTACTGGGTAGGGATTTGCTGCCTTTTTTTGATATCAGTGTTACGTTGGCTATCTTCCACTAATCAGGCATAGTTCCAGACTGCAAGGATTTATTGAATAGTAATGTCAGTGGTTTGGAGAGCTCCTCCTTAGCTTCCTTTAGAACTCTAGGCGAGATTGTATCAGGTCCAGGCGTTTTATTTACCTTGAGTTTATCTAAACATTTCAATACTTCTCTCTCTGTAACGGTGATATTGCTTAGAACATCTGCATTATCAATCTGAATCGGCGATGGTGTAGGGATATCACTGAGGTCTTCTGTTGTAAAAACTGATGCAAAGAAGGTAATGAGGGCATTACTCATTTGTACTTCGTCTTTGGTGCATTCGCCATTTTCATCGACTAACGGTCCAACAGTAACTGTTGAAGTAACTGCTTTTTTCTTTCTGATATAACTATAGAATTCTTTCGAGTTTGTTTTACTTTGATTCGCAATATGTAACTCTAGCGTCTTTTTGCTTTGCTCAATTAACTTTTTGGCTTTGCGTCGTAGCTCTACAAATTTCACCCGTTCTTTGTAATTTTGTGAGGATTTTAATCTATCCATTAGCAAATTTTTTAGCAAGCATGCAGTTTGAAATATCTTTATTCCACCATTTGGGCTTATTATTCTGGCCTGGACACCGTATTTTCGATGGTATGCAGTCTTGCACTGCTTTTAGGTAAGTGGTTTTGAATAACTTCCAAGATGTATTTATGTCGTTATTGTTAATTAAAAAGCTCCAGTCAGTTTCTTTAAACATAGCTCTAAGTTTATGAAAGTTTGCATTCTTGAAATTAGGGACTTTTTCGATGCTACTATTTGGTTCGTTACTAGTAATGTTTAAAGTGAAAGTTATCGTACGATGGTCGCTGTTACTGAATTCATCACCAACATTCAAATTCTCTATTAATTCTTCTTTTGTTGCAAGTACAATGTCAAGAACGTTATTACCACGGGTCGGTGTTCGAACAAATTGATAAAGCGAACTCTCTTGCAAGTTCGTATACAAGTCATGTCCGGAGTGTGAAGTAAGAGTATCGCCCCACTTGGTCACAGGTAAATTAAAGTCGCCAAAAATTACGGTATCTTGTGAGTTACTTACATCTGCAATTTGTTCGTAAATTTCTAGGTCAGTTTGCACTGATTGAGCTGGAGGTCTGTATATTAACGCAAGTATTGTTTTTGTACCTTTATTATTCTTTATTAGCACAAAAGATGTGTTGACGTTCACAATTTGAGGTTTTGACAAGAGGGTAGGGTTAAGACTTTCTTTGATATAAAGTAAAACGCCACCTCCATTTCGATTTATTCGGCTTTTCTCAAACATTACATAACCGGCAAGTGAATACTCTGCTAAAAAGTCTCTATCTTCTGTATTGAGCCAAGATTCTGTTATGCCAATCACATCATAATTTTCTGTAAACACTAGCTCCTCTTAATCTGAAAATTTATTGCGTATGCTACGAACGTTTGCATAGAAAACCTTTAAATTTGTTATTTTAGAACTCACGGAACGCTCTTTAACCCTTTATTAGCGGGCTAGGTGGTCTATTTTATGTACCGCCCAGCGGGGTGTTTTTAGCCAAAATAGGGTTGTTTACGTGATAATTGTCATGCCTAAAGCATAAAACAAGTATCTGTCTCTGAAAGGGCATAAACAGAGCTTTCCAATGACACCACAACGATCCTTGTACAACCTCTGGTTCTCTTGCAATTATTGCACAACACGAGTGCAAAAACCATGTAATTCGGTACTTTCCCTACATAATTGAGTATGTAGCGAGTGTGTGGGGGGAAGAGAGGGTGGTTTTCAGTTCAGTTGGCCCAGCGCGGTGTTGGGCGGCGGTCATAGCCTTACTACGCTCCTCACACCGCTCAGCTCTCTCTCTCTGCAACATTACGTGCTGAAAATGGCACACGACTTATGTTGTGAGCCGCCACATAGTCCAAATTTCTTTCACTCGACTTATGTTGCGCGCCGCTCTTTAATTTAAGTGTTAATAATATTGTTGGTTCTTGTCGGATCTACATGTATGTTCCTGGCTGTCCTCGGTCCTCGCTGTCTTCGGTCCTTATCGCTGGTGGGCCTCGGTTGCCTCTGTTTTTTTCTTGGCGTTGGATGATTTATGTCACTGCTGCTTCTTCTCGGATGGCGTTTTTTGATCCATGGCTGCGGACTGCTTCGTGTAGGAGACGACCCATGCGTGCTGAACCCACAGGGTTTAGATGAGTGCCATCCTTGCGGAACAGAGTAGGCTGGTTATAGAAATTATCCCAGAGGTTGATGAATTCAACTTCTTCCTTCAGACACAAATATTTTAGTCGGCTATTTGTGCTGAAGGCCTTGTCGTAGAATTTGTCAGGTGCGTCGATCTTGGGGAGAATGCCTGAGATGATGATATTCCTTGACTTGTTTTTGTAGTGCTGGATCATCTTGCGATATTTCTCCATCAACTCTTCGGATCTGGTGCGCATGATGTCATTTGAACCAGCATGGATGACAAAAAGGGTATTTTCGTTTGCATTCTTTGTGGTATCTTCGAAGGCTTCCACAATGTCGTCCAGTCCAGCTCCTGGAATGCAAAATCTTTTTCGTCGATTTGGGACTCTGTCGCAGAACTCTTCGACCTGTCCTCGTAGGATGGAATCCCCAACGAGCCTGGTCTCTTCTGGTTCGTCTTTCATCTCTACCAAGATCTCAAATCTGTTTGACATTGTGACTGGTAGATGAGACCTTTTCTGCGTTGGTCGTGCACCGTTCCTCACTGGTGTAAATCCAGAAATCTGAGGTGGCGAGGCTCTGCGTACAGGTCGGGGAGAGGAGTGGTTAGAACGGGGGCGAGGGGTTGGTACTGTTTGCGCTAGCAGGTTTCTTGCACGAGGAGTGGGGGAGAGACTAAGGTGAACAGGGCGGCTGTCCTGGTTTGATGTCGGCTCAGGTTCATCAGAAGCATCTGTTGCAGTGGCTACTGCAGGTGTTGGATTGTTGGCAGATGACGTTGGGGTGGTGGTGGATGCTGGAGTTGAAACAATTGGAGTTAGTGATACTCCAACGTTGAGTGTTACAAATTCTTGGAGTGATTCCAGCTTCCTGGTGAGGGCGTTGATCTTGTTGTGGGCTTCATCCATATTTTGCTGTCAAATCCTCTCGTTGCTGGCAGAGTCGGCAGACTTGTGGATCGGCAGGAGCAAACATGGAAGCACCAAACCTACCGGCGCAGTTGGTACAGGCACGAGGCATGGTGACGATCACTTTCTTCAGATCACTTCACTCACTTAAAAACACTTAACTCACTTTAAAAACACTAAACTCACTTTAAAAACACTTATCTCACTTTAAAAACACTTTACTCACTTCAGGTCACTTCACTTACATAAATAGGCCTAACCGAAAACACAAAATTTGAAATACGCACAAATAGGTTATCAGAGGTGATAGCCTAACCGAAAATTAAAACAAAACAAAATTAAATTTAAATACGCAGTGATAACCAAACCAAATTTTTGTTTATTTTTATTTAAACAGACAGGCCACCAGGGGTGATAGCCTAACCTAACCGAAAACAAAAATAACCAAAAACAAAAATTATGAAGTACCGGTACGCAGAAATAGGCCACCAGCGGTGATAGCCTAACAGAAAATTTAAAAATTTAAGTACGCAGAAATTAATAGGCCACCAGGGATGATAGCCTAGACTAACCGAAAACAAAAATAACCGAAAAAAAAAATTATGAAATACTGGAATGCAGAAATAGGCCACCAGCGGTGATAGCCTAACCGAAAATTTAAAAATTGAAGTACACAAAAATAGGCCACCAGGGATGATAGCCTAGACTAACCAAAAACAAAAATAACCTAACCTTAAACAAATATATATATATAACAGAATATGTAACTAAATATACAATTCACCAAATAGATTATATAAAAATAAAGTGTGACTGCACACAAGGGGTTAATATACTGTGTCAACAGATGGACCTGGTGTCGCTGTAGCCTAGTAAAGCAGTAGCCTACTCTTTTTAGATAAAAAAGTGTATCAGTCAAAGGTTACTACAAGATCGTGCAAGCAACAACTAAAATTACAGAGATATATACAGTAGCTACAATAGGATACTAAATACAATATCTACAAGAGTTAATAATAAAAAACAGATTGGCTGGCTATAGGCTAGGCTAGGCTTGGGTTAGGTTAAAAGCTTGGCAGGTTGGGTTAGGCTAGGTTAGTTTGTACAAATACCACCATTAGCTTAAAGTAAAATCAGTCTGAGGAGAAAAAGTCAAGAATATATCTAGGGGGAAAAGATAAATGAATGCACTTAGATTTGGTACAAAATTGTCTGGAATTTAATATGTATAATCCCCCAAAAAAGTTTGTTTACAAAATGGCGTCGGCGTTAGTCCCTGTAGGCGGGTTAGTTAGTAAACAATATTGTTTATTAGCAAATTAATATGCAAAGCTTTACTTACATACAAGGCAGTTGAATAGATAATTACTACAGTAGGTAATGGGTAAAATTAGGGGCTACGATTTGATATAAAATAGTAAGAGAGCGTTTGTTTACAAAACAAAACAAAACAATAGATGGTGCTAGTGGCGCCCTGTCCGAGCAAGAGTCTTGTGATAAACACAAAGTTTATCAGTCAATACACAGCGAAATATCGTGCAGTGTTACTTACTAAGCTAGAGGATGGTTAAACATGCTCTTAACCACCTTTCATGCACAAGAATGAAGAGGATGAGTAGTTAATACTTAAATTATGATCGATATCGTGAGAGCGTTGACAGAGCGTCTGCAGCGTCTGGCGGTAGCGAGCGAGTCAAAATGTGTACGATCCCCGCCGATGTGGGGTTTTTCTCTCCGCTCTTCAATTGCTGGAAACACTACTTACATCGGTGGAAAGACAACGGGCCAGGACGTCTCTCCGTCAGTCGTGGGACGTCATCTCCCGTTACGTCCAGGTCGTCCTGCACAGGGCTCCTTCCTTCCGTGAGGATGACGTCCGTGTGTTGTTGGGGATCCCACCTACCTCAGATGCAGCACGCCGTTCCCGCTCCCCTACTGTTCGTTACTCCCGCTCTCCTCATACGGCTCGTGGCTCCCCTACCAGGAGTTCGGGTCCGGCGGACGGGAGGGCGCATCCCAGGGAGCGGGCCCCCCCGCGTCATGATCTTCGAGTGCCTGCCTTCGACCAGTCAGTGACTTCGGGAGCGTCTGGCAGGAGGAAATGACGCCGATCACCCTCCCCTGCTGATCGACCCCGCCTTGCTTCTCCTCACCTCAGGATGAGCCCCCCACCTCGTTCGCTGGGTTCCACGATCTTCAGAGCCAAACGGCGTTCTGCCCCACCTGCCGAGGAGGTCGTTCTCCATCCTGCACCATCTTCTGCCACTGGTGGGGTGGAGTTCGAGCCTCTGCCTGCCTCCCAGCCTGTGAGGGGTCCCGGCCTCTTCCCTATGGCGGGCCCTGCTGTGGTGGTCCCGGCGGCGATGCCCTCCCTGCCTCCTCCTCAACCTGGATGTTCGGACGCCTCGATCCCTTGTGCCCAACCGTCTCCTCCCCGTCTCCCAGACCATTCAGACGATGTTCTCGAGATGGAGGTTGCGGACTTTGACAGGCTGGAGGACGAGGATGTGGGGGTCGACTCATCTTCGGACGGTGCAACCGATTCTGGTCGGGATGACCCCGCCGTGGAGGCCCATTACTCCCCCCCCCGTCCCCTGCGTTCTCCCCGCTCACGGACCATGATGCCCGAGGGCCCAGTGAGGCTGGTTCCATCTCTCCTCTACAGGCATCTATCCCTCCTGCTGCGGAGATGGAGTTCAGAGCGGAGTTGGCGTCCATTCGTCTCGAGATGGCTTCCACTAAGGCAGACATCCTCTCCTCTGTCACGGCGGCCATGGAGTCAGTGGTCTCTCGGTTTGGTACTCCGAACCCGGTACCTCTGCAGACTCTGATTGTGGCTCCTCTCCCGCCTGTTTCCGACCACATCCCATCTCGGCCTGCTCTCCCGGTCGTGGTACCGTTGACGTCCTCTGCATCTTCACCTGCACCTCCGACGCCACCTACGACTCCTCTCTGGCCCGTTGTTATCCCGGGCCAGGGTTTGGGGTTGTTCTCTCACCCACTCTCCGTGCCGCCTCTCTCCAAGTTTAAGATCCCCAAGGTCAAGATGCCATCCCTGTATGGAGATTCTGTGATCGCCTCCAACCCTGAGGGAGCGGTCAGCCTGCCGGCCGGAGAGCGGGCTGTGCCGGAGGGCTGGGCTATCCAGGTCAATGAGAAGAATGTCTTCAGGGCCATTACTCCACAAGGTCTGGTACCAGAGGTCGATGTGAGGGTATAGCCTAACCGGCAAGACATGAGGTATCTTTCCTATCATCCCTCGGTCTTACCTTACACTATCACCAAGCCCTGGGCTAATTACTCCCGCCAAGACCTGTCTGCGGATGTCCACGCCCTCTCTGCCATTTCAGGGACGCCGTACCTCCAGAATGTGCACGATCGGGGCGGGGTCCTGATGCTAGAGCTGCCGCACCTCTGTACGGGTGCCTGGGGAGAGTGGGTCCGTGAAGCGGTGGAGTTTGGTCAGTCCATGGCAGAGAGTCTGCCGGCCATCCCGACCATGGACTCATCCTTTCTGTCGGGCATGCTCTTTACCTCCTCGGGCTTCCCTATGCCTGTGTGGGAGTGGCTCAATGCTCCCAAACTGTCGGTGGGCCCCCTTCCGTGTTCCTTTTTCACGGCACCGGAGAAAGCACCATTGGAACGAGACTTCAAGTCCCGTCTGCGAGCGGCCCGCCAACTTTCAACTCTTCTTGCCCAGTTGGAACTGGCGCGGGTTCACCTCCGCCTTATAGAGTCCCTGGAATCGGCTGATCATCGCCAAGGATTTGAGCATGTCCGACAGATCGCCCTGCAGCTTGCCCTCAACCCTGTTCAGGACATCCGCCATTCCCTCTATGAAGCGACTCGTTGCCGTCAACAACTTCGAGTGGCTTTCTGCAAGAAGGCCCCTGCCGACGTCCGCAACCGCCTCCTCCTGGCTGTCCTTTTGACTCCTGGTCTGTTCCCTGAGGAGGGCTTGGCAAGGGGCTTTTCTTCTGGCGCAGAGCGACACCTACTCTGCTCAACGGAAGGTGGTGGCGAAGCCCGCTTCATCCTCCTCCACCCGCGGACGCGGGAGCAAGTCTGTCGCCGGCAAAGGGCGCCAGGCAAGAGGTTTGGCCAAGGGACTGGCTCCCAGGGGGCGTGGTGTACCCGCCTTCCGTGGCCGTCGGTCCCCGGATCGCTGTCCCCGTCAAGAGGGGATGCGGCGCTGGCAGACGCCAGGCCCCAGTTCCTCCACTGCTAGACACAGCCTGGAGGGGGATAGGCCGGAGCGCGAGGCCCGTCCATCGTTTCGGCGGGGCGGGGGGACGTCTGGGGGAGGACGTGGTGGCTCATCCCACTACGATAAGTCGAAGATGGGCTCCGCAACAAAAAACGCGTAGTTTTTCCTGGCCAGTCCCCTCTTCCCTCGCCCGACCATCTCGTTGAATCGGTGATGGGCCTGACACAAGGCGCCCGCACCGGTTTCTTCCGCCCCCACTACCGGCAATGGCCCCGCCGGTCGTGGGCACGTCGGGTGGTCAAGAAGGGTCTGACTTGGAGGTGGAGGTCCAGGCCTCCTCTCAGGTGCCCTCCCCGACAGCGATCAGTGTCTCAGGAAGTGGCCCAAGTAATCATGTCCATGCACGAGGAAGGTGTTATCAAGGAAATATCTTCTACACAAAAGGTATTTCTTTCTCGTGTTTTTCTGGTCCCATAGAAGGACTGCGCTGCTATGAACCCGGTGGTAGATCTCTCAGTCCTCAACTCTCACATTGTGCACACCCATTTCCGCATGCTCACCGTCAACCAGGTACGCCTGGCACTCAAGCCCTTGTCTTGGGTGGTCACCCTGGATCTGAAGGATGCTTATTGGCATGTGCCGATGGCTCCTCGGTTCCAGGGCTGCCTCGCACTGCAGTCGGGTCAACGGGTGCTCCAATTCACCAGACTACCATTCGGCCTCAACATAGCACCGCGGGTCTTCACCAAACTGGTAAAGCTGGCTCTGACCCCCTTGCTCTTACAAGGGATTCAGATCCTGTTTTACCTGGACGAGTGGCTCATCTCAGCAGACTCTCTCACACAATGTGTACAGGACACGCTCACTGTAGTCAGACATATCACAAACCTGGGGTTCAAACTCAACATTCCCAAGTCCTGCCTCTCACCGTCACAAGAAGTGACGTGGGTGGGCTTGCACTGGGATCTCCTAAGCGCCACCGTTTCCCAGAGTTGGGTGAATGCGGCGAAACTTCGAAGGAAGCTCTTTGTCGTGTTGCACTCGATCTCGATAACACGAAAAATCTGGGACTCCCTACTAGGGTCTTTGAATTGGGCGTCTCTGACCGTGCCCTTGTGCCGGCTCCGACTAAAACGCCTCATTCAGCTGGGCAACAGGCACTTCCCTATCTCGCCCCCTTACCGTTTGTGGATGGTACCGCGCTCAATACATCTTAGACTGACACACTGGGTCGCTCGGGGCACGCTCTCTGCGGCTGTGCCCTGGACTGCTCCTCCGCCGACCATCTGGGTAGACACAGATGCGTCGAGCGAGGTGGGGTGGGGCTATCAATCAGACATGGGACATCAAAACCACGGCAGGTGGTCGGGGCTCTCACACTTCCACATCAATGCCCTGGAACTGTTGGTACCGTTGTTCTTCCTGCGGGATCACGGACTGGCCCTCACGAGCAAGTCTGTGGCCTTCAGGATGGACAACATGTCCGCGGTTCATTGTATCCAAAAGCAGGGCTCCTCCAGATCTGTTGTTCTCCAAGACCTGGCGGAGAAATTGTTTTACCTGGCCGATCATTACAGCATCACCCTGCATGCGACTTACCTGCCCGGGACGGCCAATCTTTTGACCAAGGTCATTAAGACAAAGCGTTTTAGACGACCTCCTGGGGTCATCCGCAGGTGGACTTGTTCGCCTCCTCAGGGACGAACAAGCTGCCGGACTACCTCACCCGCTGGACTTGTACTCAGGCGGGGGGGCCGGGTGCCTTCAGCGAGGACTGGGGCAGGTGGCAGTCGATTTACGCTTTTCCTCCGCTCGACGCTCTGCTTATGTGCAAAGTCCTACACAGGCTGAGAGAGTACCGTGGCAAGGTTTGGTTAATCGCGCCCTTCTGGCCGGCCCAAGCCTGGTACGCTCAGCTGAAGCGATGGTGCCCGAGTCCCGTTCCCCTGTCTGTCTCAGACTTCCACTTGGGACAGATTGGAGACCTAGGGACCTCGTTGGCATTCGCATCGTGGATGTTTGTGAGGCAGGGTGGTTACCGAAATATGGACGTTGCTTGACTGATATGCTTAATCAGCACTGGACTAAGGCTACTTGGAAGACTTACGAGTCTCATTGGACTACTTTCACAAAATGGATCAATGACACCGAACAAACAGTTCCGTCGGTTGCGTTAGTTTTCCATTACCTTAATCACTTGTTTGGGACATGCACCTACATGTACAACACTATTAGGAACCACCTGTCCGCTATTAGGGAGCCTTTTGAAACCTTGACGGGTCTGGTGCTCCCTCACAAGGAGCTGTCTTTTTTTCATGAAAGCCTGCCTTAGGCTCAGACCGCCCCCGCACCAGATCCCGCCTCAATAGTCTCTGGCGAAGGCTCTAAGGCTCTTTACCTCACCCATCTACACCACTAACCCAACACCTGTTCATCTGCTTGATAAAACATTGTTTCTTTTAGCGTTGGCTACAGGAGAGAGGGTCTCGGAGTTGGCTGCCATGTCGAGGGCCCCGAATTGCATGAGTTTTTCGCCTTCTTTGGGGTCAGCCACTTTGGCCCCTTCTGTTCATTTTGTGGCCAAGAATCCACGTGAGGCGCACATTTTTAAGCCGTTTACTGTACCGGCTTTAAAATGTGGGAGCACGCATCATCCGCTATGCCCTTTAAGAGCCTTGCATACGTATGTGCGTGCCGCTGTGCCGACGTCAGGGACGGCGCTCTGGTTGGCCCCTAAAACAGGGACACGGTTAGGCAAACGGGCTGTGGGACTTCATTTACGTCATGTGATTCTTGCTAGTAATCCCCTTACGAAGGGTTCAGCGTGTTACAATATTGGTAATAATATTGTAAGCTAAATATATAATCTACAGGCGAGCCTATATCAAGGCATGGCTTCCTAAACCTCCCTTGACGACAAGAAGCATGTAACCAGACTCCCCCAATATATGTGAACCCCTATCCAGTGTGTCTCATTAAGAACCCGATATATATACCCATATCAACATGGTGGCAGCTGGGTAAGCAGTGTACGTGTGAATGAAGTACTGCTGACTAATTTCTACAGCTGAAATAGTGAGTTATCCTTGGATTTAACCTCAAAAAGTCGAAAGATATGAGTGACGTCATGGCATCTACTTCACAGCCTTTATTCGTCTGCAAGTCTGAGATTGGGCAAGCAGTGGCGTGGAGGCGTTACAAGAAGAAACTCGATCTTTACATCATCGGCAACGGTCTGAAGGGTAAGAGTGATGATATTAAAATAGCGAAATTGTTGACTGGAGGTGACATTCTGCTAGATATCTACGAATCTTTTGGCATAGAAGATGAATCTGCCCTGACTTATGCAACATTAATTGGGAAATTTGACAAGCATTTTTCACCAAGAGATGAGCAGCTGATGGCGAGGTACAACTTTCATGATAGCATGCAAAGGAAAGATGAATCCTTGGAATCTTTTATCACTAGGCTGAAGACTTTGGTAAGACACTGTGGATATGGAGAACTTCAAGATGAACTTCTGAGGGATACAATTGTTTTTGGTTGCCAAGAGGATACACTTCGGGGAAAATTCTTTAGGGAGGATAGCCTAACTCTAGATGTTGTACTTAAGATGTTCTGACATACGGAGCCCTGTATGTTAATTTAAGAGTTAGAATTAGAGTTGAAGGAGCCCACTACCCAAACGGTGAAGCAGACTAGCGAACGAGCGAGTGGGCAAACCATCTCGCCCCATACCAGCATGCTAGCCTTCACACCTCGATGACCGATGCTATGACGTATGATCGACGCCAGGAGCTGTGAATGGACCTCGCACCTGTTATGTGATTCGAGGAGCTATGATTGGCGCCGGCACCACCCGCCGCCTCCTGATTCGTTCCTACACCATCATTGTTTGGTATATAAGACCCGAGTTGTGGGCATTCAAATCAGTCTCATTTGGAGTTGGGGAAGGTGAACTTGCAGCTGGAGGAAGACGGGGTGAAGTATTATAATGGGATTGTGACTGTCAGTCAGATTATATAAATGTGTGTTAAGTGTGTTCGGTGTAAACACTTATGTTATGTTGGTTAGTGAGATATGTGATTGGGAATTAACGTGAACACTATTATTATGTGTTTAACTATTTAATTGGGAATTAACGTGAACACTATTATTATGTGTTTAACTATTTAATTGCGAATTAACGTTAACGCTACTATTTATGTACTTAACTATTTTAGTTGACTAACTTGTGGACTAAAGCAACTCTTTAAGTAATTGGGTTATGATGAAAGTAATACTATTGTTTTATATTAATACTTACGAGTTCTTTCATCTTCTTTGAATTAAGCTTACATTGCTTAATGGTGCTTAGTACGGTGATGCTATTGTCTCGTATTAGTAATATCGCCTTAGACTAACATGGCTGTGTTAATATTACTTCTAGTGATTTTCTAAGCTGAAGAAAATTCTTTTGCTTCAAAATATTATATTTTGCTTTTCATATTATTTGAGTGAGACCTGAATCGAATCTATGAAACGATCCTGTAACTTTATTTACTCATAATCAAACCTCAATGTTACGTGGTTAAGAAATACATTTAACTAATTATTAAATATATATATCTAACTTTTTATGTGACTTTGATATTACTCCTGATGATAATAATAATATAATACTATTAACGTAAGACAAGAACCAAGAATAATTACATTAAATATAAATAAAAGGACATATAAGAAAACTATCTATTCATTTCAAAAGGATAAGAGACAGAAATATTCTTACTTTAATATTTATCTTCCAAGACTTTTTATAAAATTAATAGTCCTTCTTTAGCTATAACTTATTCGGTTCATAACCATAGCCTACTAAGCTTCGGTTAAATAATAATTCTTTATAAATACTACATGACTTTAATTAGTTTCAGTATTTTTCATAATTAAAGAGTATCAGTCATTAAAGGATATTAAGTCCTAAGATCCAAAAGGAAAGGAAGCAACAACAGGAAATTATTTTATTAGATTTTACTTTTGTTTTGCCTTCAGCTGACTGATACCTTAATATATATCTCTGTGCTATCTAGATTCATCAAGTTAACCACCTGAGGATCAAGATACGTAACAGAAGAGTGGCGACCTCGCCAAGGATTCGTTTCATACAGTTTCACTCAGTTTCATTAACGTTTCACTACTTAAAAAACAAATATTAATCTGCCTCTGGTGCCATCACTGTATATACTGACCATCACCCCTTAAAATTTTTGCATAGGTTCCAAAATAAAAACCAACGACTGACCAGGTGGAGTTTGTTGCTGCAGGAATACTCCCTGGATGTCAAGCATATTAAGGGGGTCCAAAACGTGCTAGCCGATTGCCTATCACGTATCTATTAAAGATTACATTTACCAGGTTGGCCTCTTACAGCAGTAAGTTTAATTTAATGAGAGGATTTTGGCAATTAGCTCTCCCTTGTAGCGAGGTAAATATCATGCTTTTGTAGTGCGCTTTTAAGCCTTCAGCTGTGAGATGCCTTGCAGTTCGAATAACGCTCCAGCTACGTTCCGGCTATGTTCTGATGTGGTACCTGGAGACGTTGCCTACTTTGGGTGATATCCTTATTATATCCTCATTATAATCTTGCTGTTGCCAATCTGGTGGTGAATCTATTTATGTATTATGTTTAATATTATGTACTATACTCCTTAAACTCTTTTCTAGGGGGGAGGTCTGACATACGGAGCCCTGTATGTTAATTTAAGAGTTAGAATTAGAGTTGAAGGAGCCACTACCCAAACGGTGAAGCAGACTAGCGAACGAGCGAGTGGGCAAACCATCTCGCCCCATACCAGCATGCTAGCCTTCACACCTCGATGACCGATGCTATGACGTATGATCGACGCCAGGAGCTGTGAATGGACCTCGCACCTGTTATGTGATTCGAGGAGCTATGATTGGCGCCGGCACCACCCGCCGCCTCCTGATTCGTTCCTACACCATCATTGTTTGGTATATAAGACCCGAGTTGTGGGCATTCAAATCAGTCTCATTTGGAGTTGGGGAAGGTGAACTTGCAGCTGGAGGAAGACGGGGTGAAGTATTATAATGGGATTGTGACTGTCAGTCAGATTATATAAATGTGTGTTAAGTGTGTTCGGTGTAAACACTTATGTTATGTTGGTTAGTGAGATATGTGATTGGGAATTAACGTGAACACTATTATTATGTGTTTAACTATTTAATTGGGAATTAACGTGAACACTATTATTATGTGTTTAACTATTTAATTGCGAATTAACGTTAACGCTACTATTTATGTACTTAACTATTTTAGTTGACTAACTTGTGGACTAAAGCAACTCTTTAGGTAATTGGGTTATGATGAAAGTAATACTATTGTTTTATATTAATACTTACGAGTTCTTTCATCTTCTTTGAATTAAGCTTACATTGCTTAATGGTGCTTAGTACGGTGATGCTATTGTCTCGTATTAGTAATATCGCCTTAGACTAACATGGCTGTGTTAATATTACTTCTAGTGATTTTCTAAGCTGAAGAAAATTCTTTTGCTTCAAAATATTATATTTGCTTTTCATATTATTTGAGTGAGACCTGAATCGAATCTATGAAACGATCCTGTAACTTTATTTACTCATAATCAAACCTCAATGTTACGTGGTTAAGAAATACATTTAACTAATTATTAAATATATATATCTAACTTTTTATGTGACTTTGATATTACTCCTGATGATAATAATAATATAATACTATTAACGTAAGACAAGAACCAAGAATAATTACATTAAATATAAATAAAAGGACATATAAGAAAACTATCTATTCATTTCAAAAAGGATAAGAGACAGAAATATTCTTACTTTAATATTTATCTTCCAAGACTTTTTATAAAATTAATAGTCCTTCTTTAGCTATAACTTATTCGGTTCATAACCATAGCCTACTAAGCTTCGGTTAAATAATAATTCTTTATAAATACTACATGACTTTAATTAGTTTCAGTATTTTTCATAATTAAAGAGTATCAGTCATTAAAGGATATTAAGTCCTAAGATCCAAAAGGAAAGGAAGCAACAACAGGAAATTATTTTATTAGATTTTACTTTTGTTTTGCCTTCAGCTGACTGATACCTTAATATATATCTCTGTGCTATCTAGATTCATCAAGTTAACCACCTGAGGATCAAGATACGTAACAATGTGTACTGCCTATGAAACTTCAAGGAGATCAATGACAGCATTTCGAAGTGACAAGCAGGAGTCTCTACACAAACTCAGTGCAAAACCCAAGAAGAAGAGTAATCCACAAACAACAAAGACTGAGCCTAACCTCACGCAGTGCGACTGGTGTGGTTTAGCACATTATTGGGGTAAGAAGAACTGTCCTGCAACTGATGCCAAATGTCATAAATGCAAGAAAACGGGACACTATGCCAAGAAATGTCCAAGTAATGCAGCGACCGGCGGAGCACCAAGAAGCGCAGCGACAGGAGGCAAAAAGAAGACATCGCGCAGAGTCCATGCGGTAGAAGATGGAGACACAGAAGAAAGCGACGACTCAGAAGATAACTCAAGAGGACGGGAATACATCATGAACGTATCGACCGGATCCAGAGGAAAACACATAATGGCTAATCTCATGGTAAACGGTAATAAAGTGAAGTTCCAGATCGACAGCGGGGCAAGTGTGAATGCCATTCCAAGTCATCTGGTACCGGACACAGAGCTACAGCCGTGTGAGTCAACTCTTCAAATGTGGAACTCTACTACAATTCAGCCGTTGGGAAAGTGTAGGATTGATGTCCGCAACTGCAAGCAACCACAAAGGTACTATTCTGTTGAGTTTGTTGTTGTAAAACAGGTTGTTACACCAATTCTTGGTAAGCGAGCGTCTGAGAAGATGGGATTCATCACAGTTAACTATGAAAACATCTGTGCAATGAATGACATCCTAACAGACTACGAAGACATATTTGCTGATGAAGTTGGCAAGATACCAGGAAATGTTCATCTAACAGTGGATGAGTCGGTGCAACCTATTGCAATTCCTTCATGTAGAGTACCATTGAGCATCAAGTCGAAGGTTAAAGAGAAACTGGAGCAGTTGGAGCAGGAAAATGTCATTACTAAGGTCGACGAGCCTACAGAATGGGTACGTCGAATGGTAGCAGGAACCAAGAAGTCGGGGGATCTGAGAATTTGCATTGACCCTCAAGCTCTGAACAAAGCACTCATAAGAGAGATGCACCCTCTACCGGTAATCGACGACATTCTGCCTGACCTTGCAAAAGCCAAAGTTTTCTCCAAGCTTGACCTCAAGAATGGCTACTGGCACTGTGTGTTGGATGAAGAATCACGCAAGCTGACAACATTTCAAACACTGTATGGGAGATACAGGTGGAACAGACTTCCTTTTGGTCTGGCTGTAAGCAGCGAAATTTTTCAGAAGAAGCTACAATTGGTTCTGGATGATCTACAAGGCGTAATTTGTGTTGCTGATGACATTTTGGTCTTTGGAGTTGGTGACACTGATGAAGAAGCTGCAAGGGATCATGACTCAAAGCTGAGAAACCTACTGGACAGATGCCGAGCAAAGGGTCTGAGGCTGAACAGAGCAAAGACTGAGCTTGGTAGTACAGAAACCACATTTCTAGGTCACAAGATCTCGCGGGTGGTCTGATGGCTGACCCAAAGAAGATTGAAGCAATCGTGAAGATGCAAGCACCAGAGGATGTGACTGCAGTACGACGACTGTCTGGAATGGTGAACTACTTGAGTAAATTTGTACCCAGTCTATCGGATGTCATGGAGCCTATGAGGAAGCTGACCCATAAGGACACCGAGTGGAAGTGGACAAGAGAACACGATGAGGCGTTCAAGAGGACCAAGAAGATGATGACCCAAACACCCATCTTACAGTACTACAACCCAGAGCAAAAGTTGGAGATTCAATGTGATGCATCTCAAAAAGGTTTAGGAGCAGCGTTACTTCAAGAGGGTAAACCAATCGCATTTGCAAGTCGAGCACTGACTGACACGGAAACACGATATGCGCAGATAGAGAAGGAGACTTTGGCAATCGCCTTTGCACTGAACAAGTTTCATCAGTATTGTTTTGGGAGGACGACGACAATCCAGAGCGACCATAAACCTCTAGAAGCTATCCAAAATAAGCCGTTGTCAAGTGTACCAAGACGACTGCAAGGGATGTTGATGAGGATATTACAGTATGATGTCGAGATTGTTCACAAGAAGGGCAAAGAAATGTATCTAGCCGACACTCTATCAAGAGCTTATCTGCAAAACACAAGAGATATGCAGGAAGAGGTGTTTGAACAGATCAACATGACAGACTACGTACCCATCCGAAGTGAACGATTGCAAGAAATCCGTCGAGCAACTGAGGAAGATGAAGCATTGCAACTATTGAAGGAGATAATTCTCAAAGGATGGCCAGAAGACAAGAGTGAAGTAGAGACCATACTGAAACCATACTTTAATGTACGAGCAGAACTGTCATTTCAAGATGGATTGATCGTCAAGGGAGAACGTGTTGTAATTCCTACCAGTCTACGTCAGAAGATGAAGTCCGCTATACATTCGTCACATATGGGAGTTGAAGGTTGTCTACGACGCGCAAGAGAATGTTTGTTATGGCCAGGAATGAATGCAGAGATGAAGCAATTCATTTCAGAGTGTGAAATTTGTAACACATACTCTACAGCTCAACAAAAAGAACCTCTGATGACTCCTGAGCAAACCAGCCGACCATGGGAGAAAGTAGGTGTAGACCTTATGACAATCAAGAGTCACACCTATCTTGTTACAGTGGACTATTTCAGTAATTTCTGGGAAGTTGACTACCTGGAAAACACTAAGTCAAGCGCTGTTATCAGGAAGTTGAAGGCGCACTTTGCAAGATATGGACTGCCAAATGTACTAGTTAGTGACAATGGTCCGCAGTTCAGCAGTGAAGAATTTCAAGAATTCGCGGAGAAGTATGACTTTGAACATCGAACGAGCAGCCCACATCATCCCCAGTCTAACGGTAAAGCAGAATCAGCGGTCAAGACGGCGAAGAAACTAATCAAGAAAGCTGTCGAGAGTGGTGAAGATCCGTTTTTGGCGATTCTAGACTACAGAAATACGCCGATGCAAGATTTGGAAGAGAGTCCAGCGCAACTCAACTTTGGTCGACGTACGAGGACGTTACTGCCGACTACTAGCAAGTTGTTGGAGCCGAAAGGAATTATGTTGGAGCGAGTGAAGCGGAAGAAGATGCTGAAAGATCTCAAAAGCAAGAAGTACTACGACAAAGGTTCGAGAGTTTTGGAACCATTGGTTGAAGGTGACGTGGTGCGAATCAAGCCAACATCACTAGGCAAGAAGAAGTGGGAACGAGGAGTTGTAAATAGGAGATTAGAGGAGCGATCGTATGAAGTGGAGACAGAAAATGGAGCGATAAAACGAAATAGAGGTCATTTACGGATGACAAGTGAAAATGCTGACATAAGAAATAATGGAAAAGTCACTAATACAGACATCACCACAACCATTAGATCTACAGATAGGAATTATACAGACATATGTGTTCCAGTCTACACAAACAACAGACACGTGAGAGACATACACGGTAGACTTGATGAACCTGTCACTACACATGAGAACAGGACGAGCGTGAGACGGAACAGGAATGTATTACCTACCAGGTACCGAGAGTTTGACATGACTAGGTAAGAGTACAGTACTGGTATGACTGATTGCATGTCTGACTAACAGTCCAATACTGGTATGAGATGAGGCACTGGCAGAAATGTAAATGCTGGATGAGAATGTTACAGGATGAGAAAGATTATCTAAATGGAGTAAGTGAGTGAGAATACGACTGAAGCCACTGAATGAGGAGTAACCTAACATTACAGTCTGAATGATAAAGGTTTTGTAATGTGAATGGGAGTGTAAGGATATTATAATGCAGATCGGTATGCAAAGAAATTGTAATGCGAAAGGAAAGAGATTGGATGATTTTGAGTACGGTACTGGGTATCAGGATCTATAAATTTAAGTCAATCATATAACCTTTGTTACTAATTTACTAATCCTGCATGATATAACCAATAACTTTGCATGAAACATTTTGTAATTTTCAGAACATTGAATATTAATGTTCTAATGAACTAACTTTACTAATATACCAACAATTAGTAATCCCATATAATCTCATAAAATAAATTCTTTATGTTTAGTTGGCACAAGGGTATACAATATATTTTTGTATCATAATTATGTATTCACTATTTGTGGATATTCTCATGTAGAACAGTATTATCAACTAATAATTCACCTACCTCACCTAGTCTTGTAATACCATATCAATAGATTTGACTAATATACCTCATCTACTTCATATCTCAAATTTACATACTAATAGATTAATCTTCTAACAAAATTTATCACATTCCATACTGTACTAAAACACTAATTACTGTACCGGTAACATACTGTATACAGTACAGTACCAGTAACAACAAATCATAGTACTGTACAATTTTATAAATCATATTGGTACTATTATTACTCTAGCTCATGTGCCATAATAGAATAAGCATTACTTAATAATCCTAGGGGACCTCAAAATGTCAAAATATAATTATTCTTATAATACCAATTTCACTGGTAGCTATCTTCTCAAAAGAGAGAGGATGTTACAATATTGGTAATAATATTGTAAGCTAAATATATAATCTACAGGCGAGCCGATATCAAGGCATGGCTTCCTAAACCTCCCTTGACGACAAGAAGCATGTAACCAGACTCCCCCAATATATGTGAACCCCTATCCAGTGTGTCTCATTAAGAACCCGATATATATACACATATCAACACAGCGCATTATATCCGCTCTTATGCGGCGACAGTGCGGTTTTTACATAACTCTTCACTATCGGACATAGCCGACACAGGGTTATGGTCCTCCTACAGCACTTTTGTCTCATCGTACCTGTCCATGTCCACTGCCAGGCCAGGTGTGCCTTGTGTTGCGTTAGGCCAATGTGCCACGTGAATCATCTCCATCCTGTATCTCTTCTCATCCCATACTGTATTTCCTTCCTTTCCCTACACTGGGGGGGGGGGGGGGGGTGTCATTTTGTATACTTGTACAATTCCTTTCTCTCTTTCATTTTACATGTATGTACTCTATGTTTAGTATTAAGGATATAAATATCTCTTACTTATTTACATATGGACTAAAAAAAAAATAAAAAAAAAATGTCTAGGGTTACTTGTTTGGTATGCCAATGCCTCATACCCGGTTTTGTAATAATTAAAGTGTGTCCTTGGAGATCATCCACCTACTGTGCAATGCCTTAAGGTTCTTGTCCTACTGTACAATTGACTTCATTCTTCCCAGATTGGTGTGCCATTCACAGGTCGACATGACCTATTCCTTGCCCTGCTTCGGCACTTTTAGACCTTAGACTGATACTTGTAACATGTACTTTCTTAATATGCACCGTACTGTTACGCTCTTTTTCCAATAAACTGATTTGTTTATTTGTGTCTTTTCTTCGTCCTCTGCTTGTGCTACGGCTTGGGGTATAAGGTTTCTTGGATGTCCGCCTCCAATTTGGGATTCAAGCCCTACGTTGGAAACGTAGAGACTGCTACTAAATTGGGAGGTTTGACGACCTCCCTTATAACCAAATAAGGAAAACCTCTTATTTGGTAGCAGTCTCGAAGTATCCAACGACAGAGTATCCCGCCCTCATGCCGATCCCCTGCCTATCCAATTTAAACTGATTACTTGATACCTCAATACTTTGGCAGGTCCTGGCGCAGGCTCATAGAAAATGGAGCATGGCTTAGAGGAGAGCAGCTAGATTAAATGGGTAACTATAACAATTCTTTCTCTCCTTCGCTTTCCCTTCCTTCTTTAGTCGTCTCGGAGTGTGTACAACATGCCTAGTAGTGAATTGAGGTGCAACTCTAGAGATTATTTGGTACTTCGCGCGAGTACTGATAAATCGGCCCGCTGTGGTAGCGGCTGAGATCATAAGCCCTACGTTGGATACTCCGAGACTGCTACCAAATAAGAGATTTTCCTTATTTGGTTATAAGGGAGGTCGTCAAACCTCCCAGTGTGACCCATGGTAGAGCAAGGAAATAATCTGATTATTATCATACGATTGTGACACAATTTGTATAAGTCTACCCAACATTGTCATGTTTAACAAATAAGTAAAAAGGAAACAAGCAACAACAGATCTACTGATCCTTACAAGGCTGCTTGTAAATATGATTGCAAAAGAGCAGATACACATATAATGATATGGAGTAAAATAAGTCCACATATAACGTCATTATCACCATATAAGGCATTGTTTTTTCTTCTTCTGTGTTAGACACATTATACTTGCGTGACCCGCCATCGAATGTTGTCATATTTGATAACTTGCATCTACTATTGGCCTATGTTATATAACCTGTTTAAAATCCATATTATCATTTGGTGTCACATAAGTCGTGGGGATAATATGCTATAATTAATGATACAGTATAGATTGTCGCCTCCTCATATAACTTCAGAAAGCTACCTTACATTTGTTATTTTTTAAAATTTACTATTTATATTAAACTAATACAGCATTGTCTTTTCTTTTATATGCTGTGTGTTATGTATTGCCTTAATTAAACTAATTGCTGGTGGGATAGAGTTAACTATTATTAGTGGGTATATGTGACTATTTATTTGTACATAGGAAGGCCTTTAGGAAGTAAACTAACTTCGGGGAACATACTTTGTGTTCAGAGTGTACTGTAGCCAAGTGGCGTCAAGCGCACACGTTCCCCCCCTCTTACCTTGTTTAAGCATCTCTCTGGCAGACGTATGATTAGTCTTTATATAATTCGTGATTTAATGTTTTACTCTTCATTTATATATTTTAATGAAGTATTCTATATAATTATTAGTTGAGTTAAGTTGTTTGATTGGAGAGAGAGTAGTTGTATTTTAGTCCAGTACGATAACTTTACTGACCATGCAAGGACTCGATAGAAAATAGGATTTGAGAAACTTCAGTTCTCCTCACGCCTCTGCTTCGCCAAGACCTCCCCATGGGTCATCCTGAGTTTGTCCTGCCTTGTATAACTATCTCTCTATAGATAAGTATTATTATTTTGTATTGTATGATTATGTTGTATTGTGTGAATGTAAGGATAGATGTATAAAGTGTAATTTATATGTAAATAATATCCATACTTTTAAACTATCTTTTCATCCATACCTCCCTTATTTATTTTCATGTAGCCTACTATCTTTCACTTTCAAATTAACTTAAAGATTTAAATACCTTAGATATTTTTGTGGTTCCTTACATATAAATCCTATAGGATTTAAGAAAGCATAAATTATTCTACTGACATTTAACGTAAACTTAATAATATCAATTATATGATTCTGATTGACTTGTATAGCAATAGGGTAATATAATAGTAGGGTTTCGCTGGAGGATAATATTAACCTTGCAGTCTAGTTTTGGGTGGTTAACTTCCATTCTTATAATACCACGGTGATAAGTTGTGTTGCCATTTCATTGGAGTTAATCATTTATTCATGGTGTTGTGGGTTTGAACCCTAGTCCATAACATTATATGGGGGCCTGTCCGGGATTACCTTTTTGCTTTTATACAAGTTAATTATTTTATAAGTGGTCAACTATGAATACTTATGCTTTTGTGTGTCCTGTTTTGGTGTGAATGATTTTCTTTGTTTTGTGCACTCCTGAACATCTCCCTTCTAAGACTGTTTGCTCTGTTTAGATTTCACTATGGAGTTTAACTTCGATGAATTTGTTGATAAACCTTCTTTGAGTACCTTGACTGTTTCCCAGATAAAGAAAACTGACTGGATTGCATTAGCCATCAAATATGGAGTTGCTCACAAATCCAGTATGTCTAAGGCTGAGGTAAAGAAGCGCGTGATCGATAAATTGGTAATTGATGATTTGCTACCACTTGAAGCCTATAGTTTGTGCGATGGTGATGGAGGTAGCGCATCATTGCTTATGATTAAAAAGATGGAATTAGAGGATGCAGAAAGACAGAGAGCATGAAAGAGGAATGAAAGCTCAAGAAAATGCTCAAAAAGAGCAAGAGAGATTACATGAACTTGAAGTATTGAGACTGAAGAGTGAAGAAAGTGTGAAAGACAGAGAAGTGAATACAAAGAAATCTTTCTCTGATCTAGGAAATCAGTTGAAATTTATGCCAAAATTTGATGAAACTGATATTGAGAATTTCTTCAATCTCTTTGAGCGTGTAGCAAACCAGCTTAAATGGCCAAAAGACCAGTGGAGTTTCTTTTCCCAAACTGCTTTCATAGGTAAAGCAAAGTTGATTTACGCTAATCTCCCTAGTGATAGCATACCTTATGATGATCTAAAAAAGACTATCTTGGAGGCTTATGACCAGGTTCCTGAAACCTATAGACAGAATTTCCGTAATCTAAAGAAGGAAGAGAAACAAACTTATCTGGAGTTTGTCAAAGAAAAGGAAAGGCACTTTAATGCTTGGTTGAGGGCCAGTAAAGTAACTACTTTTGAACAACTCTGTCAGCTGGTTGTGTTAGAAGAAATTCTCCGCAAAGTTCCATATTCCTTGAAATTGTATCTACAAGAGAGAGAAGTTACTAATGTAAACAAGGCAGCCACTTTGGCTGAAAATTACAGATTGACTCATGGTGACTCTTTTTTCAGGCAGAAGCAGAAGGGGACTGACTCGTCTAGGAGTACTAGTGTCTCTAGCGGCAGTTTCCGAGGTGGTGGTGGAACTCTTGTAACAGGTGATGGGAATGGTTCTGGTGGCTCCCAGCCATCTACTAAGGTTACTTCTGGGAGCACTGTATCTGGTAAGACTGAACCAGGTAAAACCCCAAACTCATCCAAACTTACTTTGATTTGTGCTTATTGTAAACAAACCGGTCATCACATTAGGGACTGTCCTAAGCTTAAAGGCAGGGAAAGACGCCCAGAACAAGTTCTGTCTACTTCTAGCATTCCTTCTAACTTGCCTACCAGTGAACCAGCTACTTCTAGTTCTAACCAAACTTCTAAACTGGCTGTTTTGAGTGCCTGTCCTAATAACCCCACAGAGACTCAAGACAGTGTTCTAGCTGGTAGTGACCTTCCTAGCTGTTCTGGTGATCAGTTTCAACCCTTTCGTTCTATAGGAACAGTTTCTTTTTCTGACACTTCCACTAAATATCCTATTCAAGTACTTAGGGACACAGGAGCCTCTCATAGCCTCATGTTAACAGGTGTGGTGCCTGATTTGGAGGACTGTTATTTGGCCCAGAGTGTTCTGATCAATGGAGTTAGTGGGTGTATTACTGTTCCTCTGGCTAAGGTTTATTTGAATACTGAGTTAGCTAGTGGGTACTTCACTGTAGGAGTTCAAGAGTCACTACCTGTGAAAGGAGTGAACTTTCTGTTAGGGAATGACCTTCCTACATTAGCCATACGAAGAAACGTTGCATCCCTTGCATTATTCTACAGATATTTTCACAGCAATTGTTCCGAGGAACTTGCTTCAATTGTGCCGCCTCTCCACATCTTTCCCCGTAGAACTAGGGCAGCTGAGAGCGCCCATGAATTTACACTTTCTCCTCCACAATGCAGAACTTCTGCTTATCAGAATTCATTTATCCCCAGAGCTACTACTCTTTGGAATTCACTTCCCTCGAATTGCTTTCCACAAACTTACAATCAACAAATGTTTAAATCCAGTTGTTACAAACATTTTATGAATGGAGGATGCCTTTAGGCACATGGACCTTTTTGTTTTATCTGTGTTTTTCCTTCCTCCGTTCATTGTCTCTTAAAAAAAAAAAAAAAAAAAAAATATTGCAGGTGGAAAAGTTGTACCTGACCCCATTGTAGTTTCGTCTCCCTCATTATGTAATAACACAGAAAAGCTGGAAAAGGACTATCCTTATTTGTTCCCTTCTTGTGTAATGACTAGGAGCATGGCAGCTCAAGATGGAGGGAGTACTTCAGTGAGTTGCTAAATGAAAGGAATGAAGAGCCAGCAAACATAGCTGGATATGGTATGGGAGGGAGAAGAAGAGAAGTAGTGGAGGAGGAGGTGGGGATCAGGAGGTCAGAAGTGTGGGAAGCCATGAAAAGAGTGAAGTTGGGGAAAGCACCAGGAACAGATGGAGTGTGTGGGGAAATGTTGAGGTATGGTGGTGAGACAGTGATAGAATGGGTATGGAAAATGTGCAAACTAGCATGGGAGAAGGGGAGTGCACCCGATGACTGGAAGACTGGCATAATAGTCCCCCTATATAAGGGCAAAGGGGAAAGAGGAGTGTGTGGTAACCACCGAGGAATATGTCTTCTAAGCGTAGTAGGGAAGGTATACAGTAGGGTAGTGATTGAGAGAGTGAGAGTGAGAACGGAGAAATGGATAGGCGACGAGCAGGGAGGTTTTAGGAAGGGAAGAGGATGTGTAGATCAGATTTTTACCCTGAATTGTGTTGTGGAGAAGTGTCTGGAGAAGAAACTAAAGGTGTATGTTGCCTTTATGGACTTGGAGAAGGCCTATGACAGAGTGGATAGAGAAGGTTTGTGGAAAGTACTTAGAATATACGGAGTAGAGGGCAAGTTGCTGAAAGCAGTGAAGAGCATGTATGAGGGTGCAAAGGCGGCAGTATGTGTGGAGAGTGAGCAGAGCGAGTTCTTTGACCTGAATGTTGGTTTGAAACAGGGGTGTGTGATGTCCCCATGGTTGTTTACTGTATATATGGATGGAGTCATGAAAGAAATACTATCAAGAGCAGTGGATGTTGGTGTATCGCTGAAAAGGGAGGGAATTGAGTGGAAGCTACCTATACTGCTGTTTGCGGATGATACAGTTCTGATGAGTGATAATGAATGGGAGTTGCAGGGTCTGGTAAATGAGTTTGGAACAGTGTGCGAAAAACGGAATTTGAAGGTAAATACGGGGAAGAGCAAGGTTATGGTCTTCGAAAGGGGTGAAGTCACAGAGTGTGAGGTGAAGCTGAACGGTCAGGCTATGGAGATCGTCAACTCTTTTAAGTATCTGGGCAGTGTGTTGAGTAAAGATGGGACTATGGATGAAGAGGTGCGGGAGAGGGTACAACAGGGGAAGAGGGTTGTAGGAACGCTAAAAGCAGTAACAAGAAATAGGGTGGTCAGTATGGAAGTGAAGAAGTCCTTGCATGACAGTGTGGTAATCCCGACACTGACTTACGGAAGCGAAGCATGGACGTTGGTTGAGAGACTCAGACAAAGAGTGAGAGCAGTGGAAATGAATTACTTAAGGAGTGCGTGCGGAGTTACATGGAGGGATAGACAGACTAATGAGGAAGTAAGAAGGAGGTGTGGTGTGGAGGTAGATGTGCTGGAAAGTGTGAAAAGGAACAACTTGAGATGGTTCGGCCATATGGAACGTATGGAAAGCGAGAGAATGACTAAGAGGGTGTACGAGAGCGAGGTGGAGGGACAGAGGGGGAGAGGTAGACCGAATATGAGGTGGAAGGATGGAGTGAGGAACTACATGAACGAAGGCGGTGCTGGTTGGGGGGAGGGGCGTCGACTGACTGGGGACAGAGGTGCATGGGGGCGGTTCGTTCGTGGCCACCCCTTCGGGGATCATGGCGTCAGGCAATAGATAGATAGATAGATGGCAGCTCAACAGAATGACAGTAATGATAGCACTAATTCTGTAGGTGTTGATCTCTCACACCTATTTTCTGATAATGACCCTTCTCAGGTGTTAGCTTCTCCAGAGGAACTAAGTAACGTACCAATTGATTCTAACACTCTTAAAGAAGCCCAGGTAAATGACTCTGAGTTAGCACCATTCTTTGACAAGGCTGTCGAGGATTCTGAGTTAGTGAACTTTCCCAAATGCTTTTATGTGAGGAACGGTATCCTAATGAGAAAATACAGACCTCCTAAAGTACCAGCTAATGAAACTTGGCAAGAATACCACCAAGTGGTTATACCTACTATGTTCAGATCTCTTATCATATCAGTGGGTCATGACTTCAGTGGTGGACATTTAGGTGTTAACAAAACTTATACCAAAATCTTCAAGGACTTCTTCTGGCCTAACATGAAGCAATCTGTTGCCTACTACTGTAAAACATGTCATGGGTGCCAAATGGCTGGAAAACCAAATCAGCCAATAAAACCTGCACCATTAAATCCAATTCCAGTGACAGAGGAACCTTTCAGTAAAGTAATCATTGATTGTGTTGGTCCCTTGCCTAAAACACGCAGTGGAAATGAGTATTTGCTAACAGTTATGTGTTCTACCACTAGGTATCCAGAGGTTTTTCCATTGAGGCGAATAACTTCCAAGAATATCGTGAAAGCCCTTGGTAAATTCTTCACTCAGTATGGCATTCCTCGTATTGTCCAATCTGACCTAGGTAGCAATTTCACTTCCAAACTTTTCAAACAAACAATGGATGAGTTGGGAGTCCGCCAGTACCATTCCACAGTCTGTAGACCAGAGTCCCAAGGTGCATTAGAACGCCTACATCAAACTCTCAAGTCAATGTTGACAAAGTATTGCGAGGAAAATAATGCAGATTGGGATGAAGGTATTCATTTTGTGTTGTATGCTGTAAGGAGTAGTGTACAAGATTCCCTTGGTTTTTCACCTTTTGAGTTGGTGTACGGTCATGAGGTTAGAGGTCCTCTTAAAGTTTTAAAAGAAACTTGGTTAGATACACCTTCCAGTAAACCTCTTCTTACCTATGTTCATCAGTTTAGACAAAGATTAACAACTGCTATAGAACATGCAATGAAAAACCTGAAGGATTCTCAGGTAACAATGAAAGACAATTTTGACAGGAAAGCTGTTGCCAGAGAGTTTAAGCCAGGTGATCTTGTGTTAGCCTTTCTGCCAATCGCTAAGAAACCTTTACAAAGTAAGTTTCATGGTCCTTATGTGATAAAACGAAAGACCAGTAATGTAAATTATGTCCTGAAAACTCCTGACAGACGAAAGGCAGAGAGACTAATACATGTGAACCTGATCAAGCCATACTTTGTAAGAGATCCTGGCAATGATGCCCCTGTGGTGAACGTGGATGTAGCAAACTCTGTAATTGCGGATGAAGAAGATATTTCTTTGCCCTCGGACACGAAATTGCAAAACTCTGATTTCTTGTCTAATACTCATCTAAAATTCCAGCACTTGCCGCCTGACCAGAGTGGTGACTTGGAATCCCTGCTTAATGAGTTTCCACAGATGTTTGGCGATGTTCCCCAGCAGTGCCCTCTGGTTGAGCATGATGTGGTGTTGGTCGACGGTGCTCGTCCCATCAAGCAGCATCCCTACCGCGCCAGTCCATGGAAGCGGGAGGCCCTGAGGAAGGAGGTGATGTTTCTGATGGATAATGGCCTGGTGGAGAAGAGTGACAGCGAGTGGGCTTCACCATGCCTGCTAGTGGACAAGCCGGATGGATCGTTCCGGATGTGCACTGACTACCGCCAGGTTAACCAACTAACCTGTCAGGACTGCTACCCTCTTCCTCGGATTGACGACCTTATCGACCAACTGGGGGACGCCAACTACATTACCAATATCGACTTATTGCGTGGGTACTACTAGGTCCGGCTGACTGAGCGTGCCAAACGAATCTCTGCGTTTGTCACCCCTGACGGCTTATACCACTACACCGTCATGCCCTTTGGGATGGTCAACGCACCAGCAACCTTCCAACGGCTGATTCATCGGGTGACAGAGGGACTCATCGGGGTGCAATCTTACTTGGACGATCTGGTAGTATAATAATAATAATAATAATAATTCTTTATTCCAGACACATAAGATAGATACAGTATAAATACAGTACGACCTAGTGGTCCATATCACATACACTTCTCGTCAGAGCACAGATAATAATTATACACAAAGATATATTAATAAAGACACAATAAAATAAAAAATACAGTAGGCCTATTTACAGAATAGAGCACATATCACATTTTGTCACAATATAACACAGATAGGCTAACTAAGGCTATTGCTCAATGTTGGTTAACACCTATTGCACAGATCATTGCTCATAGTTCAATTAGACCTATATATTACATTACAGTACATACTATGTGTGCAGCAGCTTCTGCCAGTGAGATATAATACGGGATTCATAGATATGATCACTAGACCAAAGAGCTACAATCAGCGTGTTACTGGAGGATTGCAGTCGCTGCGAAAAGCTGTACACCAGTCTCCTGATGACAGCCCGACAGCACTGCACATCCAACAGTGTGCACACCATACTAGTGCTTTCATATTTAGAGAGACCAATGAACATCTTGAGTATATTATGATAGGATGTACACAGACCATTTATGGTGGCTCTCTTATACTTCCACCACAAATGGGCCGTGTACATAGAGGAACAATATGTCCGGAACAAAGTGACTTTAGTTTCCCAATTACACATGTGGAATTTTCTCAAGATGGTGTTACCACGTAAATATAGCTGTCTGCGCTGACGGCCGATATCTGCATCATCTGAGCAATCGTTTGAGATAATGTGTCCCAGGTATTTTATTTTGTTTACTTCTTGAATAATTTGATTATTGAGTGAGAAATTTGGCAGTTTACTTTTATACAGTAATTTTGATCTAAATATAAGAACAGCACTTTTCAGTGGGTTGAATTTAACACAATGTTTACTACCAAAAGATTCACATATATCAAGAAGTTTGCTCAGACCCGCAGAAGACGGTGCAATAATGACCAGATCATCAGCATACATGAGATGGTTGATGATTTTATTCCCACCATAACATCCAATCTGCTCTTTATTCAATTTATCACTTAATTCATCCATATATACATTGAATAAGTAAGGTGAGAGAATACTACCCTGTCTCACTCCATTGGTTACTGTAAAGGAATCCGAAATAATGTTACCCCATCTTACATTAAATGTTTGATTGGCGTACCAGTACTTCAAGATTCTCAGTATATAGGATGGCACTCCCCTTGTTGCTAATTTATCAAACAGGATATTGTGGCAGACTCTGTCAAATGCCTTACTAGCATCAAGAAAGCATGCAAAAATAGAGCTGTTCATTTTGATGTACCCATCCACTAGCTCCTTCAGAGTGTAGATGCACTGGTCCGTACCATGATTCTTTTTAAAACCAAATTGATTACTATTAGTTGAGATATACACTGAGATTCTGTCTAAAATGATTAACTCTAGTATCTTACTTACAATACTGGCAAGGGCAATAGGTCTATAGTTGTCTTTTGATGTAATTTTGCCAGCCTTGTCTTTAATTACTGGTATCAAGGTAACGGACATCATAGATTCTGGTAGGAAACCATGGATTAGAAAGCTGGTAAAGCAACTGCTGAGTTTCTCCAAGAGGAGAGTGGAGGAGTACTTCAAATGTTCAGCATATATACCATCAAAACCACAGGATTTGTTAGCATCTAGCCTACTTATTGCAGCCTTGATTTTTTCACTTGTAACTTTAATTGTGTCATATTTTTCTTCTTTGTTACACTCTGTTGTAGCAGCAATGGTATTTCCTTGGTGCCCAACAGAGTTAAACAAAGTTTGGTAATGTGTTTTCCAAAGATTGGCTATGTTATTAGTACCAGAGATCCCATCTACACTAACGGGTAGAGGTGTGCAGCTATTATGCATTTTTTTAATATCCTTCCAGAAGGCCAATGTGTCTTTGCTAGCAAAGTTTTTGGCCAATGCTTCTCTTCTTAATACATTTTCATTGTTTTTTATATATCTGATTGCATACTTGCATCTAGCCTTTAGTCTGGTGAACATGTCAAAAATGGGTCCCTGTCTCGGTTTGTTATGATCCAGCCATACACTACGAGCATCTCGGGATGCCTGGTAAAGTTCTGAAACATGGTCATTCCACCCAGGTTTGTTAAAAGAGTAATTTTTGTTATGCTTGTGAAATACTATGTCACTAGCCTTAGTAAGACAAGATATAATATTATTGTACAGCTTGCTGACTTCTTCTCGATGACTAGCATTAACACAATTGGGGTCTTCACAGGTAATGGCATCCTCACTGCCAAGATCAAGCTCAGAAAGGAGAGTGTGTGTTAAAGTGCAAAATTGCTCACACTCCTCCTCGTCAAGCCCGCCCCATGGCAGTTTTGGATTTACACTATTGTTTGACTGGGTTAATTCTGGCGCTCTTTCCAAACTAGCTGTTAAGGTCAATGGGATATGATCTTCATCTGTATATGTATACTGAATTTCCATATTTGTTATCATATCATGGAAATCAGCACTAGCTACGGTATGATCTAGCCAAGACGTTGAGCCCCATGCTGCACTGACACATGTGTAACTACTATGAGGGAGCATGAGCTGAGAAGAGATAATTAGATCATGCTCACCACAGAAGTTAGTCATATGACTAGCAAACAGAGAGTTACTCATGTCCTTCAGATTAGCATTCCAGTCCCCTATTACAGAGTAGCAGGTGGTATTTAGTTCTTGTAAAAGAGCACTTAGCTCTCCAAGGCATTCCAGGTATTGTTCTTCATTTTCATTACATTGGTAGGGCAAGTACACACTAAGAATAACTACTTTCCGTTGGATATCTTCTATTTCTATACCTGTACACCATGGTAAATTTGTTACAAGTGGTTTAACCCGGCTGTCTAAAGAGTCCCTCCACAAAATAGCTACTCCTCCCGGTGGGTGACCTGCTACTAGACCATCCATAGCATCGGTTGTCGAGACCCCAAACCCATGAAAATTATCACAGATAGTACTGAGGTTACCCAAATCCTGTTTAAAATACCAAGTCTCCTGCAGGCACACAATATCACTGGTATTAAATACGTCTACTACATCAGGGCGTAGGAGAAGCCCTCTGTTGGTTTTAGGGAGCCCCCTACAGTTATAAGTAGCAATACGCAAATTGTTGGGAGATGAAGTAGACTTTATATCCATGATTAAGAGTTGTTGGGAGGGTGGGTTACCGTAGTTATAGAGTCCTCATTTGTTGATACCGGTACCTGTGCCCTACGTTCTCTCCACCAGTACACCGATGCTTCCTCTGGCCAAAGTTCTTCATCCATAAACACCTCGGGATTTGGACACTCACAGTTTATTCTGAATGAAATATATGTGTGCCTATCAGACCAGGGAATAATTGGTTCAACATCCATAATAAGACTGAGTTTATTGGAGAGATATTCTTTCAAGTCGGATGCCGTCACTCCTGGCTTAAAACCTGTCGCGAATACTTTGGCTATGCGTGATCTTTTAACTTTTTTAACTGTACTTATCCCCGTACTTTTATTTTTACCCTTAATCCCCTGATGCATAAAGTTCCTAGGTTGAATTTGCACAGCCATAGAATTCCTAACATTGTTTGTGGTACCAGTACCGGTACCTCCATTCAGCCTCTGTTCCCCCTCAGGTATGTGATGAGTTTTACCTTTGGTGGAATGTACCCTAAACCATTGTCCTTGAACAGTACCCTCCCCCTTATCACCTGAGGGTGGAGGCGTTGTGATCCTGTCGATAGGGGTTGTCGTCGAGCTCCTTCCCGTCGCAAGTGCTGTAGTGATGCCTTGCGCGTTGCCTGTACTTACAGCTACATTATAGGCCCCAGGTGTTGCTATACTCATTATAGCGGGTGTACCGCTTCCGACGCTCCTCACTGCAGGCCCAGGGTTGACTTCATTAATTTCCTCAGTGGCAGAAGTTACGTTGATGTTAGGCCTACCTCGGGTTGTCTCGTTGGTTCTACTCGTTATGGCTGTGGCTTCCTGTGTGATGGAGGAGGCGCCACTGGCACCTGGTGTGGAGCAGCTGGTGGTGGCATCAGTAATTTCCCCTGTGGCAAAGGTTTCAACGGAGTTAGGCCTCCCTCGGGTTGTCTCGTCGGAGTCGTCGCCGTCGGTTCTGATCGTTGTGTCGTGGACAGTTGTGGATGTGGCCGTGGTCTCCTGTGTAGTGGAGGGGGCGCTATCTGATGTAGTGCGGCTGGTAGTGGACACTGCAGGTGTGGTATTTATAGGCTCTGGATTAGTGTCATTTACAGATGCAGTAGGCCTAGGCCTATTTGAGGGAAAGCCACCTGAAGATATTAAATTTCCTTGGGATTGGCTGTAGTCCTCAATCACTAGCACTCTACTACTCAGATCACCAGTTGCACTCAATAAGTCCTTCATACAGTCATTTTGGGCTGAGGAACACTTTCTCAGATTAGAAACTTCTGACTGAGTTTTCTTGATCTCACTAAGGAGCACAGTAACGTCAACATGATCAAATTGGATGGGTGGGAGTTTACCAAGGTTATGGGCAACAAATGTGGGTATATTATTACCTTTTTCCAGAATCAGCTTAATTATGTCTTTAATATTCTCACTATTTTTGTTGGGACCCTGTCTTTTCCTGTTCCGGTCACTATTGTCGTCAGCACACAGTTCAAACAGTCTATTCTTGGAGGACACAATCACTTCCTCATCATAGAATTCAACACACAATTTTGTTAACACGTCAGTACTCAGAAAATTGGATTTATTAGTCAGGAAACACAGTAGCTCATCGATAATAAGTCCATCTTGGGAGGGGTGAGTTGGTCCCTGGCTTGAGATTGTCTCTTCGGGAGCCATGTTGTTGTGATCACTTTTCGACGGCACTTTATTTAGAGTAAATTCACACACTCCATTAAGAAACTACTATGTCCTTTATCAGAGTGTGAACACTAGGTATTCATGCACCTATGTGACAGGTAGAGTACTTGCTGGATGGCCCATTATGTGGAAAATGTGAGGTGAAAACTGGAGTCTAATCACACCGTCACACCATACTTCAAAAAATCACAGCAAATCATGGGAAGATCATCAACTTCAACTGCGCGCCCTATTCTACAACCTGGCTGAAGCACACTTAACAGTAAACTTGGCCAAGAGTGAGTTTGGACATGCCAACGTAATATTCCTGAGTCATGTGGTTGGGCAAGGTGAAGTTAGCCCAGTATCTGCCAAAGTAGAAGCCATTGCGTCACTGCCTGTTCCTCATGATCGTAAGGCATTAATGCGCTTCATGGGCATGAGTGGGTACTATCGGCGCTTTGTGCCCAATTTTTCTGACCTCTCTGCACCTTTAACAGACTTAGTCAGTCCAAAGAAGAAGTTTGTGTGGACTCAAGAATGCCAAGACGCTTTCGTGAAAATCTGTGCCCTTCTCACAAATGCGCCCATACTGAAATCTCCACAATTCACCAAGCCGTTTATCTTGCAAATAGACGCCAGTGATGTGGGAGCAGGGGCTGTATTGTTACAGTATAGCGAGAATGAAGTATTACATCCTGTTTGCTATGCATCCACAAAGTTCAAACCATACCAGAGACATTATAGTACTATTGAAAAAGAGTGCTTTGCATTATTGTTTGCCATTGATAAGTTTAATGTGTACTTGAATGGTTCTTGCTTTCCTATTGATGTGTTCACTGATCAAAATCCCCTCAAATTTCTGCATAAGATGAAAAATTCTAACCAGCGTCTCATGAGGTGGGCTTTGGCATTGCAGCCTTATAAGCTGCATATTTTTCATATCAAGGGGAGAAACAATATAATTGCAGACATGTTATCTAGGACTTAGAATATTTTGATTTACAATGTTTCCCTTATAAATCTCTTAATGGGGGAGGTTTTATGTATTGCCTTAATTAAACTAATTGCTGGTGGGATAGAGTTAACTATTATTAGTGGGTATACGTGACTATTTATTTGTACATAGGAAGGCCTTTAGGAAGTAAACTTCGGGGAACATACTTTGTGTTCAGAGTGTACTGTAGCCAAGTGGCGTCAAGCGCACACGTTCCCCCCCTCTTACCTTGTTTAAGCATCTCTCTGGCAGACGTATGATTAGTCTTTATATAATTCGTGATTTAATGTTTTACTCTTCATTTATATATTTTAATGAAGTATTCTATATAATTATTAGTTGAGTTAAGTTGTTTGATTGGAGAGAGAGTAGTTGTATTTTAGTCCAGTACGATAACTTTACTGACCATGCAAGGACTCTATAGAAAATAGGATTTGAGAAACTTCAGTTCTCCTCACGCCTCTGCTTCGCCAAGACCTCACCATGGGTCATCCTGAGTTTGTCCTGCCTTGTATAACTATCTCTCTATAGATAAGTATTATTATTTTGTATTGTATGATTATGTTGTATTGTGGGAATGTAAGGATAGATGTATAAAGTGTAATTTATATATAAATAATATCCATACTTTTAAACTATCTTTTCATCCATACCTCCCTTATTTATTTTCATGTAGCCTACTATCTTTCACTTTCAAATTAACTTAAAGATTTAAATACCTTAGATATTTTTGTGGTTCCTTACATATAAATCCTAAAGGATTTAAGAAAGCATAAATTATTCTACTGACATTTAACGTAAACTTAACCCTCCAGCCCCGGCTATGTATTATATATATATTCCTCGAAACCCGGGTGTTTTGGCCGAAAAACGTCTAGGCTAGGCTACCGTATATTCGTTAATCAGACTGCTTCCCGCATTCCCGCGCATCCCCAAGCGTAGCTGTGTTATTTACCTGTAGAATGGCATTAAGTAGAGCTCTCTAAGTCAACTGGTTGAGCTGTGATGATGATTTCATTGGAGATAACTTTATGGCCAACACAGCCACTTTACACCACTTTTCGATACTTAACAACAACATACAGGCACACACGAACAAGCGACGCTCTCCTTCTTGTGGCCGGAGATGCGGGGCGTCGGTCCAGCCGGCTGTTGTTTACATGCGTCGGACCGACGCCTCGCACACGAAGCTCACAGGCTTTCAACCACTGGGCGTTCAAGAGGCCTTCCGGGTACCTGCTATATGCTTTTTTATGGGCGTTCAAGAGCCCTTCCGTGGTGAGAGGGTTAACCCGGGAGCTGCGGGGAGACTCTTAAGAGTTCCCCCGGCGCACTGCGGGAAGACTCTTAAGAGTCAGAGAAAATAAAAATCAACTTTTGACATCGAAAAAAAAATATTTTTTTATATTTTTTTTTTTTTATTTTTTTTATTTTTTTTTTGGCCCCTGGGCCATGCAAAATCTCAGTCCTCTACCTCCCCTCCTTCCCCACTTTCCTCCTCTCCTTCAGTTATCACCTATTTTCCCTGTTATTCCCTTATTCTGAGGTATATTTTCATGCTAACATTAGAAATCCGATTGGAGGGTGTGGTCATCACTGATAGCAAGCGAGTGCAAGAGAGAGAGAGAGAGTATCGATCGACTGTGTCTCAGTGGCCTTGGGGGAAATTGGCGGGAAAGCAGATTGCCTCACCCATACATTATACAACTCGCGGGCTATATCTCCGATTTTGACCATCCAAACGCTGTTTTCACTCGTTTTATTGTTGTTTCAGGTTAATAACTTTATAATCAACCCATAATAGGCGCATATGGATAAATATTAATGCTATTAATGGCACAATGAATATTTTAGTGACGGAAACACCTCAAATACGTCAGCACAGGGGGACGTTTCCAATTACCCCCATGCGCACTTCAGAGGTTAATAATATCAATTATATGATTCTGATTGACTTGTATAGCAATAGGGTAATATAATAGTAGGGTTTCGCTGGAGGATAATATTAACCTTGCAGTCTAGTTTTGGGTGGTTTACTTCCATTCTTATAACATCAACAGCATCAACAACAACAACCACCCATAGGCCTACAACACCACCCCCAGCAACAGCAGGCTGAACTACAACAGCAACAGCTGCAACAACTCCATACACAACAGCCCCAGCAACAACAGCGACCCATACAACAACAGCATCAACAGCAACAACAACAACAACCACAACAGCAGCAACAACCACAACAGCAGCAGCACCAGCAGGTGCAGCAGCAACAACAGCAGGTGCAGCAGCAACAACAGCAGGTGCAGCAGCAACAACAGCAGATGCAGCAGAAACAACAGCAGGTGCAGCAGCAACAACAGCAGCAGGTGCAGCAGCAACAACAGCAGCAGGTGCAGCAGCAACAACAGCAGGTGCAGCAGCAGCAACAGCATCAACAAAAACAACAACACCAGCGACAACTACAACAATCCAAACTAACCCAGCAGCAGCATTCATATCAAAGGCAACACCAGGTGTGGCAGCAGCAGCGACCACAACAGCAACAACACCGAACACAACAGCAATCTTTATCGTCGGCAACGAGAGAAGATAATACAGTGCCAGCTACACCATCCTCAAATTTACCTACACAAACTGAACCAAATGAAGGAGCCAATGCAAGGGAAAACCCATGGACTATGGTCAAATGGGTGAATGGCAAGCCTCGCTACTCTAGGGAAGGCGAGCAGGTTCACCCTAGACCGAGAAACCAGCCAGGAATTAAAGGTAGGGTCAAGGATACTGGCCTCAATACCATCAAAAGGCCCCGACTAGCTAGGGTGTTTGCCACAGGATTCAACCCTAGTGTTACTGCTGAGAATCTCAAGACATACTTGGCTGATAATCTACTTATAAATATAGAGGTAAGACAGCTGACCACCCTCTCCAGGTCCACTACCTGTGCCTCCTTTTGTATAACTAGCGAATGTCCAGATCCAGATGTTTTCATGAATCCTGACCTGTGGCCAGAAGATGCATATGTCAACTGGTACAGAGAACCAAGACAATATCCCAATGAGGACAGTGCAGAGGCTTCTGGGACTTGGAGGCATCGCACACCACTATCCAACTCGCAGTAATGGAGGGGATACCAACAACAGCAGCAAGTATAAAAGTAACTTCATACAATTGCAGAGGACTCCCCAAAACAAAGAGGAATCTCCTGTTGCGACCTGACATCGTATCTACATTAAGGACCAGTGACATAGTCTGCCTTCAGGAAACCTGGTACACAAAACAGGACTTAGGTAATTTGAACATATTAGATAAAGATTTCCATGGGTACGGGGTCTCCACTACGGACACACGTGATGGTATTGTGGCAGGTCACCCCCCAGGGGGAGTTGCAATAATGTGGAGATCGTGCCTAGATAGTGTAATTAAAACCATTGAGACAAATTTAAGCTGGTGTGCGGGAATACAGCTGGAAGTGGGACACAGAAAATTTGCAATATTTTGTGTTTACTTACCGTATCAGTGTGCAGAAAATGAAGAACTTTATTTGGAAAAGTTAGGGGAGCTTGGTGGCCTAATTTCTGAATTAGAGATAACGTGTTACTCAGTGGTAGGTGATTGGAATGCTACCCCTCACGAGTTGGGTGGTTCCATGTTTGCTAAACATATGTTAAGGTTTTGTGAGGAGCAAGGTTTAATTTTGTCCTCCAAAAACCTGCTTCCAGAAAATAGCTATACATATGTTAGTGAAGCATGGGAGACCAGGTCGTGGCTTGATCATGCAATCTCTAGCTCTGACTTTCATGACTCTATCTCAGAAATGGCCATAAGATACGACATTACGGATGACGACCACATACCTATAGAATTAACAATCCAAATTAATAAAGCACCGGAAATAACAGAAACTAGCAATAGCATCAAGGCAAAAGTTCCATGGAATGTAATCTCAAATGAAGAGTGCCAAATGTACTGTGATAAAACCAAGGACTTATTAAATAGGGTGCAATATGATGGTAATGGTGTAGCACAATGCAGGGATCCAAAATGTAGTGATGCACAACACAGAAAGGACATTATTAAATTTTACAATAGTATAATAGATTCTTTATCAAAAGCGGGGGAAAGTATTTTTAATAGCCGTAAATATAAGTCCTCATTCAATAAGCCAGGTTGGCAAGACTATGTGGCTGACCTGTATCAGGCCTCCAGAGATGCTAGGTCTCATTGGCTTGAAGTAGGTCAGCCTAGACAGGGGCCTATATTTGAACTTCACAAAAGAGCAAAGGCTAGGACCAAATATGCCATTAGATTTATTAAGCAAAATGAAAACCAATTAAGGAAGGAAGCCCTTGCAAAGAGTCTGGCAGAAAAGGATACTAACTGTTTTTGGAAGGACATCAGATCCATGCAAAATTGTAACACACCATTACCTGTCAGTGTTGAGGGGGTTACGGGTGAAGAGAACATTGCTGACTTATGGAAAACTCATTTTAAGGAACTACTTAACAGTGTAAACCAAAGGTCTACTAATGGTGCAATTCAATATGTGAAAGATAGTAATTATGAAGACATTAAAGTGACTGAAAGTGATCTTGAGAATGCCATAAGAAAACTTAACCTAAATAAAGCTTGTGGGCTGGATGGTATATATGCAGAACATCTTAAATATGCAGATAAGTTGTTAATAGATAAACTTAGTTCTTGCATCACCAGTCTATTTACGCATGGTGTCCTGCCGGAGTCTATGATATCCGTAATACTTGTTCCTGTCATTAAAGATAAATCAGGTAAAATTACAGCAAAAGACAACTACCGCCCAGTAGCACTTGCTAGTGTGGTGAGTAAGGTAGTTGAAATGATAATGCTAGAAAGAATGTCTGCATATATTGTTACCAGCAGCAATCAGTTTGGCTTTAAGAAAAATCACGGCACAGACCAATGCATATATGTGCTGAAAGAAGTGATTGATACATACAACAAACTAAATAGCTCAATTTTCTCTTGTTTTCTTGATGCAAGTAAGGCTTTTGATAGGGTGTGTCACAAAACCTTATTTGAAAAATTAGTTAACAGGGGAGTGCCTAGCTATATTGTTAGGATACTTATTTTCTGGTATGCTAATCAAAAAATGTGTGTAAGATGGGGCAACATCCTGTCAGGCTCTTTCGCCGTAACCAATGGTGTTAGGCAGGGGGGGATATTGTCTCCGTATCTTTTCAACGTCTACATGGATGATCTTAGTCTGGAGCTGAACAAGACTCGCACTGGGTGCTGTATTGGCAGCACCATTGTAAATCATCTCATGTATGCTGATTACCTAGCCTTAATCGCGCCCTCTGGAGCAGGACTGGATAAATTATTAAGAGTATGTGAAAAATTTGGAATCGAACATTCAGTCAAATTTAATCCTATAAAGAGCAATATCATAATATTTAAATCTAACCTTCTATTGAAATCAAAGCTACCTAAATTCCATTTGTATGAAGAAATTATAGAAGAAGTAAGTAAAGTAAAGTATCTAGGACACTATATTTCATGTGATCGCTCAGATGATGAGGATATGGGTCGTCAGCGAAGGCAACTTTACATGCAGGGAAATTCAATATTAAGAAAATTTCATATGTGCACATGGGATACAAAAATAACATTGTTCAACTCCTACTGCTCACCAATGTATACAGCACAACTATGGTGGAACTATAAGAAAATTACAGTGAATAGACTAAGTATCTCATATCACAATATCATGAAAATGTTTCTGGGGCTCTCAAAATATGAGAGTACAAGTACGCTATGTGCCTATATGAACTTACACTGTTACAAATCACTCATTAGAAAGCTAACATATAAATTCATTCAGCGCCTTAACACTTCTGAGAACAGGATCATTAAAATGCTACAAACTCCAAGCATAGTGTACACCTCCAGGATCCAGGCACACTGGAGGAAGTTGCTCTATATTTAACCTTAAGTAATGATTTCAGGTCTGCTACTCTACAGAATTAGCATACCGGTACTGATCCTCATAGTGCAGTACAGTACCGATATTCCTATACTGTACTGTAGCAACATACTGTACCGGAAGCTAAATGATGTGAGGCATGGTACTGTACACAATTAGGACAGTGGTTTTGGTAACACAGTAGTTTGATGACCACTGTTTTTGGTTGAGGCAGTGCTGTGAACTACATGATAGCAAGCTGGGTATTATTTAATTTCTTTTTATTTTATGTAGCCTATGTACAGTAGCTTATATATATTTATATATATTTATGTTACTGTAAGGTATATATGGACCCCAGTATGGTCCCCTCTGTACTGTGTGAGTCTGAAATAAAGTATTATTATTATTATTATTATTATTATTATAATACCACGGTGATAAGTTGTGTTGCCATTTCATTGGAGTTAATCATTTATTCATGGTGTTGTGGGTTTGAACCCTAGTCCGTAACATGTGCAATCTCAGACAACTAATAACATATTCTGATGCAATTGACAACAGTGATAGTCATTGGTCGACCATCACTCTCTAACCTCGGAAACACAAACTACGTCAACTAAGCATTACTCTTGGCATAATTGGTAATCACACACACACACACACACTCAGAATATTGTGTGCCTCAATAAGCATTATCGGAGTGAATATGCTTTTTATAGATAATTAGTTATGGTCGTAACATGGAACACTTATGTAATTATGTAGCAACAGTACTAAATGTATGCTACGCAATTGAGATATATATCATAAGCATATATTGCGTGACATCTCGTGTAATAGTGGGTGGACATAACAATAGCCATTATGTGCGTTTGCGTATGTGTGCGTGTGTGCATGCCTGCTTGTTTGCATATGCTTGTGGCATGTTATAGTGTAGTAATTATAGTTCAGAAATATATAAATATAAGTTATGTTGTAAGAACAGAAATATATATTTATTTGAATATAGTATTTATTCAAGTTCCAAATCAAATTACCACAGTAATCCTTTGTATATTAATTAGTATAACTATAATCATTGTTTCCAATGCAAGTCACAAGGATATATTGTCTCCAGGCATACCAACAGTTATATTCTGCAAATTTTTCTAATCAAAACAACTTCACAAGAGCACATCAAGCACCTGTTATTTGTTAGCATTGAAAGATAACGCAGGTGGGTCAAAACCATTATATTGTTAAAGACAGTAAAGATAGAGGGTATATATTGATATCATGACACATGTTGGCATGCCTGAACAGCTGTAAGTGTGGCATTTTCAGAGGTGTTAGGGTAGCTAGGAATTGAGCCATACCATTTTCAACTTTCTGTCATGAGACAAAAGAGGTCAAAATAGCATACACGTCTACAGTGAGGTAACGGAAGTTTGATGATGCAGACTATTTCAGTCCTTATCTAGCTGTGCAATAGATCGTTAATACAATCAATCATAAAATACGGTTGCCAGTTTCATTTTAATTTTTGACATACCAATTTTCCTGGATGGCATAGAATTCATACCGTAGTCATTTTCTTTATTATATATACCTACAGTAGTTCATCGACTAATATACTTTCGGAATACGATTATCTTGAGTTAATAGGCATATGCCAAATAACAAAGGTTCATGGCCAGTAAATGTTTGTAAACTGCTTTGTAAAAAGTTAAATGATAGTAAAATACTGTATATCAAATAAGATTAATATGTAAATCGCCCATGATCAAATTGTACAAAAGGCTAATACACTATTTTTGTTTGTTTGTTTGTTTGTTTGTTTTGTATAACCAACCTTTCCTACACAATAACCCCCCCCCGCAAATCTAACTACGCCGTCTATGGGACATGATATGCAACAGATTCAGGGTGGGGGGAGTGAGCGATCTTACTAATATCAGAGCGAAAGACTCCCAGCGAAATTACCATAGGTGGCCCAGTTGGAAAGGTGACCGAATGTACATGATTAATTAATACCATCTATCCTTAAATAAGCATGAGATATGATGCCTTCCTCCTATCCCTTGAGTTAGCCTAACCGTCACCTTGTCCACCATTTTTACCGGCCTCGTACCTCATTACTGTGCTGTGTGATTGATTGGTAAGTTAAATCCCAACATTATTTGATTCCCTTTTTATGTGATTGACCTTTAGCTTTGATTTAGTCCAGTAATATGATAACCTTTACCTGTCATTCATCACATTGGTGCCCAGATCCGGGAATTTACTTCTAAGCAAGACCATAAATTAAGTAATGAGTAAGGGAAACGAGCCAGCATGCAAGTCCAGGGATCCAGGTGGAGTGGGGGTTGATTTTCGTTCTACCGCCGTGGGGCCGGTACCTGACCGTATTGCGGTTTTTGGACATTCTTATGTCAATCGCCTACTGGCAGCAGAAAAAGGACCTGTCGAGTACCGGGCGTCGGGGGTGGATCGGACTTTAATTTTTTCATTCTTCGGGGTCCCTGGGGCCAACATTGATCGGCTACGTGCATCGGTCGAGTGGGGACGACTGATGTTATGCCGACCCCGACTCCCATATCTATTCAAATGCGGAAATGACATCTGCCCGGCGTTCAACCTAGGGAATTAGCCGACCAAATTAGACGGGTGGCACTGGACCTGGAGCAGGCAACGGGGGGCGACACTAAGATAGTGTCATTAGAAAGCCGGACACGAGTACGGGGCCTCAGTGCGGATGAGTATCAGGCAATCCGCAATTCAGTCAACTGCATCCTGAGGTGCCGGCTCGTAGATACTCGCCACCTTTTTTTGTCTGTGACACTAAACAGGGACAGTGTCCATCTCAACCTAGACACGAACCAGCAACTATATAACAAGCTAGCAGGAGTGACTAAGCGTTGGCTGGAGCGTGACGCCGGGGTAGTGTCTCTCCGCCTGCCGCAATCGTGCATCCCTCCTATCACCTTTCCTCAATAATGTTTTCTTTCAGACATCAGACCACTGACTGACTTATTTTATTTTATATTTTTTTTTCTCTCATTTGTTTGATTGTTGACCTATTAAGTATTGAATGTTGCCAGATGAATTTGTGAGTACTGTAATGTATCCTTAACTTTAGTCATATAAGTTTGCTATTTAGTGTTTCCCATACTAGGGTAGTCTATAAATAACTTGACGGTTATTCATTATTTCGTTGAGTATTTAGCCAATATTATAGGACCATAATAACCGTTAGGGAAAATGGCAGATAAGGCTTTCAAAAACCAGAGAGCTGGACTAAGGGGGGTTATGAATAGGCTCATATCTGACATGGAAACCTTTACCACTACCGCGGCCCTTGAGGACCTGGGAGCTAGATTGGACAACATCCAAAATAGCTATGATCGTATAAGTGCTCTTAGTGAAACAATATTGGCAAGTTTGAGTGGGGAGGAAGAGATAACAACCGAATGTGAAAACCGCTCTTTGTATGACAAAACTGTGTTTCGGGCGCGGCGTATGATACAGCGAGCTCTCGCGGGGTAGACAGGAGGGTGAACAGAACGCTGCCAGATGCACTGACCCACGGCGCTCAGTGAATCTCCCCAAGCTGAACTTGCCGAAGTTTGGAGGGCACTTGACAGAATGATTGGTGTTCTGGGACGTGTTTAAGTCTACCGTACATGATTCAGATTTGGATAATGTAAGGAAGTTTCATTATCTTAAAGGTCAATTAGAAGGGGAGGCTTTTCACTTAATAGAAGGTTTCGCGGTAGTGGGAGAGAGTTATGAAGAGGCAGTGCAGTTACTAGAATCCACATATGGTGATCGAGAACAACTAAAGGTGACCCATGTCGTTGCCTTAATTAAATTTGCAGAACCTAGATATAATGTAGAAGAGTCAGCCAAATTTAGGGCCGAAATGGAGTGTCACACTCGATCTTTGGAGACCTCAGGGCTGACCTCAAATGAGATGCTAGTAATTATTCTTAGACAGAAGCTTCCACTGGCAATACTGGTTAAGGTAAGGTCATTTGACCTGGTGAGTTTAAAACCTCATTCAGTAAAGAAATTAGCATTTTGCAATTGAACAGTGGGAGATCCTTAAGTCAGTCGGGAGGGGCTGAATCATTAGATCTGAGGGGGACAGTTAGCATGACAGTGGGCACCAAGGGAAAAAAGGAAGGTTCACACAAGAAACCACCAGCTGTATGTAAACTATGTAACAGCGATAAGCATAAGTGGAGTTTTTGTGGGAAATACCAGACAAATGAAGCTAAAATTGCACAAGCTAAAAGGTTAAAGCTATGTGTAGGTTGTCTGGGTAAAGATCATGGCAAACAAGGACAATGCACTGACAGCTATTTAAAACCTTGCCATCACTGTAAAGGACATCACTTTGATAAGTTGTGTCCTGCAGTTGACAAGGGTAAGGATAATAAGTCCGAGTGTACTACAACATTGACACTGGGTAGTGTGAAGGACACCACTACTTTACCCGCTATGAAGATGCCCATGGAGAGTAGTGACAGTGATACTGTTTGTCGGGTACTTCTGGACCAAGGGTCCCAATGGTCTTTTATTAACCCAGTGATACCCAGCGTCGCACGTGATGCGTCGGCAGTGTTTGATCACCAACTCCCAGCGACGCATCACGTGCGTCCGACATATAAAAAACACTTACGTGGCTCGTAAGGTAGGAAATGGCGGGAGAATAGGAGGGGGAAGTACCGTAGTGTGTGTGGGAGCCGGGCCAGTAGGTGTGAGCGGGCCGAGACAGCCGCGCGGCCGGTGGTGGTGGGCTTAGTGGGGATACTTTGAACCTTCATTACTCCGGTCGTATGGGAACTAGAGGCTTGAGATTTATGTGAGACACTCCTTAGGATGTATGCCGTACAATGCCATACTGAGTTTTTACCCTAGTGCTCCCGGGCGGGTGGTCATGCGGGGGAGACGAACTTTTGACCCCCCCCCCGCCCCCCAAATGACCGAAATGATTTTTTTTTCTTCGTTTCTCACCATTCTCTTCCATTTTGGCTCAACACATTTTTTTGAGGCTCCCCCCCCCAAAAAAAAAATGTCCGAGGTGATTTTTTTTTTTTTTTTTTTTCATTTCTCATCCTTGTCTTCCATTTTAGCAAACAAAAAAAAGAAGTGAAAATGGCTTGGGACTGGGGTGAACAAAATATTATAACTAGCCGGGGCTCAACGGGTTAAGAGGTCCGTTTTAAAGGGATTAAAGCATAGTATCGTGGGGGCTGAGACTCTACGATTGCAGGGCTTTACGGGAATTACCGACAAACAGGAATATGAGGTAGCAGAGGTTTCTTATATCTACCATAGGCAAAGATACTTCCTGAAATGTATCATAGTAGACACTCTACCGGAATATAAGTCTGTGGGGGTGATGAAGGTAGAACAAGTCCTGCGCCACAAAGGTATTCATCTGTCAGACCCCGTGGGAGATCTATCAGAGGTGCATATTCTGCTCGGTGTTGATTATTATTATGATATAGTATACCCAGGGTTTAAGAAGATGTGTGGAATAATACATAGGTATAAATCATATGGAGACTGACTATGACTCGGAAATTGTGATTAGAAAGTTTGAGGACTCTGTGAGCTATTGTGCCGCAGAAAAGCAATATGAAGTTAGTTTACCTAGGAGGTCTGAAGAGATAAGCCTGCCCACCAACTACGGTTTGGCGTTGGGTTGCCTGCGCGCACTACAGCGGAAGTTGGCTAGTGAGCCGAGCATTTGCAAGGCGTACGACGACGTATTTCGCAGTTACCTGGACCGAGGGTTTATTGAGTTTGTTGATGTCCAGGAGCCGGTGAGAAGGGGGAGAGTCCACTATTTGGCCCATCATGGGGTATGAAAGGACAGCGTCACCACGCCAATAAGGGTGGTGTACGACTGCTCGGCCCGACAAGGTAATAATCCCAGCCTAAATGATTGCCTTTTGACAGGACCATCACTAGTGTCCGATTTGGCACAACAACTACTAAGGTTTAGGCTGGGACAGTTAGCTTTTACAAGCGACAATGAGAGAGCTTTTTTAATGGTAAAGCTTAATGAGGCTGATAGGGACGTTACTCGGTTTCTCTGGTTCCAGGACATCAACAACCCCGAAGGACCGGTAGTCACCTATCGATTTAGGGTTGTACTCTTTGGTGCTACATTCTCCCAATTTTTGCTTAACACCACCATCAAGAAGCATCTGTCTGACACTGTAAAGGACACAGAAAAACTCTCTCGCGGTCTGTATATAGATAATTTGCAGGGGTCTAGCGACGATCAGGATGATCTGCTACAAACCTACTGACTAGCCCGTAGGTTATTTACAGAGGCACACCTGCACCTCCGCGAGTGGGTTACTAATAGTGAATCTCTGCAGTGTCTTATTCAGATGGACGGGACGGCGTCTCATGACCAGGAAGAGACCAGAAATTTGGGGATGAACTGGCAACCAAACCAAGACACACAAACCTTTCAAACAAAATATTTTACTCAGCAGGTGCAGACACATACAAAAAGGAGCCTGTTGAGCAAAGTTTCGCGATTTTTTGATCCCTTGGGTTTAGCATTACCCATTACAATAAGAGCTCGGATTCTGATGCAGGAAGTTTGGAGACGTAACATAGGATGGGATGATAACTTACCCGAAGATCTAAACAATCAAGGTGTATCGTTGTTAAAAGAGTATGACATCCTGTGTACTATACAGCTACCTCGTAAAGTGGCAGCATTCGGCGATGTTACTTTTCACGCATTCTGTGATGCCAGTGCCACTGCATAAGGGGTTGCTATCTATGTCGTTACTTCACTTGGGGTATATTTGGTTACCGCCCGGGCTAAAGTAGCACCGGTAAAAAGGGTAACTATCCCCAAAATGGAATTGACTGCCATGCTACTACTAGGATGTCTGGTGTCTGGTGTCGCACAGCATACGAGAAGGAACTAAGCATAATTGCCGTTCACGTATGGTGTGATAGTCAAATAGCACTGAACTGGGTTCATAGTGTTACGACCGGGACTCGTATAAAACAAGGGCTCTTAATCATTGGACTAGAAAGGCACACAGCCACAACGGTAACACTAGATCCAACCCCTGAACTTATAATGCCAGCGCACAAAAACACCTATACCCTCCAGAGTTAAATCTGCGATAGCGGGGTATCCTCTAACTCGGTATAAATGCACTACTACTACAGGCTGATGATCTCTGATACAGCCTGATCACAACAACATACAATTACGTTAATAATGTATACAAGGAAAAAGATAGAGAGCTTAACCCTCCTGGCCCGGGCAGGCTCTCCTAATGACGGAGCTCGTATCCGGGCGATCTGGTCGAATATCAACAAAAGTAAACTAAGGCTAATCTCGCTTAACCCTTATTTAGCGGCGAGCAACATAAGTCGAGTTAAATAAAGCTGGACTATGTGGCGGCGCTCGACATAACTCGAGTGGCAATTTCAGCACGTAATGTGGCTGAGAGAGAGAGACAAGTGGTGGCAGGAGACTAGCGAGCGTATGACTGCTCCAGACCACCGCGGCGAACCTACTGACACAAATCTCAGCTCCCTCCTCCCTCTCTCACTCGCTACATACTCAATTATGTACTGAAAGTACCGAATTACCTGCTTTTTGCACTCGCGTTGCACGGTTATTGCAAGAAAACTATCCATCATACAAGGATCGTTATGGTGTCATTCGAAAGCTCTGTTTATGCCCTTTCAGGGATAGGTACTTGTTTTACGTTCTGGGTCTTATTTAGGCATGAAAATGATCACGTAAACAGCCCTATTTTGGCTAAAAACACCCCGCTGTGCGGTACACATAAATAAACCGCATAGGCCGCTCGTAAGGTGTTAATATATGACCTACATTAATCAAACATATATAGAAATGAGCGCCTTACCTTCCTGCGTAGAATGGCGTTGAGTAGAGCTCTCTAGCTCAACTGGTTCCGGAGTGATGGTGATGGAAGTGGAGGTAACTTTTGCCGCGTATTTACCTCGGCGCGTCTGAACACTCAACCGCGGCCCCGGCTACGACGCCCAGTTGCACTCGTCGCTCCACCCTCAATTATGCCAGGATGCGATTTGATAGTGTTTTATTGGTTATTCTGTCATTTATTATAGTTATTATGTTATTTTCACTCAATAAAGTTATTTATATGAACTTATTTGTGTCTCTGTCACTTATTACTTCGTTTTATTATTATTATTATGATTATTAGTGTCACTTTCACTGGACTTTGATAATTGGTAGTGTCATTTCCCCTTTTATGTATTGCTAGGTAAGCTAATAATATATATAGTATCACTGTCACTTTTTCATATTGTTATGAAGGCACTTATTATTACTTGTGTGTGTCTCTTTCACTTATACTTAGTTTTATTATTATTATACTGTCACTTTGACTGGCCTAGGCTTATTGAGTGTCATTTTCACTTATTTATTGTTAGAAATATATATTTTAGTGTCAATTTCACTTGTTCATATTGTTATTGAAGGCACTTATTATTACTTATGTGTCCTTTTCACTTATACTTAGTTATATTATTATTCTTAGCCTACATTTGAGTGTCACTTTCACTGTTGTCACTTCCACTTCAAAAGTTTGTTAGAGTGTGGAAGTCGTTGAAGCAGGTGCCAGCACACAGTCCAACTTGACACTCGAGGCATTCCCAAGTGGTGTTTGTGGATTTGCGGGGTCTGCGAGTTGTGTGGCTGCACACATGGCACCTCTTCTGACTCCTAACATTACTACCTGGTGCTTTGAAAGGAAGGGCGCTGAACTGGTGCTTCCTGAAGAATTCAGCACACCCCGTTCTGTCAAGGTGGCCTGGTCCTTGTATTGGCCTGCCTGGTGTACCCGCATGTTTAGCCAGGAGCTCAAGTAGCACCTGCTTGTGGAACTTCCGCAGGGACTTGTACTTCTTGGCTCCTGGAGTCCTCAGACGGTAGATGTTGTAGGCATTATAATGATAATAATAATAGTTCTTAAAGCTAGCGCATGCTAAGCTATCTAAGGATAGCTCAATGAGGCCGATTAGGCGTATTTCCATTGGGGTCCTGTACTACTACCCCATCCCTTTGCTCATGAGGGATGGTAACGACTCAGTGCTTGTGAAAAATCTTTAATGCGCCGAGCGTGGGCGCGAACCCGGGCCTTCTGGGTGGAAGTCCGAGACGCTAGTCACTACACCAAGCGAGCCGCTTGAGGATCGACATATCTACCGTATGCAGGATAAACTTCTTGTACCACCTGCAGATGTTCGCAGGCAGTCGATGAAGCCCATCTGCATGTCGGACTTGTCAACGAGGCGCATGTTGATGTTATAATCCAGGACAGCAGCTGGTTTTTGGACGGGGTTCTTGGTTGTTCGGTCCACCTTCCCTGTGGCGACCATCTGGGCCTTGTGGCATGTGGTGAGGAGGTTGACCTTGCGCTGGTCATGCCAGTGGATGGAGAGGATGGGGCCACTCTTCTTGTGGAAGATGACAGCCTTCTTCGTCTTGGTTGGGTAGCCTGGCATGCCCTTCCTTTTGCCCTTGACTGTGCCGACAGTTCCGGTCTTGCGGTCATGGAGGTACTTGGTCAGGAGAGGCGACGTGTAATAAATATCTGTGTAGAGGATGTGGTTATTATTGAAGTGCCTCTCCATCATCTTCTTCACTACAGCGCCACCAAAACCAATGAGAGGGTCAGTCACAACTTTTCCAGCCTTGCCGCTGTAGACTATAAAGTCCAGCACATACCCCGTCAAGCAGTCGCAGAGGACGAAGAGCTTGATGCCGAAGCGGTGTCTCTTGGACGGGATATACTGTCGGAAGTGCAGCCTACCACGGAACAGGACCAGAGACTCGTCGAGGCACAGCTTCTGGAAAGGAATCAGGTATGTGGTGAACCGATGACGTATCATGTCATACAGCTTCCTGATCTTCCATAATGAGTCGGGAAGGTGGACTGCCATGTTGTTTGTCAGGTGGAGATAGGAGAGGATGTCGAAGTACCTGTCCCTGGACATGTATTTGCCAAATGATCGAGTCGTTATGATGTCGCCAGTGATCCAGTAGTCAGCCAGAACGTGCTTCCTTATATGAGTCATCAGCATTGTGAGTGCCAAGAACACATATAGTTCTGCCACAGTGAGAGCTCTCCATGCCACCATCTTGGCACTGGTCTTCCTCCCAAGAAAGTTGGCACAGATAGCATGGTGGTGATTTGTCTCTTTGACGAGGTATTCCATGACTTCGTTGTCATAGAAGCCACAGAAAAGTTCACTGGGGGTAGCATCTGGGCCACAGGGATATGCTGGTGACACCGCAGAACCCATCTTTACCTCGTCAAAGGCAGGACAATCTGGCTCAAAATCAGCTCCATCTGTCCACACAAACAGGTCGGATGCTGATGCTCGAGGTCGTGCTGCAGCAGGCACACGCCCTGGATGCCCTGGCACACGCCCTTGGCCAGGCGGACGCCCTGCATGCCCACGCCCAGGCCCAGGCCCAGGGGCAGCGGCGTCGGCAGGCTGACCACGACCTCGCCCTCTCCCTCGATTTGTCGGCACATCCTCTTCCTCTTTCTGTTCCTGTTCTTGTTCCTCTTCCTCCTCAGGCGACGTCAGGTCATCTGGGCCAATGTTGGGGTCGTCAGTATCCTCCTCAGGAGACAATTCTGGTGAAGAAGTGACCGGGCGTCGGCGGTGTGGGGCGCGGGAGGCTGCGGGAGCTTCAAGAATGGGAGCCGAGGCCTCGGGAGTTGGGCTCCTTTTGTGGCGAGCCGAGGGCTTTTCAGCAGGAAATAATGCTCTGCGGTGTGTTGAGGCCTGTGGCACATCACCAATACCACTTGAAGAGGCCCTTTGGTCATCCTGAACGAGAGATGAGGGCGAGGGCTGTGGGTGACCCACGCGGCGTCCTGTGTCAAGGCGTCGGGACAATGGAATGCGGGTGGTTGCTAGGCCTGGGTCGGCGTCATTATCGCTATCTTCAGCTTCGCTATGCTTTTCTGCGGCTGCCCTGCGTGCTTTTTTAGCTGCACTTTTGATCAATGATTGTTTGTAGAAATATTTGCCCACTTTCAAGGGCGTACGGGCAGGCAAAGGGGAAGGTCCTGGGGTAGGGCTAGGGCTAGGCCTAGGCTGACCTAGCAAAGATGGCGAGGGGGTAGGCCTAGGTTCTAGCACACTGGGAAGCTCAATGGCACCTTCCTGAAACACTTCCACATCAGGATCATCACTACTGTCTCCCCCCTCAAATAAATCGACATTATCGTCGTCTCCAAAAGCCCACGAAATCGTCTTCACTTTCACTTATAAATTGTACCTTGTCCACCAAGCTTTCGCCACTGCTCTCTTCATCACTTTCAAAAAGTTGTCGCTGTATAGCGCTATCACTCAACAAACGCTTAACTTTCTTTTGTTGAGCTCTCTTCTCGGTTGGAACAGGCGTTGAAGTTGCGAGTGGGGTAGCACTGGGGCCCGCGGGAGGTTGCACCGAATCGGACACGTCGGAAAACATTTTTTCAGTATTACTCGCTATGGCGGCCACGTACGAACTGATAACACTAGTAGTTGAGGCTTGGTGGCGCTGCGGTAGCTCCTACCATGCCAAAATTGGCCGCGCAAATTTTGAAGCACGCTTTCAAGCACAAAGATTTTAAAATGACACCCGGGTTCCGGCCCTTTTGTTTTGGTGTCATTTTAAAATGACACCCGGGCTGGAAGGGTTAACCGGGGAACTGCGGAAAGACTATTAAGAGTTTCCCCGGCGCACTGCGGGAAGACTCTTAACTCGTTGAGCCCCGGCTAGTTATAATATTTTGTTCACCCCAGTCCCAAGCCATTTTCACTTATTTTTTTTGTTTGCTAAAATGGAAGACAAGGATGAGAAATGAAAAAAAAAAAAAAAAATCACCTCTGACATTTTTTTTGGGGGGGGGGGGAGCCTCAAAAAAATTTGTTGAGACAAAATGGAAGAGAATGGTGAGAAATGAAGACAAAAATAAAAAAAAAATCATTTCGGTCATTTGGGGGGCGGGGGGGGGGGGGGGTTTCAATAGTTCGTCTCCCCCGCATGACCACCCGCCCGGGAGCACTAGGGTAAAAACTGAGTATGGCATTGTACGGCATACATCCTAAGGAGTATCTCACATAAATCTCAAGCCTCTAGCTCCCATACGACCGGAGTAATGAAGGTTCAAAGTGGCGGTGAACTAGGGGTGTAAACTATCCCCACTAAGCCCACCACCACCAGCCGCGCGGCTGTCTCGGCCCGCTCACACCTACTGGCCCGGCTCCCACACACTACGGTACCTCCCCCTCCTATTCTCCCGCCATTTCCTACCTTACGAGCCACGTAAGTGTTTTTTATATGTCGGACGCACGTGATGCGTCGCTGGGAGTTGGTGATCAAATACTGCCGACGCAACACGTGCGACGCTGGGTCTCACCGGGTTAAGAGTCAGAGAAAAAATAAATAAATTTTAAACATCGAAAACAATTTTTTTTTTTTTTTTTTTTTTTTGCCCCTGGGCCATGCAAAATATCACTCCTCTACCTCCCCTCCTTCCCCACTTTCCTCCCCTCCTTCACTTATCACCTATTTTCCCTGTTATTCCCTTATTCTGAGGTATATTTTCGTGCTAACATTAGCGAGTTGCAAGCAGGGCATTGTCATCACTGTTAGCAAGCGAGTGCAAGAGAGAGAGAGAGAGAGTATCGATCGACAGTGTCTCTCCAGCCTTGGGGAAAATTGGCGGGAAAGGAGGTTGCCTCACCCATACATTATGTAACTCCCGCCCTGTATCGCCGATTTTGACCATCCAAACGCTGTTTTCACTTGTTTTATTGTTGTAACAGGTTAATACCTTTATAATCAACCTATAATAGGCGCATATGGATAAGTATTAACCCTTATTTAGCGGAAATAAATCGTAAGGTGTTAATGCTATTTATGGTAAAATTAATATTTTAGTGATGGAAACAGCTCAAATACGTCAGCACAGGCAGAGGTGTCTAATTACCCCCATGCGCACTTCAGAGGTTAATTAAATCACTGGAATGATTTAATGCAAATAAGAAGAAGGTATAATTAAAGTTACTCTAAACAATAATAAACTGTCACTCCTATATTAAAGAAAGTGAATGAAAGTCCTAAAGCATCGAACAGGAATCTTCTGAAGAAAGTCTGATGCTGCTTATGATGATCGAATCGGATTTTCAACTGTTATATAAAGCAGGAACAAGATATGACAAGTGTAGGGACATACAGTGTTAACTGGCACGGGAATAACGATAAATGGGCAATAGTATTATCTCCAACAACAAAAGAAGTACTTCCTCAGGCAACGCAAAAGCCTGCTCGGGTTGTGCAACTCAACAACAACCAAGGCTTACAATCAACGTGAATAAATAGGCTGCGTACATAGCATAAGAGATTATAATCCTAATCGGGTGTCTGCTAGGCGAATAAAATCTAGCTGGAATGTCGTAGGCTAGGAAACAATGGCTGAGCAAGCGGCTCGTACCCTAGCGAGGTCCTTAAGACGGTACGGCCAAATTACATTATATGACTGGGTGCTCTCTTGAGAGATCCAGATCGCTAGTATCTGGTTCTCTCCTGGCGACCCTCTACAAGACAAAACAAAACGAGTTAGCACAGTGTTGGGTGGCAGAGGCAAAAGCCCTCACTCGCAACACAGTGCTAAACTCACAAGGTACACAGTCAGAAAGACAACCTAGGCTTCCCACGTATCCGTTGCGATTGTACAAGTTCAACAAAACCTGGTACACATCGGATATCACAACACCAGTAGCATTACCCCAGTCTAGCATTAAATAGCCCAGCAGACAACCAAGAAATAGGTAGGGAGACACCGCGAGTGTGTCGAACCTCTACAGACAAAATGTTAACCCCTCCAAAATGTCTAACTAAGCATGAAATATCTGAGAGCTTCAGCATATAATACGATGGCCGATATATGAAATCGTGCAGAACCAAAGGGGAGTTATGATATTAAATAGATTAGAAGAATAAGAGGTAAGAAGTCGAGAGAGAGAGAAAGTGTTCTATAGGTGGAAGTTGGGGACAGATGGCAAGGGAGGTGTGAAGGGTAGGCTGGTCAGGCAAGCTCTGAGCAAGGAAGGCACAAAGGCAACAGGGGGTGCGGGGGGACTACCTCCTGCCGCGGCAGGAGGGCGGCAAGGCGGGCAGCCACTCAGAGGGCCCGGCCTTGGCATGACGTCACCGAGACAACGCGTAACACTACGTGCACACACTCTGCCTCCTGCACTTACTCACTCACACTCTCTAGCTGTATCATTCAGTCTTATACATTAAACTTATAACTGATGATATAAAATACAACACATTGTCACAGACAAAAATAAAGACCACTTCTATACTGCCTGTGACATGACGATTCACAAGAAAGAAAGTACAACATTGTAGATAGATTGTAGCCCATTTCACTGCCCTGGCGAGCGCTAGTGGCTACCGGGAGGCGATTCTGCCAACGCTGGTAGGCGTCACACCCCACCCAAGATATGGGACGCTCAACATTAGGCGAGCACCATATCTGACAAGGCAGAATGCCGACAAGACCCGCCACAACCAGCCACTCCGCCAGAAATGAAATGCAAAGCTCAATCATAAACAAAACAACACTTTAGCATAAATAAAATCTTATAACCCCTCCCAAACATAATAGTATAATTCTAGCCTGTTATGCTCCCAGAGCGAGCATCACAGAGCCCAGCCTCCTAAGTGAAAGACAGGTTCAACTTAGGACTTTAGCTATAACATTGGCAACTTACAATTAACTATCAAAGGAAAGAGTTTTTATGGGATTTTTTTTATTTAATTTTAATGTTGTTTTTGACGGCTGCTCTACAGGGGCAAGCCTGATTTTTCTCCACTCTCAACACACACTGACTGAACGGCGAGGGTTCTCCTGCAAACAAACCCTCCCGTGACAAACAATCAGCCAAAACATTATCAGTGCCCTTAGCATGCCACACATCCAACTTGTGTCCCGGCAGCAAAACATCACCTGGCACTGATAAACTGCCCAGTTCATCACAAGACTGGCACTTCTCTTCACTCTTTCTGGCAACGGGGCCTGCCAATAACCTTTCACTAGTTCTGCCTTCGTGACGAGTGAGGCAGCCCCGAAGCGGTCTATGCTATCGTCAACTCTAGGTAATGGATAGGCGTCTGTCAGGGATGATGCTTCCACACTCATGCAATCACCATACACACGGATCTTGCCACTCAACTCCGGTTGCAAACTCACTGGCAACGACCACTCTCGATATCCTTTATCCCTCAGACCCTTTTTCCACATGTCGTCTAGCACTGTTTTCACGACAGGCTGTTGAGCAGGATTTATACGGTAGGGAATTAACTTAAACCTTGCACTGTCTCCAGCCTCCATGTTGGATACTACCCCGTACATCAGGCCTGGAGAAGCAACAAACATGCGGATGCACTGCCACAGCCTAGTAAACAACTTATCTCGCAGAACAACCTGCCTAGTGACCTCCCACAACCCACGAGACCGCAGCTTCTAACCTGTAGTCTCCCTCCTTCTCCACTTTCGTCCCTAGAACAGCCAGGTCATGAGAGGGACAATCAGTACCACCTGTGCAGTCACTCCCATAGTTCATTATTGCTAAGGCTTCGCCGCCGATACCGTACATGCGCACCCCCGCATTCCTTACGACTACATCTGCCTGCGCAGCATCACCGCTTTTAGCGACATGGCCAGATACAGTATGTCTATGGTAGGGCTGTTGCATTCGACTAGAGCAGCATTGGGAGGCTATGCGACGACCGGGCACATCCACTCCACAGCCAACCTCACCAATCTGCTCAATATCCTGCTTCTGACCACCACCCTTGGCAGCCATGGGTCGACCCTGACCTGACAACCATGTCCATTGTCCAAGCCTCGTCGTCCACCTTGAACCACCGAAACAACGAGGCTAACGGTCTATGGACATTCAAGTGACCTGCCCGCGGAACATCTTGCACCGCCTGAGTTGTGAGGCTCGGGTGCTCGACACGACCAGTGGGGTATGAACCGAGCTGGTGCTGGAGCGCTGCACACTGCTGCTCAGGCAGGTGCTCTAGCGCTTCCACAGCCACCAGACTCGTGTCCCCCGCCCACTGCTCCGCCGAGGCATGACAGTCCCAACTCTCCTCCACCTGTGCCCTACTGCCCCCCTCTCCTTCTCCACCTTGGCCGCTGCAGACCAATGCAGGGACAGTAGGCTGCTCAGGTGGTTGCCTCACAAACTCCTCCAACAGGTTCACATGACATGTTTCCTCATCCTCGTGTTTGATAGCCCCGTTCCCACAACTCTCCTCCAACTGGGAACTACAAAGTCGCGGAGTACCATCACGCCCAACCATGTCACTAGGGGTGACAGGTTCTGGGGCCACTCCGGAGCTCACCTCTGGGTCAAGTACTAAGCCGCTAAGGAGAGCCGCTGGAGCAAAACTCACAAAACTCCCAACTTTAGTTTGCTCCTTCCGACCGTTCCTCCGTTGGTCTGGAGACTGAGGAATAGGCTGTGACACTTTGGATACAAGAGATCTAGTAACATTGCACGCCATATGTTGTTCTTGACACTTCTCTACCCACTCCTGTTCCTCCCTACTCACGTTGGCCGGCTTCTCGGCAACGACTAAGGATGAAACCTCAGAAGTAGCCACCGCAAAGTCGTTGCCGAGAAGGAGGTCGACGCCCCCAACAGGCAAGTTCTCCACAATTCCCACATCCAACTCTCGTGTCACACCATCTACCTCCAGTTCCATCCTGACCAACGGGTATGACTTGATAGCATTGATACCTTGCACCACAACCACCCGTGCCGCGTTTAATGGTCTACCAGTAAAGTTCTTCATCAAAGTCTGAGAGGCACCCGTGTCTCGCAACAGCTCAACTCCATGCTTCTTACCAGCCCACTTCACGCAGCCACGCCCTCGATGGTCGCGAAAGACATCGCGGATAGGGTTCGAGCCTTCCGGATTCTTCTCCACTGGCTGTGTCCCAGCCTCTGACGTTATACCCCGGGCAAACTCAGACGACTTCGGGAACACCCCAATGTTGCGAGCCAAAGACACAACTGCATTAGGTAGCTTGCTTGGACAGGCTCTTGCAAAATGCCCCTTCTCATGACAATGAAAACACTCTAACTCCCCCTTGGGCTTCCCTTGAGGTGGGGAAGGGCCCTGACCCTTCTTAAACGGGACGGTATTAGGTTTATGGTCATACTTAATATCGTTGCTCTTGTTGTAATTGTTATATGGTGTATCACTGACTCGGGGGGGTGGAGTGTTGCGGCCCTTGTTACCTGCATCGTTCCGTTGTGCAGAACCGCACCCATGAATCAGTGACATCCAAAGGTCAGCCATCTCAGCCGCCTCCTGAAGAGTTTTCGGGTTTTTTTCTTTAAGATTCAACGTCAGATCGCCGCCCGTACACTTGAAAAATTGTTCTAGAAGCATCAGCTGTTTCAACTCCTCAAACGTCGATGCCTTCTCAGAACGCAGCCAGTTTCTAAATGCATCGGACAGATCCCGGGCATGCTCAAGAAAGGTGCACTCACGACCCTTCGTTACACCCCGGAACTTCATTCTGTACGTCTCTGGTTGTAACTCATATGCCCGCAGGACAGCCTCCTTCAATACCTCATAGTCGATGCACGACTCCAAGGGCAACGCATCATATGCCCTGAGTTCTTTGCCAACCAACCTAGAGGAAACAAGGGCTGTCCACTTCACCTCGGGCCATTGGTGCTTCCGGCACTTCTTCTCAAAACGCATAACAAATTCGGTGACACCCGACTCGTCAAATACAGGGACTAACTTAAGAAGGTGCGATAAAGACTGATCAAGACCTCGATTCCCAGAACCGAGACGCTGCCCTGTCGACTCCACCCTAGACTTCTCAAGATCTATGTCTGCACAGTACTTCGTAGCCTCAGCCTGAAGCGCAGCTTCATGTTTTCGTTGCTCAAGCTCAGCCTCACGTATGGCCTTTCTCTCCTCAATCTTAGCCATCTCAAGCTGGAAGATCATATCTGCAGTTAAACCTTGAGGAGGAGATGCAACAATTGGAGACTCACCCAAGTGCAAACCACGCTGCCAGTGACTATCGACCTGCGGGAACGTACCCGGCTCCGGAGCCCGAGGAGGCGCCATGGTAGGAGTCGAGTGGAATGGGGGCTGGGCCGAAGGTGCCCCAGCTCCCGCTCCACCCGAAGCCCCACGTACCCCGCCGAGCACACAGGCAACCAGGTCACCTCTCGACATGCTGCTAGTGCCCACATGCCCCATGACCGTGGCCAAACACTGGAGACCATACCGATCAATCCCCGACACCCGGTCAGCAGTAATAGGCACCTCCAGAAACTTCTTTGCATCCTCCTCACTAGTTATAACTCTAATGCCTTCGGACAAACCCCGAGCTGCACCTCAGAGTCTGTTTCCCGTACTGTGTCCTCACTGTACACTGATCCGTCGTCCGACATAGTGTCCACCGAAAATTCTCAACGTTTATAAAAAAAAGAGAAGTACCTAAACTCTTATGTAGCACTATTCACTCAAAAATGCTTAAAGACTCTTAATAAGTGTTATACTACTTGCCAAACAAAATCTGTGTCCACTATATTCCTTTACAAAAAAAAAAAAAAAAAATTACAAACAACACTCCTGCAATATTTCTCTAAGTTCACAAAATCCAAAGCAAGGTCGCCATTTGTTACGACCGGGACTCGTATAAAACAAGGGCTCTTAATCATTGGACTAGAAAGGCACACAGCCACAACGGTAACACTAGATCCAACCCTCGAACTTATAATGCCGGCGCACAAAAACACCTATACCCTCCAGAGTTAAATCTGCAATAGCGGGGTATCCTCTAACTCGGTATAAATGCACTACTACTACAGGCTGATGATCTCTGATACAGCGTGATCACAACAACATACAATTACGTTAATAATGTATACAAGGAAAAAGATAGAAAGCTTAATTAAATCACTGGAATGATTAAATGCAAACAAGAAGAAGGTATAATTAAAGTTACTCTAAACAATAATAAACTGTCACTCCTATATTAAAGAAAGTGAATGAAAGTCCTAAAGCATCGAACAGGAATCTTCTGAAGAAAGTCTGATGCTGCTTATGATGATCGAATCGGATTTTCAACTGTTATATAACACAGGAACAAGATATGACAAGTGTAGGGACATACAGTGTTAACTGGCACGGGAATAACGATAAATGGGCAATAGTATTATCTCCTACAACAAAAGAAGTACTTCCTCAGGCAACGCAAAAGCCTGCTCGGGTTGTGCAACTCAACAACAACCAAGGCTTACAATCAACGTGAATAAAAATGCTGCATACATAACATAAGAGATTATAATCCTAATCGGGTGTCTGCTAGGCGAATAAAGTCTAGCTGGGATGTCGTAGGCTAGGAAACAATGGCTGAGCAAGCGGCTCGTAGACTAGCGAGGTCCTTAACCCTTTATTAGCGGCTCACCACTTAAGTCGTATTTAATAAATCTGGACTATCTGGCGGCGCTCGACATAGGTCGAGTGGCAATTTCAGCACGTAATGTGGCTGAGAGAGAGAGACAAGTGGTGGCAGGAGACTAGCGAGCGTATGACTGCTCCAGACCACCGCGGCGAACCTACTGACACAAATCTCAGCTCCCTCCTCCCTCTCTCACTCGCTACATACTCAATTATGTACCGAAAGTACCGAATTACCTGCTTTTTGCACTCGCGTTGCACGGTTATTGCAAGAAAACTATCCATCATACAAGGATCGTTATGGTGTCATTCGAAAGCTCTTTTTATGCCCTTTCAGGGATAGATACTTGTTTTACGTTCTGGGTCTTATTTAGGCATGAAAATGATCACGTATACAGCCCTATTTTGGCTAAAAACACCCCGCTGGGCGGTACACATAAATAAACCGCATAGGCCGCTCGTAAGGTGTTAAGACTCTACGGCCAAATTACGTTAAATGACGGAGTGCTCTCTTGAGAGATCCAGATCGCTAGTATCTGGTTCTCTCCTGGTGCCCCTCTACAAGTCAAAACAAAACGAGTTAGCACAGTGTTGGGTGGCAGAGGCAAAAGCCCTCACTCGCAACACAGTGCTAAACTCACAAGGTACACAGTCAGAAAGACAACCTAGGCTTCCCACGTATCCGTTGCGATTGTACAAGTTCAACAAAACCTGGTACACATTGGAAATCACAACACCAGTAGCCTTACCCCAGTCTAGCATTAACCCGGGAGCTGCGGGGAGACTCTTAAGAGTTCCCCCGGCGCACTGCGGGGAGACTCTTAACCCGGGAGCTGCGGGGAGACTCTTAAGAGTTCCCCCGGCGCACTGCGGGAAGACTCTTAAGAGTCAGAGAAAATAAAAATCAACTTTTGACATCGAAAAAAAAATATTTTTTTATATTTTTTTTTTTTTATTTTTTATTTTTTTTTTGGCCCCTGGGCCATGCAAAATCTCAGTCCTCTACCTCCCCACCTTCCCCACTTTCCTCCTCTCCTTCAGTTATCACCTATTTTCCCTGTTATTCCCTTATTCTGAGGTATATTTTCGTGCTAACATTAGAAATCCGATTGGAGGGTGTGGTCATCACTGATAGCAAGCGAGTGCAAGAGAGAGAGAGAGAGTATCGATCGACTGTGTCTCAGTGGCCTTGGGGAAATTGGCGGGAAAGCAGATTGCCTCACCCATACATTATACAACTCGCGGGCTATATCTCCGATTTTGACCATCCAAACGCTGTTTTCACTCGTTTTATTGTTGTTTCAGGTTAATACCTTATAATCAACCCATAATAGGCGCATATGGATAAATATAAATGCTATTAATGGCACAATGAATATTTTAGTGACGGAAACACCTCAAATACGTCAGCACAGGGGACGTTTCCATTACCCCATGCGCACTTCAGAGGTTAAGAGTCAGAGAAAAATAAAATCAACTTTTGACATCGAATTTTTTTTTTTTTTTTTTTTTTTTTTTTTTTGGCCCCTGGGCCATGCAAATATCAGTCCTCTACCTCCCCTCCTTCCCCACTTTCCTCCTCTCCTTCAGTTATCACCTATTTTCCCTGTTATTCCCTTATTCTGAGGTATTTTCGTGCTAACATTAGAAATCCGATTGGAGGGTGTGGTCATCACTGATAGCAAGCGAGTGCAAGAGAGAGAGAGAGAGTATCGATCGACTGTGTCTCAGTGGCCTTGGGGGAAATTGGCGGGAAAGCAGATTGCCTCACCCATACATTATACAACTCGCGGGCTATATCTCCGATTTTGACCATCCAAACGCTGTTTTCACTCGTTTTATTGTTGTTTCAGGTTAATACCCTTATAATCAACCCATAATAGGCGCATATGGATAAATATTAATGCTATTAATGGCACAATGAATATTTTAGTGACGGAAACACCTCAAATACGTCAGCACAGGGGGACGTTTCCAATTACCCCCATGCGCACTTCAGAGGTTAAGAGTCAGAGAAAAAAAAAATCAACTTTTGACATCGAATTTTTTTTTTTTTTTTTTTTTTTTTTTTGGCCCCTGGGCCATGCAAAATATCAGTCCTCTACCTCCCCTCCTTCCCCACTTTCCTCCTCTCCTTCAGTTATCACCTATTTTCCCTGTTATTCCCTTATTCTGAGGTATATTTTCGTGCTAACATTAGAAATCCGATTGGAGGGTGTGGTCATCACTGATAGCAAGCGAGTGCAAGAGAGAGAGAGAGTATCGATCGACTGTGTCTCAGTGGCGTTGGGGGAAATTGGCGGGAAAGCAGATTGCCTCACCCATACATTATACAACTCGCGGGCTAATATATCTCCGATTTTGACCATCCAAACGCTGTTTTCACTCGTTTTATTGTTGTTTCAGGTTAATACCTTTATAATCAACCCATAATAGGCGCATATGGATAAGTATTAATGCTATTAATGGCACAATGAATATTTTAGTGACGGAAACACCTCAAATACGTCAGCACAGGGGGACGTTTCCAATTACCCCCATGCGCACTTCAGAGGTTAAATAGCCCAGCAGACAACCAAGAAATAGGTAGGGAGACACCGCGAGTGTGTCGAACCTCTACAGACAAAATGTAAACCCCTCCAAAATGTCTAACTATGCATGAAATATCTGAGAGCTTCAGCATATAATACGATGGCCGATATATGAAATCGTGCAGAACCAAAGGGGAGTTATGATATTAAATAGATTAGAAGAATAAGAGGTAAGAAGTCGAGAGAGAGAGAAAGTGTTCTATAGGTGGAAGTTGGGGACAGATGGCAAGGGAGGTGTGAAGGGTATGCTGGTCAGGCAAGCTCTGAGCAAGGAAGGTGCAAAGGCAACAGGGAGTGCGGGGGGACTACCTCCTGCCGCGGAAGGAGGGCGGCAAGGTGGCCAGCCACTCAGAGGGCCCGGCCTTGGCATGACATCACCGAGACAACGCGTAACACTACCCGCACACACTCTGCCTCCTGCACTTACTCACTCACACTCTCTAGCTGTATCATTCAGTCTTATACATTAAACTTATAACTGATGATATAAAATACAACGCATTGTCACAGACGAAAATAAAGACCACTTCTATACTGCCTGTGACATGACGATTCACAAGAAAGAAAGTACAACATTGTAGATACACTGTAGCCCATTTCACTGCCCTGGCGAGCGCTAGTGGCTACCAGGAGGCGATTCTGCCAACGCTGGTAGGCGTCACAATAGCAAAAAGTCTCTGCCCGTGTATGTGCGAAATAGGGTTGATGAAATTCAGTCCCTACTACCAGATGTCGCTTACCACTATGCTAATACAAAGGATAACCCCAGTGATCTTATAACTAGGGGAGTTACAGCAACCCAGATAGTAAAGTTTGAATTATGGTGGCATGGTCCATCATGGCTGCTCCATGAAAAAGAATGGACGGAATGGGAAGCTAATAAGAGGGGACTTCTGCCATTGGAAACAGTGACAGTCGCAACCCAACCGAAAGACACACCGAGTCCGATAGTTGAGTGGGAAAGGGTCGGTGACTACAATAAATTAGTCAGGGTGGTAGCCTGGATGCTGCGATTTATATCCAACACCAAAAGTGAAGTAGAAGGCACACACTGCAATATGGGTCACATCATCAACGTTAATGAATTTAAAGCAGCTGAAGTAACAATGATTAAATTGGTTCAAGCAGAAACCTTTTTCCAAGAATTAGAATCTTTAACACCTTACGAGCGGCCTATGCGGTTTATTTATGTGTACCGCACAGCGGGGTGTTTTTAGCCAAAATAGGGCTGTTTACGTGATCATTTTCATGCCTAAATAAGACCCAGAACGTAAAACAAGTACCTATCCCTGAAAGGGCATAAACAGAGCTTTCGAATGACACCATAACGATCCTTGTATGATGGATAGTTTTCTTGCAATAACCGTGCAACGCGAGTGCAAAAAGCAGGTAATTCGGTACTTTCAGTACATAATTGAGTATGTAGCGAGTGAGAGAGGGAGGAGGGAGCTGAGATTTGTGTCAGTAGGTTCGCCGCGGTGGTCTGGAGCAGTCATACGCTCGCTAGTCTCCTGCCACCACTTGTCTCTCTCTCTCAGCCACATTACGTGCTGAAATTGCCACTCGACCTATGTCGAGCGCCGCCACATAGTCCAGCTTTATTTAACTCGACTTATGTTGCTCGCCGCTAAATAAGGGTTAAGAAGCTCTGCCAAGATGAAAATACCTAACTTAGTGCGTCAACTGAGGTTACACCTGGATAGTGACCTCATCAGGTGTGAGGGACGCCTGAAGTGGTCGGGTGTAAAGGACTACACGAACAATCCCATCCTTATGCCATCACAACATCATGTCACATATTTGTTGGTAAAACGCATACATGAAGAAGTTAAACACTATGGTGTCCATCATATTATATCGAATTTGCGTCTCCGAAGGTGGATCCCAAGGATTCGACAAGTAGCTCGACATATAGTGAAGAATTGTGTGATATGCCAAAGACTGAAAGGTAAACCTTATGTGACTGGACCAGTTCCGCCTTTACCAGAATGCCGCGTGAAGCATGTAGAACCCTTTCAATCAGTGGGGTTGGACTACACTGGAGCGTTAAAGACGAGAGAACATGAAAAGGTCTATATCTTATTGTTTACTTGTGCAACGTCTCGAGCGGTGCACCTCGAATTATGTGACAATATGTCTTGTGAGGAATTCATGCTGGCGTTTAGGAGGTTTTGTGCCCGTAGATCGTTCCCTCAACTTGTGCTGAGTGACAATGCTCCCACGTTTACTCAAGCATCTAGATACCTCAAGAATTTGAGCAATGATCCAACAGTCATTGCTTTTATGGGAGAAAGAAAGTGCGAATGGATGTTCACCAGTGAAGGCACTTTGGTTTGGTGGAATGTGGGAACGGTGTGTAGGTATAGTCAAATCAGGACTTAGGGCCGTAGTAGGACGTACTTTATTGAAGAAAAGTGAGTTGATGACAGTCCTCACTGAGATAGAAGCAGTTGTTAATGACCGCCCACTTACTTATGTTTATACCGACCTACAAGAACCACTGCCACTGACGCCAGCGCAATTACTGTACGGTCGACCATTGACTGGATTTCCATCCGATTTTCAGTCACTTGTGGAGCTAGAGGATCCTTCTTTATATACTGAAGCGGATGTATCCCGGCGGTACCAGTACATCTCTAAGATTATCGAGGATTTTAGAAAAAGGTGGGTTCGCGAGTATCTACTATCTCTGAGAGAAAGGAATTCTCGACCCACAGGTAAACCTTCGGCACCCTCGGTTGGTGATGTGATTCTGATCCATGATGAAGGTCCTCGCATGTACTGGAAGTTGGGCCATGTGCTAGAAGTCTACAAGGGGGGTGACTCAGTGGAGCGAGTAGCGCTGTTACGGACTGCCAATGGGACCACTGTTCGTCCTATCGCACGTTTATACGCCTTGGAGCTTGACTCAGCATCACAATCCAATGCTCCGCCTGATACTGCTGGATCCCGGGATTCTGTACAGTCTGATCCACCACTATTGACTGGTGATCCACCTCGGATCGGGACTCATCCTAGACGTGCTGCTGACGGCGCCATCAACATGTGGCGTCAAAGGATAGCCTCTGGGCAACTGTAGGTTAACCCGGGAGCTGCCGGGAGACTCTTAAGAGTTCCCCCGGCAGACTGCGGGGAGACTCTTAAGAGCAGAGCCTTTGAACGCGTACCAAAACCGCGCGTTTATAGCCAGGCGGCTGAAAATTGGTGTGGGTATAGTACTACATGTCAACTCTCGATACCACCCCGCCAAATGCTCGCCCCGCACTCGTGCAAGCACCACCGCGCCAGTAACCACGTACTAGTCATGGAGCCCACACGTCCCTCACGCTCGCTCCCTGATGACACAACCAGCCCTCCTTCTGGTGGTGTTAGCTGCCGTGGAAGGCAGAGGGTGGCTGCTAAAGACCCTACCTACCAGTACGACACGCCCTACAGCTCGGAGGACGAAACACCTGCACCCAAAGCACAAAAAACATGTGCAAGCACGAGAAAGGTACAGAGGTCATTGGTGTTTCGGGACACTGCCACCACGACCCAGGCCACTGCAACAACCACTACCACCACCACTGCCACCACTGCCACCCCTGCCACCGGTACCAGCGACGCAGGAGGCCGCCCTAGGGCTGCAGAACCTGCGGGGGCAGGAAAAATTAAAGGCACGGGCGTAGGGAAGAGAACCCGTACGCCAGCCACAGTGCCCCTACCACCACCACCACCACCAGCCGCCCCTGGCCCGGCTGCCCCTGCCGCCCCTGCCGCCCCTGCTGCCCCTGCCGCCCCTGCCACCCCTGCCGCCCCTGCCCAAGGAACAGGGAAGGGGAAAGGGAGAGGGAAAGCGACTGCTGGCCCTGGTGTCCCTGCTGCCCCTGCTGCCCCTGTTGCCCCTGCTGCCCCTGCCCAAGGAACAGAGAGAAGGGCGACAGGCACCACCATCATCTTGCCATCAAGGCCACGCACCACTGCTGCCCCTGCCACCGCCTCTGCTGTCCCTGTCCATAAGACTCCCGCACGTGCAAAAGTGACCCGGAAAACTCTGACACCATCAAAGTATGCCGCCCTGCTGTTTGATGGTGATTCGCAGGACATTGGCAGCCCGGGTTTCGACGACGAAGCCCTAGCACGGGACCAAGGGTGGGGGGATTTGGGAGTGGACAGTGGGAGTGAGTCCGACGTCGGTGACGAGAATGAGGAAGGGCATCGTCTGTCAAGTGAAGAGGAGGGTGATGATGATGCAGTGCTGTATCGCGACCATGGAAGCGATATTTCAGACGATGAAGCAGACGCAGACGACATTCCGATCCCTGAGCTGCCTTCATTCGATTGGTCTGACTGGGTCAATTTTGTACCTGACGTGCCCCAGTTCAATCCTGGGACGTCAGGAACAACTGACGACTGGCCCTGTGACGATCAAGCGAACGAAAGCGACTTCTTCCTCGCTTTTTTCGATATGGAGGTAATGACGTACATCGTTGCCCAAACAAACGCCTACTACAGGTGGGTACCGGCACGAAGTACCCGACAAAGGCGGCGTCCAATCGGCACCCTCGATAACCCACCACCAGTCCTCGGTGACACCCACACAGCCGGCCCCGAAGCCGGCACCACAGACTCCACATATGTGTGCCAGGAGTACACCAGGCACAACACAAGGCGAGCATGGCCACGTTGAAAAGCCTGGAAGGGAGGAGGCTTGAACTCGAGGATCTCCCACTCAAAGTTGGGGACAAAAGGAGGGGAGGAGGCCAACGAGACCACGATCAAAGACGGGGAGAACCGATGCATTCCCAGGACAGCGACACGGTAGCCAGTCCCGACACCCTACTACCAGGAACCAGCGCCACGATGAACCAAGGACTCTCGAGCAACAGCACCGACGTCGTGTCCTGTGTACAAGCCCGCGACCCCAGAAGGTCCAGAGGCCACTCCCGATCTCACAGTAGAGGGGGCTGGTGCTGCGGCGGTCGTGACGTCCAGCGGGACACGGAAGACCTCCGACCAGGAATGGGAGAGGCCACGAACGCCAACGAGGGCCCGAGGTCGCCAACTCGGCACAACAGGAATCGCGAGACAGGCAGGGGCACCGGAATCGGACATCATCACCGCAGCTGGGCGTACCAAGCTTGTGCCGGATACGGGGGAGTGAACAACCAGACCCAGCCGCAGAACTGCCGTAGCTTCGAGGGGACCTTGCACAGCAAGAGTACGACCGGAGGAAGAATATGAAGAGCGACCGCCACCTTGTCCCATACTTCCGCAAAAGCAACCAGAACCTCCGCTGGGGTGCGAGACCAGAGGGAGATGGACCAAGGCAACGTATGCGACCCCCACGAAGCAAACAAGGCGAGCCCCGGAACGTCCTAAGAAGCAATCAGGTTGACGAAGACAGTATGCGGCAGCGTCCACTCTACCAGAACGGGCAGGCTGGAAGCGCTCATGGACATGCAGTGCTGGTCCGCCAGGAAGAACAACGGCTCTGTGATCCCCAACAGAGTACGTGACCTGGAGGACCCCTGCTCGAGGAGACCATGGATCTTCGACTGAACGTTCATCCTGAAAGCCACTGACTCGCCCTAAAGAGCCAGCGCGTGAACTCTCAGGACGAAGCGCGATCAGAGAGAGAGGGCTGACTGCCTTCGCTCCAGCGGGGCCGATGCGATGAGGCCCGACAGAGCGGGCGGACTGTGTATACTCCATCCGACAGGGAGGCGTTCGGAGCAAACAACCCCATTGTAGACAGAGCTCAGAGTACAGCAGTCACAGATGTATAGCCAACAGGGCGCCACAGCAGACCGTGGACTGGACGGCGAGGCAGAGGTGGGTAGCCTTGCACAGCCCCACCGGCAGGGACATACCAGCCAGAAGGAAGAGGTCTCGCCATGTCCTGGAGGGCACCAGCACCCAGCTGGCCCCCTTGCCCCAAAAGCAGGCATCCCCGGAGGAAGAGGACCCTGAAACCGCAAGACGGGTCCACTCCTGGGGAGACTCCAAATGCAGGGCAGGAATCAGGGAAGGAGCAAGAGGCAGAGCAGGAAGGGGATGAGAAGAACGGCCAGGGGTGACTTGCAGGGCAGACTAGGCCGCAGGTGGAAGGAGAGCCAAGATCCCCGGGCCTGTAGAGGAGGGGGACCCCACCGAAGTGGAGGACAGATAGACTCCCACCCAGGTAGATCAGTAGGTGGAGGAGAGACAGCTAGGGAACGTATCCGCAACAGGGCACTCCCCCCTGGATAGAGGGGGAGGGTGGAGCAGAGGAACAAGGAGGGTGGGGGGTGGGGATGGGCGAGGGCAGAAGAAGAACCCACCTCGCTGTTGAAGGCCCAACCAGCAGAATCGCGACAGCCATGGTCCCCGAACGAAAAGAGCAAGCGGAGGGCATACTGAGGAGGATGACGAACAGCCAGGCGAGGGGAACGGCGAGCCATAGCCAGGCAATGAGGAGAGGAGTGACAGGGAGACAGTAACCCCACCAGAAGCACCATGGCCAAGGAGCACGAAGAGGGCGGAAAGCGGTGGTGCCCACCCCAGAGGTAGCCAACCAGGTCAAGGAGCAATGATAGGACGAGCGGAAGAGGAACCCCCTCCAGAGGGGCCCGGCTGAGGAGATGCACACTGGAACGGTGAAAGCGGAGGAAGAGACAGTAGAAGCCGCACCGAGATGGAGAAAGTGGAGAAAGAGACTGCAACACCGCTGAATCCATCAAAGTTCGTCTTGACAAGCACCGTGCACAGAATCCAAGGAGAACTGCATAATATGTAAAAGACGGAAAAATGACCTTAATTGTGCAAGTGCAGGAAGAATGACCCTCCTCCCTGTCATGGGAAACTCCAGGGAGGCATGTCCATTGCACATCCTTAACTCACAGAAAGTCTGTGAGACACTAGAAACAGCAGCATTTTGGAGGGCAAGTAACCGTGAGGGGTCGGAAGACCTTTTGTTGCCTGATTTCCTTTGTTCTACATTGGACTCCTAGTACATTGGAGGGCAAGTAACCGTAAGGGATCGTAAGATCTGTTGCTGCCTGATTTCCTTTGAACTTCTTTGGACTCCTAGTACTGTGGAGGGCAAGCAACCGTGAGGGGTCATAAAAGCTGCTGTTGCCTGTTTTCCTGTTGTTTCCTGATGTCCTTTGTACACCTTAAAACATCCAAGTAAACCAGGAAGGAAGCATGTAGAAGAACAAGTTTGGCCGTAGTAGGGGTAGGCAGCCCCGCCCAGGAAACTACTACCGCCAAGGTTTCGGGAGACTCAGGGAATAGCCTGAATTCCATTTTCTCTCCCAGGCCTTGGTAGCTGGATACATATCTTTCTGCCTCACACATCAGGGATACCAGGAAAACCCTCTTTATATAACATACACATCCAACTTCACGACATTGCCCTACATCGCTATCCTCTATCCATAAAACACTACTCTTCCCACTACATATCATACATGTAACACCATACACCTTTACCTAATAAATATGGCAGTACAATTGTTAAGAGCAAACCTGGTGGTCCCTCGGATATCCACCCCCGGCAGGGTTGGGTCATTGACACAGGGCCCTACCGGTCGTTATCATGCGACTGTGTCAAGAGCATTGCAACGTCCCAAAGCTGCTCGTCGGTGCAGCTTTTTCTTTAGCAATATAAGGGGATTTCACTCTAACATCAATCTGTACACCAATTTCTTCAAGCAGAATCCCCTACTCTCCTTTTTTTGACAGAGCCTCAAGTAACATCCACATCTAACACGTCTAGATTTAATTTTCCAGGTTATCAACTGCTCCAAAATTTCAGACCTAAAGGAGGTGTATGTTGCTTCGCAAAATCTGAAATTGCCCTGGAGGAGGTTACTAGTTTCAATTGTCCCTATTTTGATTATTCTATATACAAATTAATTTCTCCTGGTAAATTTAAATACATATGTTGCATCTACCGTTCCCCAAATACTCCTCCAGAGCAAAGTCTTTTTGATTCTCTGTCCTCACAACTCAGTGTCCTCAACTTAAATGCTTCTTCTGAAATCACTGTGTTGGGTGATGTTAATGTCCATAATGTTGAATGGCTAGCTCATTCAGCCAGGACTGATGATGCTGGTCTTGAATGTGAGCTATTTGCAGACTCATTTAATCTCACTCAACTAGTCAACCTACCCACCCATGTACCAGATAATCCTAATCATAATTCCCACCTACTGGACTTATTTGTAACAACCAATTCAGAAAATTATGATGTTACAGTGAGGTCCCCGCTTGGATCTTCTGATCACTGTCTGATACAGGCCACCTGTCTATCACCTACCACACCTTCCCACTCTGAACCTGTTTTGGTGACTAAATGGCATTACGATAGGGCAGACTGGGAGGGTCTTCAAGGTTTCTTTATTGATATTCCCTGGACCTCTTTCTTTTCTAATGATGCACACTCCACCTTGAGCCACATACAAGATTTTGTAAAAATTGGAATGGAAACTTTTATTCCTCATCAAAAGTACAGTAAAAGATCTAATTCACCTAAATGGTTTGACCATAATTGTGCTAGAGTAACTGAACAAAAAACAATAGCCTACAATGCATACACAAGATCAAAAACACATGAGGCCTTTAATTACTTTAGAAACATTAGAAATCATGCCAAAACTGTATTAAACCTAACTAAATCAAACTTTCTACACAAGCAGGCAAATAAACTTCTAAATAATCCAAATGATAACAAAATATTTTGGTCTACTCTTAACTCATTCAAATCCAACTTCACTACTGCTTCATCCATTCCACCATTAAAACCTCCGACTGGCAATCTTGTAAGTGACCCACGAGGTAAAGCTAACCTTCTTGCGGACATTTTCTCCACCAACTCAACCTTAGATGAAATATATCAAGATGTCCCTGTACTTAATTTTAATTCGCCTGAAATTCCCTCATTAAGATCCACACCAGACATGTCAAAACTATTTTGCAGAATCTCTCAGTAGATAAGGCTCCTGGTCCAGATGAAATTCCTCCAATAGTACTTAAGAATTGCTCCTTGGTGCTCGCTCCTGTATTGGCAATTTTTTTCCGTCTGTGTACTCATACCTCATGCTTCCCAGTACCCTGGAAAGAAGCAAACATCCATCCAGTTCCTAAAAAAGGTGCCTCTTCAGATCCATCAAACTACAGACCAATAGCTATAACTTCCACTCTTGGTAAAGTCTTTGAAATTATATTAAATAATCACATAATTAAGCATCTTGAGAATAATAAATTAATCAGTGATAGGCAATATGGTTTTAGACGATGTCGATCAACTGCAGACATTCTTTGCCTTCTTACGCATCAAATCAACCAAGCTACAGACCAACATGGTGAAACACATACAATAGCACTGGATAATTATATCAAAGGCATTTGATAGAGTCTGGCATCAATCCTTATTGTCGAAGATGTCACACTAAGGCCTTGCATCATTAGTTCCACTAATTTCTTCTTATCTTCATAACAGAAAAATATGTGTAATGGTAGATGGCCTTTATTCTCAATTTCACTCAATAAATGCTGGTGTTCCCCAGGGATCAGTTTTGGCCCCAACTCTGTTCCTCATTCATATCAATGATCTCATATCTACCACTTATAATCCAATACATTCCTATGCAGATGACTCAACACTCCACAGTTCCTTCACATTTACCAATTCTTTCACCCAACCCGATCTTATAAATTCAAAAATAAACACTGCAATTTCTCTGAACCAGGACCTTTCTAGAATTAATGAATGGGGACAAAAGAATCTAGTGTCCTTTAACACCTTACGAGCGGCCTATGCGGTTTATTTATGTGTACCGCCCAGCGGGGTGTTTTTAGCCAAAATAGGGCTGTTTACGTGATCATTTTCATGCCTAAATAAGACCCAGAACGTAAAACAAGTATCTATCCCTGAAAGGGCATAAACAGAGCTTTCGAATGACACCATAACGATCCTTGTATGATGGATAGTTTTCTTGCAATAACCGTGCAACGCGAGTGCAAAAAGCAGGTAATTCGGTACTTTCGGTACATAATTGAGTATGTAGCGAGTGAGAGAGGGAGGAGGGAGCTGAGATTTGTGTCAGTAGGTTCGCCGCGGTGGTCTGGAGCAGTCATACGCTCGCTAGTCTCCTGCCACCACTTGTCTCTCTCTCTCAGCCACATTACGTGCTGAAATTGCCACTCGAGTTATGTCGAGCGCCGCCACATAGTCCAGCTTTATTTAAGTCGACTTAAGTGGTGAGCCGCTTTTTAAGGGTTAATGAACAGAAAACCAAGTACAGTACATTCAATTTTCTAACCGACAGAATCTCACTGACTCCCATATATTTTGTAATTATGTAAATATTCCCAGTTCCCCTAGTATTGACATTCTCGGTGTAACATTAACTACTAACTTGAGCTGGACACATTATGTTAGAAGCATTGCTAAGAATGCCTCTAAAAAACTGGGACTCCTGTACAGAGTTCGAGAATTCTTCACTGACGAGCAGTTGGCCGTAATATATAAAAGTCATGTGCGTTCTCAGATGGATTACTGTTCACCTCTGTGGAGTGGAAGTGGAGTGGTTGCATTGAGGCAGTTGGACAAAATTCAAAATAAAGCTCTTTGATTAATCAATAACCCTGCAATCACATAGGACCTTCCTACATTATCCATACGAAAAAACGTTGCATCCCTTGCATTATTTACAGATATTTTCACAGCAATTGTTCCGAGGAACTTGCTTCAATTGTGCCGCCTCTCCACATCTTTCCCCGTAGAACTAGGGCAGCTGAGAGCGTCCATGAATTTACACTTTCTCCTCCACAATGCAGAACTTCTGCTTATCAAAATTAATTTATCCCTAGAACTACTACTCTTTGGAATTCACTTCCTCGAGTTGCTTTCCACAAACTTACAATCTACAAAAGTTTAAATCCAGTTGTTACAAACATTTTATGAATGGAGGATGCCTTTAGGCTAATGGACCTTTTTGTTTTATCTGTGTTTTTCCTTCCTCCATTCATTGTCTCTTTAAAAAAAAAAAAAAAAAAAAATCAAGGCACGCAGGTTCTCTAGGAAAAGAGTTTATCTTCCTCTTCGGCGCACGACATATGTCGAGTTAAATAAATATGGACTATGCGGCGGTGCACCACATATGTCGAGTGCCATTTTCAGCATGTAATGTCGCTCTGAGCGAGAGCTGAGCAGTGGGACGAGCGTAGTAACCTCATGACCGCTCCCCACCACCGCCGTGGGTGTACTGAGCTGTATTCCACCCTCCTCCACCTCCTCTCACTCGCTACACAGGGAATTATGTAAGGAAATTACCTTTTTTTAGGGTTTTTGCACTCGTGTTGCACGATCGTTGCAAGAGAACCAGTGGTCGTACAAGGATGGTTTGGGTGTCATTGGAAAGCTCTGTGTACGCCCTTTCAGGGATAGATACTTGTTTTACGCTCTGGGTCTTGTTTATGCATGAAATTGAGCACGGAAACAACCCTATTTAGGGTTAAGAAAAACGCTGGGCGGCACAGTGTAAAATACCCTACCACCCGCTCTTTGTGTGTTAAAGCAGTAATAAAAGGAGACATCAAAATATCTACTGTCTCAGAGTCGGGGCCTATCCGACTCGGGTTGATGGTGCTATTAGTATATCAGAGTACTTCTCAGGTTACTCTAAACTGTGCAAAAGTGCTAAACCAAAATGCTGCTAGACTCCCAGAACAATCCATATCATGCCCAGTCGCTCAGGAACCGAGAATAATATGAAGCACAAACCATAGGAATGAGTCTCATGCAGTAGCCTAACAAGCCTCTGTGCCAAGCCTATTATCCCTACCTAATGTCCTAATAATACACCGAGTGGCTCTATTCAGCACAGTTCAGCGGTGGTGTTGCAAGGGATAAATGTAATAATTTATCTCTTACAACATCATCTGTGGTTAGCTCAATACACCCGAATGCAATAGGGACAACCACACCTTGGATCGGGCTCCACCCCTAGTCCCAAACTGCACCGGATGTATTGCTGCTAAAAACTAAACAAGGCACAAGGATTGATATCTTAGTAGGTTGGAGACTGGCTGCCACCCCTAAAGGGTTAACACCTTAAGAGCGGCCTATGCGGTTTATTTATATGTACCGCCCAGCGGGGTGTTTTTAGCCAAAATAGGGCTGTTTATGTGATAATTTTCATGCCTAAATAAGACCCAGAACGTAAAACAAGTATCTATCCCTGAAAGGGCATAAACAGAGCTTTCGAATGACACCATAACGATCCTTTTATGATGGCTAGTTTTCTTGCAATAGCCGTGCAACGCGAGTGCAAAAAGCATGTAATTAGGCACTTTCCCCATACAATTCCTTATATAGCGAGTGAGAGAGGTAGGAGGGAGGTGAGATTCGTGTCAGTAGGTTCGCCGCGGTGGTCTGGAGCAGTCATACGCTCGCTACTCTCCTGCCACCACTTGTCTCTCTCTCTCAGCAACATTACGTGCTGAAATTGCCACTCGAGTTATGTCGAGCGCCGCCACATAGTCCAGCTTTATTTAACTCGACTTATGTGGTGAGCCGCTAATTAAGGGTTAAATAAGGCCCGAGTTAGAGGATGCTGTGTGGTGGAAAAAATGGCAGTAGCCTACTATGACACTCAGCCAGCAACCTCTGTCCTCAAAGGCTTGGCAAAAAGCTGGATAGAAGAGTCCAGTCACCTAAACCACTATAGATATCAACCATGAATAATAAACACATATAATAATTATTCACAATGCAGCAGAATAAAAGAAAGTAATTGAAGAATGGTGTGAAGATAATATACCAGAATGCCAGAGAAAGGATGCAGATTTTCTACTCTAACCTAATATGCAGAAATACCCTAAATGCAAACTAATGGGGTTAAGATAAAATAACTAATATCAAAATGACTCCAGACTCGCCTTGCTACTGTACAACAAGAAAAAAGAATACATGCGGTAATAAGGGAGCTAAAGGGCAAGCCCAACACACACAGAGCAGCACGTGTGGTCAGTACAAGGTATGTAACTGGAGGGACTGCAGGACTCCCGGCCCAGTGTCGGGAAGGGAGAGCAGAGCTCCAGCCATCGCCAGATTAGATAATTATATAAGGCACCTGTGCTCTCATTAACAACACAGAAATAATCAAATAAACATAAGACATCATTGAGACATCATCCACCACTTCCGGGTGGATGGGACTCGTTAGCCTTGGTCGGCAACTCATCTAGGGGAGACAACCTTATACAAATCCGGGTGGATGGGACTCGTCAGCCTTGGTTGGCGTAGGGGAGTAACCTGATACAAATCCGTACTGCTTACCCAATATAAGGTTAAGGCAGGTTAGTGGATGGATTAGCCGAACACCACTGTAGAAAAATAGTGCTAACAAGATACACAGAGGGCCTCGGAGTCGGACGGATCCAAAATTGAGTGGTCAATCCTGTAAGTCCTTCACTAAACTGGCTCGGGTTGTCCCTCTCACAGGGAATAGGTCCGCTTGGGGGCATTCTGTGTATAGCCACATTCGTAAGGGGAGTACGGTGTCCGGCAATAAATAGATAGATAGATCATTGAGTAACTTAGGATAAACTAAAACAATCCCACCAGGGCGTAATAAACTAAATAATTACTCTTAGCAACCACACAGTTTTGCACTGCATGGGATGCCAATGACGGCAACAACTCGACCACGAGGAACAAAGGGAGAGAGCAAGAAATAAAGAAAGAAGGCAGGCCTCCCTGACTAGGCTATGTGCAAATTATACCACACTTGCAACTGAGAACAGGTTATAAGTTTTGTTGGAAGTGACAACATACATACAACATACAATGGTTTAACATAATTTTTCCATCACATGCACTGCAACGGGTTAGATGGGGTTGCCTTTCAGTAGTTGGAGTGTACTGTAGTACAATAAAGTTCCGCCACAGCACTGCCCCACTAAGTGATCTCATATCTACCACTCATAATCCAATACATTCCTACGCAGATGACTCAACACTCCACAGTTCCTTCACATTTACCAATTCTTTCACCCAACCCGATCTTATAAATTCAAAAATAAACACTGCAATTTCTCTGAACCGGGACCTTTCTAGAATTAATGAATGGGGACAAGAGAATCTAGTTTCCTTTAATGCACAGAAAACCAAGTACATTCAATTTTCTAACCGACAGAATCTCACTGACTCCCATATATTTTTTAATGATGTAAATATTCCCACTTCCCCTAGTATTGACATTCTCGGTGTAACATTAACTACTAACTTGAGCTGGACACATTATGTTAGAAGCATTGCTAAGAATGCCTCTAAAAAACTGGGACTCCTGTACAGAGTTCGAGAATTCTTCACTGACGAGCAGTTGGCCGTAATATATAAAAGTCATGTGCGCTCTCAGATGGATTACTGTTCACCTCTGTGGGGTGGAAGTGGAGTGGTTGCATTGAGGCAGTTGGACAAAATTCAAAATAAAGCTATTAGATTAATCAATAACCCTGCAATCACACAGGACCTTCCTACATTAGCCATACGAAGAAACGTTGCATCCCTTGCATTATTCTACAGATATTTTCACAGCAATTGTTCCGAGGAACTTGCTTCAATTGTGCCGCCTCTCCACATCTTTCCCCGTAGAACTAGGGCAGCTGAGAGCGCCCATGAATTTACACTTTCTCCTCCACAATGCAGAACTTCTGCTTATCAGAATTCATTTATCCCCAGAGCTACTACTCTTTGGAATTCACTTCCCTCGAATTGCTTTCCACAAACTTACAATCAACAAATGTTTAAATCCAGTTGTTACAAACATTTTATGAATGGAGGATGCCTTTAGGCACATGGACCTTTTTGTTTTATCTGTGTTTTTCCTTCCTCCGTTCATTGTCTCTTAAAAAAAAAAAAAAAAAAAAAAAAGTCATCACTGTGGCTGATGTTGGTATAGTGCTAACCGTGCCTAAGCAAGACTCAACAGTCCCCCTGCAGCACTTGCACCTGCAGTATCTGCAAGTACACCAGCCTTAACAGTGTTACAAAAGGACAGCACCATAACAAGACTCTACTGTATAGAAGGCAATTGGATTATAGAACAAAGTCCTGCCCCAACACTGAACCAACATGCAAACACTGTTGCCGACACAGGTGTGGTGGCAAACAGCGCCCAGGTAAGACTTAGTCCGCTGTGGCGCCTATCCGCACCCCACCAGCTTCGGCAGTGCCATACCAAGACATTTCTAAGATAGAGACTTTATTGTAAAGTAATGGCTGTTGGTCCACAAGTCTATCGCCATCCCCCCTATTAGTCGCCTTGTACGACACGCAGTAGGATGCGTGAGGCATATTATTTTTTTCCTCCACCATTAGATGAAGGCCCCCTTACCCCCTGGGGGGTAAACACTAACTCAACATCCATAATGCAAGGTCTATATCACAGTAAAACAGTGAAAACCAAGATGGGGGTGTGTGTAAGATACCAAACTCACATCTCACATGCATAGGCTAAATCACAGTAAGTCAGTAAAGACACAGTCAGTGAAGAAGGCTGCAATAAAGCAGATGCATGACAGCACTAGCAAATAGTAAACAAGCCACTTCCGCCAAACAGCCAACTCCGGCGTGTCTGTGGCGACACCGAATCAACTCGCAATTTCGCGGGACCAAGCCATACAAATCCCGTGAAATCGCGGGGCGGAAACGATCGTCTGAGAGTCTTAGACGAAACCAAATCAACCCCGCAACCTTGCAGGACCATGGCGAGCTAGGTCCGCGCCGAAAAAGCGAATCGAGTGTCCGAGACAACACTGAAACAGGCCGCAAAAGCAGGCATCTCCAAGCTTGTGCAAAGGGCCTACAAGCTGAGCAGTCTCTTCCAAGAAACAAATGCCCAACTCAACCAGGCCAAGGCAGTTAAGCAGCAAGAAAGACACCAGGGGAGAGGAGGCACATCCCCAAGGAACCACCCATCCCACAAAAGATCGAGCATAGCCCAGTAAGAGACAGTGGCAGGGAGGGTTGTGGCAAAAACAGGACCCCCTAAAGGTACCCCTGAACAGTGTGTGAAAGAGGATGATTGCCCACTGAGATCGTGCCCTGTAACTCAGCGAACGACGTGGAGGGGGGAGGCCAGAACCTAGGAGACACCATGACGACAAAGCTGGGATTGCCGCCCCCCACTCGCCTAATTAAGTCCAAGGCTGGGTGAGGGTGAAGAGGACAGCCACATCTCGCCAACAGCAGTGTAGAAATGGCACAATCTCAAGGCGGGCGAAAGGGGATGGAGGTGAACGTTATGGGTAAAAACAGATCAGGAAAGGATCAATGGTGAGAAAAAGGGGGGCTCATAGCCGTTTGTAGTGAATGTGTCGGTGGCAAAGAAAAATGTTGTGATGAATATTATGAAGCCTGGCCCATAACCCACTCGAGAGGATCCAAGGGGCGACTCGGGAAAAACCGCTAGATGGTAAATAGACCGACACAAACACTACAAATCAAGCAAAGCCGCCTCAGATTTCTGGATTTTACCCCAAAACGTAATGGATGTGAAATGATATGAATATAAACAAGCCAGGAAAAGATCACTAGTGAGAAAAAAGGGGAGCCACATAGCCGTTTGAAGTGAATGTGTCGGTGGGGAAAAACTCTTGTGTGATAAATCACACGATGCCTGGGCCCTGACCCATTCTAGAGGATCAAAGGGGTGACTCGTGAAAAAACGCTAGATGATAAATGACCGACACAAACACTACAAATCAAGCAAGGCCACCACAGCCGATTTCTGAATTTTACCTTAACCCCTAAGTGTCGGGGCGCAACATAGGTCGAGTTAAATAAATCTGGACTATGTGGCGGCGCGCGACATAGGTCGTGTGGCAATTTCAGCACGTAATGTTGCTGAGAGAGAGAGACATGTGGTGGCAGGAGAGTAGCGAGCGTATGACTGCTCCAGACCACCGCGGTGAACCTACTGACACGAATCCCACCTCCTCCCTCCCTCTCTCACTCGCTATATACGGAATTGTATGGGGAAAGTGCCGAATTACATGCTTTTTGCACTCGCGTTGCGCGGTTGTTGCAAGAAAACTAGTCATCATAAAAGGATCGTTATGGTGTCATTCGAAAGCTCTGTTTATGCCCTTTCAGGGATAGATACTTGTTTTACGCTCTGGGTCTTATTTAGGCATGAAAATGATCATGTAAACAGCCCTATTTTGTCTAAAAACACCCCGCTGGGCGGTACATATAAATAAACCGCCTAGCCCGCTAAATAAGGGTTAAAAAGTAAACACCTAGGCTATGAAATTATGAAACTCAATGGGGCATAGCCTATACCTGACTGATAAACAAGCTAGGCTACTAATAAGCTAAAACTATGCCAGAACTAACGGAAAAGACAATATGAAAAGAGAAAGTGACTAACCATCACGGGGGAAGCAAGGCGACCCCCGAACCTTCGGTAGACTATTATCGCAGCGACCTCCATAATTATGATACATTCTAAACATTCTGGAGCCCATTTCATGTGTGCCCTAAACCACGTAGCATCTGTCTAACATAAAAGATGCTGAAAACGTATGGTGACAGGGTGGATTGAAGAATACAAGGCATAGACGTCTGAATCATATGAGGGCGCGGGGTGAAAATTATAGTTGGGAAGGGACGCATGTACTCAGGTTCGACCAGTTGTCAACATTGTGACAGAAGACGGTATGAGCTTTAAGCTACAACTAAGGTAAATCCCTTTATATTCTCTGCTAATGCTTTTTTCACCTTCGTTGGTGGTCTTGGTCAGTATACTACGTCTCCTAGAGCAAGTTAATGAGTGGACTCTAGACGTTTTCTTTTTTAACCGTGGTTGGGGTCACGACTTAGCAGTCAAATTAGACAAGTCGTCACTGCAATTAGGTGAATAGCCTTGATGTTGGATTTGCCAAGAATACTAACAAATTGCCTCATACTACAACTAACCACACGCTCTACTCCTAGCTCCAACATAACATGGCTTTAGGCTAGTACACTCCAATAACACTGTTCTTACAGACCTTACACAAAGAGCTTTTGATGGCATCAACTTAGCCAAACCACCACACAGATCACTACTTGCCACACTCAACATTATTAAAGCCTTCGATGCCATCCCCCGCCAATACCTAACAAACAAAATCTACAACACAAACATTCATAACAATACAAAAAGGTGGCTGGCCAACAACCTAGCAGGGAGATATGCACACGTATCATTTGCCGGTCAGTCACCAACTTCAGAAACTTCACAAACAAAATCCCGCAAGGATTCGTCCTGTCGCCCGCACTCTTCAATCTACTGTATATATGCATGATATAACTACACCCAATGCACCCCAAATAAATATAGCTTAATACGCAGACGACATAACACTCACATGCACACACCAAGACCCAGACAGAGCAACACTTCTCCTTCTACCCTATCACAACACACTACATGGCTTTCTAGGGCCTTTCCTAGCTGATGCTGAGAGGATTGGGTTGTAGTCATGTGGTGATGGGCTGGTCTATCAGAGTGAGAACTGAGCAATCTCTGCCACACCCATAGCTTAATCTAGTAGGTAGTAGGGGTAGGCAGCCCCGCCCAAGGAAGTACTACCGCCAAGGTTTCGGGAGACTCAGGGAATAGCCTGAATTCCATTTTCTCTCCCAGGCCTTGGTAGCTGGATACATACCTTTCTGCCTCACACATCAGGGGTATCAGGAAAACTCTCTTTATATAACATACACATCCAACTTCACGACATTGCCGTACATCGCTATCCTCTATCCATAAAACACTACTCATCCCACTACATATCATACATGCAACACTATACATATCTTTACCTTATAAATCATGGCAGTACAATTGTTAAGAGCAAACCTGGTGGTCCCTCAGATATCCACCCCCGGCAGGGTTGGGTCATTGACACAGGGCCCTCCCGGTCGTCATCATGCGAATGTGTCAACAGGATTGCAACGTCCCAAAGCTGCTTGTCGGTGCAGCTTTTTCTTTAGCAATATAAGGGGACTTCTCTAACATCAATTCTGTACACCAATGTCTTCAAGCAGAATCCCCTACTCTCCTTTTTTTGACAAGAGACTTAAGTAACATCCACATCTGACACATCTAGATTTAATTTTCCAGGTTATCAACTGCTCCAAAATTTCAGACCTAAAGGAGGTGTATGTTGCTTCGCAAAATCTGAAATTGCCCTGGAGGAGGTTACTGGTTTCAATTGTCCCTATTTTGATTATTCTATATACAAATTAATTTCTGCTGGTAAATTTAAATACATATGTTGCATCTACCGTTCCCCAAATACTCCTCCAGAGCAAAGTCTTTTTGATTCTCTGTCCTCACAACTCAGTGTCCTCAACTTAAATGCTTCTTCTGAAATCACTGTGTTGGGTGATGTTAATGTCCATAATGTTGAATGGCTAGCTCATTCAGCCAGGACTGATGATGCTGGTCTTGAATGTGAGCTATTTGCAGACTCATTTAATCTCACTCAACTAGTCAACCTACCCACCCGTGTACCAGATAATCCTAATCATAATTCCCACCTACTGGACTTATTTGTAACAACCAATTCAGAAAATTATGATGTTACAGTGAGGTCCCCGCTTGGATCTTCTGATCACTGTCTGATACAGGCCACCTGTCTATCACCTACCACACCTTCCCACTCTGAACCTGTTTTGGTGACTAAATGGCATTACGATAGGGCAGACTGGGAGGGTCTTCAAGGTTTCTTTATTGATATTCCCTGGACCTCTTTCTTTTCTAATGATGCACACTCCACCTTGAGCCACATACAAGATTTTGTAAAAATTGGAATGGAAACTTTTATTCCTCATCAAAAGTACAGTAAAAGATCTAATTCACCTAAATGGTTTGACCATAATTGTGCTAGAGTAACTGAACAAAAAACAATAGCCTACAATGCATACACAAGATCAAAAACACATGAGGCCTTTAATTACTTTAGAAACATTAGAAATCATGCCAAAACTGTATTAAACCTAACTAAATCAAACTTTCTACACAAGCAGGCAAATAAACTTCTAAATAATCCAAATGATAACAAAATATTTTGGTCTACTCTTAACTCATTCAAATCCAACTTCACTACTGCTTCATCCATTCCACCATTAAAACCTCCGACTGGCAATCTTGTAAGTGACCCACGAGGTAAAGCTAACCTTCTTGCGGACATTTTCTCCACCAACTCAACCTTAGATGAAATATATCAAGATGTCCCTGTACTTAATTTTAATTCGCCTGAAATTCCCTCACTTAAGATCCACACCAGACATGTCAAAACTATTTTGCAGAATCTCTCAGTAGATAAGGCTCCTGGTCCAGATGAAATTCCTCCAATAGTACTTAAGAATTGCTCCTTGGTGCTCGCTCCTGTATTGGCAATTTTTTTCCGTCTGTGTACTCATACCTCATGCTTCCCAGTACCCTGGAAAGAAGCAAACATCCATCCAGTTCCTAAAAAAGGTGCCTCTTCAGATCCATCAAACTACAGACCAATAGCTATAACTTCCACTCTTGGTAAAGTCTTTGAAATTATATTAAATAATCACATAATTAAGCATCTTGAGAATAATAAATTAATCAGTGATAGGCAATATGGTTTTAGACGATGTCGATCAACTGCAGACATTCTTTGCCTTCTTACGCATCAAATCAACCAAGCTACAGACCAACATGGTGAAACACATACAATAGCACTGGATAATTATATCAAAGGCATTTGATAGAGTCTGGCATCAATCCTTATTGTCGAAGATGTCACACTAAGGCCTTGCATCATTAGTTCCACTAATTTCTTCTTATCTTCATAACAGAAAAATATGTGTAATGGTAGATGGCCTTTATTCTCAATTTCACTCAATAAATGCTGGTGTTCCCCAGGGATCAGTTTTGGCCCCAACTCTGTTCCTCATTCATATCAATGATCTCATATCTACCACTTATAATCCAATACATTCCTATGCAGATGACTCAACACTCCACAGTTCCTTCACATTTACCAATTCTTTCACCCAACCCGATCTTATAAATTCAAAAATAAACACTGCAATTTCTCTGAACCAGGACCTTTCTAGAATTAATGAATGGGGACAAAAGAATCTAGTGTCCTTTAACACCTTACGAGCGGCCTATGCGGTTTATTTATGTGTACCGCCCAGCGGGGTGTTTTTAGCCAAAATAGGGCTGTTTACGTGATCATTTTCATGCCTAAATAAGACCCAGAACGTAAAACAAGTATCTATCCCTGAAAGGGCATAAACAGAGCTTTCGAATGACACCATAACGATCCTTGTATGATGGATAGTTTTCTTGCAATAACCGTGCAACGCGAGTGCAAAAAGCAGGTAATTCGGTACTTTCGGTACATAATTGAGTATGTAGCGAGTGAGAGAGGGAGGAGGGAGCTGAGATTTGTGTCAGTAGGTTCGCCGCGGTGGTCTGGAGCAGTCATACGCTCGCTAGTCTCCTGCCACCACTTGTCTCTCTCTCTCAGCCACATTACGTGCTGAAATTGCCACTCGAGTTATGTCGAGCGCCGCCACATAGTCCAGCTTTATTTAAGTCGACTTAAGTGGTGAGCCGCTTTTTAAGGGTTAATGAACAGAAAACCAAGTACAGTACATTCAATTTTCTAACCGACAGAATCTCACTGACTCCCATATATTTTGTAATTATGTAAATATTCCCAGTTCCCCTAGTATTGACATTCTCGGTGTAACATTAACTACTAACTTGAGCTGGACACATTATGTTAGAAGCATTGCTAAGAATGCCTCTAAAAAACTGGGACTCCTGTACAGAGTTCGAGAATTCTTCACTGACGAGCAGTTGGCCGTAATATATAAAAGTCATGTGCGTTCTCAGATGGATTACTGTTCACCTCTGTGGAGTGGAAGTGGAGTGGTTGCATTGAGGCAGTTGGACAAAATTCAAAATAAAGCTCTTTGATTAATCAATAACCCTGCAATCACATAGGACCTTCCTACATTATCCATACGAAAAAACGTTGCATCCCTTGCATTATTTACAGATATTTTCACAGCAATTGTTCCGAGGAACTTGCTTCAATTGTGCCGCCTCTCCACATCTTTCCCCGTAGAACTAGGGCAGCTGAGAGCGTCCATGAATTTACACTTTCTCCTCCACAATGCAGAACTTCTGCTTATCAAAATTAATTTATCCCTAGAACTACTACTCTTTGGAATTCACTTCCTCGAGTTGCTTTCCACAAACTTACAATCTACAAAAGTTTAAATCCAGTTGTTACAAACATTTTATGAATGGAGGATGCCTTTAGGCTAATGGACCTTTTTGTTTTATCTGTGTTTTTCCTTCCTCCATTCATTGTCTCTTTAAAAAAAAAAAAAAAAAAAAAATCAAGGCACGCAGGTTCTCTAGGAAAAGAGTTTATCTTCCTCTTCGGCGCACGACATATGTCGAGTTAAATAAATATGGACTATGTGGCGGTGCACCACATATGTCGAGTGCCATTTTCAGCATGTAATGTCGCTATGAGCGAGAGCTGAGCAGTGGGACGAGCGTAGTAACCTCATGACCGCTCCCCACCACCGCCGTGGGTGTACTGAGCTGTATTCCACCCTCCTCCACCTCCTCTCACTCGCTACACAGGGAATTATGTAAGGAAATTACCTTTTTTTAGGGTTTTTGCACTCGTGTTGCACGATCGTTGCAAGAGAACCAGTGGTCGTACAAGGATGGTTTGGGTGTCATTGGAAAGCTCTGTGTACGCCCTTTCAGGGATAGATACTTGTTTTACGCTCTGGGTCTTGTTTATGCATGAAATTGAGCACGGAAACAACCCTATTTAGGGTTAAGAAAAACGCTGGGCGGCACAGTGTAAAAATACCCTACCACCCGCTCTTTGTGTGTTAAAGCAGTAATAAAAGGAGACATCAAAATATCTACTGTCTCAGAGTCGGGGCCTATCCGACTCGGGTTGATGGTGCTATTAGTATATCAGAGTACTTCTCAGGTTACTCTAAACTGTGCAAAAGTGCTAAACCAAAATGCTGCTAGACTCCCAGAACAATCCATATCATGCCCAGTCGCTCAGGAACCGAGAATAATATGAAGCACAAACCATAGGAATGAGTCTCATGCAGTAGCCTAACAAGCCTCTGTGCCAAGCCTATTATCCCTACCTAATGTCCTAATAATACACCGAGTGGCTCTATTCAGCACAGTTCAGCGGTGGTGTTGCAAGGGATAAATGTAATAATTTATCTCTTACAACATCATCTGTGGTTAGCTCAATACACCCGAATGCAATAGGGACAACCACACCTTGGATCGGGCTCCACCCCTAGTCCCAAACTGCACCGGATGTATTGCTGCTAAAAACTAAACAAGGCACAAGGATTGATATCTTAGTAGGTTGGAAACTGGCTGCCACCCCTAAAGGGTTAAATAAGGCCCGAGTTAGAGGATGCTGTGTGGTGGAAAAAATGGCAGTAGCCTACTATGACACTCAGCCAGCAACCTCTGTCCTCAAAGGCTTGGCAAAAAGCTGGATAGAAGAGTCCAGTCACCTAAACCACTATAGATATCAACCATGAATAATAAACACATATAATAATTATTCACAATGCAGCAGAATAAAAGAAAGTAATTGAAGAATGGTGTGAAGATAATATACCAGAATGCCAGAGAAAGGATGCAGATTTTCTACTCTAACCTAATATGCAGAAATACCCTAAATGCAAACTAATGGGGTTAAGATAAAATAACTAATATCAAAATGACTCCAGACTCGCCTTGCTACTGTACAACAAGAAAAAAGAATACATGCGGTAATAAGGGAGCTAAAGGGCAAGCCCAACACACACAGAGCAGCACGTGTGGTCAGTACAAGGTATGTAACTGGAGGGACTGCAGGACTCCCGGCCCAGTGTCGGGAAGGGAGAGCAGAGCTCCAGCCATCGCCAGATTAGATAATTATATAAGGCACCTGTGCTCTCATTAACAACACAGAAATAATCAAATAAACATAAGACATCATTGAGACATCATCCACCACTTCCGGGTGGATGGGACTCGTTAGCCTTGGTCGGCAACTCATCTAGGGGAGACAACCTTATACAAATCCGGGTGGATGGGACTCGTCAGCCTTGGTTGGCGTAGGGGAGTAAACCTGATACAAATCCGTACTGCTTACCCAATATAAGGTTAAGGCAGGTTAGTGGATGGATTAGCCGAACACCACTGTAGAAAAATAGTGCTAACAAGATACACAGAGGGCCTCGGAGTCGGACGGATCCAAAATTGAGTGGTCAATCCTGTAAGTCCTTCACTAAACTGGCTCGGGTTGTCCCTCTCACAGGGAATAGGTCCGCTTGGGGGCATTCTGTGTATAGCCACATTCGTAAGGGGAGTACGGTGTCCGGCAATAAATAGATAGATAGATCATTGAGTAACTTAGGATAAACTAAAACAATCCCACCAGGGCGTAATAAACTAAATAATTACTCTTAGCAACCAAACAGTTTTGCACTGCATGGGATGCCAATGACGGCAACAACTCGACCACGAGGAACAAAGGGAGAGAGCAAGAAATAAAGAAAGAAGGCAGGCCTCCCTGACTAGGCTATGTGCAAATTATACCACACTTGCAACTGAGAACAGGTTATAAGTTTTGTTGGAAGTGACAACATACATACAACATACAATGGTTTAACATAATTTTTCCATCACATGCACTGCAACGGGTTAGACGGGGTTGCCTTTCAGTAGTTGGAGTGTACTGTAGTACAATAAAGTTCCGCCACAGCACTGCCCCACTAAGTCATCACTGTGGCTGATGTTTGTATAGTGCTAACCGTGCCTAAGCAAGACTCAACAGTCCCCCTGCAGCACTTGCACCTGCAGTATCTGCAAGTACACCAGCCTTAACAGTGTTACAAAAAGACAGCACCATAACAAGACTCTACTGTATAGAAGGCAATTGGATTATAGAACAAAGTCCTGCCCCAACACTGAACCAACATGCAAACACTGTTGCCGACACAGGTGTGGTGGCAAACAGCGCCCAGGTAAGACTTAGTCCGCTGTGGCGCCTATCCGCACCCCACCAGCTTCGGCAGTGCCATACCAAGACATTTCTAAGATAGAGACTTTATTGTAAAGTAATTGCTGTTGGTCCACAAGTCTATCGCCATCCCCCCTATTAGTCGCCTTGTACGACACGCAGTAGGATGCGTGAGGCATATTATTTTTTTCCTCCACCATTAGATGAAGGCCCCCTTACCCCCTGGGGGGTAAACACTAACTCAACATCCATAATGCAAGGTCTATATCACAGTAAAACAGTGAAAACCAAGATGGGGGTGTGTGTAAGATACCAAACTCACATCTCACATGCATAGGCTAAATCACAGTAAGTCAGTAAAGACACAGTCAGTGAAGAAGGCTGCAATAAAGCAGATGCATGACAGCACTAGCAAATAGTAAACAAGCCACTTCCGCCAAACAGCCAACTCCGGCGTGTCTGTGGCGACACCGAATCAACTCGCAATTTCGCGGGACCAAGCCATACAAATCCCGTGAAATCGCGGGGCGGAAACGATCGTCTGAGAGTCTTAGACGAAACCAAATCAACCCCGCAACCTTGCAGGACCATGGCGAGCTAGGTCCGCGCCGAAAAAGCGAATCGAGTGTCCGAGACAACACTGAAACAGGCCGCAAAAGCAGGCATCTCCAAGCTTGTGCAAAGGGCCTACAAGCTGAGCAGTCTCTTCCAAGAAACAAATGCCCAACTCAACCAGGCCAAGGCAGTTAAGCAGCAAGAAAGACACCAGGGGAGAGGAGGCACATCCCCAAGGAACCACCCATCCCACAAAAGATCGAGCATAGCCCAGTAAGAGACAGTGGCAGGGAGGGTTGTGGCAAAAACAGGACCCCCTAAAGGTACCCCTGAACAGTGTGTGAAAGAGGATGATTGCCCACTGAGATCGTGCCCTGTAACTCAGCGAACGACGTGGAGGGGGGAGGCCAGAACCTAGGAGACACCATGACGACACAGCTGGGATTGCCGCCCCCCACTCGCCTAATTAAGTCCAAGGCTGGGTGAGGGTGAAGAGGACAGCCACATCTCGCCAACAGCAGTGTAGAAATGGCACAATCTCAAGGCGGGCGAAAGGGGATGGAGGTGAACGTTATGGGTAAAAACAGATCAGGAAAGGATCAATGGTGAGAAAAAGGGGGGCTCATAGCCGTTTGTAGTGAATGTGTCGGTGGCAAAGAAAAATGTTGTGATGAATATTATGAAGCCTGGCCCATAACCCACTCGAGAGGATCCAAGGGGCGACTCGGGAAAAACCGCTAGATGGTAAATAGACCGACACAAACACTACAAATCAAGCAAAGCCGCCTCAGATTTCTGGATTTTACCCCAAAACGTAATGGATGTGAAATGATATGAATATAAACAAGCCAGGAAAAGATCACTAGTGAGAAAAAAGGGGAGCCACATAGCCGTTTGAAGTGAATGTGTCGGTGGGGAAAAAACTCTTGTGTGATAAATCACACGATGCCTGGGCCCTGACCCATTCTAGAGGATCAAAGGGGTGACTCGTGAAAAAACGCTAGATGATAAATGACCGACACAAACACTACAAATCAAGCAAGGCCACCACAGCCGATTTCTGAATTTTACCTTAACCCCTAAGTGTCGGGGCGCAACATAGGTCGAGTTAAATAAATCTGGACTATGTGGCGGCGCGCGACATAGGTCGTGTGGCAATTTCAGCACGTAATGTTGCTGAGAGAGAGAGACATGTGGTGGCAGGAGAGTAGCGAGCGTATGACTGCTCCAGACCACCGCGGTGAACCTACTGACACGAATCCCACCTCCTCCCTCCCTCTCTCACTCGCTATATACGGAATTGTATGGGGAAAGTGCCGAATTACATGCTTTTTGCACTCGCGTTGCGTGGTTGTTGCAAGAAAACTAGTCATCATAAAAGGATCGTTATGGTGTCATTCGAAAGCTCTGTTTATGCCCTTTCAGGGATAGATACTTGTTTTACGCTCTGGGTCTTATTTAGGCATGAAAATGATCATGTAAACAGCCCTATTTTGTCTAAAAACACCCCGCTGGGCGGTACATATAAATAAACCGCCTAGCCCGCTAAATAAGGGTTAAAAAGTAAACACCTAGGCTATGAAATTATGAAAACTCAATGGGGCATAGCCTATACCTGACTGATAAAACAAGCTAGGCTACTAATAAGCTAAAACTATGCCCAGAACTAACGGAAAAGACAATATGAAAAGAGAAAGTGACTAACCATCACGGGGGAAGCAAGGCGACCCCCGAACCTTCGGTAGACTATTATCGCAGCGACCTCCATAATTATGATACATTCTAAACATTCTCGAGCCCATTTCATGTGTGCCCTAAACCACGTAGCATCTGTCTAACATAAAAGATGCTGAAAACGTATGGTGACAGGGTGGATTGAAGAATACAAGGCATAGACGTCTGAATCATATGAGGGCGCGGGTGAAAATTATAGTTGGGAAGGGACGCATGTACTCAGGTTCGACCAGTTGTCAACATTGTGACAGAAGACGGTATGAGCTTTAAGCTACAACTAAGGTAAATCCCTTTATATTCTCTGCTAATGCTTTTTTCACCTTCGTTGGTGGTCTTGGTCAGTATACTACGTCTCCTAGAGCAAGTTAATGAGTGGACTCTAGACGTTTTCTTTTTTAACCGTGGTTGGGGTCACGACTTAGCAGTCAAATTAGACAAGTCGTCACTGCAATTAGGTGAATAGCCTTGATGTTGGATTTGCCAAGAATACTAACAAATTGCCTCATACTACAACTAACCACACACGCTCTACTCCTAGCTCCAACATAACATGGCTTTAGGCTAGTACACTCCAATAACACTGTTCTTACAGACCTTACACAAAGAGCTTTTGATGGCATCAACTTAGCCAAACCACCACACAGATCACTACTTGCCACACTCAACATTATTAAAGCCTTCGATGCCATCCCCCGCCAATACCTAACAAACAAAATCTACAACACAAACATTCATAACAATACAAAAAGGTGGCTGGCCAACAACCTAGCAGGGAGATATGCACACGTATCATTTGCCGGTCAGTCACCAACTTCAGAAACTTCACAAACAAAATCCCGCAAGGATTCGTCCTGTCGCCCGCACTCTTCAATCTACTGTATATATGCATGATATAACTACACCCAATGCACCCCAAATAAATATAGCTTAATACGCAGACGACATAACACTCACATGCACACACCAAGACCCAGACAGAGCAACACTTCTCCTTCTACCCTATCACAACACACTACATGGCTTTCTAGGGCCTTTCCTAGCTGATGCTGAGAGGATTGGGTTGTAGTCATGTGGTGATGGGCTGGTCTATCAGAGTGAGAACTGAGCAATCTCTGCCACACCCATAGCTTAATCTAGTAGGTAGTAGGGGTAGGCAGCCCCGCCCAAGGAAGTACTACCGCCAAGGTTTCGGGAGACTCAGGGAATAGCCTGAATTCCATTTTCTCTCCCAGGCCTTGGTAGCTGGATACATACCTTTCTGCCTCACACATCAGGGGTATCAGGAAAACTCTCTTTATATAACATACACATCCAACTTCACGACATTGCCGTACATCGCTATCCTCTATCCATAAAACACTACTCATCCCACTACATATCATACATGCAACACTATACATATCTTTACCTTATAAATCATGGCAGTACAATTGTTAAGAGCAAACCTGGTGGTCCCTCAGATATCCACCCCCGGCAGGGTTGGGTCATTGACACAGGGCCCTCCCGGTCGTCATCATGCGAATGTGTCAACAGGATTGCAACGTCCCAAAGCTGCTTGTCGGTGCAGCTTTTTCTTTAGCAATATAAGGGGACTTCTCTAACATCAATTCTGTACACCAATGTCTTCAAGCAGAATCCCCTACTCTCCTTTTTTTGACAAGAGACTTAAGTAACATCCACATCTGACACATCTAGATTTAATTTTCCAGGTTATCAACTGCTCCAAAATTTCAGACCTAAAGGAGGTGTATGTTGCTTCGCAAAATCTGAAATTGCCCTGGAGGAGGTTACTGGTTTCAATTGTCCCTATTTTGATTATTCTATATACAAATTAATTTCTGCTGGTAAATTTAAATACATATGTTGCATCTACCGTTCCCCAAATACTCCTCCAGAGCAAAGTCTTTTTGATTCTCTGTCCTCACAACTCAGTGTCCTCAACTTAAATGCTTCTTCTGAAATCACTGTGTTGGGTGATTTTAATGTCCATAATGTTGAATGGCTCACTTTTTCAGCCAGGACTGATGATGCTGGTCTTGAATGTGAGCTATTTGCAGTCTCATTTAATCTCACTCAACTAGTCGACCAACCCACCCGTGTACCAGATAATCCTGATCATAATTCCCACCTACTGGACTAATTTGTAACAACCAATTCAGAAAATTATGATGTTACAGTGAGGTCCCCGATTGGATCTTCTGATCACTGTCTGATACAGGCCACCTGTCTATCACCTACCACACCTTCCCACTCTGAACCTGTTTTGGTGACTAAATGGCATTACGATAGGGCAGACTGGGAGGGTCTTCAAGATTTCTTTATTGATATTCCCTGGACCTCTTTTTTTTCTAATGATGCACACTCCACCTTGAGCCACATACAAGATTTTATAAAAATTGGAATGGAAACTTTTATTCCTCATCAAAAGTACAGTAAAAGATCTAATTCACCTAAATGGTTTGACCATAATTGTGCTAGAGTAACTGAACAAAAAGCAATAGCCTACAATGCATACACAAGATCAAAAACACAAGAAGCCTTTAATTACTTTAGAAACATCAGAAATCATGCCAAAATTGTATTAAATCTAACTAAATCAAACTTTCTCCACAAACAGGTAAATAAACTTCTAAATAATCCAAATGATAACAAAATATTTTGGTCTACTCTTAACTCATTCAAATCCAACTTCACTACTGTTTCATCCATTCCACCATTTAAACCTCCGACTGGCAATCTTGTAAGTGACCCACGAGGTAAAGCTAACCTTCTTGCGGATATTTTCTCCACCAACTCAACCTTAGATGAAATAAATCAAGATGTCCCTGTACTTAATTTTAATTCGCCTGAAATTCCCTCACTTAAGATCCACACCAGACATGTCAAAACTATTTTGCAGAATCTCTCGGTAGATAAGGCTCCTGGTCCAGATGAAATTCCTCCAATAGTACTTAAGTACTTATATTAAATAGTACTTATATTAAATAATCCTTGGTGCTCGCTCCTGTATTGGCAAAAATTTCCGTCTGTGTACTCATACATCATGCTTCCTAGTATCCTGGAAAGAAGCACACATCCATCCAGTTCCTAAAAAAGGTGCTTCTTCAGATCCATCAAACTACAGACCAATAGCTATAACTTCCACTCTTGGTAAAGTCTTTGAAATTATATTAAATAATCACATAATTAAGCATCTTGAGAATAATAAATTAATCAGTGATAGGCAATATGGTTTTAGACGATGTCGATCAACTGCAGACATTCTTTGCCTTCTTACGCATCAAATCAACCAAGCTACAGACCAACATGGTGAAACACATACAATAGCACTGGATATATCAAAGGCATTTGATAGAGTCTGGCATCAATCCTTATTGTCGAAGATGTCACACTACGGCCTAGCATCATTAGTTCCACTAATTTCTTCTTATCTTCATAACAGAAACATATGTGTAATGGTAGATGGCCTTTATTCTCAATTTCACTCAATAAATGCTGGTGTTCCCCAGGGATCAGTTTTGGCCCCAACTTTGTTCCTCATTCATATCAATGATCTTATATCTACCACTCATAATCCAATACATTCCTACGCAGATGACTCAACACTCCACAGTTCCTTCACATTTACCAATTCTTTCACCCAACCCGATCTTACAAATTCAAAAATAAACACTGCAATTTCTCTGAACCAGGACCTTTCTAGAATTAACGAATGGGGACAAAATAATCTAGTTTCCTTTAATGCACAGAAAACCAAGTACATTCAATTTTCTAACCGACAGAATCTCACTGACTCCCATACATTTTTTAATGATGTAAATATTCCCACTTCCCCTAGTATTGACATTCTCGGTGTAACATTAACTACTAACCTGAGCGGGACACATTATGTTAGAAGCATTGCTAAGAATGTCTCTAAAAAACTGGGACTCCTGTACAGAGTTCGAGAATTCTTCACTGACGAGCTGTTGGCCGTAATATATAAGTCATGTGCGTTCTCAGATGGATTACTGTTCACCTCTGTGGAGGGGAAGTGGAGTGGTTGCGTTGAGGCAGTTGGACAAAATTGAAAATAAAACTATTAGATTAATCAATAACCCTGCAATCACACAGGACCTTCCTACATTATCCATACGAAGAAACGTTGCATCCCTTGCATTATTCTACAGATATTTTCACAGCAATTGTTCCGAGGAAATTGCTTCAATTGTGCCGCCTCTCCACATCTTTCCCCGTAGAAATAGGGCAGCTGAGAGCGCCCATGAATTTACACTTTCTCCTCCACAATGCAGAACTTCTGCTTATCAAAATTCTTTTATCCCCAGAACTACTACTCTTTGGAATTCACTTCCCTCGAGTTGCTTTCCACAAACTTACAATCTTCAACAGTTTAAATCCAGTTGTTACAAACATTTTATGAATGGAGGATGCCTTTAGGCACATGGACCTTTTTGGTTTGGTCTGTGTTTTTCTCTTGTCTCTTTAAAAATTAAAAAAAAACAAAATACTGTTCCTTTTACTTATATATTTTCTAGATCTCAAGTGACGGCATCTTTTCCGTGGATTGACCTCCCAATCTGCCAACCTAGAAGTGGGCAGATTGGAAGCCAAAGCGTCACATTTTTTCTTTGCTCTTTTTCATAATTGCTGAAGGGCACAGGGCCCTGGGTGGGGATTTGGGTTCCCGGGCGTTTCTGCACCCTCCTCAGCTCCCCGCCATGGAGTGGCTTCGGTCACCCAGGCTTTATTGTGGTAGGCAGGGAGGGTTTTGTGGGGGCGTTCGGTTATGCCCTTGGCCTTGCTCGGGGCCTTTGGGCTGTTCGGCCAGGCAGCTTGGGGAACAACAACAACAACTACATAACTGGTGCACTACAAACAGACTCAAATTAGACCCAGCCAAATCCACTGCAACCCTCCTTACAAGCTGGATAGCCGAATACAAAAACACCTCGCACCTCACCATAACCAACACCCCCTAAACACACACAGACAATATCCTAGGAGTAACAAATGATACTCAAATGACATTCAGACAACATATCACTAACATAAAAAATAAACCGACACCCAGACTTAACGCCCTCAGGTCACTTGCTCACACAAAATTTGGACACAACAAAGAAACCACCACCAAAGTATAAGATCAATGATGGAATATGCATGCCCTGCCTGGGCTTCTAACCTAGCTGAAACACATCACAAGACCTTGCAGACTATTCAAAACAAAACCCTAAAAATTATCACAGGCTACACAGATCACCCAAATCAAGAAACCAAAGTACTCAAGTCAAAGACCACCTGGACATGAGAGGCACTCAATTCCTAGCTGCAGCCTCCACAAACCAACACCACCCACAGCACTCCCACAGACGCCAAGGAATATCAAAACAACACCCATCACACGGTTTCACACACAAATACTATCATATCTCCCTCCCTGCCCACCCCAAACTAGCTTCCAGAAGCATATCCATATTCATATATCTCGCCGTTCCATCCAATCAATCATAGATAACACACAGCTGCAGGCACAACCTCCCGAAATCCATCCTTCTGAATCCTCCCTTCCTCATGAGGACAGAGTCCGCCTGGCCAGGCTGAGATGTGGGCACCATCCAGCTCTTCTGAGTTATCAGAAGAGACTGGATATCTCCGTCGTCGACAACTGCCCAGGATGCAACACAGCACCTGATACAGGGATCACTCAATATTCGCGGGGGTTACGTTCCCGAATGCAGCGAATAATCATTACGGGTTCCCCAATTCACTCCCTATCTATCTATCTACCTACTGTATATTATTATCTATCTATCTCCCTTATACATTAACATAACTATATCTTATTTGGTATTTTTTTAATCTATGAATAATTTCTAATGCGATGGAATTAAAACAAAATAATATCCTTCCAGCACACAAATATTAAAATGAAAGTCAATAAAAATCCTCCTTTGTCTTTTCAGAAACTTAAGTCTGTTTCATAATTGTTCGCATTTTATCGATCACTTGAACCCAACGACTTTCTCCCTATCTATCTATCTATCTATCTATCTCCCATATACATTAACATAACTATGCCATATTTGGTCTTTTTATAATCTATAAATCATTTCTAATGCGATGGAATTGAAAAATTATAATATCCTTCCAGCACATAGATAAACAAAAATAACAAACCATTTCTAACCATTATTTTGTATTATTCCTATATATTTTAATATATTCTAGAAGCCAACATCGAATAAGTGAATCGCGAACATAGAAGCCGCGAATATTGCGGGACCCCTGTAAATACATGCAGTAAACCCTCGTTATCTCGGACTAATTGGGGGGAGACCACTTCCGAAATGTCCGATTTTCCGAGATGTCCGAATTACATCATTACATGTGAAATTCATCAATATAAAGTATATGACAAATACGAACATTATTATGTTGTCAGGGACAGTAAAGTACATAGTAATTTATATTAACACAATAGTTATAAGGCAGAGGCTTGAATTCGTCCTAAAACCACTTAAAATTGAGTGAGAGAACACTGTAAACCGGACACAAATCCTGTCCAACTCGTGAATTGCCGAAATATAGGCCTACAGGGACATCTCCGAGAAGTACGGGTATCCGACTAAAAAGAGTCCGAAATAATGGGGGTTTATTGTACATACATACATACAATGACATACAGTATATGGGAATGATGTATCAGGCATAAAGATTGTATAAATATGGCATGATAATCAAGTTCATTTGATGGAGGGATAGACAGACGAATGAGGAAGTACCGTACGAGAGCGGTGTTGTGTGGATGTAGATGTGTGGGAAAGTGTGAAAAGGAACACCTTGAGATGGTTCAGCCATGTGGAACGTATGGGAAGTGATAGAATGACTAAGAGAGTGAAGTGGAAGGACGAAGAAGGAGTGGTAAACAGAGAGAGAGATAGAAGGATGGAGTTAAGAAGTATATGTGTGAAAACGGTGCTGGATGGGAGGAGGGGAGTCAACTGACTGGGAACATAGGTGCATTGGGGCGATTCATTCATGGCCACCCCTTCGGGGAACACGGCGTCCGGCAATATATAGATACAGTGCACTCCCAGTATTCGTGCCTAGGTCGTACCGGGCACTAATTAACATAGGTTTCAATAGGAAATAGACTTAGGTCATACCAGGCTCACCCATCTTAGACCCTCATTTCCCCCCCGAATAAATTCAATAAATAAATATTAGTTGAGGAGAACACTTATAAATACATAATTTATGAAGAGATTACTTACCACACACATTTAATTTGAAATCAGTCATATATAGCCTAGCCTAAATCATTGGTATAATTTCGCCGTTTTCGTCTAACACGTCGTCGGTAGGCTTGACCGGACATAGCTCTCTGCTTTGATGGTCCCGGGCATTTAAATTCCTTCATTATTACCACCAGGCCCAGTGTCCCGATCACTGAATAGAGTAAAGGCCCTAATAAATGCAGGAGATACGAGGTTCTGGCAGAAAAAAGCTTGTAAACAGGTAATTTAGTAATACAGTAGTTCTCTCCGTCAATGACGTGAGAGCCTAATATATATAAGGGCTCCCTGGGTACCCCGTTATGATCCCGGAGAATGCTTAACGCAACCCAAATATATATAAAGAACATCCTTGGGTGAAACCCTTTACTGTACTTAGTTCCTAGGGAACGTCATTAACCTTTGTCTAGTGGGGTGTTTTGGGTTCATTTGGGCATATTCAGGCCCTCCTGCATGATAAATGAAGCATCTGCATGAAAAAAAAAAAAAAATTTTTTAGCAAAAAACTAGGCACTACAAGCTTCAAAATGAGACCAGAACGAGCTACGTAGCACTCGTGGTTCTCTTGCAGTGATGCCACGAACATGGGAGTTTAGCATATATCGGTATATTTTTCCCAGCTATGCTCACTACTGGCTACACTGCCGGCCTCTCGAGAACACAGGGAACATGAGTTAATGGGCAGCGGTAAGCCCTGGGAGTCGGCTATCTGGCCCGCTATGCTCCCGGCCATTTGCACTCGATTTTAACCGTTTAAAAGCCTTAATAATGCTCCTAACTTGCTGCAAATTGGTGCACGACTTAAGTCGAGCGCCGCCAATAAGGGGTTAAAAATTGAACCATCTAGAAAAAGAAAACATTTCAATAGTAAAAATAAGGAATTCTAGGTACTGTACTAGTTCATCATCTAGCGCGCCAATATACAGCAAAGTCTTCCCCTGCACGTGCCTGCCAGATCCCCGAGGACGCTGGCTTTGTTCTTCTTGCGGTTGCGCCGTGACGGTACAGAAGCGCCATATTTTCTTCCTGGTGGTTATGTGTGTCTCTTCATCTGGATCTTCCTACTGCCTTGTCCAGTGAGTCTTAATTACTTGCTGACTTAGGAGGCAGTCTTGATATGTTTCTATATTGTGCACTTCCCAGGTTTTTTTTATGACTGAGTGCGTCGGCCTAGCGCACCCGTTTGCCAAGGCGTATCCACCATCTTATTTCTATGTTTTCCGTTCTTTCTCTTCTCTTTTTCCTATTTTTAGGGGTTTTAGTGCTTTACTAGTTAGAATGCCTCGCTTTGACTAGTGTTAGGGGTTCTGTCTAGGACAGTTATAGCCTTAATTTTGACTTTCGTCAGAATATTTTCGCTTCGATTTTTGCCTTGCATTTTCAGAGGTTCATGTTTGCCCTGTCTTAACAGTTACCTTATGTTTCATATTATTTTTTGATCTTTTCTAACTTCTGATTAATATTTAACGTAAATATGTGTTATTTGGTACTACAGTGGGGCCCCCATTTTCGCTACACCGGTCTTCGGTGATTCAATTCTCGCACCACACACCAAATATTCCCAATTTCAATTCTCGCGCCAAAAGCCTCAATTCTCGCATCAAAATCCCAGCCTAAACCCGAAAAAATTGCAAAAATAACGAAAAACTCGACATAAAACTAGAAAAACAAACAAAAACAATAATTTTGTTTTAACATAACGAAAGAATCTGCCAGGTGCTTGCCGTTTAGAGACGAAATCCGAGTGAATCCGAGATCCGATCGTCAAATGCACAAGATGCTGCCATCTTTGTATGACGTCATCACTAAGCAGACGCTTGCAATTTAGCTAGTATCTATGTTGACAAAACAACCGTTTGCAAGCTTTTTTGTGCCTGAACCCCTTATCTCTCGTGTGTATTATAACCTCTAGTACATCTAGTGATAGGGATGGTTGGCCTGGTGGTAGCAATAAAGAAATTTCATGCTCAAAACACAGAGCAAAGACCAGTCCATGTCGGACGAAAGCGATTGAAATGCCTAGCCTAGACGATATTAGCCTAGGCTAGGCCAAATATGACAATTATTTATAATAAAATCTGTGTGGTAAGTAATCTTCTTATAATACGTATTTATACGTCTTTTCCTCATAATATGTAAAATGCCCCAGAACGAGAAGCCCACCACAGAAGCCACGAGCGAACACCACACAGAAACACCCGAAAGAAAGGTCCACAGAACGAAAAGACCAGCTGACCGAGCCAACCAGTTCCGACAGGCCCAAGCCCGCAGGGCTAAGCAGCTCCAAACCACACATGCCTACCCCTTCTAAACATTGACCTTTTTTCCACACCTCACATACACTACCCCTCGTGTGCTACACCTCTACCTACATGATGACGAACATAAATACACCTTAAAGTTAATACACCCATGCTCTGTCCCTAAGTTTAGGATATTAATATCAACATACCCTAAAATGCCTTGTCTTGCCAGACTAAGTTTCTGAAGACCAATCGCCCCCATAAATCTATGTATTCAATCTTTAGGTTAAGTATTAACCCGGGAGCTGCGGGGAGACTCTTAAGAGTTCCCCCGGCGCACTGCGGGGAGACTCTTAAGAGTCAGAGAAAAAAAAAATCAACTTTTGACATCGAAAAAACCATTTTTTTTAATTTTTTTTTTTATTTTTTTTTTGGCCCCTGGGCCATGCAAAATCTCAGTCCTCTACCTCCCCTCCTTCCCCACTTTCCTCCTCTCCTTCAGTTATCACCTATTTTCCCTGTTATTCCCTTATTCTGAGGTATATTTTCGTGCTAACATTAGAAATCCGATTGGAGGGTGTGGTCATCACTGATAGCAAGCGAGTGCAAGAGAGAGAGAGAGAGTATCGATCGACTGTGTCTCAGTGGCCTTGGGGGAAATTGGCGGGAAAGCAGATTGCCTCACCCATACATTATACAACTCGCGGGCTATATCTCCGATTTTGACCATCCAAACGCTGTTTTCACTCGTTTTATTGTTGTTTCAGGTTAATACCTTTATAATCAACCCATAATAGGCGCATATGGATAAGTATTAATGCTATTAATGGCACAATGAATATTTTAGTGACGGAAACACCTCAAATACGTCAGCACAGGGGGACGTTTCCAATTACCCCCATGCGCACTTCAGAGGTTAATATCAACATACCCTAAAATACCTTGTCTTGCCAGACTAAGTTTCTGAAGACCAATCGCCCCCATAAATCTATGTATCCAATCCTTAGGTTAAGTATTAATATCAACATACCCTAAAATACCTTGTCTTGCCGACTAAGTTTCTGAAGACCAATCGTCCCCATAAATCTATGTATTCAATCCTTAGGTTAATTATCTTTATCCGCCATTGTGTTCATCTTTTCCATTTACTTTTCCACAATTGTTATACGTCTTCCACTCACCTCCTTCGTATCCACCGTCCACACTACTCCATTTTACTTTGTGTCCTACACCTCTTACCCGCCAGACTCTACCTACATGATGATGAACAGGAATACACATTCATATTAAAACACCCATGCCTGTCCCTAGGTTGAGCTAATGTTACGAACTGGCACTCGGGTACACAAGGGCTCTCAATCAGGACTCGAATACGGCTCGCTGCCACAACGGAAACACACAATCCCAACCCCTGAGTACTGCCAGCCGAACAAAAAACACCAATACCCTCCAGAGTTCAATCTGCTATAACGGGGTATACAAGAACTCGGTACTAGTGTTCAACAACAGACTAATAAAGAGACAGGAATTATCTAGTCTGGTCAACAATCAAACAATGAAGTAAAAAACAACAACACAAAAGAATAGTGTTGGCCGAAGCCGAAGTAATCCACCCTTGACTATGAACTTAAGAAGTCCTCCACCCTCTACTTCGGATCGGCACTATTACGTTACGTTAATTAATAGTCCTTAAGCATCGAGCAAGGAATCTTCTGAAAAAAGTTAGATGCTTCTCGGATGCTCGTAAGAAGTACGTATCGGATTTTGAACAGTAATTCAATAAGCAAAAACACTGGCAATTAAATACTATTAAAGGCTTAAATTGGCATAAGAATAATTAAAAGAATATGCAATAGTAAATGGCAAACATTAAAAGGAAGTACTCCGCAAATGCAACGGCAATAGCCTACTCGGATTGTGCTCGTGGGCCACTAATCAGTAAAGTAGCCAAGCTTGCAACACATGAAATCAATAGTGCATAAACAATATCATACATAAGGAAAGCTTCAATACTATTCTGTATCTACTAATCGAGTAAAGTCTAGCTGGGGTACTGTGGGCAAAAGGTAGCAGTGACTGAGCAAAAACGGCTCGTAGCCTAGTGAAGTCCTCACGACTGTATAAAATATTACGTTAAAACTAACAAGTGCACATTGAGAAATCCAGATCCCTTGTATCTGGTTTTCTCCCGGCTCCTTGACAAAGTAAAAACAAACTGTTAATAAAATACAGGGTGGTTAGGCTCTTGCCCTCACGCACTGTAAATTATTAACTCAACACAGTCAGCCGCGAAGACAACCTAGGCTTCACTGAACCGAAACGAGTATGCAGGTTTATCGCTTAACCACTGCATCAAACAACAACTCGTAACACAGAAAAGCCTTACCCCAGTCTAGCATTACCTAGACTAGCAGAAAACAGGAATAATAATAATAACACACAGGGAAATGCATATACAAGTGCAACAAACATAAATCAATCCTATTCTAAGTCAACCCTTCCAAAATAGGCTATCTAATAGGCAAGTATCTCGTGAGAACTCAAGCGATAATACGTTGGCTGACTAGCTCTGCACCAACGGGACCATGGAAGTTAAACAGGGTAGGGAAAAGAGGAGATAAGAATGTAAGGTAGTAGAGAAAGTTCCCATCAGTCAGAAGAATATATATAGTTAGCAAGGGAAATGAGAAGTCGCTCTGCCTAATGAGTTCTGATGAAAAAATGGCTAGACTTCCCTTTTATACCCGGCCCTCTAGTGAGCCCAACGTGAACTACTAAGGACCGCCCACTGACAACCATTACGTAATTTCTCTCTCTCCTATGTGATACACAAAGGCTCCCCTAGCACTGAGGGAGGGAGGAGTGCTAGTGAGTTAGGCCTACCTCCTGCCTGGTGTACCCACTGACACCTAACTGTGGCTGTTTCTCTTCCCATCATTACAAAATAAGTTTTCCACACAATACTTATAACTAATGATATAAAATAGAACTCGTTGACTCAGATGAAAACAAAATACATATTCATAATACTTATAGTACAATGGCTCACACGAACTAAGTTAGGAAACTCTACATAGACTACAGCCAAAGTTCCTGCCCTGACGATCCTAGCGAGAGTGGGGCATGACTAGGCGTTCTGTACAGCATGCTCACACGTGGACATGCGTCACACCTCCCCCAAGATTTTACTCGCTCAACCCTGAGCTAAAATCTGACAAATACAGAACCCCATCAAGCCCCCCACACCCAGCGACCGCATGGCACTAAAACAAAGCTGAGTTTATCACCAAAACACATCTTATTAAAAAAAAAAAAATCACATTTTATAACTCCTCTCAACAATAGCAAAAAGACACAATATCATGCTCCCAGAGCGAGCTTACAGCAGCTCAGCCGTTTGATAGTTCGTGGACTACTCAAACTCTATAGGCTATGACAAACTTATACGATTACCTATATCAAAAGAAAGAGTTTTTATATGATTTTTATATTTTAATATGTTTTCCCCGGCTGCACTATAAGGGCAGCCTATTTTCCTCCACTCAAACCCACACACCTGTGATAGCCTACGACTGATCATCCACCCTTGATAAACAAACCGCGATCACATTGTCACATCCAGCAATATGACGGATGTCCAGGTTATACTCCTGCAACATCAAAGACCACCTGGTCAGTCTCATATTGCGATTGTGAAATTGATTCAGGAATCTCAAAGGGTGATGATCAGTGTAGATAACCACGACTGGGCCATAGGCTGGAACATACACCTCGAAGTGCCTGAGCGACAGCACAATCGCCTGTAATTCCTTTTATATTGTAGAATAGTTCTTTTGTGCAGCATTGAACTTCTTAGAAAAGAAACTTACTGGGTGTTCCACACCTTCATTGTCTGTCTGTAGCAAGACGGCACCAGCCCCTACACCACTAGCATCTGTTGCCAGCTGAAAAGGCCTGTTAAAGTCTGGGGCCCTGAGTATCGGGTGAGTACATAGCAAATGTTTCACCAAAGTGAAAGCCTTTTCACACTCAGGTGCCCACAAAAACTTTTTGTCTTTAGATAGCAAATCTGTGAGAGGTGCCAACACCGTTGAGTAACCTTTTATGAAGCATCTGTAGTAGCCTATCATACCCAAGAATCTCATAATCTGCTTCTTGGTTGTTGGGTGCGGAAATTTATTGATAGCCTGTACCTTGTTCTGAGGAGGGCACACCTGTCCCCTTCCCACTACAAACCCAAGGTACTGCACAGTGGCTTTTACGAAGTCACACTTTGCCAAATTTACTACCAGACCTGCTTCACTAAGTTTCCGGAACAAGGTCTCAAGGTGCTCACAATGGCTCTCAAAGTCGTCATCATAAATGATTACATCGTCCAAATATACGGTGCAATTTGGAATGTCCTTTACAATTTCATTCATCAGGTTCTGAAACGTTGCTGGTGCATTCTTAAGTCCGTAAGGCATAACATTGCACCGGTAGGTACTCCCGTCCACAACAAAACCACATACCTCTTTAGCACGCTCGGACAAAGGTACTTGCCAGTAACCTTTTACTAAATCTACTTTAGACAAAAAACGAGCATTACCAATTTTGTCAACACTATCATCAACCCGCGGAAGAGGATATGGGTTAGTTGGAGTCAAACCGTTTAACCTACGGAAATCAATACAAAAGCGTACCTTGCCATCTGGCTTAGGCTGCAGTGTTACGGGGGAAGTCCACTTAACTGTGCCTTTCTCTATCAACCCTCTACCGAGCATATACTCCTCATCCCTCAGAGCTGGTAGTTTTATGGGGGGCACACGGTACGGGATTGACTTAAAGGGTATATGGTCCCCCACGTCAACATCATGCATAGCCTGATTAGTGAGGCCTGGGTGTTCAGCAAATACAGTGGGGTATGAACCGAACAACTGACAGATAGCATCAAACTGCGGCTCAGGCAAATGAGCTATAGCCTCGTCAGCCCTTAGGCTCGAGTTCCCCGCCCACTGATCCGCTGAAACATGTTGATCCCAGCTATCCTCCTCCGAAGCTTGACTGTCCCCCTCTCCTTCTCCACCATGGCCGCAACAAGCCAACACAGGGACAGTGAGAGGCTCAGAGGGGCGCCTCACATACTCTTTAATAAGGTTCATGTGACATAACTGGTTCTTTTTCCTCCTGTCTGGAGTGGCAACAAGGTAATCTAAGTCTGAAATTTTTCTACAATTTTATAAGGTCCAGTGTACTTCGCAGAGAGGGGGTTACCAACCAAAGGCAACAAAATTAATACCTCTTGTCCTACAGTGAACTTCCGGAGCCTCACTTTGCGATCATGCCTGTCCTTCATCCAAGCTTGTGATTCTGTCAAATTTCTACCTGCCATCTCCAGAGCATGCGCTCACGGCTTTCAAGCACATACTTTAATAATGGACAAGGCTGCACAGTCCCCTCCCAAATTTCTTTCAGCATGTTAAGGGGGCCCCTGACACGGTGTCCAAAAATCAGCTCGTTTGGACTAAATCCCAGGCTCTCACCAGGTACCTCCCGAGCAGCAAACAGCACATAAGGCAATCCAAGATCCCAATCCATACCGTTGTCAGCACAATAACACCTGAGCATGCTTTTAAGTGTAGCATGCCACCGTTCAAGCACCCCTTGACTCTCAGGGTGATACGCTGACGATACTACTGCTCGTATCCCATGCTGTTGCATTGTTTGCTTGAACATGTTGGAGGTGAAATTAGATCCCTGATCAGACTGAATCTCCTCCTGGTACCCGTACCTTGAGAAGTACCACAACAAGTTACTGACTACCGTCTTAGCCATTCCATTTTTCATAGGGTATGCATCGGGGTATCTAGTGGCAACATCCATTATGGTTAACAAAAATTTATTTCCAGCCTTAGTGGGAGGGAGTGGACCAACCATGTCAACAATAATTTTACTAAAGGGTGGCCCAATCACAGGAATAGGGTGTAACGGAGCCTTAGGAATAACTTGGTTCGGTTTCCCGACACGTTGACAAATATCACATGAGTTTATCCATGACTGCACATGAGACTTCATCCCCGGCCACCAAAACAATTTCCCCAAAGCCGCCACCGTTTTCTTGGCACCCAAATGTCCTGATAATGGAGAATCATGAGCCAACCTAAGCAAACTTTCCCTGCAGCCCTCTGGCACGACCAGCTGGTCAACTGTACCTGATCCGCCCTCCCAGTTCCTTTTAGGATCTTGATATCGGTGGTATAAAATTCCATTAAAGAAAAAAAATCCCCTGCCTTTGCATCCCTATCTTCTTCTAACTCCACAGCCCCATTGGTACACTGCAAAACCTCTGGATCCTCTAATTGCAACTTTCGAATGTCTGTGGGAGCCAACAATGTCTAACTGCTTGGTCAACAACTAATGCCCTCCCCCAACATCCAACTTAGACATCCGGTTTTCTCGCTGCAGGTAACGGTGCTGTCTCTGAGTCTCTGCCTCCTCCACTACTTTATCAACTGTGTTAGGCACTGGAGTTACAACAGACTCGGTCAAAGGTCCTGCTATTGGGTCTTTTGGGAGAGCCACTGGTTCTAAACTCTTCAAACTTTTCCCAGCCTTCCGCTTCTCCTTAATTCCCTTCCTCCGCTGTTCTGTGGCCTGGGAAATAGGCTGTGATACCTTAAATGCTTGGGAACGAGTTACCACACATGCCACCTGTTGGTGTTGACAACTCACTACCCACTCTTGTTCCTCCCTACTCACGTCGGCCAGCCTCTCGGCAACGACTAAGGGTGGAACGTCTAAAGTAGGCACCGCAAAGTCGTTGCCGAGAAGAAGGTCGACGCCCTCCACTGGCAATTTCTCAACGATCCCAACATCTAAGTCCTTAATCACACCATCAACTTCCAGCTCCACACGAACCAACGGGTATGACCTGGTCGCATTAATACCCTGAACAACAACCACCCGTGCCGCATTAATTGGTCGCCCCGTGAAATTCTTCAAAAGTGTCTGTGAAGCTCCAGTATCACGCAAAACTTCCACATTATGCTGGCAACCCGCCCAACTTACCCTACCGGTCCCTCTATGGGCGCAAAAGACATCACGGACAGGGGACGAGCCTTCCTGAGTCTTATACATAGCCTGTGACCCTGCCGCTGGCAAACTACCCTGGGTAAATCCAGACGACATTTCAGCCACACCTATGCTGCGCACCAAAGACACGGCTGCAGTTGGCGGCTTACTAGGACAAGATTTTGCATAATGCCCCTTCTTTCTACAATGAAAACATTCCACTTCCCCTATCGGTCTCTTCCGATAAGGGGCGGAGTTCTGACCCTTCTGTAATGGGACGGCTGTAGTCTTTGGTTCAGTCCTGGTATCTTGGCTTTTAAACTGAGGTTTATATCTATAGTGATTGTCCTGAGCTCGAGGGTTTGGAGTATCGCGCCCCTTGGGAACTGCATCAACACGCTTTACAGATTCACATCCCCTGATTAGCGACAACCTGAGGCAACCATCTCAGCTGCCTCTTGAAGAGTTCTTGGGTTCTTTTCTTTAATATTTAAAGTCATTTCTGCACCAGTACACTTATAAAACTGCTCGAGCAGAAACAGCTCAGTCAACTGTTCTGCCGTCTCAGCTTTCTCAGAACGTGTCCAGTTTTTAAGTGCATCTTTTAAGTCCCGGGCATGGTCAAGAAAGGTCGCCTCCCTAGTCTTTGTAACACCCCGAAACTTCAATCGATATGTTTCCGGTTGCAACTCGTATGCCCGTTGGACAGCTCTCTTCAATTCTGGGTAGTCAATGCAAGACTCTAAAGGCAGTGCATCATAAGCCTTCAGACCCTTACCCGTAAGTCTTGAGGAGACTAGAGCTGCCCACTTCTCTTCACGCCAATTATGCTCCCTACACTTCTTCTCAAAACGATTAAAAAATTCTGTGACTTCAGTTTCACTAAATACCGGCACCAATTTGACTAAGTGGGCCAAGGACTGTTCTCTTACTTGGCCCTCACGGCCCATCTGAGTCCCTGTCGACTCTGCACGAGTCTTATCTAAATCTAATTTAGCACAATATTTCTCTGAGTCGTACCTAAGCTCAGCCTCATGCCTCCTGGTCTCATCCTCCTGCCTCCTAACCTCAATCTCATGCCTCCTCGTCTCATCCTCCTGCTTCCTAGCCTCAATCTTAGCAAGCTCAAGTCTAAATACCATATCTGGAAACAGGCAGGAAGAGGGATCTGCCACTACTGAAGGAGGGGGGGCAAAAACTGGGGGACCACCACGTGCACCACCCGAGGGCACTCCAATCTGCCAATTCTCATCCCTCTGTGGGAGAGTGCTAACCTCCGGTAACTGAGTGGACGGCACTGTGGGAGTCGAGTGAGAGGGGATCTGGGGAGGAACCCCCCCAAACGCCCTCTCCTCCGAAACCCCATGTCGCCCACGCAACACCCAGGAAATCAGCTCCCCCTTGGACATCCCTGCTGCATGGAAATGCCCAAAACCTTGGCTATCAGGTGCAAGCCACAAACATCCACCCCAGTCAGCCTCTCCTCCGTCACATGGTACCGCTTACTCACAAAAACTCTAGCATCCTCCTCACTGGTTACTAACGGCACACTTTCAAATGACATATCTCGCTCATCGTCAGTGCTAATGCACGACATACTGAAGTCCACAAAAAAAAATCTCGAGACAAAAGTGTTAAACTTCCTATGCAAGCACTAAATACTAAATTAACTGGAGTCTCTTAAATGCTTTACTAATTGCCATACAAAAAAAAATATTCTTCAATATGCACGCTAAAACACAAACAAACAAATGTTATACAACTCTGCAAAAATGTATACTGTTCACAAAATCCTAAGCAAGGTCGCCATTTGTTACGAACTGGCACTCGGGTACACAAGGGCTCTCAATCAGGACTCGAATACGGCTCGCTGCCACAACGGAAACACACGATCCCAACCCCTGAGTACTGCCAGCCGAACAAAAAACACCAATACCCTCCAGAGTTGAATCTGCTATAACGGGGTATACAAGAACTCGGTACTAGTGTTCAACAACAGACTAATAAAGAGACAGGAATTATCTAGTCTGGTCAACAATCAAACAATGAAGTAAAAAAACAACAACACAAAAGAATAGTGTTGGCCGAAGCCGAAGTAATCCACCCTTGACTATGAACTTAAGAAGTCCACCACCCTCTACTTCGGATCGGCACTATTACGTTACGTTAATTAATAGTCCTTAAGCATCGAGCAAGGAATCTTCTGAAAAAAGTTAGATGCTTCTCGGATGCTCGTAAGAAGTACGTATCGGATTTTGAACAGTAATTCAATAAGCAAAAACACTGGCAATTAAATACTATTAACCCGTACAGCCCCAGCGACGCGCCTGACGCGTCGGCGATATATGTAACGCACAGCCCCAGAGACGCGCCTGGCGCGTCACCCTAATTGCGTCGACCGTAACCTCAGGTGTAGCCACTCAAGAGGGCTCAGATTTGTATGGGAACTGTGTACGTATCCCACGCAACCATGCCGATGGTTGAAAACTCTCAAAGTACACGTGCGTGCGCGCGAGCGCGCAATAACCTGTTTTTTTGGGGTAATTGCCTTCAATTTTTTACTCATGTAAAATACGTTTTCGGGGGCTCTGTAGGACCATTCTTTAAGCTTTTTGAGCGGTTTTTCGTGGTTTTTCCTTCATTCCTAACCCATTCGCTATTGTTTCTGGAATAAAACCATTTTTTGAAAACCGGCTGGGTTCTGGTGAACAAACATTACAAAACTAGCCGGGGCTGGACGGGTTAAAGGCTTAAATTGGCATAAGAATAATTAAAAGAATATTGAATAGTAAATGGCAAACATTAAAAGGAAGTACTCCGCAAATGCAACGGCAATAGCCTACTCGGATTGTGCTCGTGGGCCACTAATCACTAAAGTAGCCAAGCTTGTAACACATGAAATCAATAGTGCATACACAATATCATACATAAGGAAAGCTTCAATACTATTCTGTATCTACTAATCGAGTAAAGTCTAGCTGGGGTACTGTGGGCAAAAGGTAGCAGTGACTGAGCAAAAACGGCTCGTAGCCTAGCGAAGTCCTCACGACTGTTTAAAGTATTACGTTAAAACTAACAAGTGCACTTTGAGAAATCCAGGTCCCTTGTATCTGGTTTTCTCCCGGCTCCTTGACAAAGTAAAAACAAACTGTTAATAAAATACAGGGTGGTTAGGCTCTTGCCCTCACGCACTGTAAATTATTAACTCAACACAGTCAGCCGCGAAGACAACCTAGGCTTCACTGAACCGAAACGAGTATGCAGGTTTATCGCTTAACCACTGCATCAAACAACAACTCGTAACACAGAAAAGCCTTACCCCAGTCTAGCATTACCTAGACTAGCAGAAAACAGGAATAATAATAATAACACACAGGGAAATGCATATACAAGTGCAACAAACATAAATCAATCCTATTCTAAGTCAACCCTTCCAAAATAGGCTATCTAATAGGCAAGTATCTCGTGAGAACTCAAGCGATAATACGTTGGCTGACTAGCTCTGCACCAACGGGACCATGGAAGTTAAACAGGGTAGGGAAAAGAGGAGATAAGAATGTAAGGTAGTAGAGAAAGTTCCCATCAGTCAGAAGAATATATATAGTTAGCAAGGGAAATGAGAAGTCGCTCTGCCTAATGAGTTCTGATGAAAAAATGGCTAGACTTCCCTTTTATACCCGGCCCTCTAGTGAGCCCAACGTGAACTACTAAGGACCGCCCACTGACAACCATCACGTAATTTCTCTCTCTCCTCTGGGATATACAAAGGCTCCCCTAGCACTGAGGGAGGGAGGAGTGCTAGTGAGTTAGGCCTACCTCCTGCCTGGTGTACCCACTGACACCTAACTGTGGCTGTTTCTCTTCCCATCATTACAAATAAGTTTTACATACAATACTTATAACTAATGATATAAAATAGAACTCGTTGACTCAGATGAAAACAAAATACATATTCATAATACTTATAGTACAACGGCTCACACGAACTAAGTTAGGAAACTCTACATAGACTACAGCCAAAGTTCCTGCCCTGACGATCCTAGCGAGAGTGGGGCATGACTAGGCGTTCTGTACAGCATGCTCACACGTGGACATGCGTCACACTAATGCCAACCAGTCAGACAGCCATAAATCTATGTATGTTCTTCCATCCGAGAAGTAGTATGTTAAAACTCCATCTCCTAATTAATAAGAAACTGAGATACCCACGGGCACACCAGTGATATAGAACCATTGACCCTGTAAGACGTAGACAGCCATGACTACAGATGTTAACCACCTTGCTGTAACTCCAATTCTTACCCCAAACAGAGATTGTATAGATAACCTTTGTTACCAGTATCTATCATAGTACCTCGAAACAATAACGAAGTACCCCTACGAACTGCCGCTTTTCTTTGGTCTATATTTCATAGAAAACGCAGTTCCCAGGGACAACTAGACATACTAAAACTCGTGCCAACTAATAGTGTCCATAACCCCTTGTCTTGACGAGTAATAATACACCATGTTTTTCCCTACTTTATCCACAGTCAAGCACACACCTACAGTTCACCTCCTTCTCCCCCCACAGCCCCACAGTCCACATGATTCTATCTTTTCCAGAATCATATACCACCCCATAGTTGCATCCCCCGGTAGCATTTGGCTAACGTACTTTCACTGTCCTTTCAAACTCCAAAATCAACTGTAGCCTAATGCCACCCCCACGCCCGGAGACCTTAGCATTTCCACGTAGCCCCCTGAACTTCCCCCACTCTCATTAACACCCCGCGCTCCTCGACTCTTGTCCGACCTAGCCTCTCCCTCATACCTCTTGAAGACCCTTGATTTTTCCGTTGCTAACGCTCTCCAACCTTTTATATATATACTCCTATCCAGCCTACCATCCCTTAGTAGGCCGGAACAACATTAGAACTTTACTAACCCCTTGCATGCCATCTATTCCCTTACAACCCCTTCACAACCCTGCACCCAATGGTCGTCGGTGCGAGGCTAGCCGCCTCGCCAGTAACTAACCTCTATTGCCATACTTCCAGATAAATGTGGCAGAGTTAGCAACCCCGTCTCCACCACACCCAGCAAACCATACAATTAACAACCAACCGATTAAATCCAGCTAGCCAAGGCACCTTCGGTTTTGGTATTAAGGACACCCACATCTGTCTCATAAACAGAGGGTTATTACAAACGCTGGTGATATGGCAAGCCCCTAGCCACAGCCGCCGGACGACCATCCCATAGAGAGGGCGCCCAGCTACCCCTTTTTACCCACACGAGGAGGGAGACCCCAACCCCTGCGGAGGTATACCTGACCCCTGTTTTGACTTCTGGGTCATTGCCAGGTAGCACAGAAATTCTTCCTATCAATGAACTAACCATGCATGTCTAACCCCCTTACTAACCTCTATTTACCCACAATAACCTATTCACCTTTCTTGCATACTCGGATAATCAAATTAGCACCTCAGCTATACCATAGAATGAAGACTGAACAATAAAAGAGAGACGCCCCTATCACAGCTGTCCCAGTCCTCCCCGCAAAGTAGATCCAGTCTCCCTCCCCTCAATACTTCCAGTATAGCCAAAATAGTACCTCTTACTAAGGCTCAGTTATATTAAAATATGAAGGCTTCCTATAGCCATGTGCCACAACAGTAATCACCACCTTACCTAGTCCCCATAGCTATTGAGAGCTCAAATAATTTCATAAGACTAGAGATCCCTATGGCCTACAGGGTCCAAAAACCGAGCCTATAAACCCAGCTCCAGCCCCCAGTAAAATCAGTTGAAAGCTAGACACCAACCAGTGGCTAACCCCCCTGAAGTTAACCTCTAGCTCTGCCCTTGTGTTGTTCCTGAGTTGTGAGATTCCAGAGCCGGCAGACTCTGTGGCAGAGATAAAATAGAAGCATCTGTCCACGTACAAGTATCTACGTGCACCTTATAACCTTCACACACACTAGTGGGTATAAGCGTGTAGCCAGCACCGATCGCCAAGAGATCCGACTTGAGAACTTCCTACATTTGGACCACCTGGACGGCCGAGGAACCAGTCGTTAACCCCCAACATCACGGACGCAAGATAACCAGGACCAGACCAACAAAATACTATCCAAGATTCACTTATTAGTACTAACGTGTTATAGTACTAATTCGAAATTCACTTATTAATCTTTCTATGAAGTGGCTATAACTTTGCCCAGTGTAATTCATATATATAACCATTCCATTTGGGAAGTACTAAGCGTATCAGTGTTCATTAATTAACAGGCGACATTAACTCTCGTAATTACCTTTATCCAGATATTAAAACCCTAGTGATATCTAACGTTCGCCCAATGATTTGTGTTCTACGTATTTCTGCCATAAGAATATAAAACTTAGATCAGTACCCCCCTGAGGTTACTAGAATTCCCGTGTTCTACAACATACGCGTGTCTAATTCTAGCTGTGAACTACTACTTGTGCACCAGACCTGCCAGTGATAAATCTAATTAGTGAAATTGAATCCATAAGTAACATTGAAGTCTTCCAGTATATACACTTGCGAACCAAACCAGTGATCAGAAGAGTATACCTGAACGTTGGAAGTGGGAGACTAGGCTCCATCCAGATCCACTAATGCTAGCGGTTCATTTCTATCATTTGTCTTGTACGAGTATTCCTATTTTCCTATGCTCCCTATTCATCTACTTAAATAAACGTGATCGTGTGTCTTGTTACCGTGTGTTTATTTTGTGTTCTCTATTCCTCATACCTTGTATTGTGCATGCAGCCTTATATACCCAGTCAGTTAGAGCCCACATTACCCAAGTTAATCCTGTAGAAAAACAGGGCATAACAATATGTATTTATTGGATGTATTTGGGGCGAAATGGGTACTGTGGGGTGGCTGGACGAATTTAGAACCTAGGCTTAGGCTAGGCCTAAAAAATTTCGCATGATAGAAACAATGCCCCAATCTACAGTATTTATGGTTAGGACTGTCATTTAGCCATGTCTACATTTTTATTTACAATGCATAAGATTTAGGCCTAGGCTACTTGATGTAGCCTAGACAAAAAACATGTTTTCATAGCCTAAAACTGGGAAAAAGTGCGGTAATTGTTTAGAAATTGGGCCTTTTTTTTCTAGTTATTAAAAACTAATTCTATGGTGTATTATATGATACAGTATAATGCATAAAATTTAATTTGTGTACAATAAAACATGTTTTCATAGGCAAAAAATAGAAAAAGACGTACATTTTAGCATGAGCAGTGAACCGATTGAATTTTCCCCATAAGAACAGTGCCCCGATCTTGGCTGTTTCAATCCTAGCTCTGTTTCTGCGGAACCGATTAGCAGCTAGGATGGGGGCTCCACTGTATTTACAAAATTTTTGCATAGCCTAATTTTTACTCTCAACCTAGGCCCAGCGACGTCACATTGGCGCCTGGGTGCCGCGCACCCAAGATGGCAAACGCTGTTCGCACTACTTGAATTTCTGTCTTGATTTTGAAAATTGCATTTTTTCTTGATATCTCAGAATGTTCAGTCTTTCGAGTAAATTTCTGCTCCATTTGTGGGTTTATCTTTCAGAAATTGTTAATTTCGAAATGTTTGTACCATTATTTAATTAATTCTGCCCTTCCCCTTTGTGACACTAGCTATACACTTACACTTAGTTGTGTAAGTGTATAGCTAGTGTCACTTAGTTGTATTCCGTCCGTTAGTGACACAGTTGAGCTGGGGCTCCACTGCGACCAGGCAGCTCCCTTTCTTCCACTCTCCATTCCAGAAGTCGGTTGGAGTTGGTGCTGGGGTATCCTGGTGTTGGTGGCCGGTCCGGTATTTTGGCCAGCCACATGTCCAAGTGTTTCTTGAAGGTGTCTGGAGACACCCCGGTCATGTTCCTGAGAGGGGCTGGTATACAGTTCAACAGTCTGGTTCCATTGTATGTAAAGCTGTGATGGATCAGGGATTTGATTTTTTGTGTTGATCCCGGCGTAGTCCTCACGTAGCACAGCCTCCCTCGCCTTTGGTGCTGAGTCTCTTGGATGTTTGGGTTTGGTACCTTTTTTCCCAAAATCTTCCAGACGTAGATGATGATGTATCTCTCCCTACGTCTTTGAAGTGAGTACAGCTGCAGCTCCTTAAGTCTCTCCCAGTAGTTAAAGTGTTGAAACCCATGGATTTTACTGGTGAATGTCCTCTGGGTGGCTTCAATTTCTGTTATTTCTCCTACTTTTTGGGGAGACCAGAGCTGGGAGCAGTACTCCAGTCGTGGTAGGACCAGTGACTTCCACAATGTTAGCATACACCTCTCATTTCTTGTGTGGAAGGTTCTCAGGATCCAGCCTGCTATTTGTTTTGCTGTTGTTGTGGCTTTGGTAATATGCTGGGAAAAAGTGGCGTCACTGCTCATATTTACTCCCAAGTCCTTCACTGTGTCCTTGGCGGTAATTTCTTGTTGTCCACTTTTGTAGTTGGTGTCGTTTTGTAGTGCTCTCTTGTTCCCGTACCTTAGAAGCTCGAACTTGTCTCCGTTTAGGGCCATGTTGTTTTCTTCTGCCCACTTCAGGATTTTGTCCAAGTCTTGTTGTAGTAGCTGAGCATCATGTTGTGAGGTGATTTTCTTCATGAGTCTGGTGTCGTCTGCAAACGATGTGGCTGTTGAGTATTCCAGGTCCCTGTCGATGTCTCCTATCATGATGAGGAATAGGAGAGGTCCCAGTACTGATCCTTGTGGTACTCCGCTGATGACCCAACCTGCTTCTGATAGGCTTCCTTGAACCGTGACTCTTTGTTTTCTGTTGGTGATGAAGCTGTGGAGCCATCTTCCAAGGTCTCCCCCTATTCCCAGTGATTTGAGTTTATGTAGAAGGATCCCATGGTCCACCTTGTCAAAAGCTTTTGCGAAATCTAGATATATGACGTCTACATTTTCTCCGTCTTGAATATCCTGTAGGATTTTGTCGTAGTGTGATAGTAGTTGTGAGAGGCAGGAGCGGCCTTTTCTAAAGCCATGTTGCCCCTCGTTGAACGCCTCATTATCTCCATAATAATTCTGTCTCGCTGTTTTTCCTCCTTTTATGCGTGTTTGGGGGCCAACCAAGTCTTGCATTTGTTTGCTTCTCTAATCGCTCTTCTATTTTGATGAATTTTATTATACATTATGCCATTATGTACCAATTATTGTCTTATGTATACACGAGCCAGCGACTACGGTCCCTCTTGAAGGTCAAATGTTATCAGTAGAGTCCGCAGCTCCGGGTCCCCCTTTGTGGGTGTGGCAGGCTATGTAGTTCTCCGGTTCAAAGGAGACTCTGGGTTCTCACTTGAGAACAGCTATTGAAGCGGGGTTGGCAGAGGATGGGGGGCCTCTTTATACACTCGACACTCGGTTTAACGGACCTCGATACAAAGGATTTCGGATTTAACGGACTCAGTCTGTAGGCGGACAATCCATCTGGACCGGACCAAATGTCCGGTGCTGGATAATTTGTCCACTAAGTGGCAGGGCGAGTGACTCTTAGGCCTAGGCCTAGGCTATAGATACTCACAAAACCTCAACTGAACTGCTTGGATAACGAGAATATCCCAGGTATATTTAATAAACGTATATTAACCAAGTAATCTTGACCAAACCGATTCATATCTCTTGTGTAATGCTTTGTTTACACTTTACTGGTCTGACGAACGATCCGCCACATACACACACACACACACACACACAGTGACTACGGGTCCAAAACTACTTTTATTATTAGCTAGCCAGACCAAGAAATGGTCTAACCTAGCTTAGATAATATATCAGGAGGCAAAAATAACTTTTACCTTGTGAACTACCGGTACTTTTATTTATTTTGCTCAATCGAAAAACACTTGATATAGCCTACAGGTAGAACATTCTAGTCTTCACCATTCACAAGGTAAAACTGATTTTTGCCTCCTGATATATTATCTAAGCTAGGTTAGACCATTTCTTGGTCTGGCTAGCTAATATTAAAAGTAGTTTTGGACCATAGTCACTGTGTGTGTGTGTGTGTGTGTCTCGTTCGTTAGGCTAGTAAAGTGTAAACAAAACATTACACAAGAGATATGAATCGATTTGGTCAAGATTAGGCCTACTTGGTTAATATAAGTTTATTATATATAGCCTACCTGGGATATTCTCGCTATCCAAGCAGCTCATTTGAGGTTTTGTGAGTATCTATAGCCTAGGCCTAGGCCTATTAATAGATTTCCGGCCCCCCTATATGAATACAATACCCAGTAATGGATTTTTTCATGCAACGGACTAGTAACGGTCCCATTTAGTCCGTTAAATCGAGGTTCGAGTGTATATTCCTTGTCTCCTCCGGCTATTGAGATCCTGGCTTCGTCCCACGTATGGATCGCCGGAAAGGACCTTTGCGTCCTCCGCGCATTGTATATCATTATTCTGTAAATAATGACACTCTGGGAGACTCTTTAGTCCCCACAAGTCCGCTTGGACATCCGGATGCCTTCGTGCACTATTTTTTCCCCCCAGTTTAAAATATTATATGAGTGACTACCGGCTAACTTAGTGGTTCGGAGTCATCGAACTCCAGGTTAGTATCACACAGTCGTAGAACTCTGAGTAGTATCATTCATAAGTCATCGAACTCCGGTTATGTTCAAGGATTAGTTAGCCAAACTAGGAACAATTGCGTTTGTACGTTTCCGTGAAGTTTATAGAGTTACCGCCGCAGTGGACTGGCGTTAGTGTCGTAACTCTGGGTGTTTCTCTACAGTGATACTATTGACTAACCACATCAGTGATAATAGATAAAGAAACTCCGGTAAGTGTTTCTTAGTGATTATAACAATTAATACTAGCCTACTGATGAACATGATTACTGAAACTCCAGTTATAGTCTCCGGGTGATAATAAGTACAGAAATTCTGGTTAGATTTTCCGGGTGGTAATAATTATAGAAACTCCGGTTAGAGTTTCCGGGTGGTAATAAGTACAGAAACTCCGTTTAGAGTTCCCGGGTGGTAATAAGTACAGAAACTCCGGTTAGAGTTTCCGGGTACTAACCCGGCAAGTGCTAAGCCCCTGTAGTATACACCACACCCCTGTGCTAAGGTATTCTGATGCATTCCTAACTAAAATCGTTAATTTACCATATATATAATTAATATTTATCCATATGCGCCTATTTTACTTTTAATATGAACATATGAACATGGGAAAGCAATAAAACAAGTGGTAACAGCAATTGGCTGGTGAAAATTGTATACAGTTGGTCCTCCGGTAACGCGAGTTTTAGAAACGCGGATTTGGTGGCACGCGGTACACCCCAAATATCCAAAATGTTACTAACGCAGTCAATACTTAGACTGGCGCGGGGTCCAGCTGGGCTCCGAACCTTTACTCCCGACTTTCGTAGCTCATATCTCTTCAAATATATGGCCTAACCAAATTTGTATGCATACCGGAGGTAGATATGATCGTTTCCGTGCATTGGGTGAATACTAGCACACTTCACATTGTGTAGTTAATGTGTGAGGTGAGAATAATTGCCGAAACACACAGAAGAAGAAGAAGAGAGGTACCTTGGGTAAATGCTGCTCCAAGTTAGCAACATATATACCCTATGTCAACACTACACAGAGCAAACAACGTATATAACTCCACAATGAATGCACAGAGAATGTGGTGGAACATTACAGTGTTAGTGAATAGTCCACAAGTGAGTGAAAAGTGAAGTGGAATATCTGCCCCCCTGGTCATCTGGGTATCAAACAAGATGGCGGGGCGAGGTGGGACAATCTCAACCCAGGGACGAAATAGTGATGGCCTTGAAATCAACGAACTGTTATGCTTTATATCAAATAAAATAGATAGTCTACCTACAGACAGTATTGTGCAGCTTTGTGTGCCCTTCTATGATGATGATAAAATTGTGGCAGCCAAGAACAGAGTGTTCGATCTAATTGGTACTAGTGAAGATAACAATTATCGAAATATTAAGGGAGTTGGTGCAAACAAAAGTGCTGAGAACATTAAAGACATTATTAAATTGCTACAAGAGAGTAAGGCTGTGGGCTTACCCACTTTCGTGGCCATGGACCTAAAGGACCTACCACCTATACAATTTGATAGGATAGATGTGTCAGTGCTACTTAGTGAAATCAAGAAGACCCAAATGGAAGTTAAATTACTGAGAGAGTGTACCACAGGTAAAAAAGAACCCATGGTGGACATAAGCAGTGTGGTTTCAAATGTAGCTGACAGAGTGAATAAGTTAGAAAATAAATCTACTAACGCTCCACCTCAACCAAAGGCACAAGTGACACAACAACAGCAGTAGCATCTAGAACAACAGCATCAACAACAACAACAACCACCCATAGGCCTACAACACCACCCCCAGCAACAGCAGGCTGAATTACAACAGCAACAGCTGCAACAACTCCAAACACAACAGCCCCAGCAACAACAGCACCCCATACAACAACAGCAGCAGCAACAACCACAACAGCAGCAACAACCACAACAGCAGCAACAACCACAGCAGCAGCAGCACCAGCAGGTGCAACAGCAACAGCAGCAGGTGCAGCAGCAACAACAGCAGATGCAGCAGCAACAACAGCAGGTGCAGCAGGTGCAGCAGCAACAACAGCAGGTGCAGCAGCAGCAACAGTATCAACAAAAGCAACAACACCAGTGACAACTACAACAGCAAAAACAACAACAATCCAAACGAACCCAGCAGCAGCATTCATATCAAAGGCAACACCAGGTGTGGCAGCAGCAGCGACCACAGCAGCAACAACACCGAACACAAAAGCAATCTTTATCGTCGGCAACGAGAGAAGATAATACAGTGCCAGCAACACCATCCTCAAATTTACCTACACAAACTGAACCAAATGAAGGAGCCAATGCAAGGGAAAACCCATGGACTATGGTCAAATGGGTGAATGGCAAGCCTCGCTACTCTAGGGAAGGAGAGCAGGTTCACCCTAGACCGAGAAACCAGCTAGGAATTAAAGGTAGGGGCAAGGATACTGGCCTCAATACCATCAAAAGGCCCCGACTAGCTAGGGTGTTTGCCACAGGATTCAACCCTAGTGTTACTGCTGAGAATCTCAAGATATACTTGGCTGATAATCTACATATAAATATAGAGGTAAGACAGCTGACCACCCTCTCCAGGTCCACTACCTGTGCCTCCTTTTGTATAACTAGCGAATGTCCAGTTCCAGATGTTTTCATGAATCCTGACCTGTGGCCAGAAGATGCATATGTCAACTGGTACAGAGAACCAAGACAATATCCCAATGAGGACAGTGCAGAGGCTTCTGGGACTTGAAGGCATCGCACACCACTATCCAACTCGCAGTAATGGAGGAGATACCAACAACAGCAGCAAGTATAAAAGTAACTTCATACAATTGCAGAGGACTCCCCAAAACAAAGAGGAATCTCCTGTTGCGACCTGACATCGTATCTACGTTAAGGACCAGTGACACAGTCTGCCTTCAGGAAATCTGGTACACAAGACAGGACTTAGGTAATTTGAACATATTAGATAAAGATTTCCATGGGTACGGGGTCTCCACTACGGACACACGTGATGGTATTGTGGCAGGTCACCCCCCAGGGGGAGTTGCAATAATGTGGAGATCATGCCTAGATAGTGTAATTAAAACCATTGAGACAAATTTAAGCTGGTGTGCGGGAATACAGCTGGAAGTGGGACACAGAAAATTTGCAATATTTTGTGTTTACTTACCGTATCAGTGTGCAGAAAATGAAGAACTTTATTTGGAAAAGTTAGGGGAGCTTGGTGGCCTAATTTCTGAATTAGAGATAACGTGTTACTCAGTGGTAGGTGATTGGAATGCTACCCCTCACGAGTTGGATGGTTCCATGTTTGCTAAACGTATGTTAAGGTTTTGTGAGGAGTAAGGTTTAATTTTGTCCTCCAAAAACCTGCTTCCAGAAAATAGCTATACATAATATTATGTTAGTGAAGCATGGGAGACCAGGTCGTGGCTTGATCATGCAATCTCTAGCTCTGACTGTCATGACTCTATCTCAGAAATGGCCATAAGATACGACATTACGGATGACGACCACATACCTATAGAATTAACAATCCAAATTAATAAGGCACCGGAAATAACAGAAACTAGCAATAGCATCAAGGCAAAAGTTCCATGGAATGTAATCTCAAATGAAGAGTGCCAAATGTACTGTGATAAAACCAAAGACTTATTAACCTCTGAAGTGCGCATGGGGGTAATTGGAAACGTCCCCCTGTGCTGACGTATTTGAGGTGTTTCCGTCACTAAAATATTCATTGTGCCATTAATAGCATTAATACTTATCCATATGCGCCTATTATGGGTTGATTATAAAGGTATTAACCTGAAACAACAATAAAACGAGTGAAAACAGCGTTTGGATGGTCAAAATCGGAGATATAGCCCGTGAGTTGTATAATGTATGGGTGAGGCAATCTGCTTTCCCGCCAATTTCCCCCAAGGCCACTGAGACACAATCGATCGATACTCTCTCTCTCTCTTGCACTCGCTTGCTATCAGTGATGACCACACCCTCCAATCGGATTTCTAATGTTAGCACGAAAATATACCTCAGAATAAGGGAATAACAGGGAAAATAGGTGATAACTGAAGGAGAGGAGGAAAGTGGGGAAGGAGGGTAGGTAGAGGACTGAGATTTTGCATGGCCGCAGTGCGCCGGGGGAACTCTTAAGAGTCTCCCCGCAGCTCCCGGGTTAAATAGGGTGCAATATGATGGTAATGGTGTAGCACAATGCAGGGATCCAAAATGTAGTGATGCACAACACAGAAAGGACATTATTAAATTTTACAATAGTATAATAGATTCTTTATCAAAAGCGGGGGAAAGTATTTTTAATAGCCGTAAATATAAGTCCTCATTCAATAAGCCAGGTTGGCAAGACTATGTGGCTGACCTGTATCAGGCCTCCAGAGATGCTAGGTCTCATTGGCTTGAAGTAGGTCAGCCCAGACAGGGGCCTATATTTGAACTTCACAAAAGAGCAAAGGCTAGGACCAAATATGCCATTAGATTTATTATGCAAAATGAAAACCAATTAAGGAAGGAAGCCCTTGCAAAGAGTCTGGCAGAAAAGGATACTAACTGTTTTTGGAAGGACATCAGATCCATGCAAAATTGTAACACACCATTACCTATCAGTGTTGAGGGGGTTACGGGTGAAGAGAACATTGCTGACTTATGGAAAACTCATTTTAAGGAACTACTTAACAGTGTAAACCAAAGGTCTACTAATGGTGCAATTCAATATGTGAAAGATAGTAATTATGAAGACATTAAAGTGACTGAAAGTGATCTTGAGAATGCCCTAAGAAAACTTAACCTAAACAAAGCTTGTGGGCTGGATGGTATATATGCAGAACATCTTAAATATGCAGATAAGTTGTTAATAGATAAACTTAGTTCTTGCATCACCAGTCTATTTACGCATGGTGTCCTGCCGGAGTCTATGATATCCGTAATACTTGTTCCTGTCATTAAAGATAAATCAGGTAAAATTACAGCTAAAGACAACTACCGCCCAGTAGCACTTGCTAGTGTGGTGAGTAAGGTAGTTGAAATTATAATGCTAGAAAGAATGTCTGCATATATTATCACCAGCAGCAATCAGTTTGGCTTTAAGAAAATTCACGGCACAGACCAATGCATATATGTGCTGAAAGAAGTGATTGATACATACAACAAACTAAATAGCTCAATTTTCTCTTGCTTTCTTGATGCAAGTAAGGCTTTTGATAGGGTGTGTCACAAAACCTTATTTGAAAAATTAGTTAACAGGGGAGTGCCTAGCTATATTGTTAGGATACTTATTTTCTGGTATGCTAATCAAAAAATGTGTGTAAGATGGGGCAACATCCTGTCAGGCTCTTTCGCCGTAACCAATGGTGTTAGGCAGGGGGGGATATTGTCTCCGTATCTTTTCAACGTCTATATGATTGATCTTAGTCTGGAGCTGAACAAGACTCGCACTGGATGCTGCATTGGCAACACCATTGTAAATCATCTCATGTATGCTGATGACCTAGCCTGGAGCAGGACTGGATAAATTATTAAGAGTATGTGAAAAATTTGGAATCGAACATTCAGTCAAATTTAATCCTATAAAGAGCAATATCATAATATTTAAATCTAACCTTCTATTGAAATCAAAGCTACCTAAATTCCATTTGTATGAAGAAATTATAGAAGAAGTAAGTAAAGTAAAGTATCTAGGACACTATATTTCAAGTGATCCCTCAGATGATGAAGATTTTGGTCGTCAGCGAAGGCAACTTTACATGCAGGGAAATTCAATATTAAGAAACTTTCATATGTGCACATGGAATACAAAAATAACATTGTTCAACTCCTACTGCTCACCAATGTATACAGCACAACTATGGTGGAACTATAAGAAAATGACAGTGAATAGACTAAGTATATCATATCACAATATCATGAAAATGTTTCTGGGGCTCTCAAAATATGAGAGTACAAGTACGCTATGTGCCTATATGAACTTACACTGTTACCAATCACTCATTAGAAAGCTAACATATAAATTCATTCAGCGCCTTAACACTTCTGAGAACAGTATCATTAAAATGCTACAAACTCCAAGCATAGTGTACAACCTCTAGGATCCAGGCACACTGGAGGAAGTTGCTCTATAATTATTTAACCTTAAGTAATGATTTCAGGTCTGCTACTCTACAGAATTAGCATACCGGTACTGAACCTCATAGTGCAGTACAGTAACGATATTCCTATACTGTACTGTAGCAACATACTGTACCGGAAGCTAAATGATGTGAGGCATGGTACTGTACACAATTAGGACAGTGGTTTTGGAAACACAGTAGTTTGATGACCACTGTTTTTGGTTGAGGCAGTGCTGTGAGCTACATGATAGCAAGCTGGGTATTATTTAATTTCTTTTTATTTTATGTAGCCTACGTACAGTAGCTTATATATATTTATGTTACCGTAATGTATGGTATATATGGACCCCAGTATGGTCCCCTCTGTACTGTGTGAGTCTGAAATAAAGTATTATTATTATTATTATTATGTTATTGTTTGGCTGTCGAGTGAGTGTGTGTGTTGTCATTGTGTGGACACATGGCTATGCTATCTAGGTCGCCGAATCTTTACGATTTTCGTAATTTACCGATGCTCATATCTCTGCAAACAAATGGCCTAACCAAGTGTTTATGCCTACCAGAGGTAGATATGATCGTTGTTGTCCGTTGGGTGAAGACTAGAACATCCTACATTGTGTAGTTATTGTGTGAGGTGAGAAATAATAAGACGGCGAGTTAGGCGGGAATTCCGAAGCTACGATTTTCGTAATTTACCGATGCTCATATCTCTGCAAATAAATGGCCTAACCAAGTGTTTATGCATACCAGAGGTAGATATGATCGTTATTGTGCGTTGGGTGAAGACTAGAACACCCTACATTGTGTAGTTATTGTGTGAGGTGAGAAATAATAAGACGGCGAGTTAGGCGGGAATTCCGAAGCTACGATTTTCGTAATTTACCGATGCTCATATCTCTGCAAATAAATGGCCTAACCAAGTGTTTATGCATACCAGAGGTAGATATGATCGTTGTTGTGCATTGAGTGAAGACTAGAACACCCTACAATGTGTAAGTATTGTGTGAGGTGAGAAATATGATGGAGGGATTTCAGAGCTTCGATCGAAAAATGTCAGCTACTGCTGTGACTCTCTCATTAGCCTAGCTGCCTAGCCTAAACGAAATATTTATTCAGAGGTAAGAGTTGTTGCAATGGGCAAATCAACTCATTGCACATGTCAAATAACCTTTATAATTTATTTAATTATTATAACATACGGTAGACTTCTATGGAGAAAAAGTGGACTTTGTGGAATCCCCAGAACACCAAGGTACCTTTAACATGTAAACATATGGGTTCGGTAACGCGGATTTAGCTAACACGCGCGGTAACCAGAACACATTGGCCGCGTTATTGGAGGACCAACTGTATTTTAGCCCCGTGGTCGTAATCTGGCCTTGAGCAGTGACTGACTATTAACCTAAGAAGTGCGCATGGGGGTAATTAGAAACGTCCCCCTGTGCTGACGTATTTGAGGTGTTTCCATCACTAAAATATTAATTTTACCATAAATAGCATTAATACTTATCCATACGCGCCTATTATAGGTTGATTATAAAGGTATTAACCTGAAACAACAATAAAACGAGTGAAAACAGCGTTTGGATGGTCAAAATCGGAGATATAGGCCGCGAGTTATAGAATGTATGGGTGAGGCAACCTGCTTTCCCGCCAATTTCCCCCAAGGCCACTGAGACACAGTCGATCGATACTCTCTCTCTCTCTCTTGCACTCGCTTTCTATCAGTGATGACAACGCCCTGCTTGCAACTCGCTAATGTTAGCACGAAAATATACCTCAGAATAAGGGAATAACAGGGAAAATAGGTGATAACTGAGGGAGGGGAGGGAAGGAGGGGAGGTAGAGGACTGAGATTTTGCAGGGCCCAGGGACAAAAACAAAACAAAAAAGAAAACAAACAATTTGATGTTTTAAGTTGATTTTTTTTTCTCTGACTCTTAAGAGTCTTCCCGCAGTCCGCCGGGGGAACTCTTAAGAGTCTCCCAGCAGTTCCCGGGTTAACACCCTCCCTCTCTCGTGTCTCACTTGGCACTGAGAGACAAAGGGTGGACTCAGACTGGCGTGGAGGGTCGGAGTTACACTCCTATTTTTTTTTCATTTCTCATCCTTGTCTTCCATTTTAGCAAACACAAAAAATAAGTGAAAATGGCTTGGGACTGGGGTGAACAAAATATTATAACTAGCCGGGGCTCAACGGGTTAACATGGGGAAATGGGTAGGCAAAAACAGGTTTTTGCGCGTTCACGCGCACGCGGTTGGACTTTGAGAGTTTTCAACCATCGGCATTGTTGCGTGGGATACTTACACAGTTCCCTACAAATCTGAGCCCTCTAGGTGCCATAGGACCGGAGTAATTAACCAGGACGCACCTTATGCGTCCCTGGGGTTTAGCATTACATACATTGCGGACGCAAACGCTGCATCGCTGGGGTTCAGTGGGTCAAGATCCTAGGCCTAAAAATATATTTTAAAAGGCCCCAGTAGCACTTGAAACTGTTTTTTTCCTCCATGCCTAATATCACTCCTTCACATCCCCTCCTCCCCCCCCCCCCCTTCAATTATCACCTATTTTCCCTGTTATTCCCTTATTCATTGGTATATTTTTGTGTAAACATCTCCAAACCGATCATAGGGTGTGGTCATGTGTGTGTCTATGCGTGGCAAAGAGCGAGAGAGAGATGCAGGCCTCAGTCTCTCTCCAGGCCTCGAGAGAGGAGGATGTGAAGCCGGCTGGCTCACAATTGTTGACTGAACCACTCGCTAACAATTCGCGATTTTGACCAAACAAATGATATTCCCACTTGTTTTATTGTTGTAACATGTTACTATCTTCATATTAAACGTAAAATAGGCGCATATGGATAAGTATTAATTATGTTTATGGTAAATTATTTTGTTTAGTGAGGAATACATATAAATACCTACGCACAGGGGTATGGTGTATACTGCAGGGGCTCCGCAGCTGAGAGGTTAAGAGTCTTCCAGCAGCCAATGGGCTAATAAGTACAGAAACTCTGGTTAGAGTTACCGAGTGGTAATTAAAATGCCCCAGAACGAGAAGCCCACCACAGAAGCCACGAACGAACACCACACAGAAACACCCAAAGGAAAGGTCCACAGAACGAAAGGACCAGCTGACCGAGCCAGCCAATTCAGACAGGCTCAAGCCCGCAGGGCTAAGCAGCTCCAGGCCACACCTAGATACCCCTTCTAAACTGACCATTTTTCCACACCTCATGTACACTACCCCCTCGTGTCCTACACTCCTAACTACAAAGATGATGAACAGGAATATACATTCATATTAAAAACACCCATGCCCTGTCCCGACGTTGAGCCAATGCCAACGCATCAGACAGCCATAATTATATCTATGTATGTTCTTACATCCGAGAAGTAGATGTTATATATCTTAGAAGTTAAAACACCCACGCCTGTCCCTAGACCTTGTATATCATTTCCCATGACGAGTATAGATATATGTAACCCGTGCTCAGTCACCCCCTTGCATTGTTCCTCTAGTAACTAAGTGTCTCTATAATATTAACTGCCACCAGTATTGATACGACATAGCGGCACTGTCCTTGTGTCGTATTGTGCCAAGTACAGATCAACCAGGTTTCATCACCTTATTAGGACGACGACTATAATGTCGTCGTTCATCGATGTATGCAATCCTTAGTTTAAGTATTAATATTAACATTCCCTAACATCTTGTCTTGCCAGACTAAGCTTCTGAAGACCCATCGCCCCATAAATCTATGTATTCAATCCTTAGGTTAAGTATTTTTATCCGCCATTGTGTTCACCTTTTTCCATTTACTTTTCCACAATTGTCATACGTCTTCCCCTTGCCTCCTTCGTATCCACAGTCCACACTACGCCATTTTACTTTGTGTCATACACCTCTTACCCCAACCAGAGATTGTATAAGATAACTTTGTTACCAGTATCTGTCATAAGTACCTCGAAACAATAACTAAGTACCCCTACGAACTGCCGCTGTTGTTGGTATATATATTTCATAGAAAACGCAGTTCCCAGGGCCAACTAATAGTATCCATAACCCCTCGGACTGATCACATAACTCTATCTTTTCCAGACTCATATACCACCCCATAGTTGCATTCCCAGGTAGCATTTGGCTAACGTATTCTACTGCCTTTTCAAACTCCCATATCAACTGCAGCCTAATGCCACCCCCGCGCTTCTCTACTCTTGTCCGACCTAGCCTCTCTCTCATACCTCTTGAAGATCCTTGAATTGTCCGTTGCTAACGCTCTCCAACCTTTTATATATATACTCCTATCCAGCTTACCTTCACTTAGTAGGCCAGAACAACATTAGAACTTTACTAGCCCCTTGCATGCCATCTATTCTCTTACAACCCATTCACAACCCTACACCCAATGGTCGTCGGTGCGAGGCTAGCCGCCTCGCCAGTAACTAACTTCTATTGCCATACTTCCAGAAAAATGTGGCAGAGTTAGCAACCCAGTCTCCACCACATCCAGCAAACCCTACAATTAACAACCAGCCGAGTAAAACCAGCTAGCCAAGGCACCTTCGGTTTTGGTATTAAGGACACCCACATCTGTCTCATACACAGAGGGTTATTACGAACACTGGTGATATGGCAAGCCCCTAGCCACAGCCGCCGGACGACTATCACAGAGAGAGGGCGCCCAGCTCCCCCTTTTTGCCCACCCGAGAAGGGAGACTCCCACCCCCGCGGAGGTATACCAGGCCCCTGTTTTGACTTCTGAGTCATTGCCCGGTAGCACAGGAATTCTTCCTATCAATGAACTAACCATGCATGACTAACACCTTTACTAACCTCTATTAACTCACAATAAACCATTTACCTTTCTTGCATACTCTGATCACTAAATTAGCACCTCAGCTATACCATAGAATGAAGATTGAACAATCTAAGAGAGACGCTCCTAGCACAGCTGTCCCCATCCTCCTCGCAAAGTAGATCCAGTCTCTCTCCCCTAAATACTTCCAGTATAGCCAAAATAGTACCTCTTACTAAGGCTCAGTTATATTAAAATATGAAGGCTTCCTATAGCCATGTGCCACAACAGTAATCACCATCTTACCTAGTCCCCATATCTATTGAGAGCTCAAATAAGTCCATAAGACTCGAGATCCCTATGGTCTACAGGGTCCAGAACCGAGCCTATAAACCTAGCTCCCGCCCCCAGTCAAATCAGTTGAAAGCTAGACACCAACCAGTGGTCACTACCCTGCAGTTAACTTCTAGCTCTGCCCTTGTGTTGTTCCGGAGTGAGATCCCAGAGCCGGCAGACTCTGTGGCAGATATGGATAGAAGGACCTGCCCACGTATTTGAGAACTTCGCACATATGGACCCCCTGGACGGCCGCGGAACCAGTCGTTAGCCCCCAACATCACCGGAAGCAAGATAACTAGGACCAGATCTACAAATACCATTCAAGATTCATGTTGCTAGTACTAAGTGTTATAGTACTAGTTTGACACTCACTTATTAACTTTCTATAAAGTGGCTAAAACCTTGCCCATTATAAATCATATTTAACCCGTTGAGACCCAGCGTCGCACGTGTTGCGTCGGCAGTCTTTGATCACCAACTCCCAGCGACGCATCACGTGCGTCCGACATATAAAAAACACTTACGTGGCTCGTAAGGTAGGAAATGGCGGGAGAATAGGAGGGGGCGGTACCGTAGTGTGTGGGGGAGCCGGGCCAGTAGGTGTGAGCGGGCCGAGACAGCCGCGCGGCTGGTGGTGGTGGGCTTTGTGGGGATAGTTTACACCCCTAGTTTACCGCCACTTTGAACCTTCATTACTCCGGTCGTATGGGAGCTAGAGGCTTGAGATTTATGTGAGATACTCCTAGATGTATGCCGTACAGTGCCATACTCAGTTTTTACCCTAGTGCTCCCGGGCGGGTGGTCATGCGGGGGACACGAACTATTGAAACCCCCCCCCCCCCCGCCCCCCAAATGACCGAAATGAGTTTTTTTTTATTTGTGTGTTCATTTCTCACCAATCTCTTCCATTTTGGCTCAACAAATTTTTTTGAAGCTCCCCCCCCTCAACCCCCCACCGGCCCCCCCCCCCCCAAAAAAAAATGTCAGAGGTGATTTTTTTTTTTGTTTTTTTCATTTCTCATCCTTGTCTTCCATTTTAGCAAACAAAAAAAATAAGTGAAAATGGCTTGGGACTGGGGTGAACAAAATATTATAACTAGCCGGGGCTCAACGGGTTAACCATTCCATTTGGGACGTACTAAGCGATCAGTGCTCATTAATTAACAGGCGACATTGACTCCCGTAATTACCTTATTCAGATATTAAAACTCTAGTGATATCTAACGTTCGCCCACTGATTTGTGTTCTACGTATTTCTGCCATAAGAATATACAACTTAGATCAGTACCCCCATGAGGTTACTAGAGATTTCCGTGTTCTACAATATACGCGTGTCTAATCCTAACTGTGAGCTGCTACTTGGGCACGCGACCAGCCAGTAAGAGATCAAATCAGTGAAATTGAATTACATGAATATATTGAAGTCTTCCAGAAAATAAAACTTGCTAATTAAGCCAGTGATCAGAAGATTAATACCTGAACGTTGGAAGTGGGAGACTAGGCTCCATCCAGATCCACTTATGCTAGTGTTGTTCGATTCTATTATATTGTCTTGCACGAGTATTCTGCAGTGGTATATAAATAAACGTGATCATGTAACTTGCTACCATGTGTTTGTTTGTGTTCTCTATTCCTCATTATCTTATATTGTGCATGCAGCCTTATATACCCAGTCATTTAGAACTAACATTACCCAAGTTAAACCTGTAGAAAAACAGGGCATAACATTGGCGGCAGCGGTGGTTCTTGATTCGGATAAAAGATTGCATTACACTGCAAGTTTGGAACAGTAGAAGCATGACAACATCGCGAAATTTTCAGCCACTCACACACATTCCCAAGTATGATGTAAACACGTATGATATCACCACTTACTTAGACATAATAAAGCCAGTGTACGATGTGGTACTTCAAAATGACCGCGAAAAAATCGCCATTGCAATTTCGCACATTATACAGTTGAGAGAAGCCGTTTCCCAACTTGTTGATCAGCCTACCTGGAAAGAATTTATTTGCCAAACTGTGACACAGTGTACGCCAGAGCTTTCCTGGAACCAGTTTCGATCCTTCGTGATGCGGACCTTAGATCCAATTTTGGGTTCCCCCGTCGCCCCCAAAATAATAAAAGTCGACGAGATCAAGTATGAAGGGGATATAAATGTGACCCTCATCCAACTCTACAGATACGTGAGGACCACGTATAGCTATAAAGATACGATCAACAAAATGAACTCTTATTCACCGCATTATTAAACATCCTCCCACCCCACATCACCGCCCATCTCGACCCGTATGGCTTATTCGAAGAACATAATTTATGCTCTCCATCAGAGAAGAATGCCTACTCAGTTCGATGAATCCCCTATCCAACCCTTCAGCCCCTATCCAAGACTCCGTGCACCCTTCCAAAATGACTTCCGGTGAAAGTCCAACCCCAGTGCACTCTTCCTTGCCTCTATCCTCTCTGACCATCCCTAAATTTTCCCCTGCCCAGCCATCCACCAACGATCATCTTCCATCAATTGTGTTACCCCATAAACCCATCCTTGTTCTATGCATGTCAAACAAACTCACCAGTCCCAGATAACCTCTAACCAGACCGTGACTGCCACCAAGAAAATTCCCCAAATTCGTCCTGTTAACAACCCCAAATCAATACATCAGCCCTCTACCAATAACCCCTGTTCTAAACCTAACTCTTCTCCCACCAACCCTCCGCAGCCCCCCCAACAAACCCCGTATTCTAGCTATGCCTACCTATGTAGGCCTACCAAAACATGTTTTCCCCATGCCCCCAGAAATGTTCAGCTATTCCACAAACAACAAAATTCCCCTTGTGACAGTTTTCAGTCAGTAGCTCCCTTCCACCCTCACACAATTCACACCCCTAGAAAACTTCAAAACCCCACACTTGACTCGCCCTCTCATGTCAAACAAACGCACCAGTCCCAGATAACCTCTAACCAGACCGAGACTGCCACCAAGAAAATTCCCCAAACTCGTTCTGTTAACAACCCCAAATCAGTACATCACTCCTCCCTCAATAACCCATGTCCTATGCCTAACTCTGCCCCCACTAATCCTCCCCAGTCCCACATAACCTTTAACCAGACCGAGACTGACACCAAGAAAATTCTCCAAATTCGTCCTGTTAACAACCCCAAATCAATAAATCAGTCCTCTACCAATAACCACTGTTCTACACCTAATCCTCCCACACCAACCCGCCGCAGTCCCCCCAACAAATCCCGTTTTCTAACTCGCTCACCTCTCACCACCCTGACCCTCCCACACGCGCCGTTAATCCTCCCCTCACGCGTGACGACCTAGGGACCCAACCATGTTCCCCCACTTCCCCCAGAAATGCTCAGCTATTCCCACACCAACAAAATTTCCCTTGTGACAGTTTTCCGTCAGTAGCTCCCTTCCACCCCCCCACAATTCACACCCCTAATAAACTTCAAAACCCCACACTTGACTCACCCCCTCATGACAGACAAACCCACCAATCCCATATAACCTCTAAACAAACCGTCACTGCCACCGTCACTGCCACCACTCTGACCCTCCCACACACGCCGTTAATCCTCCCCTCACGCGTGACGACCTAGGGACCCAACCATGTTCCCCCCCTTCCCCCAGAAATGCTCAGCTATTCCCCCACCAACAAAATTTCCCTTGTGACAGTTTTCCGTCAGTAGCTCCCTTCCACCCCCCCACAATTCACACCCCTAATAAACTTCAAAACCCCACACTTGACTCACCCCCTCATGACAGACAAACCCACCAACCCCATATAACCTCTAAACAAACCGTCACAGCCACCGACACACCCCACCACTCTGATCCTCCCACACGCGCCGTTAATCCCCCCTGACGCGTGATCCCCACCAAAGTGATTTCCGCCCCCTCATGCGTACCGAACACCTGCTCACCAGTCAGTCCCCCACCATCATGAGCCCAGCTAAACTTTCAACCTCCACCAATTCCCACCCTGCCAGCCTAACCTCTCACGACTACATTCAGAACGAACAATCACCCCCGTACATAACCCCTACCTCCTTTTTCCCCCCTATCTTACACCCCTCTTCACCGTTACCCCACCCGCCCCAAATTCCACCCCCAAAGATCCCGCTCGACAAAATACCACTCCCATCCCAATCCAACCACAAAACTTTTCCACCTTGGCTAAACCCCAAAATACTCTCTCTCTCGCCCCAAACAACATAATCAACCTCTCAACTTCAACCACTCCTCGAAATCCCAACCATGTCTCTCCCGAAAATAAAATCAGTCCAAATTCAACCCCTCTCAAACCACAACCCTGCCTGCCCAGACCCCCCCCCCCCCCCCCCCCCACCACCATCTCCCTATCAAATCCCCACACCCCAAACCTCCAAACCACCCGATCATAGTAAACTCTCAACCTTCAGCCTTACTCACCCTTCCCCAAACCCCACTCACGACCACAACTCTCTACACAATTCAACCCCTCCCCAGCACCAACCTCTTCCGCAACAACAACCCCGACTCGACCTGCCAGTTTCATCTTTAAAACCCCCCTATCACTACCCCCGACCGAAACCACTTAGACCCCCCTCCAAAACTGGCCCAGGGCCAGCTCGCCCCCAGACCCACATTCCTAACGACAGAACTAACGGTATATCCACCCCGCCCTTCCAAAGTGAAAGTGAAACCCCAAGGTCAAAGCCACGACCACCACCACCCCTATTACCAGACCGTCACCCAGACTAACGGCGACCCTAAATAACCCCCCCCTGATGATGATGAGGATATTATTGTACTTATTTTTTTTTTTTTTCAATTCCTAAGCAATTGGGCATGATTCTATAAATTTACATGTTTTCCATATACTGTATATTATATATTTTTTCCCTTAGTCATACTACTTTTCTTGTTAACCTACACTTTTCTGACTATCTTTTAAATTTGTTCTATACATTGTTAAACACTTTACATCTTCTTAATTTTCCTGTGTTCTTAATTATCTGTTCTTTCTTAAATTTACATGTTTTCCATATACTGTATATATTAATTTTTTCCCTTAGTCATACTACTTTTCTTGTTAACCTACACTTTTCTGACTATCTTTTAAATTTGTTCTATTCATTGTTAAACACTTTACCTTCACCTGTAAAACGTTCTTCCCCTCAAAATAAAACATTGTCAAGCGACTCAAGTCCCACGACAAACATCTACATTCCCACCATGACTATGCTTCTTTTTACTTCACCCTTGAGGCTCGAGGACGAGCCTATAATGAAGGAGAGGGAAGTAAAATGCCCCAGAAATAGAAGCCCACCACAGAAGCCACGAACGAACACCACACAGAAACACCCAAAGGAAAGGTCCATAGAACGAAAGGACCAGCTGACCGAGCCAGCCAATTCAGACAGGCCCAAGCCCGCAGGGCTAAGCAGCTCCAGGCCGCACCTAGATACCCCTTCTAAACTGACCATTTTTCCACACCTCATGTACACTACCCCCTCGTGTCCTACACTCCTAACTACAAAGATGATGAACAGGAATATACATTCATATTAAAAACACCCATGCCCTGTCCCGACGTTGAGCCAATGCCAAGACATCAGACAGCCATAATTATATCTATGTATGTTCTTACATCCGAGAAGTAGATGTTATATATCTTAGAAGTTAAAACACCCACGCCTGTCCCTAGACCATGTATATCATTTCCCATGACGAGTATAGATATATGTAACCCGTGCTCAGTCGCCCCCTTGCATTGTTCCTCTAGTAACTAAGTGTCTCTATAATATTAACTGCCACCAGTATTGATACGACATAGCGGCACTGTCCTTGTGTCGTATTGTGCCAAGTACAGATCAACCTGGTTTCATCACCTTATTAGGATGACGACTATAATGTCGTCGTTCATCGATGTATGCAATCCTTAGTTTAAGTATTAATATTAACATTCCCTAACATCTTGTCTTGCCAGACTAAGCTTCTGAAGACCCATCGCCCCATAAATCTATGTATTCAATCCTTAGGTTAAGTATTTTTATCCGCCATTGTGTTCACCTTTTTCCATTTACTTTTCCACAATTGTCATACGTCTTCCCCTTGCCTCCTTCGTATCCACAGTCCACACTACGCCATTTTACTTTGTGTCATACACCTCTTACCCCAACCAGAGATTGTATAAGATAACTTTGTTACCAGTATCTGTCATAAGTACCCCGAAACAATAACTAAGTACCCCTACGAACTGCCGCTGTTGTTGGTATATATATATTTCATAGAAAACGCAGTTCCCAGGGCCAACTAATAGTATCCATAACCCCTCGGACTGATCACATAACTCTATCTTTTCCAGACTCATATACCACCCCATAGTTGCATTCCCCGGTAGCATTTGGCTAACGTATTCTACTGCCTTTTCAAACTCCCATATCAACTGCAGCCTAATGCCACCCCCGCGCTTCTCTACTCTTGTCCGACCTAGCCATTCTCTCATACCTCTTGAAGATCCTTGAATTGTCCGTTGCTAACGCTCTCCAACCTTTTATATATATACTCCTATCCAGCCTACCTTCACTTAGTAGGCCAGAACAACATTAGAATTTTACTAGCCCCTTGCATGCCATCTATTCTCTTACAACCCATTCACAACCCTACACCCAATGGTCGTCGGTGCGAGGCTAGCCGCCTCGCCAGTAACTAACTTCTATTGCCATACTTCCAGATAAATGTGGCAGAGTTAGCAACCCAGTCTCCACCACATCCAGCAAACCCTATAATTAACAACCAGCCGAGTAAAACCAGCTAGCCAAGGCACCTTCGGTTTTGGTATTAAGGACACCCACATCTGTCTCATACACAGAGGGTTATTACGAACACTGGTGATATGGCAAGCCCCTAGCCACAGCCGCCGGACGACTATCACAGAGAGAGGGCGCCCAGCTCCCCCTTTTTGCCCACCCGAGGAGGGAGACTCCCACCCCCGTGGAGGTATACCTGGCCCCTGTTTTGACTTCTGAGTCATTGCCAGGTAGCACAGGAATTCTTCCTATCAATGAACTAACCATGCATGACTAACACCTTTACTAACCTCTATTAACTCACAATAAACCATTTACCTTTCTTGCATACTCTGATCACTAAATTAGCACCTCAGCTATACTATAGAATGAAGATTGAACAATCTAAGAGAGACGCTCCTAGCACAGCTGTCCCCATCCTCCTCGCAAAGTAGATCCAGTCTCTCTCCCCTAAATACTTCCAGTATAGCCAAAATAGGACCTCTTACTAAGGCTCAGTTATATTAAAATATGAAAGCTTCCTATAGCCATGTGCCACAACAGTAATCACCATCTTACCTAGTCCCAATATCTATTGAGAGCTCAAATAATCGAGATCCCTATGGTCTACAGGGTCCAGAACCGAGCCTATAAACCTAGCTCCCGCCCCGAGTCAAATCAGTTGAAAGCTAGACACCAACCAGTGGTCACTACCCTGCAGTTAACTTCTAGCTCTGCCCTTGTGTTGTTCCGGAGTGAGATCCCAGAGCCGGCAGACTCTGTGGCAGATTTGGATAGAAGGACCTGCCCACGTATTTGAGAACTTCGCACATATGGACCCCCTGGACGGCCGCGGAACCAGTCGTTAGCCCCCAACATCACCGGAAGCAAGATAACTAGGACCAGATCTACAAATACTATTCAAGATTCATGTTGCTAGTACTAAGTGTTATAGTACTAGTTTGACACTCACTTATTAACTTTCTATAAAGTGGCTAAAACCTTGCCCAGTATAACTCATATTTAACCATTCCATTTGGGACGTACTAAGCGATCAGTGCTCATTAATTAACAGGCGACATTGACTCCCATAATTACCTTATTCAGATATTAAAACTCTAGTGATATCTAACGTTCGCCCACTGATTTGTGTTCTACGTATTTCTGCCATAAGAATATACAACTTAGATCAGTACCCCCATGAGGTTACTAGAGATTTCCGTGTTCTACAGTATACGCGTGTCTAATCCTAACTGTGAGCTTCTACTTGGGCACGCGACCAGCCAGTAAGAGATCAAATCAGTGAAATTGAATTACATGAATATATTGAAGTCTTCCAGAAAATAAAACTTGCTAATTAAGCCAGTGATCAGAAGATTAATACCTGAACGTTGGAAGTGGAGACTAGGCTCCATCCAGATCCACTTATGCTAGTGTTGTTCGATTCTATTATATTGTCTTGCACGAGTATTCTGCAGTGGTATATAAATAAACGTGATCATGTAACTTGCTACCATGTGTTTCTTTGTGTTCTCTATTCCTCATATCATGTATTGTGCATGCAGCCTTATATACCCAGTCATTTAGAACTCACATTACCCAATTTAAACCTGTAGAAAAACAGGGCATAACAGTAATAAATACAGAAACTCCGGAAACTCTGAGTTTCTGGGTGGTAATAAGCACAGAAACCCCGGTTAGAGTTTCCGGGTGGTAATAAGTACAGAAACTCCGGTTAGAGTTTCCGGGTGGTAATAAGTACAGAAAATCCGGTTAGAGTTTCCGGGTGGTAATAACTACATAAACTCCGGTTAGAGTTTCCGGGTGGTAATAAGTACAGCAACTCCGGTTAGAGTTTCAGGGTGGTAATAAGTACAGAAACTCCGGTTAGAGTTTCCGGGTGGTAATAAGTACAGAAACTCCGGTTAGAGTTTCTTGGTGGTAATAAGTACAGAAACTCCGATTAGAGTTTCCGGGCGGTAACAAGTACAGAAACTCCGGTTAGAGTTTCTGGGTGGTAATAAGTACAGAAACACCGATTAGAGTTTCTGGGTGGTAATAAGTACAGAAACTCTGGTTAGAGTTTACGGGTGGTAATAAGTACAGAAACTCCGGTTAGAGTTTCTTTGTGGTAATAAGTATAGAAACTCCGGTTAGAGTTTCCGGATGGTATTATGTACAGAAACTCCGGTTAGAGTTTCCGGGTGGTAATAAGTGCAGAAACTCTGGTTAGAGTTTCCGGGTGGTAATAAGTACTGAAACTCCGGTTAGAGTTTCCGGGTGGTAATACTGTAAGCACAGAAACTCCGGTTAGAGTTTCTGAGTGGTAATAAGTACAGAAACTCCGGTTAGAGTTTCCGGGTGGTAATAAGTACAGAAACTCCGGTTAGAGTTTCCGGGTGGTAATAAGTACAGAAACTCCGGTTAGAGTTTCCGGGTAATACTTGGGCAAGGGAACAATGAGACATTTAGCTCAATCAGGGATACAGGAGCGCTACTCATGAGCATTCTTAGGACGATGTATAATTTCATCTAGATGTCCTCCTCGTTTTAAAGTAGCATTGATCTTGTCAATATCCTTCCAGAGTGAGTTGAAGAGGCCCTTTGCTCCCCCTGTTCTACGCGCCATTTCTACCTTCCCGGTGCACCTCAAGGAAGCCGGAGTGCGGAGCCCTGCTCGCTTCAACTACGGCCCTTCCCATCTTCTTCCACCTGTTGGGGTAAGTTCAATGGGTGATCTAACTCTGGGATATAATTATTAGAAGGCTTTCCGGCTCTGGACTAGTTATCCAGTCCAGGATAATAATAATTAAAATGCCCCAGAACGAGAAGCCCACCACAGAAGCCACGAACGAACACCACACAGAAACACCCGAAAGAAAGGTCCACAGAACGAAAGGACCAGCTTACCGAGCCAGCCAATTCAGACAGGCCCAAGCCCGCAGGGCTAAGCAGCTCCAGGCCGCACCTACCGACCCCTTCTAAACTGACAATTTTTCCACACATCACATACACTACCCCCTCGTGTCCTACACTTCTAACTACAATGATGATGAACAGGAATATACATTCAGATTAAAAACACCCATGCCCTGTCCCCAGGTTGAGCCAATGCCAACAAAACAGACAGCCATATATCTATGTATGTTCTTACATCCGAGAAGTAGATGTTTACATCTTAGAAGTTACAACACCCACGCCTGTCCCTAGACCTCGTATATCAATTTCCCTGATGAGTATAGATATATGTAACCCGTGCTCAGTCGCCCCCTTGCATTGTTCGTCTAGTAACTAAGTGTCTCTATAATATTAACTGCCACCAGTGTTGATACGACATAGCGGCACTGTCCTAATGTCGTATTGTGCCAAGTGCAGATCAACCAGTTTTCATCACCTTATTAGGACGACGACTATAACGTCGTCGATTCATCTATGTATTCAATCCTTAGTTTAAGTATTAATGTTAACATTCCCTAACATACCTTGTCTTGCCAGACAAAGTTTCTGAAGACTCATCGCCCATAACATCTATGTATTCAATCCTTAGTTTTAAGTATCTTTATCCGCCATTGTGTTCACCTTTTTCCATTTACTTTTCCACAATTGTCATACGTCTTCCACTTACCTCCTTCGTATCCACAGTCCACACTACGCCATATTACTTCGTGTCCTACACCTCTTACCCGCCCGATTCTACCTACACGATGATGAACGAGAATATACATTCATATTAAAAACACCCATGCCCTGTCCCTAAGTTGAGCCAACGCCAACAAATCCGACAGCCATATATCTATGTATGTTCTTGCATTCGAGAAGTAGATTAACATTAACTACTAACTTGAGCTGGACACATTATGTTAGAAGCATTGCTAAGAATGCCTCTAAAAAACTGGGACTCCTGTACAGAGTTCGAGAATTCTTCACTGACGAGCAGTTGGCCGTAATATATAAAAGTCATGTGCGTTCTCAGATGGATTACTGTTCACCTCTGTGGGGTGGAAGTGGAGTGGTTGCATTGAGGCAGTTGGACAAAATTCAAAATAAAGCTATTAGATTAATCAATAACCCTGCAATCACACAGGACCTTCCTACATTATCCATACGAAGAAACGTTGTATCCCTTGCATTATTCTACAGATATTTTCACAGCAATTGTTCCGAGGAACTTGCTTCAATTGTGCCGCCTCTCCACATCTTTCCCTGTAGAACTAGGGCAGCTGAGAGTGCCCATGAATTTGCACTTTCTCCTCCACAATGCAGAACTTCTGCTTATCAGAATTCATTTATCCCCAGAGCTACTACTCTTTGGAATTCACTTCCCTCGAATTGCTTTCCACAAACTTACAATCTACAAATGTTTAAATCCAGTTGTTACAAACATTTTATGAATGGAGGATGCCTTTAGGAACATGGACCTTTTTGTTTTATCTGTGTTTTTCCTTCCTCCGTTCATTGTCTCTTAAAAAAAAAAAAAAAAAAAAAAAGATGTTAAAAGAGAAACCACATGTCCAGAATCATAAGAAATTAAGATACTCACGGGTACACCAAGATATAGAACCATTGCCCCCATAAGACTTAGACAGCCATGACTACAGATGTTAGCCACCATGCTGTAACGTATTCTTACCCCAACCAGAGATTGTATAGATAACCTTTGTTACCAGTATCTATCATAGTACCTCGAAACAATAACGCAGTACCCCTACGAACTGCCGCTTTCCTTTGGTCTATATTTCATAGAAAACGCAGTTCCCAGGGACACCTAGACGTACAAGAAATCGTGTCACATAATAGGTCCATAACCCCTCGTATTGACGAGTAATAATACACCATGTTTTTCCCTACTTTATCCACAGTCAAGCACACGCCTACAGTTAACCTCCTTCTCCCCCACTGCCCCACAGTCCACATGATTCTATCTTTTCCAGACTCATATACCACCCCATATTTGCATCCCCCGGTAGCATTTGGCTAACGTACTTTCACTGTCCTTTCAAACTCCAATATCAATTGTAGCCTAATGCCACCCCACCCCAGAGACCTTAGGGTCAAATTTCCCTGTAGCCCCCTGAGCTTCCCCCCCTCTCATTAAGATACCCGCGCTTCTCGACTCTTGTCCGACCTAGCCTCTCTCTCATACCTCTTGAAGATCCTTGATTTTTCCGTTGCTAACGCTCTCCAACCTTTTATATATATACTCCTACCCAGCCTACCTTCACTTAGTAGGCCAGAACAACATTAGAACTTTACTAACCCCTTGCATGCCATCTATTTTCTCACAACCCATTCACAACCCTGCACCCCATGGTCGTCGGTGCGAGGCTCGCCGCCTCGCCAGTAATTAATTTCTATTGCCATACTTCCAGATAAACGTGGTAGAGTGAGCAACCAGTCTCCACCACATCCAGCAAGCCATGCAATTTACAGCCAACCGATTACACCCAGCTAGCCAAGGCACCTTCGGTTTTGATATTAAGAACACCCACATCTGTCTCATAAACAGAGGGTTATTACAAACACTGGTGATATGGCAAGCCCCTAGCCACAGCCGCCGGACGACCATCCCAGAGGGAGAGCGCCCGGCTACCCCTTTTTACCCACCCGAGGAGGGAGACCCCCACCCCCGCGGAGGTGTACCTGACCCCTGTTTTGACTTCCGGGTCATTGCCAGGTAGCCTAGGAATTCTTCCTATCAATGAACTAACCATGCATGTCTAACCCCCTTACTCACCTCTGTACCCACAATAACCCTTCCACCTGTTTTGCATACTCAGGTAGTCAAATTAGCACCTCAGCTATGCAATAGAACGAAGACTGAGCAATATAAGAGAGATGCCCCTATCACAGCTGTCCCAGTCCTCCCTGCAAAGTAGATCCAATCTTCCTCACATAAATACTTCCAGTATAGCCAAAATAGTACCTTTTACTAAGGCTCAGTTATATCACAAATTGAAGGCTTCCTATAGCCATGTGCCACAACAGTAATCACCATCTTACCTAGTCCCCATATCTATTGAGAGTTCAAATAGGTCCCTCAGACTCGAGATCCCTATTGTCTACAGTGTCCCGAACCGAGCCTATAAACCTAGCTTCCGCCCCCAGTCAAATCAGTTGAAAGTTAGACACCAACCAGTGGTCACTACCCTGAAGTTAACCTCTAGCTCTGCCCTTGTGTTGTTCCTGAGTTGAGAGATTCCCGAGCCGGCAGACTCCATGGCAGAAGTTAAATAGAAGAGCTGTCCATGTACAAGTCCCAACGTGCACCTTATAACCTTCACACAAATTAGTGGGTATATAAGTGTGTAGCCAGCACCGATCGTCAAGAGATCCGACTTGAGAACTTCCTACATTTTGGACCACCTGGACGGCCGAGGAACCAGTCGTTAGCCCCCATCATCACCGGAAGCAAGATAACTAGGACCAGACCCACAAATACTATTCAAGATTCATGTTACTAGTACTAAGTGTTATAGTACCAGTTCGACATTCACTTATTAACTTTTCTATGAAGTGGCTATAACCTTGCCCAGTGTAAACTCATATTTAACCATTCCCTTTGGGACGTACTAAGCGTATCAGTGTTCATTAATTAACAGGCGACATTGACTCTCGTAATTACCTTATTCAGATATAAAAACCCTAGTGATATCTAACGTTCGCCCACTGATTTGTGTTCTATGTATTTCTGCCATAAGAATATAAACCTTAGATCAGTACCCCCATGAGGTTACTAGAGATTCCGTGTTCTAAAATATACGCGTGTCTAATTCTAACTGTGAGCTGCTACTTGGGCACGCGACCAGCCAGTAAGAGATCTAATCAGTGAAATTGAATACATAAATATATTGAGGTCTTCCAGTAAAATAAAACTTGCTAACTAAACCCGTGATCAGAAGAGTATACCTGAACGTTGGAAGTGGGAGACTAGGCTCCATCCAGATCCACTAATGCTAGCAGTTCCCTTCTATTATTTGTTTTTTACAAGAATTACTATCTTTCCATGCTCTTTATTCACTTACTATAATAAACGTGAACGTGTGTCATGTTACCGTGTGTTTATTTTGTGTTCTCTATTCCTCATACCTTGTATTGTGCATGCAGCCTTATATACCCAGTCAGATAGAGCCCACATTGACCAAGTTAATCCTGTAGAAAAACAGGGCATAACATTGGCGGCAGCGGTGGTTCTTGATTCGGATAAAAGGTTGCATTACATTGCAAGTTTGCAACAGCCAGAACACGATAACATCATGGCACATCGTTCTCACATTCCCATCCCCCATTATGATGGAGAAACTTATGAGATCGAAACATTCATGGACATAGTGAAACCCGTACTTGACCTAGTTTATACCACGAGCGCAGAAAAAATAGCCGTAACATTAACGCACCTGGGAAAAGCCGTTTCCCTGGTTGCCTATCAAGTGCACCCTGCTCTCACCTGGGACGAATTTCGCCCAATAGTGATAGAAGCCATTAAGCTTTCGTTGGGCATTTTCGTGGCCCACATCCGTATCCAAGACACTAAATTCGAAGGTGATTTAGATGCCACAGTGAATAAGATTGCCCAACACATAAAATTTTCTTTCCCCACGTTGACCAGAATCCAACAAGAACAGCAAATTCTGGTCAACCTTGTGTCTATATTGCCCTCAGCAGTAAAAGACCATTTCCGTGTGCACGATTTCGTCGGATACCAAAAAGATCTCATCACAATCCGACGTATTTTGGCCGTGCGCACAGAAGCACCCACCCAAATCGCTGTAATCAAGAGGTTTCCCACGCACCCGCAGCAACCCGACCACCAAAACTCCAAGAATGCCTACCCAGCCTCATCCTTCCACAACAGACCCACCTACCCTTCCGGCAAGCCCCAACCCAGTAGACCCCGGTTCCAACCTACACAGCCACGCAGAATCTTCAACCGGAACAGGAACTACAACACCTACCAAAGTAAAAACCCTACCTTAGTAATTATCAACCCCTATGATTTCCCTGCCTGTAATGCTCAGTGTGCTTTCTATCAAATTCGTGACTCTGCCAAACCTCGCCCCTTTACTCCTCGCATTTCTGTAAATGAAGAGGAGTTGGGACAAGAGGAAGAGATGGAAGAAAGACACACTGGAGAAATGACCCCTAACATGACCTCAGAGGATACCGAGGAAACCCTGGAGGAGGTAGATACAGATTCCCAGGATTATTAAAGTACCCCCCGCCCAAGATGGCCTCGGCGGGGGACGCCATAACTGACCGCACTGCCCCCATTTATTACATGGCCAAAATCAAGGACATTCCTGTCCGCTTGTTAATCGACACGGGAGCTGCCAAGTCATGTTTGTTCAAAAATAACTATGATCAACACCACCGACTATTTGGCCCTTTGTTAACCACCAAAGCAGAACTAATCTCAGCTGCTGATACTTACTTAAATCTCCTAGGAGACACTTTGCCCCTATCAGTAACTACTCCTGCCCCCCATGCTCGTTGTTATCACACATTCACAGTATTTTCCTCCAACTGTAAACATTACGATGGTTTCCTTGGACTTGACCTCCTTCAAAAACTCCAGGCCCAGGTCGACTGCGGCCAAAGGCTGATATCATTCAAAAAATTCCAATCCAAACCCTCTGACAAACCCATCACGCAGAAACCCATTCATAAAAAAAAAAAACACCTTCCCCCTCATCAAACCCTGAGTCAGGGTTACCAAATTGCAGCTAGCACTAAGGTGACTCTTAAACCCTCCCCTTGCCCTGAGTCCCCTCAAAATCTCACCCCATTCAGTAAACAAATGCCTCAACCAACGAAAGAAGACAAGTCCAAGCAACTCCCTCTCGGTAATTCCCTCCATTCTCTTCATTCTGTCCCGGATAAATCCTCCCATGTTTTCAGGACAGACTCTGATATATGTAACCATCATTCCATCCAATGTTTATGTATACATATTTCCAGGAAAAATGCCGATCAATGTACCCAACAAAATTTCCCCCATGCCCCCAGAAATGTTCAGCTATCCCACAACCCCCAACAATTCCCTTGTGACAGTATTCCGTTAATAGCTCCCTTGCCACCCCACACAATTCACACCCCTAAAAAAATTCACAACCCCACACTTGACTCACCCTCTCATGACAAACAAACCCACCCGCCCCACATCACTTTTAACCAGACCTTGACTGCCACCAAGAAAGTTCCCCACGTTCGTCCTGTTAACAACACCACATCAATACACCAGTTCTCCACCAATAACCCATGTTCTACACCTAACTCTTTCCCCACCAACCCTCCGCAGTCCCCCCAACAAATTCCGTTTTCTAACTCGCTCACCTCTCACCACTCTGAACCGCCCGCACGCGCCGTTAATCCCCCCCTCACGCGTGCCGACCGAGGGACACAACCATGTTCCCACCATGCCCCCAGCAATGCCCAGCTAGTCCACACCCACCCCGATTCCCCTTGTGACAGTTTTCCGTCAGTAGCTCCCTTCTACCCCCACACAATTCACACCCCTAGAAAACTTCACAACCCCACACTTGACTCGCCCTCTCATGACAAAGAAAACCACCTAATCCATATAAACTCTAAACAAACCGTCACTGCCACCGACAACGCTCCCCAAATTCCTTCTAACCACCACATATCCTTACATCAGTCCTCCAACAATAACCCATCTTCTATATCTCACGCTTCCCCCACCAACCCTCCGCAGTCCCTCCAACAACTCCCGTTTTCTAATCCCCTCACACCACGCCCCGCTGATCCTCCCACACGCGCCGTTAATCCCCCACTCACGCGTGACCCCCACCAAAGCGACCTTGCCCCCCTTATAAGTAGCACGCACCTGCTCGCCAGTCAACCCCCCACCATCATTAGCCCAGCTGTAGTTCAGGATAAATGCCAAATTCCCCCCCACCATAAAAAATGGGTGAACCTGCGGCCTATACCCCAAACGCACATGATATTTTCCCCCACTACCACGTCCCCCAACCCCCATCGTTGCCTCTTACAACCCGCCATCATTTCCGCTCGCATCAACCACATTCTCGTGGCAAATATCTCCGAAGAATCCCTGACACTACCAAAAGGTCTCATTATAGGAGACCTCAAAACTTTCGATGACCTCCCCATAGATTTTAACGACACCCCTACCAGCCTCCAATTGCCCCCTCTCCCTGAGACCTTATCTGACCACCAAAAGAACGGCATGTACGACCTACTGCTGGAATTCGGTGACGTGTTTGCCCAACAACCCACCGAAATCGGACAGACTGATGTAGAACAACACATTATTAACACCACAGGCCCCCCCATACGACAACCATCCCGTAGAAAGAACCCCATACAACGTCAGGAGGAGGAACGCCAAGTCCAGGAAATGTTAGAGGCCGGGATTGCCACCCTGTCCATTAGCCCCTGGTCTTCCCCTGTTGTCTTAGTCAAAAAGAAAGATGGGACAACCCGTTTTTGCGTCGATTACAGGAGGTTAAATGACGTAACCATTAAAGACGCTACGCCCTTACCCCGAATAGACGATTCCTTTGACTCCCTACACGGATCCAAATGGTTCACTACCCTCGACTTGCAAGCCGGGTATTGGCAAGTGCCTATCAAGGCCGAGGACCAAAAGAAAACAGCATTTTCCACTAGTGGTGGCCATCACTATGAATTTAACGTCCTACCTTTGGCCTCTGTAACGGACCCGCCACTTTCTCCCGTTTGATGGAAGCGGTATTACATGGCCCTAACCTGGGAAACCTGCCTAGCCTATCTGGACGATATTATTGTGTACTCACCAACCTGGGAAGAACACCTCCTCAGGTTGAGACAAGTCCTTCAAAGAATCCGAGCCGCCGGGTTGAAATTAAAAACCCTCAAAGTGCGAGATTGCCCGGAATAAGGTAGATTTCCTCGGACACGTGATATCTGAACATGGTATTGCGCCAGACCCAAAGAAACTTCAAGCCATACAAAACCAACCCCCACCCACCACTGTTAAAGGAGTACGTTCGTTTCTAGGTTTAGCCACATACTACAGACGTTTCGTCCCCAACTTTGCCACCATAGCCAGACCCCTCCACCAACTCACCCACAAAGACACCCCGTTCACCTGGACACCTGAAAGAGACCTCGCGTTTAACACTTTGAAACAAAAGCTAATCCAAGCCCCGATTGTCGCTTTCCTGGACTACCAAAAACCTTTCCGTCTTTATACCGACGTATCTCTGTACGCCATGGGTGCAGTTTTAGCTCAAGTCAGAGATGGAGAGGAACATGTGATAGCGTATGCCAGCTCCACCCTCACCCAAACACAACAGAATTACGCAGCCACCAAGAGAGAGTGCTTAGGGATCATTTGGGCACTCAGGCACTTCTGGTCATTTGTGTTGGGTGCAAAACTCGACATAATTACCGACCATCAATCTTTACAATGGCTGCGTAGGTGCGAAACCAACTCAGCCATTTTTGTACGTTGGAGGGAGACACTAGAGGACTACGACTTTACCATACAATATCGTCCAGGCAAACTCCATACCAATGCAGATGCCCTGTCACGTTTGCCAGTACCAAAAGACCCCCCCACCAACCTAGCCGCCTTACAAAACACTGAGTTGGTATCTACCCCCACCCCCAGACATAATGCCCCCTCAGCCCCTTCCCTAATTCAATCTTGGGAAGCAAGAATCAGACCCCCCTGGATACCGTTAAATGTCTTCAGGGGACTGACTCGCTGGGGAGATCAACTTGGCCCCGACACTGGTCACATAATCTTGGACCCCACCATTGCCCATGACTACATGATTGCCATCCACGAGGGAAACGGCATACACCTTGGACACAAGAAGATGTTAAAAATCTTCACAGACCAATACTGGACCCCCAACCCCTCCAAAATTGCACAACGAGTGACAGAATCCTGCAAACCGTGTTCATTGGGAAAGGATAGATCACGCACCCCAGGCCCAGCTGGTACCTTGTCGGCTACCAAACCGTTCCAAGTCCTATCCCTCGACATCATGGGCCCGTTTCCTCCTTAAGCTGGCAAGCGCTATATCGTCACATTTGTGGACGTCTATTCAAAATGTTTAATAGCCTGCCCAGCTAAAGACCACACAGCCACCACAGTCGCCACACTGCTTGCCACAGAAGTATTCCCTATATTCGGTCTGCCGCTTGCTCTTCTATCCGACAATGCCCCCGAGTTTAGTGGACACGTTTGGCAACAGTTCACCCAACAATGTGGCATTAAGATTAAACACTCATCCCCATACTGGCCTCAAGGAAATGCGATATGTGAACGCAGCCATCGCACCATCAACAATCAGTTGCGAACAAAAATGATTGCTTTTAACACCACAGACTGGCCATCACAACTAAAAATGATACAATGGGGCATGAACACCTGTCCCCGAGAAGACGGTATTTCCCCTCATGAACGTGTTTACGGCGTACCCCACCTGTTACTGCCATTCCACCACCACGCTCACCTTCCCTCCACCACCTCCACAATTGACCCATTGCAACATCTGCAAAACACCCTCCATACCGCCCAAACCTGTCAGGACACCAAAACTGATAACACCAATGACAAAAACCCTTTCGCCATCCATGACACCGTAATGGTAGCCAACCTCCCTATCACCAACAAGTTAGGCCCTCGCTATGTCGGGCCCTACACCATCACACAAGTCCCAAACGCCTATCAAGTCACCATCGACTATCACGGCATGACATCGTACGTTCCGAACTAGATTCGTCCGAGCGTTTAAACCACTCCAACCACAAGACAGTACCCCACCCTACACGGCTGAACCAGAATTAAACACCCCTATTACACCATACACTCCAGCTATAAAAATCCCCACACAAACCCCTAAGGACCTAAGCCCTCCGACACCGAACAGACAGATCATTCCTCAACATATCCCCCGAACTAACCTCCACAAACCCCAAGCCCCCACTATCACACCCTCTTCCACCATGACACCTTCATTCACTTCTGATAATCAAGTACCTCCCCCACTTATCCAGATACGAAAGCCTCCCCCCACAACCCCGACCACAACAGAAACTCTGCCGTCTAGCCCTGACATACCTTCCCCAGGCACCACACTAAGAAAACCACACACCCTACCCAAAAACAAGTACACACCCAAACACACCACTCAATCTACCTCAGTAGCCTCACGCTACAACCTACGCCCACGACAAAAACTTTTGAAAACCTCCAGGAAACACACCCTGCTAACCAAATTCCGTAGGGCTGCCAGACCACTAACCTCCTCCTCTTCTTCTTCGTCGACTTCTCCTCCACAAAGGGAAAGAAGACGAGTAATCACCCCTAAACACCATAAACCCTCTAACTATAGCCCAGAAGTAACAACCCCCACCCCCGCAAGAAAACACATACCTTCCTCTTCAACTCATCCCCTCTCAACCCCCACCAAACACCCATAAAACCGCCCACTTCCACCACCAGCAAATCACCAACCTCACCAAACGACACACCCCACACACGTCCCTACCCCCAACCCTCCAACTTAAAACTACACTCCCTACCCACCCGTCTAGCCCCCCGCATCCGCCCGTTTCCCCTCCACGATCCCCACTACCTCACCCACACATCGACCAACCTCCTCATCTCACCGAACCCCCATCCAACCAACCCCTAAGGAATCCCCCCCCCACAAAGTCACCCCTGAGAGAACCCCCACATGTCCTTTACCTGTAAATCGTTACTCCCCTCAATAAAAAACATCGGTCGAGCGACTCAGCCCCACGACAAACTTCTACCTTCCCACCAGAACTGCCCGAGGTAGAATAATCAAACAGACCCATCAGATTTAAAGACGGATATAAAAATAACACCCGTTCAGACACTAAAGACCCAAGCCCCACAACACACACACACCATTCCTTCTCACACACCTCCGTCACACAACTTACCTAAACCTATCTTGCGCATTGCCTCACTAGACTTTGCCAGCCTACAACACCGCCCAAGAACACCAAAAAAAATCCAGACTCATGTTCCCCCTTCATCCCCAGCTCTGTTGTCAGACGTTAATCCCCCGTAGATTAGTAACCCATTCACCACACTAAACAGACCTCCTTTCAATCCCACACACCTCACTCCGATCCCCGTGGGGGAAAGCTACAAACCATTCATACGGAAGGTTAAAGTAAAAACCCCCACTGGACACTTAGCCCGTATACAACGCCCACATCAAGCCCGGGCAACAGCCCGCCACAACACAGAGGACACATTCTTACAGGTATACATTGACCTGCAAAAGAAACCTGACCGTCGCTCTCTTGCTTGGTGGAATCTTCTAAATACCCTTAAAATGACCCACCATGACTATGCTTCTTTTTACTTCACCCTTGAGGCTCGAGGACGAGCCTATAATGAAGGAGAGGGAAGTAAAATGCCCCAGAACGAGAAGCCCACCACAAAAGCCACGAACGAACACCACACAGAAACACCCGAAAGAAAGGTCCACAGAATGAAAGGACCAGCTGACCGAGCCAGCCAATTCAGACAGGACCAAGCCCGCAGGGCTAAGCAGCTCCAGGCCGCACCTAACTACCCCTTCTACACTGACAATTTTTCCACACCTCACGTACACTACCCCGTGTCCTACACTTCTAACTACAATGCTGTTTACAGGAATATACATTTATATTAAAGGAGGCTGAGCACCAACGGTTTTAGGGTAACTTTTATATTAAAAACACCATGCCCTGTCCCCAGGTTGAGCCAATGCCAACAAAACAGACAGCCATATATCTATGTATGTTCTTACATCCGAGAGGTAGATGTTATCTATCTTAGAAGTTAAAACACCCACGCCTGTCCCTAGACCTCGTATATCATTCCCTGACGAGTATAGATATAACCCGTGCTCAGTCGCCCCTTGCATTGTTCTAGTAACTAAGTGTCTCTAATATTAACTGCCACCAGGTTGATACGACATAGCGGCACTGTCCTAATGTCGTATTGTGCCAAGTGCAGATCAACCAGTTTCATCACCTTATTAGGACGACGACTATAACGTCGTCGATTCATCTATGTATTCAATCCTTAGTTTAAGTATTATGTTAACATTCCCTAACATACTTGTCTTGCCAGACAAAGTTTCTGAAGACTCATCACCATAACATCTATGTATTCAATCCTTAGTTTTAATTCTCTTTATCCGCCATTGTGTTCACCTTTTTCCATGTACTTTTCCACAATTGTCATACGTCTTCCACTTACCTCCTTCGTATCCACAGTCCACACTACGCCATATTACTTCGTGTCCGTACACCTCTTACTCGCCCGATTCTGCCTACATGATGATGAACGAGAATAAAATTCATATTAAAATCACCCATGCCCTCGTCACCGATAGTTGGTAGACCAATCACCAACAAATCCGACAGCCATTTAATCTAGGTAGGTTCTGGCATACGAGGGAAGTAGATGCTTCAAGAGGAAACCTACATGTCCAGACTCATAAGAAATTAACTCGCTCCGACCTTATTATGTTCCAATAAGTCCAGAGGAGGCGATTGGAAGGTATTTGGGGTCTTGAAGTTTGGACTCATGAGTGTTGTCGAACAGCCATTACATTGTTCGCGATTTCCATCCACCAGAATGCTGATTATTGTGATGTATCCTATACCCTGGAAAGATGGAAAATCTACTATTATTATGTACATAAAAAAAGAAAAAAAAATGTAAATAAATCGAAATATGAAAGTTTTGAAAAGAGTCCGGAATACAATCTATTTCCCATGCAATTGTACTCACACAGTCCTCGCTCTAAATTGTGAGTGATGACCATATTTTTGTTTTGCTCAAATGAATAGTATTTTTTCTCCTCTTTCCAAATCTGAAAACAGAAATTGTTTATCTCCAATAGTTCTCAAGCAGTGAGCCCAAACAAAAAATAATATGATGGATTTATATGGTTTATAACAGTTTCAATTTCGTTCGTTGCTATCGTAATTGTAGGAAGGGTTTTTAAATTGTAGGCTGGCCGAATACGGCAAATAATGTGGATGCGTATTAGAACAAACTATTGAAGGTCCTAGGACAAATACTTTTTGCGCTCGACATTTGAAATGAAGAGAACAAAATGCAAATGACTTTAGAGCTTCACCCATCTATGTTCCGGCGATGCTATGCCGGTGTTACGAGCGGTTCCACACCTCGTGGTTGCTTGTTATTTGCTCGGATACGTATATAAACTGTATTTATATCACCGGAAAATCAGGAAAATTTGGGTCTTTCCAATGGTGAAAACAACAAATCATCTAGCATAAGTTGGTTCGCGAGCTATCGCACTAATGTTTCCATTGCAGGTGAGCCGAAAAAAAAAGAAAAAAATCGTGATTTTGATTGATATGGTTTATAACAATTTTCCGATGTATTTCCGTGCTACGAAGTGTTATGGGTTTAACACATTTAGGCTGACTGAATACGGCAAATAATGCTAAATGAGTATAAAATAAACTAGAGAGTTCCTAGGACAAATACTTTTTGCAGTATGAATTATTGGAAATGAAAGAGCCAAAATGTCGAATATTTACGCTGCACCTGTCTCTGTTCCGGCGATGCTAGCGAGGTTCCGAGATGTTCCCCACCTCGTGGTTGGCGTAATTTGGTCGGAGGCTACAATATAAACTGTATATCTCACCGGGAACGGAAAAATGTGCTGCTTTCCAATTGTGAACACAAAAAGAATATCGAGTAATGGGTTCCGTGAGCTATGCGCAATTGTTTCCATGCATTGTTATTGTTGATGAAAATATATGAGAATGTTTATACAAGTGTATATCTTTGCCACAAAATACACCCTTTCCAACGAGAAGGGGAATGGCCCCTGGGTTGACAATGAAAAAACAAAGATACAGAAAGCCAGGTAAACTTCAGGTAATAAATTCAGAAATAATTCTATGCTACACGTAAATAAAATAAAGTACTATATATATATCTATAGATATATATATAGTATATATATATCTATATATATATATATACAGTGTATTATTGACAGTAGATATATAGTATAGTTATCTATATATAAATATATATATATATATAGTTCTATCGATACTATATATATAGTATAAAGTCAATATATACAAAGTGTCAAACAAAATATAGAAAGAATTGCAATATGGTTAATGGGAATGCATGTGTGTGGATATATTATATTTACTACTATATATATCTACATATATATATATACATGTGGTCAAACCAGAGAAATATGTGCAACTTTCCCTAGCCACCCAAAGAGGGACTGCAATGGACTCGTTAGTTTTTTAGAATGGTTTCCCCAGGAGGCCTATATCCACGCTAGTTGCTAAATGTCAGTAGAAACTTGATTTTTTTTTTTTTTTTTTTTTTTATGATTGAGGATGATGATGGGATGGTGATGATGATGGGTGAATGAGGTG
>CM064497.1:52095389-52202265 GCA_032716605.1 Paralithodes platypus | reverse complement strand
CGAGCCTGCAATTTTGGAGAAACCGGCCATTGGCCGGGACATTTTTCTACCGAAAAATGTACACATTTAGGTTGAAGGGGGTCTGAGGGATTTTTTTTTTTTTTTTTTTTTTTAGTTTGAAGGGGATCTGGAGAGGCGTTTTTCAAAGTCTAGGGGTAAACTAAAAACACATTGTTCGAAAATGTCAAAAACAATGAAAACCGTCAATAATAATACAACCAAATATGATAATAACCCCCAAGACGTTACGGTACCGTACCGTGCACCAGATAGTGTTAAGTGGCAGGGTTGTAGATCGTAGGCCTATCAGCAATGTTTATAAGACTATTATATCTCTATCATTGTTTGAGAGAATATGGTGACAGTAGTAGTGATGATGGTGACAGTAGTAGTGATGATGGTGACAGTAGTAGTGATGATGGTGACAGTAGTAGTGATGATGGGGACAGTATTAGTGATGATGGTGACAGCAGTAGTGATGATGGTGACAGTAGTAGTGATGATGGTTGCAGTAGTAGTGATGATGGTGACAGTATTAGTGATGATGTGACAGTAGTAGTGATGATGGTGACAGTAGTAGTGATGAGAGTGACAGTAGTAGTGATGATGGTGACAGTAGTAGTGATGATGGTGACAGTAGTAGTGATGATGGTGACAGTAGTACCGGTAGTGATGATGGTGACAGTAGTAGTGATGATTATGACTGTAGTGATGATGATGGTGACAGTATTAGTGATGATGGTGGCAGTAGTAGTGATGATGGTGACAGTAGTAGTGATGATGGTGACAGTAGTAGTGATGATGGTGACAGTAGTAGTGATGATGGTGACAGTAGTAGTGATGATGGTGACAGTAGTAGTGATGATGGTGACAGTAGTAGTGATGCTGGTGACAGTAGTAGTGATGATGGTGACAGCAGTAGTGATGATGGTGACAGCAGTAGTGATGATGGTGACAGTAGTAGTGATGATGGTGACAGTAGTAGTGATGATGGTGACATCAGTAGTGATGATGGTGACAGTATTAGTGATGATGGTGACAGGAGTAGTGATGATGGTGACTAGTAGTGATGATGGTGACAGTAGTAGTGATGATGGTGACAGTAGTAGTGATGATGGTGACAGTAGTAGTGATAATGGTGACTGGAATAATCGAGCTAATAGTTCTACCATTTAGGAAGAGTCAGATAAGGAATAGCTGTGGAAATGTACAGCCAATTTGCTCTAGCCCTTTTTGTGTTACAGAGGATAGAGGTCATAATTTCTCGCCTACTTACAGCGAATACACTATAGTAGTGATGATGTTGACAGTAGTACAAAGGAGTACAAAGGAAATCAAGCAACAACAGATCTAGTGACCCTTCTAGGTTGCTTGTCCTCCAAAACACTGAGGATCAAGTGTCCAAACAGTGGGTTAGAGTGGGTAAGGGAACATTGGAAAGGGAATTACTGCCCTGGAACTAATGTCCGTGGCAGGATTAGGAAGTTAGTAGGGGACAGATGGGTTAGTAACTGAGGGGGGAATAAAATAAAGTTATTCATTTACAAACGCAGTCGCGGGTTTGATGCGAGATATTTGTCTAGGCGGAGTTTAAATTAATCAACGGTGATGCAGTCTATAACGTTTCGGGGAAGCCCATGCCACAAGTTGACAACTCGATTGAAGAAGAAATTCTTAGATTCGTGTGAGTTAAAAGATTTACCAATAATTTTGCAACCGTTTCCCCGCGTGTAATTAGATTGGTCGATAGTGAAGTACTTACTACAGTTCATATTGTCGATGCCTTTGATGATTTTGAACACTTGAATTAAGTCACCTCTTAATCTGCGCTGGGTTAAAGGAAATAGATTTAATTCTCTAAGACGCTCTTCGTATGGTTTGTTCTTTAGGCTAGGTATCATTTTGGTAACTCTACGCTGAACTCGTTCTAGCTTGTTTATATCTTTGGTAATAAGGGCACCAGGATTGAACGCAGTATTCCAGAAGAGGGCGGACTAAGGAATTGTAAAGGGTTAGGATAACTTCTTTGGATTTATGCTCAAATGACCTGCCTATAAAGCCAATTATTTTGTTTGCCTTCTTAACAACTTCTGAACATTGTTGACTCGGTTTTAGGTTACTCGATATTGTTACTCCCAGATCGGTTTCTTTGTTTACATTCTTAAGCTGAGTGCCATTCATCGAATAGTTTGCTTTCTCATTTAGGTATCCGATATGTACCGTAGTACTTTACATTTATCCGCATTGACACTCATTTGCCAAATTTGGGCCCAACATGACAATTTATCTAGATTGTGTTGCATATCTTCAACTTGTTCTTTTGAGAGTACGCTATTTGCAATTTTTGTATCGTCAGCAAATTTTGAGATTGTACAGGTGAGACCCTCATCTATGTCGTTGATGTAAATTAGAAAGAGAATTGGTCCTAGTACCGATCCCTGGGGTACCCCGCTACTTACATTGGTCCATTTAGATGCCTTACCGTTTATGACTACTCTTTGCTTTCTGTCGCTGAGCCAATTTTCTATCCATTTCAACACACCGTCTTGTATTCCATGCGCTTTTAGTTTTAGCAGTAAACATTTGTGGGGAACTTTGTCAAAGGCCTTTTGAAAATCAAGGCATATAATATCTACAGCTTTACTCTCATCGTAGAGGTTGAGGATATCGTGGAAGAAGTCTAAGAGGTTTGTTAAACAGGAACGTTTTTACGAAAGCCGTGTTGACTATCTTTAAGTAAGTTATTTGCCTCTAAGTGATTTACGAGTCTGTCTCGTATGACCGTTTTTAGCATTTTACATACAATTGAGGTTAAGCTAATTGGACGATAGTTACTGGGTAGGGATTTGCTGCCTTTTTTGAATATCGGTGTTACGTTGGCTAGCTTCCACTGATCAGGCATAGTCCCAGACTGTAAGGATTCATTGAATAACAATGTCAGTGGTTTGGAGAGCTCATCCTTAGCTTCCTTTAGAACTCTAGGCGAGATTGTATCAGCTCCAGGCGTTTTATTTACCTTGAGTTTATCTAAACAATTCAATACTTCTCTCTCTGTAACGGTGATATTGCTTAGAACATCTGAATTATCAATCTGAATCGGCGATGGTGTAGGGATATCACTGAGGTCTTCGGTTGTAAAAACTGATGCAAAGAAGGTATTGAGGGCATTACCGTACTCATTTGGACTTCATCTTTGGTGTATTCTCCATTTTCATCGACTAACGGTCCAACAGTTGAAGTAACTACTTTTTTCTTTCTGATATAACTATAGAATTCTTTCTGGTTTGTTTTTCTTTGATTCGCAACATGTAACTCCATGGTCTTTTTACTTTGCTTAATTAACTTTTTGGCTTTGCGTCGTAGCTCTACAAATTTCACCCGTTCTTCGTCATTTTGTGAGGATTTTAATCTATCATTAGCAAATTTTTTAGCAAGCAGACAGTCTGAAATATCTTTATTCCACCATTTGGGCTTATCATTATGGCCTGGACGCCGTATTTTCGATGGTATGCAGTCTTTCACTGCCTTTTAAGGTAAGTGGTTGTGAAACTCCCAAGATGTATTTATGTCGTTATTGTTAGTCAGAAAGCTCCAGTCAGTTTCTTTAAGCTTTGATTTAAGTTTATGAAAATTTGCTTTCTTGAAATTAGGGACTTTCTCAATGCTGCTATTTGATTTTACTAGTAAACTTTAAAGTGAAAGTTATCGTACGATGGTCGCTGTTACTGAATTCATCACCAACATTCAAATTCTCTATTAATTCTTCTTTAGTTGCGATTACAAGGTCAAGCACATTATTACCACGGGTCGGAGATTGTACAAATTGAAAAAGTGAACTCTCTTGCAAGTTAGCATAGAGGTCGTGTCCAGAGTGTGAAGTAAGAATATCGCCTCATTTAGTCACGGGTAAGTTGAAATCGCCAAGAATTACGGTATCTTGTATGTTAGTTATTTCTGCAATTTGTTCATAAATTTCACTGTCAGTTTGCACTGATTGAGCTGGGGTCTGTATAATAAAGCTAGTGTTATTTTAGTTCCTCGTTTATTTTTTAATTGTACGTAAGATATGTCTATATTCGCAATTTGAGGTTTTGACATTAGGACGGGATTAAGACTTTCCTTTATAAAAAACAGAACTCCTCCTCCATTTCTATTGATCCGACTTTTCTCAAACATTGTATAACCAGGAAGCGTATATTCGGCTAAAAAGTCTGTCTTCCGTATTTAACCAAGATTCTGTAATGCCGATTATATCATAATGTTCTGTAAACACGATTTCCTCTAGATCTGAAAATGTATTGCGTATGCTACGAGCATTTACATAAAACACCTTAAGAGTATTAGAGTTGGATGTTACTGATTGTGCATACAGTAGTCTGAATTTTCAGTTCGCATTTGACTTGCACTACCCCCGGATACCCCGGGTTGACCCCGATTTTTGAACGGAAATCCTTGACTGCATCGTTCAGCAGACCAAGACGTGCAGCTCCTACTTCATTGAGATGTACACCATCTCCTGAAAACAAATATTTATCATAGTAAAAATGATCCCACGTGTCGACAAAGCCGATGTCCTCCTCCCTGCAGAGTTTGGCTAGTCGGCGATTTGTACTGGTAGCTATGTTGTAGAATCGGTTTTCTACATCAATCTGGGGAACAATTCCTGAAATTAAGATTCTATTAGATTTTTCCTTGAAGGACCTGATCAGTCGCCGGTACTTGCAAAGTAGTTCCTCTGACCGCGTCCGTTGGACATCATTAGATCCAACGTGGATGACGTACGTAGTGCTTGCGGGGGCGAGCCTGGAAACCTCTTCCACAGCCGCAACAATGTCGTAGTGAGGATGATGGCGTTCTGTGTGTGTACCCATAGGGGCAAATACACCACAAGAGTGGTGATCTGTTACTGTGGGTGTTGGTGGGTTAGTCTATTTAATGCCAGACGATGTAATCCCCGAGAGGGGGTAGCCGCGAATGGATCACCCTTATATGCTTCCACTAGCGAGGCAACTCACTTGATTATCTAGCTTGTACCTGTTAACGGGGGAGGGTCGCTTAAGCTGAATCGTTAGAGGTACGGTACCTCAATAATCTCTGTGACTCCCAAATGCTCTCCCTAACTTGCATTAAGTCTTCAGGAGGTGGCAAATTGTGCAAAGTTCTTCATCTTCTGATTGAAGGAATATAAGTACAGTACCGGTACCTCATATGTTCGTCATACAACTTTCTTGCATGATATTTCCTTTCCTGTTATTGCTTTCATTACATTATTTTGCTGTATCAAACAATTACTGTAATGTCTTGGCCCATTTGTGGGTATAAATAAACAATCAGGCAATCAATTGTTGTTATTATTACTATTTTTATATTTATTATTAATATATTATTCTTATTGTTCCAGATCAGCCCCTCCAGTAAAGCCATCGTAGGAGAGTGGGTGGTGGAGGCAGACATTCGGACAGACGGACAGACTTATAATTACCCCTGTAAAGAGAGTATAATTATTCTCTTTAATCCATGGTGTCCAGGTGGGTTGAATTATTATTTTAATTATTTGTGTGTGTCTGTGTGTGTATGTTAGGGTGTGTGTGCGTGTGTATTAGGAGTGTTAGTGCGTGTGTAAAACTTAAAGATAGGGAGTTTTACTTTGTGTTTGTAGACTGGGAGAAGGCCGTTGATAGGGTGCCCAGAGATGTCGTACAGTGGGAGTGGGTTATGAGAAAACTTGTTGTAGAGGAGTGGCTTGTGCGTGTGATAATAAAGATGTGCAAGGACTCACGAATGGCAGTGAGGGTGAAAGGTGTACTGAGTGAGGAGTTTACAGGTCGCACTGGAGTCCACCAGGGCTATGTGCTAGGCCCATTCCTCTTTATGGTTCTGGAGGCACTATCTGGAGATTTCTGAGCTGGGCTCCCCTGGGAACTGCTATACGCAGATGACCTAGTACTTATCGCGAGTATGGCGTGCCTACTCAGGGCGGAATTTTGCGGGTATTACATAAAATGTCAAGACGGTTAACAAAATTCTCTTAAGTAAAGCATAAACTCTAAATTAATAAGCAATAAACCTTTCTCTTCCCACCCCTTCCCAACAGTATGACGGTGACATGAAGTTAAATGAGCCCACCACCTGCCGTGCCACCTTCACCAACGCCTCTGCCGCTGGATAGAGCCCGTTTCATGATCCAGGGGGCGGGGCTTACCAGGCTTCAGTATATCAGGCTGCCCAGGTACAGTCTTCCATAATTGTTTTCGGGTCATTATTCGGGCTCTGTCTCGAGTCCCCCCCCCCCCCCTCTCATAAAAAAAATGGGGTAAGTGCCAGAGTATGCCTTCACACTCTATTTTTTTTTTTGGGGGGGGGGGGTACATACCTGCATTTATTAGAAGATTTTTATTCAGATTAGGAAGGGTATATGGAAGTCAGAGGGTTGATTGAGATAGTCTATACCCTTTTAATACCCACAGAGCCTTCCTAAGCTGCATAGTCGTGTATATCAGGCTGCCCAGGTACAGGGTTCAGAATAACCAGTGGAGGGGATTGAAATATGTTGCCTGTATAGGCTACTACCTAAATCAAGAACAAAATTTAAATACTTTTTGTAACCATTAAAACGATAATAAGTTTGAAAAAATAGCTCATTGTTTGAGTTTCAGGCGTGTTGTTTTATTGGCCTTAGAAATAATCGCTAGGAACCAATGAGAGTAACAACTATATCAATAAACCTTATTCTCTAGGAACCAAAGGGAGTAGCAACTATCTCAATAAACCTTACGACTAGATCTCAAGTGACGGCGTCTCTTCTGTGGATTGACCTCCCTACTGGTTGGCAGACTGGGAGCCAAAGCGTCACATTTTTCATTTGCCCCTCAACTTTCCCTTCATATTTCTGAGGGGCACAGGGCCTTGGGTGGGGCTTTGTTTCCCGGGCGTTTCCGCACTCTCCTCAGCTCCCCGCCTTGGAGTGGCTTCGGTCACCTGGGCTTTGTTAGTAGAAAGCAGGGAGGGTTCTGTGGGGGCACTTGGTTATGGCCTTGGCCTTGTTTCGGACCTTGGGGCTGCTCGGTCAGACAGCCTGGGGAAGAAGAACAACAACAACAACTTCTGCAAGTCTTCCCCAAACTGAATAAGATTTCTTTAGGGGATCCTTAATTAAATTAGAATATGGGTTAATCTGTCTTCCAATTTTCCATCGAGACATCTTATGTCATGGCTTGCTTTTTTCGTGCATGTTTATATATTTCTCTCTATATATTTTTTTTCTCTACCCCCAGCCCTGTCCCTGCAAACGGTGAGGCTAAGTGTGAGTTCCAGGGTGCCCTCTGATCGGCGGAGAGCGAACCATTAACGTGATGTTCGAGAGTCGTCAACTGGAGGACGTGGATGGTATGCTGACCCTCACCGTAGTGGAGCCCTCAACCACTGATCTGGCAGCAAGTATGTATTACCACTAGGAATATCAAAACAACACCCAGCACACGGTATCACACACAATTTCACAAATACTGTCGTCTCTCCCTCCCTGCCCAGCCCAAACCAGCTTCCAGAAGCACATCCATACATATATCTCTCGCCGTTGCAACCAATCACTCCTAGACGTGCAGCTGAAGGCACGACCTCCCGAAATCCATCCTTCTGAATTCTCCCTTCCTCGAGAGGACAGAGTCCACCTGGCCAGGCTGAGATGCGGGCACCATCCAGCTCTTCTGAGCTATCAAAAGAGACTTGATAACTCTGTCGTCGACACCTGTCCAGGATACAACACAGCACCCCATACTATTAAACACATCATAGAAGAATGCATTCTACACAATCACTTACGCCAACAACGTAATCTACACTCCTTGAGAGCCCTGTGGGAAAGCATGGCCATGGCCTTCCTTATGGACTCGGGGCTGTTCGGCCAGGCAGCCTAGGGAATGACGACAACAACAACAACCACCACCACTATTTCCTCAGTATTGTAGCTATATTCAACATGGTGTTACAGTAACAAGCTACCAAATATATTATGGTCATCAGTGCTTTTTTATTAGATACAAACAAATTCAGTAATAAGGCAACTTTTAACATGTTCACGAGTCATCAACTGTAAGGCATGTACTGTATGCTGATCCTCACTGTAATTGAGGTACAGTAAAAGTCCGTTAATCCGACGACCGATGATTCGAATCTCCCAATAGTCCGAATTTTTCAATTTGAGGCCAAATCCGAATTCACCCGATGGTCCGAATTTCAAGAAGTCCCAAAGTCCCCTTTTTGAGGCATTAGGCCACTCAAATGACACATAATGGAGCACACACATATCATATGTTCATGAATTCACTTTAAAAGTTTACCATTGTCATTGTAGCCTATTACCTACTTCAAAACATTCAGATTAATGATCAAAGGAAGCTACTGATATAAACGTAAACACCTTCTTCTTCTTCCACATCGTCTGCTAGAGAGTTTGTTTTGCTCTTGAACGCATCCTTGGGACGCTCCGATGCGCTACTGGCTTGCACCGCATTTTCTGCAAGCGCATTCAGTCTTGAGCTTGAAAACGCACCTTTGGACGTATTAGTCTTGAGCTTGAAAACGCACCTTTGGACGTTCCGATACGCTACTATTTATAGTTCAGTGATCGGAGCGTCCCAAGGGTGCTTTCAAGACAACAAGACAAGGGTGCTTTCAATACAATATAATATAACAGAGCACGTCACAAAAGGAAAATCACAAAAGGAAAATTACAAGAACCTCTCAGGGAAGTGCCGTTGTTAAGGCATTACTTCCCGAACCACATCTGATCTTCAAGAGCAAGACAAACTCGCTAGTAGACGAAAGAAGAAGAAGACGTTTATATCAGCAGATTCCTTTGACCATTAATCTGAATGTTTTGAAGTAGGTAATAGGCTACAATGACAATGGTAAACTTTTGAAGTGATTTCATGAACATATGATATGTGTGTGTGCACCATTGTGTCATTTGGGTGGCCAGGGTATTCCAGTCAATTAGGGGGAGGTTATAGTCACCTAGTAAAACTGTTTCGTCGGAATTAAGGGTTTTCTCTAGTATTTCATAAAAAATGGTAATGTCTCAATGTTTTCGTCATACACAGGTTCATAGGGGTAAAGTCCGATAATCCGAAAAATCCACTAATCCGAACGAGGGCCGGTCCGCTGCCCTTCGGATTAACGGAAGTTTACTGTATATACTATAGTTGGATATGTAGCTATAGAAGTCTATCTATCTACTGCCAGACGCCTTACGAGGGTGGCCATACGCAAAATGCCCCCAAGCAGACCAATATCCCCTGTGAGAAGGACAAGCCGTGCCAGTTTACTGAAGGAATTACAGGATTGACCACTCAACATAGGGTCCGTCTGACTCAGAGACCTTCTATGTATATTTTTAGCACTATTTTTCTAGTGGTGTGCGGCTAGTTCATCCACTAACCTGCTTCACCCTTAGGTAAGCAGTACGGATTTGTATAAGGTGTACTTTCCTAGACAGGTTGCCGACCAAGGCTGACGAGTCCCATCCACCCGGATTTGTATAAGGTTGTCTCCCCTAGATGGGTTGCCGACCAAAGCTATAGAAGTAAATTCAAATAATTAGCTTGTTTACATTGATTTATTTTAATCTATAAAATTGTGTGTACTATTGGAAAATCCCTATACTGTATACTTTTCTTCTGTCCCAGATGGCGAAGACAAGCCCAACTCCACAACCAGCCCCAGCGAGGAGTTCACCGAGGAAGCCTGGACTACTCCACGATGCAACGCGGCTCAGCGATTCCATGTCTGCGGAACCAGTAACATCAACCAAGACATTCTTACGCCAACAACATAATCTACACCCCTCGAAAGCCCGATTGTGGCCATGGCTTTCCTTAGGTACTCGGGGCTGTTCGGCCAGGCAGCCTAGGGAACGACAACAACAACAACCAAGACCTAAGCTTACCTAATTCAACCATACGTAACATATTACGTAAAAATATTTGCGGTAATTCTGTTTATGAAATTCAAAATAATCTGAATATTGATAACTTAATCGATGAACATACCAAGAAAATATAACATTTGATATTAAACTTTCTGATAAGAACAAGTGCATTGCAAAATTATACATGTTACCTAAATTTCATAAAAGACCTTATAAATATCGCTTTATTGCCGGAGCAAAATTTGCTACCACTAAAACTCTATCAGAACAAGTCGTAAATTGCTTAAAATACATTAAAAGTACTCATAAAAGATATTGTAATACCATCATGAGAAGAACTGGCATTAACTATTATTGGAGTGTTGACAATTCGTTAGAAGTTATTGATAAAATAAATACCATGCCGAAAGTTACCTCGGTACATAGCTTCGACTTTTCAACTTTGTATACCAATTTGCCTTTAGATTTAGTATATTCAGAGCTTTGCTTTATTATAGATTTGCACTTTGACAGGTTCGTTAGGAATGGTAATTATTTCATAAATGTTTATACATATTTTAATAATGCATCACTTAGCTCTACTCCCACTAGTTCTGTATATTTTGATAGAACTAAACTTAATCCTCCTTTTCAATACTTATGTTAGATTCGGGCCGTACATTTTCAAACAAATATTAGGAATTCCTATGGGTGGAAATGCTAGCCCTTTAATTGCAGACTTATTCTTGCTTGCTTTAGAATTTAAATATATAAAAGACTTAGTTGACAGTAGCAAGAAAAATAAAATCCCAGAAAAATTAGCACTTGCTAAACTGTTAAGTAATAATAGTAGATATATTGATGATATTCTTGTTTGCAATTTGTTAAATTTTAATCAAGTTGCTAAACTTATGTACCCTAATTCTATTCCCCTCACACAATGTAACGTAAATTATAAAGTTGAAAATTTTCTTGATATGAATATAGAGATTGTTAATGAACAGTGCATACTTAAAGTATATCACAAAGTTGATGATTTTAATTTTAACGTAATAAACTTTCCTTTCCCTAGTAGTAATATCGATAGTAAAATAACTTATAGTTGTTTTTATTCCCAATTAATAAGATTTTGTAAAATCTGCACTAAAGTAGATGACTTTTGGGCTAGAGCTAGGTTACTATACAGACTCTTAGTGGACAGAGGTTTTGAGGCAAGTAAATTGTTCCATAAATTTAATTTTTTTAGGGTCAATTATTGTGACTGTATTCTTTGACATCAATAATTTTAATCAAGCATTTTTAACTTGAAGTTTCTTGTATAACCTCTGCTTACTTTTTGTCTGTATTTATTGTTTTTTGTCTATTTATTGTTTATCTTTTTCTTTTTCTATTATTAATATTAATATTGATGATTTTTTAAATTTATTGTTCTTGTTAAAAGAGTACTCTTTGTTTAAATCTGTTGTTACTTCATATTTTGCAATTATTTTTATTTATATTATATGTATTCATTGTCGATAGTATCAATTCCTTACTTTTGCGATTTCCTTAGTTTATTTGTGCTATAAATGTAGGTTATTTGTAGGGTAGTTATTGATAGGGGTCACTTGAGGCATGCTATGCTTACAGGTACCTACCCGATAGCACTATCGTTAGTGAGTGCTGTACTGTATTTTATATATTATTTTGTAATAGTATAGATATCTTATCAATATTTGTATTTTGTACTATTGTTAATGTCTTGTCATGTTGCAAATTTGATTTTAAATAATATTTTGACATTTAACATTTAGTTTCTTTATTCATGCAGAGTTTAGTCAAATTTGCCAGAACGTCCCGGACTTCCCAAACTTGACTACTTCCTTTAACGTGACGATAGTGCGTTGTTATATGTGCGATTAGTTTGCTTGGGAAACAGATTAACTTGCTCATGTAGTAATGTACACCCTATGTGGTGGATTGTGTTCTTTTATTTAATAATTTTCATTTTAGTAAGCGTTGTTTCCACATAGCGATTTTGATAATTTAATTTGACTTTATATTGTCCTTGTCCCAATTTTGGTTTGTTTAGTTTGCAAGTTTTACATTTTAATTTCAGTGCGATGATGCCTCTTCATTTTGTTAAGGCTATCCTTAGACGATTTTATTTAGATTCGGAAGGAGCTGTGGGAGTATAGGGTTAATACAGATGCCTTGTTGTTGTTGTTGTTGCTGTTCCTCAGGCTGTCTGGCCGAGCAGCCCCAAGGTCCCGAGCAAGGCCAAGGCCATAACCGAGCGCCCCCACAGAACCCTCCCAGCTTACCACTAATAATGCCCAGGTGACCGAAGCCACTCAAAGGCGGGGAGCGGAGGAGGGTGCGGAAAAGCCCGGGAAACAAAAGCCCCACCCAAGGCCCTGTGCCCCTCAGCAATTATAAAGGGAAAGTACAGATGCCTTGTAGCCTTTGATTCTAGCCGACCTTCCCAAGCTGAATTAAATCCCCTAATGTTCCTAAAATTAATATAAGTATCTAATATTAGTCAGAACACAGGATAAACAGACCGTAAAATGCAACCTGGTATCCTGAAGGGGTTAACCTGACGATATAATGTTTGTCCCTATCTAGTTGTTGTTGTAGTTCCCCGACTGTCTTGCCGAACAGTTCCGAGTCCGGTTGACCGAAGCCGTTCCAGATGATCTGGCCCTCAAAGGGGCCAGGGTGAAATGAGATCTGTCTGAGAGGGCAGCAGGGGAGGGGATCATCAGCCCACGGGCTTGGACCACCGGGCCATTACCCCCACCGTCCGCAACCCCCCTTGCAGTGACACCCAATCATGTGATCTCGCCAGCACCTAGAATGAAAAGTAGTACAGGAAAAGAAACGGACAGAAACGGCTAAGGTTGGGTAAAGGATGCCAAACCTCACTCTAGTTGTTGTTGTTGTGGTACCCCAGGCTGCCTGGCTGAACAGCCCCATGACCCCGAGCAAGGCCAAGGCCATAACCAAGCGCCCCCACAGAACCCTCCCTGCCGACCACAATAAAGCCTGGGTGACCGAAGCCACTCCATGGACGGGAGCTGAGGAGGGTGCGGAAACGCCCGGGAAACCAAAGCCCCACCCAGGGCCCTGTGCCCCTCAACAATTATGAAGAGAAAGTTGAGGGGCAAGAGTTTTCCTACTCAGTTGTTCTAAGGTTTTTATAACTAAATACATTACAGGTCTCCCTCGATTTACGATTGGGTTACGTTCCTGTAAACCCGATCTTAAATAGAACAATAATATAGCAAATCCTAAAATAAATGGGATAAATGGGGATGCGTTCTCGGACCAGCCGAAACCAAAATACAAACTCTTAAAAATCTATAATAATATCATAAATTGGGGTATCGGATAGTGAGGGAGACCTGTACCTCTTGAGAATATGTGGGGCTTATGTGATTATGTGATGCATATTGTTAATTTTAGCCATTGTGCATTCAGAAATCAAAGTGATATAAATGCCATCTTTCATATAAGTCGGATGCAACTTATATTTTTACCTTTTAACCTCTGAAGTGCGCATGGGGGTAATTGGAAACGTCCCCCTGTGCTGACGTATTTGAGGTGTTTCCGTCACTAAAATATTCATTGTGCCATTAATAGCATTAATACTTATCCATATGCGCCTATTATGGGTTGATTATAAAGGTATTGACCTGAAACAACAATAAAACGAGTGAAAACAGCGTTTGGATGGTCAAAATCGGAGATATAGCCCGCGAGTTGTATAATGTATGGGTGAGGCAAGCTACTTTCCCGCCAATTTCCCCCAAGGCCACTGAGACACAGTCGATCGATACTCTCTCTCTCTCTCTTGCACTCGCTTGCCATCAGTGATGACAACACCCTGCTTGCAACTTGCTAATGTTAGCACGAAAATATACCTCAGAATAAGGGAATAACAGGGAAAATAGGTGATAACTGAAGGAGGAAAGTGGGGAAGGAGGGGAGGTAGAGGACTGAGATTTTGCATGGCCCAGGGGCCAAAAAAAATAAAAATAAAAACAAATAAATTTTTTTTTTTTTTTTTTTTTTTCGATGTCAAAAGTTGATTTTTTTTTCTCACTCACTCATAAGAGTCTCCCCGCAGTCCGCCGGGGGAACTCTTAAGAGTCTCCCCGCAGTTCCCGGGTTAATACTCGTATATTTTGTATTTTTAATTAAAGGTTAGGTGTAATGATACATGATAGTGTAGGGCTATTTAATACACTAAGAAATCAAGTGAATGATTAGGGTAAATTCACTGGGTATTTTGACAGTGAGTTACCTTTCTATCCTTGTTTTATATGGGTTTATTTCCATCAGCATACCTTTCTAATGGTTGATGATTATGGGTACTTTTGTTATCCTTTTTATGCTCCTAATTCTGTACCGTGTATGCCTCATTTTGTATGTACTGTAAGTGTAGTTTCAGGCTTTGTTTAGTTTGCAAGTTTTACATTTTAATTTAGTGTTCTTATATTGTAGGCAGTTAGTGTTCAGGTAATTTGTGTATATAGAAGTGAACTAGTTGTTGTTGTTCCCGTTCCCTAAACTGCCTGGCCGAACAGCCCCGAGTCCTTAAGGAAGGCCATGGCCACGGTCGGGCTTTCCCACAGAGCTCTCAAATAGTGTAAATTGTGTTGTTGGTGTAAGTGGTTGTGTGAAATGCAGTCTTCTATGATGTGTTTTATGGTATGGGGTGCTGTGTTACAACCCGGGCAGGTGTCGACGACGGCGTCATCCAGTCTCTTCTGATAGCTCAGAAGAGCTGGATGGTGTCCGCATCTCAGCCTGGCCAGGTGGACTCTGTCCTCGCGAGGAAGGGAGGATTCAGAAGGATGGATTTCGGAAGGTCGTGCTTGCAGCTGCGTGTTGTCTATGAGTGAGTGGATGGAGCGGCGAGTGATATATGAGTATGGATGTGCTTCCAGAAGTTGGTTTGGGGTGGGTAGGGAGGGAGAGAAGACAGTATTTGTGTGTGATAGCGTGTGCTGGGTGTTGTTTTGATATTTCTTGGTGTCTGTGGGTGTGTTGCCATGTAGTGTAGTGGGTGGTGTTGATTCATGGAGTCTGCTGCCAGGAATTGAGTGCCTCTCATGTCTAGATGATCTTTGATTTTTAGGACTTTGGTTTCTTGATGTAGGTGATCTGTGGGTGTAGTAGCTGTGTATCCTGTGATGATTTTAAGGGCTTTATTTTGAATAGTCTGTAAGGTCTTATGATGTGTTTCAGCTAGGTTAGAAGCCCAGGCCGGGCTTGCGTATTCCATAACTGATCTTATGTATTGTTTGTAGACTGTGGTGGTGGTTTCTTTGTTGTGTCCAAATTTTGTGTGGGAAAGTGATCTGAGGGCGTTAAGTCTGGGTGTCAGTTTCTTTTTCGTGTTTGTGGTGTGCTGTTTGAATGTCATTTGGGTGTCGTATATTACTCCTAGGATTTTGGGTGTGTGTGTGTGTGTGTTAGGGGTGTGTTGTTTATGTTGAGTCCCGGGACGTAATCGTGCTCTCCTGTCCAGCTTGTGAGGAGGGTTGCAGTGGATTTAGCTGGGGCTAAATTGAGTCTGTTTGTATTACACCATTCATGTAATTTGTCGAGATAGTCTTGAAGGAGTCTTGTTGCTGTGTCTGGGTTTTGGTGCGTGCTTGTGAGTGTTGTTGTTGTTGTTGCTGTTCCCCAAGCTGCCTGGCCAAACAGTCCCAAGGCCATAACCGAGCGCCCCCGCAGAACCCTCCCTGCCGACCACAATAAAGCCTGGGTGACCGAAGCCACTCCATGGCGGGGAGCTGGGGAGGGTGAGGAAACCCCCGGGAAACCAAAGCCCCACCCAGGGCCCTGTGCCCCTCAGCAATTATGAAGAGAAAGTTGAGGGTCAAAGGAAAAATGTGACGCTTTGGCTTCCAATCTTGGTAGATTGGGAGGTCAATCCACGGAAGAGACGCCGTCACTTGAGATCTAGAAAACATATAAGTAAAAGGAACAGTCAGAGTATGGGTATGGCAGAGATCGCTCAGTTCTCACTCTGATAGACCGATCACCAGGGCTTGTAGTGTTATGTCGTCTGCGTAGGAGGCTATGGTTATTTGGGGTGAATTTGGTGTATTTATATCATGCATGTACACTGTTGTACAGATTGAAGAGTGCGGGCGACAGGACCGATCCTTGCGGGACTCCGTTTGGGAAATTTCTAATACTAGATGACTGACCGGTAAAAGATACGTGTGCACTTCTGCCTGCTAAGAAGTTGGCCAGCCATCTTTTTGTGTTGTTGTGCATGTTTGTGTTGTAGATTTTGTTTGTTAGGTTGTGGCGGGGGATGGCATCGAAGGCTTTACTAATGTTAAGTGTGGCAAGTACTGATCTGTGTGGTGGTCTAGCTGAGTTGATGCCGTCAAAAGCTCTTTGTGTAAGGTCTGTAAAAAGAGTGTTTGTGGAGTGCAATGGCCTGAAGCCGTGTTGTGTTGGAGAAAGGGGTAAGTCAGGTGTCATCAGTTGTAGTACAAGGTGCTCTATGACTTTGGAGGGGGTGCAAAGGAGTGTGATAGGGCGGTGTGAGGAGGGTAGCGCGGGGTCTTGGTTAGGTTTGGGGAATGTGATGATGATACCATGCTTCCAGATGTCTGGTGTTGTGTTGTGTGAGTAGCTGTAGTTTGATATGTTAGTGAGTGCTTGTATGCCTTGTGGTCTGAGGTGAATGTTGCTTATGTTGTCTAGGCCACAGGCGGCTGAGAGCTTGAGATTGTTAATGATATGCTTAGTCTGGTTGTTGGTGAAGGGTGTATAGTCAGGGTCTGTGGGGAATTGTCTTTTGCGTCGGATGACACGTCGGTCGTCTTTGTGGGGTTTTAGGTGACTGACATGAGAGAAGTGATTGATGAGAGTGTTTGCTTGTTGTTTACGTGAAGGAGTAGTCTGTTGTTGTGATTGCAGCATGTGATTGTGTTGTGTTGCTGTTGGAAAGTGTGATGCTGTTTAGTGTTTTGTAGAGTTTTTTGGGGTTTGTTTTGTGATCGAGTGTTTGTAGGAAGTTATTCCAATTTAGTGTTTGTTGTTCTTGTATTTTGTTGTTAATCTGGATGTTGAGTGCTGAATTTGTTGATTGATGTCTTGTGTGTGGGGTGCTGGGGAGTGTTTCAGTGTGTCGCGTTGTATGATGAGGTTTTGAATTTCTTTTGAGAAGTTGGGGTTGTGTTTTTTTTATGTTACCTCTTTAACCTAACAAGTGCGCATGGGGGTAATTAGACACCTCTCCCTGTGTGCATGTATTTGAGGTGTTTCCGTCACTAAATATTCATTGTACCATTAATAGCATTATACTTATCCATACGCGCCTATTATGGGTTGATTATAAAGGTTAACCTGAAACAACAATAAAACTAGTGAAACAGCGTTTGGATGGTCAAAATCGGAGATATAGCCCGCGAGTTGTATAATGTATGGGTGAGGCAAGCTGCTTTCCCGCAATATCCCAAGGCCACTGAGACACAGTCGATCGATACTCTCTCTCTCTCTCTCTTGCACTCGCTTGCCATCAGTGATGACAACGCCCTGCTTGCAACTCGCTAATGTTAGCACGAAAATATACCTCAGAATAAGGGAATAACAGGGAAAATAGGTGATAACTGAAGGAGAGGAGGAAAGTGGGGAAGGAGGGGAAGTAGAGGACTGAGATTTTGCATGGCCCAGGGGCCAAAAAAAAATAAAAAATACAAAAATAAAAATATATATATTTTTTTTCGATGTCAAAGGTTGATTTTTTTTTTCTCTGACTCTTAAAGAGTCTTCCCGCAGTCCGCCGGGGGAACTCTTAAGAGTCTCCCCGCAGTTCCCGGGTTAAATGTGTTTCTTGTCGGCATTTTGGATTTAGTTCAGTGAACTAGTAAAAAAACTTTGCTTAGATACATCCAAGCTGCCAGTATATGGCTTGTCTGTTTCCTATAGGCCTATGTATGCATGTATTTTAATGTCAAACTTGCAAACTATACAAACCAAAACAGGGACGACACAATATAAAGACAAAAGAACTAATCAAAATCACCGTCAATAACGTGATGCTTTACGAATGGTATAGTTCGTCATGCTCCAGGTAAACTTTGAATTAAATTGTAAAACTTACAAAACAAAAACAAAAACCGGGACAACACAAGATAAATGCAAAAGAACTAATACAAATCGCTATGTGGAAGTAACGCTTAATAAAATAAAATTTAGAAATAAAAGAAAACAATCCACCACTTAGGGTATACTGTACATCACTCTATGAACAAGTTAATCTAGTTCCCAAGCAAACTAATCGCACATATACTGTAACTATGCACTATCGTCATGTTCAAGGAATTAGTCCATATGGGTGCCATATCATTTATAGTGTTTGGTCAAATCGAGAATACAGAAGTTTAACTGGTGACGATTCATAATACAGAATCGCTTGGAACGTTATACTGTACCTTTCGTCAATCTGAAATGACTTTTTTGCATTCTATTTTGCCATTGATTGTCATGTTCATTCTAGGCATTCAAGTACTGGTATGGCATCCACGAATAGAGAATGTCTTTGCGTAAATGTATGAATGTATATACTCAGGCACGTACCCCATGGCTTGGGGTGGCCGACTCGAGATACAAATTCACACGCGTTGCGTAAATTCCATTTTCAAATGATTAAGATATACAAGAGAATCACATAAAAGTCTCTCGGCTCTCTCTATTGTCGAAATAGAATGCAAAAACTTAATTTTTGGACTGACAAAAATGGTATGGTAGCCTACATCTTACAGTTTATAGTATAAATTTTTCCTCCATAATGCTTTTCTTGTCGCATTTTTGTTTACATTAAAAATGGTGTTGATAATTTACTATTTGGAATATCTATATACAGTACAGTATTTAATTTTAGACTTTTGCTTGGGGGATTGTCAGCTTTTTATGGCACTATCGAATTTTGAGTTTTTTTTTGTATGTTTTATATCGCTAAGATTTGTATTTATGTTCTTTTTTTAATGAAGTGTATTTTAGTCCCGTATAAGATGTGTTTTAATTTTAAGTGGCATTATTTTGTAAAGTTGTTTTAATGTAGCCAAAATAAAGAGATTATTAGGGTAGTATTGTGTTGTGATGTAAGTATGAGAGTAAAGTAAAGTAGAGGATGTCAACAGAATGGAGCGTAATGAGATGAGAATGGTGAGATGGATGTGTGGGGCCAGGCTACAGGATAGAATAACAAATGTTGAGCTGAGGAGACGTTTAGGTATAAAGAGTATTAGCGAGGTGATGCGTACAAGTAGACTGGGATGGTATGGACATGTGGAGAGAATGGATGAACAAATTGGGTGAAAAAATGCAGGTCTGTGATTGTGGAGGGAGCTGCACCAAGGGGTGGACCGAGGAAGACCTGGGATCGGACTATACGCGCCGATCTCAAATCCAAGAACTTGACAAGTGAAGCAGCCCTTAACAGGGTTGCCTGGAACGCCGCCATTAGGACAAGAGACTGAAACTGCACTTATGTGTGGAACACTCAGTCTTAAAATGTTATGTATGTATGAGAGATAGTTTTGTATTGATAGAACTTTGTATTGTTAGAATGTGTGTGTGTGTGTGTGTGTGTGTGAGTGAGTGAGTGTGAGTGAGTGAGTGTGAGTGTGTGTGCGAATGTAGGATTTTAGGTTTTTACACCATGCCCGTCAGGAAGGTTATGGAGCACCGATCTTACTTTCAACCATCTTGACAATTTTACCAACACACCTAAACTTGGTTAGATGTGGAAACCGCCTCCCGAAAATCTGCACCCAGGGCGGGAATCGAACCCAGGACTCTGGGTTACGAGGCAGACACATTACCACAAGACTAATAAAGGTACCTCACTTAGCCTGGTAGTCTAAGTGTATTTCCGCACCTTGTTCAGTTTAGGCTACGGTAACCTAGGGATGCAGCGACCCTTACAACCCGCCACTTCGGTGGTGCAGTCAGCCTCTGTAGCCGTTAGTGATATCTTGTTACTGCCTTATTGTAGCACGGTTAAGGCTGGTGTGGTGCGATTTTGCCAGGTGCAAGAAGTGCTTCAGGGGGACTGTTAAGTCTTGCTGAGACACTGTTATTGCTATACCAACATTGGCCACTGTGATGACATGATGGGGCTGTGTTGTGGCAAGACTTTATTTTATTGTACTAAAGTAAAGAACGAATGTTGAACGAATGGGAGATGAAAGGCTTACAAAGAGAATATGTGAGTCGGGTACAAGGGGAGATAGAAGGGCAGGAAGACCCCCATTGAGATGGAGAGACTGTGTAAGAAAGGCTTTGGATGATAGAGGAATGACTAGATCAGGCAGGGGAAGTGGTGGTGACAGGAGAATGCTTGTATTTACCTAATTGTATTTACCTAATTGTAGTTTACAGGAGTTGAGCTAAGCTCGTGTTGTCCCGTCTCTCAGTCTACTTTTTATCCAATTTTTTCTTGAAAATATGGATATTCCTTCCTTGCCCCTACCACCTCCTCCTCCAGCCCATTCCATTTGTCAATACATCTATACTGTAGGGGAAGCTAAACTTCCTGATATCGTTCTTGCAGGTAGGTCTTTTTACTTTGTAGCTGTGGCCTCTAGTTATTCCTGTATCCATAATTAATATATCCTCCCTATCCAGCCTCTCCAGCCCCCGGATGCATTTGTACATCATTATCATGTCTCCCCTCTCTCTCCTCTCTTTTAGACTCGGTAGATTTAATTTGTCTAGCCTCCCTTCATATGGCAGTTCTCTGAGACTTGGAACCAATCTAGTACTGCTCTCTGGATTCTTTCTAACTTGTGAATATGCTTCTTTAGATGCGGGGACCACACCACTGCTGCATACTCCAATCTTGGTCTAATCATACTCTTCATAATTTTCGCTAACCATGGTCTCATCCAAGTAGTTCAGAGCAACTTTCATATTCCCGGCCATTGCATACATTCCGCTAAAGAGCTTGTTAATATGTTTCTCTGGCGACAAATTATCTTGTATAATCAACCCTAAATCCTTTTCTTTTTCGGCTTTGCTAATTATATTATCTCCCATCCTGTACTCCCAATTTGGTCTATTCACACTTCTTCCCATATTTAACACATGGCATTTACTTATATTAAATTTCATTTTCCACTTGGTGCTCCATTCGTATATTTTATCTAAATCCCCTTGCAGCTCCTCACAACTACTTTTATTTGTTATTTGTCTCATAATTTTTACGTCCTCTGCAAACATTGACATGTAGGAGTTTATGCCTATCGGCGGGTCATTCACGTACATAAGGAACATGAGAGGTGCCAACACAGATCCCTGCGGCACACCACTCTCAACTTTCCGCCACGATGAGTAAGTTTCTCTAATGTTGGTCCTCATTTCCCTATCTGTTAAATAGCTCTCCATCCATTTCAGCAAACTCCCCCTGACACATCCTAGCGTCTCAAGCTTAGATAACAATCTCTTATGTGGTACCTTATCGAATGCTTTGGAAAGGTCTAAGTAGACGCAGTCCACCCATCCGCCTCTTTCTTGGAGTACATCTATCACCCTACTGTAATAACATAGCAAACTGGTAACACAAGATGTCCCTTCTCTGAATCCAAATTGCTTTGGGGTTATTATCTTCTTTCTCTCCAACATTTTCATCCATCTCTTCCTAATTAGCTTTTCACAAATCTTGCATACAATACTAGTAAGTGAAACTGGTCTATAGTTTAGAGGGTCCTCACGGTTTCCATTCTTGTATATCGGAATGATATTAGCTCTTTTCCATTCAACAGGAACCTGTCCTTTATCTAAGGAAGCTTGAATTATGTCCCTCACTGGCTCCACTAATTGCTCTGCACACTCCTTTAAAACCCAGGCAGACACTTCATCCGGTCCCATAGCTTTCCTTACTTCAAGTCCTCTCATCGCAGATAACAGCTCATCTCTAGTTATTTCAATCTTACTAAGACCACTCTCCAGTACTCCCGCCTGTGGTTCGTCAAAACCTTCCTCTCTAGTAAAAACTGACCCCAATTTGTTATTCATTACCTCGCACATGTCTGATACATTTTCATACGTCCTAGCATCAACTCTTAATTTAGTAATTTGTTTCTTTACCTTCAACTTACTGTTTATATATTTATAAAATAATCTAGGATCACTTTCACATTTATTTACTATGTTCTTCTCATAGTTCATTTTAACTTGCCTAATTATGTTAACATATCTATTCCTCTCCTGTTTATATTTATTCCGATTACTCTCAGTGTTCCTTCTTCTTAATCTAGCCCAAGCTGCATCACGCCTACCCAAAGCTCTTTTGCATTTCAAATTAAACCAATCTTTCTGCTTAGTAAAATTTCCAGTTTTATATCTTGGGACAAACAGATTGGTTCCTACTCTATAAATTTCGAGGAATCTACTATATTTACCTTGTACGTCCTGTTCCTTCAAAATAAGATCCCAATCTACTCCCTCTAAATATCTTTTCAAGGATACATAATCAGCTTTACTATAATTTAATCTGTCATTTATGTAGCTATTGTCTAATCTATTGGCATTACTCGAGGTCAACTTCCATTTTAGTAATAGGTGATCACTTTTACCTACAGGACATAGATAGTTTATATCACTAATTTCGTGGGGATCCTTTGTAAAAATCAGATCGAGTTTAGAAGGTTCGTTATTACCCCTCATTCTTGTATTTTCCTTCACATGTGCAAGTACATTTTCCGTAACCAACTCCTCTAGCCGACTTCCCCAAGATCTCCCGATTCCCAATCAACCTCACTACAGTTGAAATCTCCTACCAAGATCAATCGATTCTTCCTTAAAAGCAATCTTCTCAACGACTGAATCATATCCTCGACCATCTCCTCAAACTCCAACTCCCTCCATGCTCTGGTCTTTGGTGGCATGTAAGCTACTGCTATGTCTAGCTTTTTTCCTTCTATATCATTGAGTTCAACTGCCATTATTTCTGCCTTGTCATTATTTAACTCCACTTGCTTTGCTGTCATAGGGTTCTTAACTAATACTGCCACTCCACCTCCCCTTTTTCCCTTTCTATCATATCTCCATATATTATATCCTTCACTAAACACTATATTGCTGTCAAAGTCCTGGTTCAGCTTTGTCTCCGTCAAACAGACTATCTGTGGTTGATCCTTTCTTAATATATCATCCAATTCTACCTTTTACTGTTTATTCCATCTATATTAGTGTAGTAGCACAGTATATTGGAATCCTCCCAATACACAGTATACTGTGAATAGTTGAGTGAACACATGGTCATTTGGAGTAAGGGGTCGGGCGCAAGTTCGACTAGATAATAGTCCATCAGGCGCCTGGCCCGGGGGGACGATTAATATGAAGGGTGTGCCTGGAAGTGTGGTGGGAGGGCTTGTGGCTTTGGCTCCGCTGCATGTCTGCCTGCCGAGATCGGAACCTCTCCGGGTGGTCAGGGGCCGGGGGAGTGCTGGAGCGACCTTGGTAACCCTGGTCTCTGGGTCTTCTCCTGGGTGACCTGGATGTGTGTGAGTTTGTGTTTTTTATCTGTGTTTATTTTTTGTTTTATGTTGTTTTTGTGTTTTCCCTGTTCTTGCTCTGTCTTGAGTCGGCTACCCCCAAAATGGGGATTGGGCCTGAGCATATAGATAGATAGATAGATAGAAAGTAAAGTGACTAAAACCACGCTCTCTGTGGATGAAGCGGTCTTTAAACTTGTATGGATGACTACACAAAAGTCGGAGAGAGTATGTTGGAAAGTGGGAAGCGAGTGAATAAATGAATGTGTGCACGATTGAATGTGTAAGTACGATATTGATACCGTTTATATATATTTAGATTATTTTACTTGTTACCACATTTCTTTAGTCACATAGCAACATATCCTGGCTTCCATATCTTGTAAATTGCAACCAAACCAAATATTATATGATCAAATATTATAAGTCGAGTCGGCCACCCCCAGCAATGGGGTATGTGCCTGAGTATATACATACAGTACATACATACATTTATATATGTATGTATGTATACGGATTCTGAGGAGAAACTACAGCGAGTAGTCAAAGAGTTTGGTGTGGTATGTGGGAGTTGGAAGCTGAGGGTGAACGTCAATAAAAGTAAAGTGATGGTGTGTAATAGAGATGCTCGTAGGGTGAATCTAGATGTGAGGCTGGATGGGGAAATCTGGAACAAGTGTAGTGTTTAAAATATCTAGGAGGAACGATAATCAGGGACGCAAGTGTGGAAATGAAGGTAAAACAGGGAGTATGTGAAGGAAGGAAAGTTTTTGGAGCAATGGGAAGTACCGGTATGTGGAAGGGGAGAAATCTTGGAATTAAAGCTAAAAGTGCAATGTAGCAAGGAATTTTTGTGCGGTACCAACAGTGATGTGTGGGGCTGAGACATGGGCTTTGAAGGCAAAGGAGAGAAGAAAGCTGGATGTGATAGAGATGAGCTGCTTGAGGAGTACAGTATGTGTTGAGTGACTCGTAGAGACAGATTGAGGAATGAAGAGATACGTAGGAGAGTGGGGCAGCAGGAACATTTGTCGACCAGAGTGGACAGAAGGATGCTGAGCTGGTATGGTCATGTTGAACGAATGGAAGATGAAAGACTTACAAAGAGAATGTATGAGTCAGATACAAGGGGAGGTAGAGAGGTAGAAAGACCTCCATTGAGATGGAGAGACTATGTAGGACAAGCGTTGGAAGATAGAGGAATTACTATAGATCAGGCAAGAGAAGTGGTAATAAATAGAAATGAATGGTGAATGCTCTTTAATAGACGAGTGTAAATGCGGTCGTAGGGTGGATGGGACTCTTTAGCCTTGGTTGGCAACCCATCTAGGGGAGACAACCTTATAAAAAATCTGGGTGGATGGGACTCTGTCAGCCTTGGATGGCAACCTGTTTAGGGGAGTAAATCTTATACAAATCCGTACTAGTTACCTAAGGGTGAAGCAGGTTAGTGGATGGACTAGCCACACACCACTGTAGAAAAATACAGTAGTGCTAAAAAGATACATAGAAGGCCTCGGAGTCGGACGAACCCTGAATTGAGTGGTCAATCCTGTAAGTCCTTCAGTAAACTGGCATGGGTTGTCCCTCTTACAGAGGATAGGTCCGCTTGGGGACATTTTGTGTATGGCCACCACCCTCATTAACCCTCCAGCCCCGGCTACGCATTACATAAATATTGCCCGAAACGCGGGTGTTTTGGCCGAAAAACGTCTAGGCTAGGCTACCTTATCATTGTTATGCTGACTGCTTCCCGCATTCCCGCGCATCCCCAAGCGTAGCTGTGTTATTTACCTGTAGAATGGCGTTAAGTAGAGCTCTCTAAGTCAAGTGGTTGATTTGTGATGATGATTTCATTGGAGATAACTTTATAGCCAAAACAGCCACTTTACACTACTTTTCGATACTTAACAACAACATACAGGCACACACAAACAAGCGACGCTCTCCTTCTTGTGGCCGGAGATGCGGCGCGTCGGTCCAGCTGGCTGTTGTTTACATGCGTCGGACCGACGCCTCACACACCAAGGTCACAAGCTTTCAACCACTGGTACAATGTTGTACCACCCGGGTTCCTCGGGGCAAAACTTAATGGTACACACGTGTACCATCCGAGTTTGAAGGGTTAACCTAAGACGTGCGCATGGGGGGGTATGAGACGCCACACTCCTGTGCGCACGTATTTGAGCTGTTCCCATCACTAACATCGTTATTTTACCATAAATAGCATTAATACTTATCCATATGCACCTATTATAGGTTGATTATAAAGGTATTAACCTGTTATAACCATAAAACAAGTGGAAACAGTGTTTGGATGGTCAAAATCGGCGATACAGGCCGGGAGTTACATAATGTATGGCTGAGGCAACCTCCCTCCCCTCCTCCCCTCCCCTTGTCTGGAGAGACACTGTTACGCAATAGTCTCTCTCTCGCTCTTTCCCACGCTTGGTAACAGTGATGACAACGCCCTGCTACCAACTCGCTAATGTTAGCACGAAAATAGACCACAGAATAAGGGAATAACAGGGAAAATAGGTGATAACTGAAGGAGGGGAGGTGGAGGAGTGATATTTGGCATGGCCCATGGGCAAAAAATTTAAAAAAAAAAAAAAAAAAAAAAAAAAGAAAAAAAAAAAAAAAGTGGGGGGGGGGTGTTTTAAATGGATTTTTTTTCTTCCCCAGCCTCTTAACAGTCTTCCCGCAGTCGCCCGGGGAAACTCTTAAGAGTCTTTCAGTAGTTGCCGGGTTAAGGGGAGTAAGGCGTCCGGCAATAGATAGATAGATAGATAGAAACAAGGTCGTTTGGGAGAGAGGGTCATAAGCCAGTTGGACTAGATAATAGTCCATCAGGCGCCTGGCTCGTGGAGCCGGTGGTAATGAAGGGTGCGCCTGGAAGCATGGTGGGCGGGCTTGTGTAGGCAGCTCGCTGCGGGTCTGCCTGCGGAAATCGGAGCCTCTCCGGGAGATCTGGGACCTGGGAATCTTTTGCTGGAGACCCCAAATGGGCCTGGGTCTCTGGGTATTTCTCCTGGACGACCTAGATGTGTGTGATGTTGTGTTTTGTTTTGTTTTGTTTTTCTGATGTTCCAGTTCGGGCTCTGTCTCAAGTCGGCCACCCCAAAAAAAAAAAAAAAAAAAAAATATTGGGGTAAGTGCCTGAGTATATACATACAATATTTTGGTACTGGTACCTTTTGCTATTTTTCCGGAAATTGGTGTAAAAGGTATGAATGAGTACCGGTACTCTTGTTCTAAAGTGTGTATTTAGGTGTACAACAGGCATATCTTATAAAGTAGTTGCTATAATAATATTTTAATAGCTAACTTATTACCTAATCTTTTCAGGGACAGAACCTAACATAACTTATGTATAAATTATGTCCTCTCTCCCTCCCTGCCCACCCCGAACCAACTTCCAGAAGCACATCCATACTCATATCTCGCACCGATCCATCCACTCACTCACAGACAACACACAGCTGCATGCACGACCTCCCGAAATCCATCCTTCCGAATCCTCCCTTCCTCGCGAGGACAGAGTCCACCTGGCCAGGCTGAGATGCGGACACCATCCAGCTCTCCTGAGCTATCAGAAGAGACTGGATGACTCCGTTGTCGACGCCTGCCCGGGATGTAACACAGCATCCCATACCATTAAACCCATCATAGAAGACTGCATTTCACACAACCACTTACGCCAACAACACAATCTACACTCAATGAGAGCTCTGTGGGAAAGCCCGATCGTGGCCATGGCCTTTCTCAGGGACTCGGGGCTGTTCGGCCAGGCAGCTTAGGGAACAACAACAATAACAACAACTTATGTATAAATCAAAATTCACCCATTTTATAATCAGAATGGTTTTGTACAGTACAGGTAGGCTACGGTAACAAAGTACCGTACTAGGATCACAGCTAGGGACGCTGTGTCTCCCTAGGAACCAGGGATCAAAGCTTTCACGTATTCAATATATTCAAATGTAACTAGGAACATTTTGTAATACTGTACTGTACTGTAATTTTATTTTTTATTTCTTTGCTAGATGCCATAATTCTTGTAAAGGGGTGGCCATGAACATTAGGCGTTTGTCACGAATTGCTAGGTCAAGTTGCCCGGGCTTGACATCTACCAATAACATTTTGACTGAGCGGGTTTGACCTCCCGACCCTTTGATCAGCAGCTGACGGATTACTGACTATGTCACGGCTCATGACTGTAATGTACGGTTTGACATAATTTATCGGCCTATGTGCAAGTTTGAATACATAGCACTGTACTAGGTTTTGTTCTAGAATAGATGAGCATGCTTATATAGCTGTTCTAAGTATTGTAGTCATATTAACAATTAGCCATAACAATATCTTAAGCCACTTTGTATTTTTAGATGTAGCCTAATTTTATTATAAAGGTTCTTTTGATTATTTTCTGATATATAATATTAATAATAGTATTAATAATATTAATAAAAATATAATATTATTTTTTGTTATAAGACATTTTCTTGTAGTGCTTATCTTTGTATTACAGTAGGCCTATGTAGTATTGTTATTATACCTTGTAATATCTGCTGTATTAACACCCCCACTGTGTATTAGTCACTTTTATGGACTTTGTGGAAGGCCAGAGAGGGAGAGGTTCACCGAAGGAAAGGTGGAAGGATGGAGAGAGGAAGTATATGGATGAAGGCGGTGCTGGTTGGGAGGAGGGGCGTTGACTGACTGGGGACAGAGGTGCATGGGGACGGTTCGTTCGTGGCCACCCCTTTGGGGATCATGGCGTCAGGCAATAGATAGATAGGTTTTGTGTCTATCTATCTATCTATTGCCGGATGCCGTGATCCCTGAAGGGATGGCCACGAATCAACTCTGTCATAGGCCTTCTCAAAGTCCATAAAGGCAGCATAGAACTTATGTCCCTTCTCCAGATATTTCTCCACAACACATTTCCAGGCAAAAATCTGATCTACACATCCTCTTCCCTTCCTAAACCCGCCCTGCTCGTCACCTATCCATTTCTCCGTTCTCGCTCTCACTCTCTCATTACCCTACTGTACACCTTCCCTACTATGCTTAGAAGACATATTCCCCGGTGGTTACCACACACTTCTCTTTCCCCTTACAAGGGGACTATTATTCCTGTCTTCCAGTCATCAGGTACACTCCCTTTCTCCCATACTAGTTTACATATTTTCCATACCCATTCAATCACTATCTCACCACCATACCTCAGCTTTTCCCCTTTGTATCTGCACTATGATAATACTTAAGTGACTCTTTGTACTACGGTAGGCTTTTGTAGTATTATTATTATACCTTTTAATATCTGCTGTATTAACCCCCACTGCATATTTATTGTTATATACTTTGCGCACCTGCATTATATGAATATTTAGGCATGCGTATTACATTTTATGTGCCAGTAATACAGTACTTGAAAAGTGTATTCAGTATCTATATTTTCTAATATAGTTGCATGCTTAATGTCTATCTATCTATCTATATACTCAGGCCCAATCCCCACTAATGTACACTTAATGCCTGTAATACACTAATGCCTAATGTACACTTAATAAAATATATTTTGTGTAGTTTAATGATAATTCATATGAAATTTATTATTTTATTTAGCAATTTATGCAGTACTGTTACTTGTAGTTAATAACTAGATCTATTTTACCATAATTCTATTGTATTTTTAATTGATAAGTTCCTTCTCTACTTCGCTACAGTACAGGTACTGAATATGAAAATTTGAGCTGACAAAATGGTAAGATTAATACCAGGTGTGGATAGCCTTTTATTATGACAATGTTTCACTGTACAGTATGTATGTATGTATATACTCTGGCACATACCCCATTGCTGGGGGTGGCCGACACGAGACAGAGCCCGAACAGAAACCACATTTAAAGTTCCTATTCTCAGGGTCCGGGGCCACTTTTGTGTTCCCTCGCCCCTTGCTCTGTCTGATTGAGTAGGAGAATTATACAAGGGGAGGAGGATTCCTAGCCCCCTGTATAGCGAGACATTGTCCTGATAAAGGCCCCTCCTAACATGGTGTTTATCTTTCTGTAGTTTATTCTGTACTTTAGTATGCTGTAGTGATGATATGGTGGGTAGATAGGGGGTGAAGTTAACACTTTCAGACATGGGGGGTTGCTGCTTAGTATTCAAAATAGAATGATCTTAATCTCATAATTACCTATCTAAATTTAGTTTTCTGCCCACAACTCGCTCAAAGACAACTGCAGAGGTTGAAGCAATTAAACTAAAGGTATATAAACACCCCTGATGGTCACACAGATTTAAAGTATCCCTGATATACGCGATCACGTCCAAACTGCGCGAAAGAGTTAATAGTAAATAAGTCCCCAGTTCCATGTAAGTATAGAACCATCCCAAATGCTTGCATGAAATTGGGGACCCGGGGCTGTTCGGCCAGGCAGCCTAAGGAACGACAACAACAACAACCACCCCAAATATCCCAAAGCAGTCATTCCAGAGGTTGGATTTGGCACACTGATAAGGGGAGTAAGGTGTCCTGCAATAGATATAGATAGATAGATGTCCCGCAGTTACCATGAGGCTGAAATGGACCAAATAGACAGATATATATCATCCCCTTTATAGTCTCCTCTTACGACACACAGTAGACACGTGGGGCATATTCTTATTTTTACTCTACCACATGGGTAGAGGCCCCCCTATAGTCTATTCGCTGTAAGTAGGCGAAAAATCATGACCTCTATCCTCTGTAACTCAAAAAGTGCTAGAGCAAATTGGCTATAAATTTGCACATCTACTGTATACCTTGACTGACTCTTCCCAAATGGTACGGTAGAAATATTAGCTTGATTACTCTAGTCATGTTTGAGTTACAGAGGTTAGAGGTAATGATTTCTCGCCTACTTACAGCGAATAGACTATAGACCCCCTGCGGGGATACTGTTTTCTTTTATTTGTAGAGGGTGTAGGACATTGATTAATTGTTTTCTTATGTAGATATACAGTAAAATAGTTGCATTTCTTTCTTATCCATTATATCGCCAGAGATGTAGGCATACAGATTATAGATAGTGCCAACGAAATTGACAAAAATTTCGATCCCTGACCTCTTCGTAACTCAAAAGGTCCTGGAGCAAATTGACTGTAAATATCCACACCTATTACCTGATGGACTCTTCCCAAATGATAGAAATGTCAGCCAGATTGCTTTCATTCGTTATGAGTTACCGGTATAAGAAGTTAAAGGGTCAAGATTATTGTCAAGTTCGTTGGCACTACCTATAGTGTTTTTATTCTCATATAGGATTTATTGTGCTGCATGTTTATTTAAACCGTGTTAGACTAATTTTCCGTACTTTCTCTCGTAGAATTAATTATGCCTCTTTCTGTATAATTTCATAACACTTTTCTGGCCTGGTTGCTGGTACCGTAGTGCCAGACCCTGACCTGAGGCGCGGCGAAGGTGAGGAGATAGCCAGCCTGGTTAACTGGAACCGCCCCAACAGACGAGCCTACGGTCTGTCAACCACACTGTACGAGAGACACCCCATCACAAGCGAACGGGCAGGTGAGGACTATTCTCTCTCTCGACCGTATTACTAGACAATCCCCAATGCAGGTCTCCCTCAATTTAGGATTGGGTTACGTTCCTGAAAACCCGATCTTAAATAGAAAAATCATAGCAAACCCTTAAATTAATGGGGTAAATGGGGATGTGTTCTCGGACCAGCCAAAACCCAAACCCCAAACCCCTAAAAACCTATAATAATATCATAAATCGGGGCATCGGATAGTGAGGGAGACCTGTATTATTGTGATTATTACTATATTTTGCTGAATTCCTAGCCAGGTAAGGGGAAAGGGTCCCTGTTTTGTTTTGTCTATTTTGCAAGTTCCCTGCCATTAGGGAGCCACCTTGTCGTGGTGGCGGGGCTTGAAGCGTGGCCGGTGGCCTCTGTTCCTCGGGGGGGCCACAGCCCTTCTTAGGATTGGGGCCCCGCCGGCCTCGTGGGCTAAGGCCTCCCTCCTCGTTGGTTTCCAGAGGCCTGCGAGGTACCTCTTTTCTGTCTTTTCCCCCCCCCCCTGTCTACCTTTTTCCTTTTCTTTACTTCACCTTCTTCTATCGTTGCCGGCTAGACTATTCTTTATGCTTTGGTGGAGGGTGGATGTGGACGGCGTTCCCTTCCACCCGTAGAACTGTAGTACCTGACGTGCCCGCACGAGGGGAATCTTTTATCGTCAAATCTCGCCCTCTGTGCTGGACCCGATACTGACGAGTTGACCGCCCATTAGGCACAGGGGGTCGGGGTGTATATCCGGGTTTGACTCCTGGGGCATGTACAAAGGGAAGGGTAGTAAAGAAGAGTGTAAGAATTATAGGGGAATTAGCTTGCTTAGCATACCTGGAAAGGTACACGCAAGAGTAGTAACACAGAGGCTACAGAAGATAACGGATGACAAAATAGGCGAGGAACAGGGAGGTTTCAGAAAGGGCAGGGGCTGCGTTGACCAGATAGCCTCAATGCGATTGTTGGTAGAGAAGTATCTGGCCAAAAACAGAAAACTCTATGCAGCATTCATGGATTTGGAAAAAGCCTACGACAAAGTAGACTGGGAGGGCCTGTGGGATGTGTTTTAACAGTATATGGTGTGGGAGAAAGTTGCTAATGGCAGTAAAATCTTTTTATAGGAATGCAATGGCAAATGTGAAGGTAGGGGATAAGTTAAGTGAAAGTTTTGAGGTCAATGTAGGTGTAAGACAGGGATGTGTCATGTCAGCTTGGTTGTACAATATATACATGGAGTGATTAGGAATGTAGGGCTGTATCAATGGTGTGGGAGCTAGACTGGAATCAGAGGGAAGAACATGGAAGATTTTACATGCCTATATGCGGCGATGCAGTCCTGTTGGCGGAAAATGCTGAAGAACTTCAGAGAGTGGTCACTGACTTTGACAGGGTATGTGAAAAGAGAAAGTTAAGGTCAATGTAGGGAATGTAAGGTAATGGTGTTTGAGAGAAGAATGCATAAACCATTGATTTTAAGGAAAAAATATAGAATCAAGAAAGAACACAAGAAAAGGTTGTAAAATAAAATTGAAAAAATGAAGTACTAGAAAGGTTGAAAGTTTCAAGTATTTGGGAGCTGTACTATGCAATATGGTAAAATGGAGAGTGAGATAAAAGAGAGAAAAATGCAAGGAGAAAAGTGATTGGAGAACTTGATAGCTCAAAGGAAGAATGGTTAGCCAGGAAGTCAAAAAGTCACTGAGAAACAGTGCTGCTCCCACACTCTCGTATGGAAGCGAGACATGGACAGCAAGTGACGAGGACCTCTTCAAACTAAGAGCTGTGAGTGAGCTTTTCAGAATGGCAGCTGGCCTGAATAGGCTAGACCAAGTAATAGGGAAGTGTACGAGTCCTTTGGAATGGAAGAGCACTTTGGGCATTGATTGTGGTGTGGTTGAGTGGATAAAGAGAAGTACTTTTGGTGTATGGTCATGTTCAGAGAATGGATGAAGACAGAATGCCAAGAAAGATATATGGGAGTCAGGTGAGTGGAACCGCTAGTAGTGGAAGACCACCTATGGTATGGGAAAAGAAAGTGGAAAAATATATTGAAGAAAAACTTCCACATAGTGGAAGGGGCATTGTGGCACGGGCAGGGGAGGCATGTCTTGACAAAGTAGCTTGGAGATGTTTCTGTCATGGCCATCCTCTAGTGGGGGTTTCCCAGGGGGAAGCAAGGCGTCGGAGATGATGATGATGATGTACCTTGTCCTCTAATTTGTGGCTCCGTGGTGGGTGTGGAGCTTCTCCCGGATGAACCATGTTACCTTCGTCTTATGGAGCCTTCTTCTGGATCTTCGATCACCGGCGCTGGCGATGATCTGGCTGATGTGTTTGTCTCTCCTTCCTTGCCCGTCCTCTCCTCGGTTGGTGGTAGATCTTTGCCTACCACTATACCGGGTCCTTTTTTTTTTTTTTTTTTTTTCTCTATATTCCAACTTACTTCCTCGCGGGCATAGGCTGAGAGCCTTAACATTCACCGCTTTACAATGAACAGTGAAGCCCGTGAGGTCTTGTTCCAGTCTAGGGAGTGAGACATGTGAAGCACGTAGAGCACAACGAGCACCTGCCATCTTGCCTTCACATGAGGCACGGTGCTCACTCATGGCCCGAAACGACCCCATCTCTGAAGCCACCTCGTTCCCGTGCTTCACTGTCTCACCCCCCCTACACTCGGACTCTCACACTTACCACACACAACGCCACCTGTTGAGCATATAACTCACCAGGCATTGCACCCCTATAGCATATTTTGAATATGGGAATATTCATACAGTGCTATTTAATCAGGGAACAAAGAGGGTATTTTATTGACGTTTCGGTGGGCTTGTGGTAATGCACTGATACTAGGTACAGCACAAATTCCATCCCAATAATATCTTCCCATTGATACATCGGGATTTGAACCCGGGACCCTTGGATTACCAGGCCAGTGGCAAGACCACTCCACCACACCTCCCCTACCGACCCATGCACTGTCTGTGACCGTCCATTCAACCTCTGCTCCTCATACAGTTCCGAGCCTAGTCGTGTCGAGTTCTCTTGGCACGTCTATCTCCTCTACGTTCGCTTCCTCCATAGCCGCTCACTCAGTTCCTGCCCCTTTGTCCTCTTCCGTGTCCCACTCCGTTCTACCTGATCGGCCCTCTTCCATTCGTCCGTTCGCTCTCTCCTCTGCATCCTCTTCCACTCTTCTTCCCTCGTCCTCCTCCCCTTCCTCGGTTTCTTCCCCTTCCTCTCGTGTAGTCACTTTCGAACCGTATCTCCCACCCGTTCCACATTCTTCTTCTTTTCCTTCTCCTCCCGTTACTTCCGCTCCTCGCCCTCGTTCTTCTGTTCTCTCTTTATCCTCACTCTTTGCCCCTGCTGACTTTATTAAGTTCTTCTCAGTCTCCGCCTCAGCTCCTCTCGCCGGAGATGACCTCCTGTTCCACCTGCGTCTCCTTCAGCAGGTGGGCAGGGATGTCACCTTCCACTCCCGCCATGATGACTCCCGTCTCGTTACGGTCCAGAACGAATGTCAGGCTGCTGCTATGTCAACCATTGTCGACTTCTCCGGAACTTCCATCCCAGCCCTTAAAGACCAAAGACTGAACTCTTGTACGGGTACCGTCCTGATTCCTCCTTCCATCCGTCTCGGTGGTCGGCAGTTCGCAGACTGTGCCGACCTTATTAAGTCTATTGTTGTTGCTCAAGACCATGTTGTGGTTAGTCTTGTCTGCTACACCATCCCACCTCGCACCAATCGCCGCCATCCCGCCAATATTGCCAAAATCACGTTCGATGGTCGGTCTCTCCCTTCTCACGTTATTGTCGGTGGTACTCGCCTGCCCGTCACTGAGTCCCTACCTCGTCCTCAGCAGTGTCGCGGTTGCTGGCGGTTTGGGCATCCTGTTAAGTACTGTCGCTCTTCCGCTCCCGACTGCCCTAGGTGCCCACGCTGTGCACAATCTGGCCATCTCGTCGGTGACTGCCGGTCTCCGATACGATGCTGCCTAAACTGTCAGGGCTCCCATTCTGCTGATTCCCGAGATTGTCCCGTTTTCAAATTAGAGTCTGAAGTTACGATCCTTAAGACATTGCATGGCCTTACTCATTCTACGGCTCGTCAGGCAGCTCGCCGCCTGGGCTTCTCCCCTCATCCGTTTTCAACTGTTCCATCTCCCCCTCCCGTCTCCTCCACTTCTTCCGCTCCCCCCCCCCCCCCCCCCCGTTGCGCCTCCATCATCCTCGTCCTCCTCTCCCTCTACTTCTCCGTTCCGTCGTCTGTCCCTTCTTCTCATCTCCTTCAGTTTTTCTGTCTCCCCCATCCCCTTGGCTGTTTCATCGTGTTCTCTCCCTTTATCTAACTCTTTTTCTGTTCTTACCTCTTCTACTCCTACTTCCGCCCCCCCTCCTTCCACTACTCTTCCTCGCTCCACTTCTTCCGGTTTGTCTCAACGCCCCATCCGCCAGCGTTCTCGTCCGACGCCGCCTCCTCGTTCTCTTCCTCCGTCCTCGTCTCGTAGTTCCAAGATTCCCTCCCGGCTTCCTGCCTCCTCTACCAAACTAGTTTCGAAACATTTGCCCCGTTCCTCCCTTTCTTCCTCTCCCGCCTCCTCTTCTAAACGCAGGGACCGCCTCCACAGTGTGCGGAGCCCGAGTCCCAGTGGGAAGAAGAAAAAGCTCCTTCCTTCCCCCCCCCCCCCCCTTCTCCTCTTTCTTCGTCCTGTGTCCAACCCCCCGATTCCTTAGACTTATCCTTTGAATCTTTGCCCAAGATTGAGGAGTATATTCTTTCTTCTCATCCGCCGCCTATTTCCGTTTCTGCCGACGTTCATCCCATCCCTTCTACGCTCCCCCCTACCCCTCTCCCGCCTTCCCCTACCACTCTCCCTCCCTCCTCTGGCCTTCCCCCTCCCGGGCCTCTCCTTCCCGTTCCTCATCCTCCCGACCCTCATCCTCCCGTCCTTCCCCCTCCCTCTCTCCCCCTCCCTCTCTCCTCTCCCCTTCCTCCCTCTCCCTCTAGCCCTCCTATCTCTTCTTCTCCTTCCCTATTAAGCCTCCCTATGCCACCTGGTTATCAATCTTCTTTCCCTCCTTGTTCTTCCTCGTCCCCCATTCCTTCCATTATTACTCACCGTTAACCTCATCAGTCTTTTCTTCGTTGTCCATAAGTCTGTGTGTTCTTATTTTTCTTGTTCTTTGTCCCTCTTTCTTTCCTCTTGTATGTATGCGTCTTTCCCGCTGTTTGCTGTATTTTGTGTGTCTGTGTTGTCTATAGTGTATCTGTTTTCTTCCTACTTGTGTGTTACTTTTGTTGATGTTTTCTCTTTTTTGTCCTTTCTTTGTTTTCTTCGATTTTTCCGTTCCTTTCTTCTCTTTTTGTTTTGTTTTTTTTTTCCTCCCTTGTTCCTCTTTAGTTCGGCGTGTTTTTGTTCCGCCTCTCTGATACTGTATGTGTTTGTCTATCTATCTATCTATTGCCTGACACCGTGATCCCCGAAGGGGTGGCCACGAATGAACCGCCCCCATGCACCTCTGTCCCCAGTCAGTCGACGCCCCTCCCCCCAACCAGCACCGCCCTCGTTCATGTACTTCCTCACTCCATCCTTCCACCTCATATTCGGTCTACCTCTCCCTCTCTGTCCCTCCACCTCGCTCTCGTACACCCTCTTAGTCATTCTCTCGCTTTCCATACGTTCCATATGGCCGAACCATCTCAAGTTGTTCCTTTTCACACTTTTGTGTTTGTGTTTTGTGTTTGTATATATCGTTTTTTGATCTCTGTTTTACAGCTTATTTTCTCGTACTTTCTTTTTAGTGTTTTTAGTATGTCCATTTTGCAATGGAACCTTCGCAGTTTTTCTCTTCAGAGAGACGATTTGCGTTTTTACTCTCTTCCCATTCCCCTAAGGTTGTCTGTCTCCAGGAAACTCGTCTTCTTTCTCCTCCGATTCCTGTTCCCGGCTACCGTTTTATCAGTTCTCCTCATTCTCTTTCCGACACTTGTATTCTCCTTCACCACTCTGTTCCTTATGAAGAGTTTTCCTGCCCTACTTCCCTCCCTTGCACCTTTGTTAGGGTTTTCTTGGTCGATGGATTACGGTTGTTTCTCTTTATTTCTCTCCTGTTCCCGTCGATTTTGGCTCTTTTACCATGTTTTTAGCTCGGCTGCCTCCTCCGTTTTTATTGCTTGGTGATTATAATTGTAGGCACACCCTGTGGGGTGATTCTGTCATTACCTCACGTGGTCGTGCATTAGAGTCTTTCATTACTAGTAATGACCTCTTTCTCCTTAATACTGGTTCCCTGACTCATTTTGATGCTAGAACACGTTCTTTTTCTTGTCTTGATCTTTCTTTGTGTTCCCCTTCCCTGTCTCTTCTTTTTCATTGGTCTGTTTTGGAGGATTCTCTCTATAGCGACCATTTCCCTGTTCTGCTCTCTCCTACCTCCTATTCTCCTGTCCCTGGTCCTCCTCGTTGGTGCTTCCAGCGTGCGGACTGGTCTACTTTTGCTTCACTATCTATCCCTTCCTTACCTCCATTTGATTTTTCATCTGTACATGATTTCCTAGCCTTTTTTCTAGTCACAGTTTTGAGTGCTGCCTTAGTCTCTATTCCTCGGACTTCCCGTCCTTTTACGTCTAAATGTGTTCCTTGGTGGTCCCCGAACTGCTCCAAGGCTCTCCGCGTCAAACGGGCTTCTTGGAAGAGCTTTCGTCATAAACGTTTTACTCCCGCTCATGATCGTTCTTTTATACTTTTTCGTCAGGCGTCTGCCTTCCTCCGTCGCACAGTCAGGTCTGCTAAACGTCAGAGTTGGGTGTCCTATGTTTCCTCCATTACGTCCTTTACTCCTGTTCAGTCCGTCTGGAAGCGCATTCGCAAGATTTCGGGCAAGCGTTTACCTCCTCATTCTCCTGTGCTTCATGTTGATGGGGAGTCTGTTGCTGACTCGGAGGCAGTCGCCGATCGTTTGGGTCTTTACTTTAGCTCGGTCAGTAGTGGCTCTCATCTCCCCCCCGGAATTTCATTCACTTAAAGCCGTCGCAGAGACTTCTCCAGTTGTTTTCACTCTGTCTTCGGCAGAGTCGTACAACGCCCCGTTTTCTTCCTGTGAGTTGCTCTCCGCTCTTCGTGCCTGTAAGGCTACTTCTGAGGGTCTTGATGGCGTCCATAATTTAATGCTTAAGCATCTTTCCACTGAGGCTTTGGTATTTTTATTGGCTATTTTTAATAAGGTGTGGTCGTCTGGTGTTTTCCCTCCTGCATGGAGTTCTGCTCTTACTATTCCTTTTCTTAAGCCTGGAAAGTCGGGTTTCTCGCCCCAAGACTATCGCCCTATTGTCTTGACGAGTTGTTTATGCAAGCTGTTTGAACGGATGGTTAATGTCCTCCTGGTGTGGCTTCTCGAGTCACGTCAGCTTTTTTCTTCGACCCAGTTTGGTTTTCGGCGTGCTCGGTCCGCTATCGACCCTTTACTTAGTTTGGAGACCTACGTTCGGTCTGCTTTTGCTCGCCATGAGTCAGTTCTTGCTGTTTTCTTCGATCTCGAGAAGGCGTACGACTCCGCGTGGAAACATCATATTTTATGCCAACTCCGTTCTTTTCATGTCCGTGGTAATATGGGCGTCTTTATCCGTAATTTCCTTTCTTCTCGTTCTTTTCGTGTCCGGGTGAATTCCTCGTTTTCTCGGTTATTCCCTCAGATAGAAGGTATACCTCAGGGTTCCGTTTTAAGTACTATCCTCTTTCTCATAGCCATTAATGGCATTATCTCTTCCCTTCCGGCTACGGTCAGGTCCTCCTTATACTGTATGTCGACGACTTTGCGATCTATGCGGCTGGTTCGGATATTGTTGCGTTACGCTCCCTTATCCAATCAGCGATTGTGGCTGCCTCGTCATGGGCCACTGCTCACAGGTTTCGTTTTTCTACGACTAAATCTTGTGCTATGTCTTTCACTCGTCGCCACGTTATCCCGCGTCCTTCCCTTGAACTGTATGGTTCCGTTTTACCTTATCGCTCTTCGACTACCTTCTTGGGTCTTGTCTTTGATTCCCGTCTTAACTGGGCAGCTCATGTTTCCTCTGTTAAGGTTGCTGCTTTGCACCGTCTTCGTCTCCTCCAGACCCTGTCCCACCTCACTTGGGGTGCGGACCGTGCTCTCCTTCGCCTTCACGTTGCCCTTGTTCTTTCTAAACTCGATTATGGATGTCAGGTTTACTCATCAGCCTCCGACGCAGTCCTCCATAAACTTGACTCTGTTCACCATTTCGGTTTACGTCTTGCCTTGGGTGCTTTTCGCTCTTCCCCTGTTGAAAGCCTCTATGCTGAATCCGGCGTCCCTTCTTTGTACCGACGTCGGGCCCTTCTCTCTCTCCGGTACTACGCCCGGTCGCTTCAGTTTCCTTCCTTGCAGACCTCTCTTCTTCCTACTGTTCCTGTTCCGTCTCATTCTCGCCTTCGACCCCCTTTCCTTTCTCGTATGGATTCCTTACTTTCTCATTCTTCGTTTTCCCCCTTCCATGTTCTTCCGCTCCGGCTCAGTAAGTGTCCACCTTGGCTCCTTCCTCGTATTTCCTTGTGTCCCTCTATTTTTCCTTGTTCTAAGTCCTCTACCCCGCCCTCAGTTCTTTGTTCTCGTTTCCTTGTACACCTTATACAGCATTCTTCTTCTACCCCGGTTTACACTGATGGCTCCCGTTCGTCTTCTGGCGTCGGGTTTGCCATCCTTTTTCCTTCTCGTTCTTATCAGTATTCTCTCCCTTCTCCAGCTGGTGTTCTGACTGCCGAACTTTACGCTATCTTCTTTGCCGTCCGTCTCATGTGCTTCTTTCCTTCTTCCTCCTTTACTCTTTTTTTCTGACTCTTACAGTGCCCTTCTTCTCTTGCAGTAATAATAATAATAATAATAATAATATTTATTTAATTAGCAATTTACAGAGTTGGTACCACATAGTATGTTATAAATATGACATGTACCAGCCTTGCATAATTCCAACTACGGATAGCCCAATAAGGCCGTTAGGCGTATTTCCATTGGGGTCCTTGTGGGATTAGGTTAGCTGGGGAAATGGGGAGGATAAAGAAATAGATACTTTAGAGAAAGTATTTCTAGGGGGTTATTTTAAGATACCTTACATCCTATAGTAAATATCAGTAATCCGTAATCAGTAATCATTTCAGTTTGGTTTGTCTATCTCTTATGTCGTATTTAGTAGTAGACATAAGCTTGGTGCTCCCTTCTCGCAGCTGTCCGGTTCAGGTGTTCCTTCAGGCTACGTCTGAAGGAATACAGTGTTCTCTTTTCACGGACTGACTGGGGTAGGTCGTTACAGTCTCTGATGGCAGTGAAGAAGAATGTTTGCTTACCCTGTCCTTGGATTCTCGGGACCTTAAAATTAAACATCCTGTTTCTTGTATTATGTCCACTCCTCTCATTTGCTTTAACAAAATCATTCTTTAGATACTCTGGAGCTCTGTCATAGAAAATTTTGAAGGCATTAGTGAGCCTGATTTGTTTGGCCCTGTCAGAGACATTGAGCATACCTAGTGACTGAAGTTGTTCCTGGCCAACATGTGATCTGGGTCCTAGGTTCAGCATGAACCTAACCATTTTATTTTGAGTGACCTGAAGTTTGTGCTGTGCTGATTTAGATGATGCAGAGTACCAGGATAACACAGAATAGTCAAAATGACATTGAACAAGCGCTTGGCAGAGGGTCTTTTTGGTCGCCGCGGGCAAGCATCCCACCTGTCTATACAGGTATTTTATATGTGCTCTACACTTACTCAGGATAGATTCCAAAATTGTTTCACCTTACAAACTCGCGTCCAGTTTCAGTCCGAGATATTTAACTTGTGACACTGTTGTTATAGGAATATCATTACAGTTGACCGAGAAGCCCACAATGTCTTTCAGTTTGCGTTTTGTTCCACATAAGATGGCTTCCGTCTTACCCAGGTGAAGAGATAGTCTATTGTCCACTAGCCATTCACTACATGATGTTAGTTCTTTGGAAAGTGAAGCGGCAATACTTATAGGGTCTTTTCCTGAAACCAGAAGCACGCTGTCGTCTGCATACAGTAATAATTTACATGAGACGCTCAGTTCCATGTCGTTCACATAACAGAGAAAGAGTAAGGGACCAAGGATGCTTCCCTGCGGGACCCCACAGTTAATTGGCATAGGATCAGATATATTATCATCAATTTTGACTCTTTGGGTTCTACCACTAAGATAAGATTTAAACCAGTTCACAGACCCTATGCCCATTGCTTGTAGTTTATTACATAGGATATCATGGTCTACTGTGTCAAACGCTTTTTGTAGATCAAGAAGAACCATACCGGTGTAGTTACCTTTAGACATTTCTTTACGAATGTGATCCGTTAAGTGGATGAGACAGGAGTCTGTCGAGTACATGCATCTGAAACCTGATTGAAACTTATAGAATAGATCATTTTGTTTGAGGTAGTGTTCAATTTGGGTGTATACCGCTCTTTCAAGGATTTTAGATACAATACATAATATGCTAACTGGTCTGTAGTTGCCAACTTCTAGTTTATTTCCTTTCTTGAATAGAGGGGTTACAATAGCTTCCTTCGGTTCAGCAGGTACTGTGTTGGTGTTAATTGACAAGTTGATGATGTGGGTTAGGGGGCCTGCTATACCAATGGCTCCATCTCGTAGAAATTTGGCAGGAATTTTGTCTGGTCCTGTGCTCTTATGTACATTTAGGTTAGACAGCTCGTCAAAAGTGTATTTTGGTGTAACATTTTGCAATCTAAATGTGTTCGGGTGTATGTCTTTATCTCTGTAGAAATTACGAAAGGTGGCCGTTGTTGTCGTGTATTTATTGAGAGGTTGAGGTAGGTTCTGTGCAAGTGTGTTTGCTATGGAAGTGAAGAAGGAGTTGAAGTAGGTTGAAATTTGTCGTTTATCGTGGCAAACCTGATCATTAATGGTGAGAGCAATATTAGTGTTAGACGAATCCCTTGTCTTGCTGCTGTAGCCTGTTGTTTTTAGGTGCCTCCATAGTTTCTTTGGGTTATTCTGATATTCCTCTGCCTTATTGTGAAAATAATTATTTTTCGCTGATTTCATTTTCCTACTTAGTTTATTCCTGGCCCTGTTGAACTCATGTTTCAGACCTTGATCCTGTCTATGTTTCGCTAGCCTTTTTAACAGATTGTCTCTGTGTTCCAGATGGTGTAGTATGTCATTGTTGATCCATGGGTCTGACCTTGCTTTAATTCGTATGTCTTTCAGAGGAGCTATTTCGTCTAGGATGTTTGTGATGATGGTTCTGAAGCCAACCCATGCGTCATTAACGTTTGTACTTCCAAACACTGGAGACCAGTCTGTATTCCATAAAATGTCCAGAAATGTTTCCTTATTGTAGTTTCTGAGTGACCTTGTTTTGATAACCTTGTGATTCTCTAGGGTAATTTTTGTGGTTTTCCGTGTGCAATATGTGACGAAGTGATCACTTATCCCAGTCTGTATAACCCCTGATTGGGATATTTTGTCCTCTCTGTTACAGTTTATGTGGTCTAATATTGTGGCAGTGTTCTCAGAGATACGTGTGGGGGTTGTGATGAGTTGTTTGTGATTGTGCATTGTCAGTATATGCCTATATTCTCGTACAAGCCTATCATTTCGTTGTTTGTAACACAGGTTAAAATCCCCTAGTATGATGGATTCATTCCGAGGGTCTAGTGATGACAAAGTTCGTTCAAATTTGGTCAAGAATTGTGTGTCGGCTGGTGGCCTATAGCATACCCCAATTGTGATGGGTCTTGTCCTCGGCAGGTGTAGGTCGATCCACAGAGCTTCGTGATTTTCTACATGGAGGTCGGTCCTAATTGTGTGTGTGAGGTTGTTTTTACATACAGACATACTCCTCCCCCATGCCTATTGCGATCATTCCTAACCATATTGAAACCTTGAATGTTTATTTCACCATCGTTTATACTTGAATCCAGCCAGGTTTCTGTGATTGCAATTATTGAAGCTTTGGCCTTATTAGCTAACAAGTTTATTTCTGACAATTTATGGTACATTGATCTGGCGTTAATGTGGATAAGATGGAGCCCTTTGTTGGTGAACACTGTATTCATCTTTGATTTTGAATGTGTCCTGGCTGGATTCTGAGTTGTTAATACTTGGATCATTTACATTAATATTCGGTAATGAATGCAAGGCACACTTATTGCAAAGGAATTCCCGTTCTTCACTGTTGGTCTTCTTAGAGATGCACTTCATGTGAGCTACCTGTTTACACTTTACACAGTTTTGGATCTTCTGACGTCGTGTTATGAGTGATTCACAAATAAAACAAATGGTTTCGCGATGTTGTACAGCTGAGTTCCTACATTTAACACATTCAACTTTGTTTCTACTGTTAACGTAAGTACATCGGTTATGAACAATTTCATTACAACTGTTGCATTGTAAAAGTGAACTCCTATTGTTGAAACCAATATTACAGACTATACATAGTTTTTTCTTACTGTTTATCATACGACTGGAGGTGTGGTTTGGTCCGCGTCGATCAACTGTTTGTGCGGGAGAGGGCAGGGGGTACTCGCAGTCGGGCTGTGGTTGTTTGCTGTTGTTGTTGTTTTCATTGTCCGTTGATGCTGCTTCCCTGTTGATGTATTTGCGAGTGCTACCTCTTTTTATTGTTGTTCTTGTTGCATGTTGTGCTACTTGGGTCACCGATATCTGTGGTATTAATGGTAATGCTGTGGGTAATGTAGAGTTGGTGGAGTGGGTAATTGCTAATTCCCTGCATTTATCGCATTCCATTTCTTTTCTGCTGTTAACATAAGTACATCGATCGTGTACTGTTTCATTACAAATACTACATTGTGATGTTGGACTCCTTTTGTTGAATCTAATATCGCACACTGTACATAGATTCTTTGTATTGTTCGTCGTACGTCTGGCGGTGTGGTGATCAGCTGTGCTGCTAGGGTGGGGACTGTCTGTGGCTATGTCTCCCCCTGTGACCCCTCCCTGCCCCACCTGTATTTGCTGTTTGATGATGTTGTCCTTATTCCTGTCTTTCCCTGCTGTCCATCCGTTGGTTCTTGCCATCCACGATTGGCTTGTCAGTCTCTCTGCTCGGAAAAAGGTTGTCCAATTTTGTTGGGTGCCTAGCCATGTTGGTGTCCGTGGAAATGAGCAGGTTGATGTTCTCGCTCGCGACGCTGCGGCGGTCCGATCAACTTCTCTCTCTATTTCCGCCTCTGACTATTATCCAGCTATCTCTGCCTTCCTCCTGTCTCGCTGGCAAACAATGTGGTCTTCTCTTTCCTCTAATAAGCTCCGCACTGTTAAGGCCTCCGTTTCTGCCTGGGCTGACCCCTCTCACCGTGTTCGCCGTTGGGAGACTGCGTTGGCCCGGCTTCGGCTAGGCCATACCAGACTTACCCACTCCTTCCTCATGTCCCGCTCGCCTCCACCTCTTTGCTCCTGGTGTGGTGTTCAGGTTTCTATTTCTCACATTTTCCTTGACTGTCCTCTCTTTTCTTCGGCCCGTCGCCGTTCTTTTCCCTTTCTATTTTCCCTTGGTCGTCGTCCTTGTCTTGCCGATCTCCTCTCAGAGTCCCCTTTCTTTTCCGTTGACCACGTAATGGCTTTCCTTTCCTCTCTCAGACTCCTTAACGATATTTAACTTCCTTTCCTTCTAACTCTATCCGTTTCCTGCTTTAGTGCCATATGGCCTTTGTTGCCTGGTGCTAGAAATTTATTAATGTTATGTTATGTTATTTTGCAAGTTTTACATTATAATAAAATATATTCCCATGGTTCTTTGACTTACCAGGTAACCCAATTGGTCATGCGTTTGGTGTGGTGACTTGTGTAGGCAGTGGAGATCTTATATAACTGTCTTGATAGCGTAATGGTTAGTGTGCTGAATTTTGGTGTGAATATCCTAGGTTGGAATCCTTGGAGTACCACATATATTCATTAGTTTCATTGATTTCATTAGTTAGATTTATTCTTAAGTTAATTGGTGGCTTGGTGATAATGTGAATATTTCCATGGTTCTTTGATTTACCAGGTACCCCAATTGCTGATGCGTTTGGTGTGGTGGCGCGTGACGACAGTGCCATCCTGGCGTTGGCGGATGGTGTGAACTGGGGAGAGAAGGCCAGTATTGCGGCTCTTAGTGCCATACACGGTTATCTGCACCACCTCAACGCCGCTCTATATTCCCCTGCGGCGGCTCCACCCGACACTACCAACGTACGAAAGTTTTGCTCTATTGTTCTGTGCTTGTTTTTAGTCCATGGGTCTATCTATCTATCTATCGCCTGACGTCGTGATCCGGGGTGGCCACGAACGAAACGCCCCCATGCACCTCTGTCCCCAGTCAGTCGACGCCCCTCCTCCCAACCAGCACTTCCTTCATCCATATACTTCTTCACTCCATCCTTCCACCTCTCTTTCGGTTTATCTCTCCCTCTCTGTCCTTCCACCTCGCTCCCCATCCCGAAATTTTGTGAATTGGTACCATCAACACAAACTCCCAAAAGCAGCTGCTTAATTATATAAATGGATAATTAGTCATTGACAATGGACTCTTCCATAATTTAACCCCTTCTGTACCGGCGACATCTTTTAAATTTTATTCTAACTATATTTAGACAATTTTGTGCAGTTTAAGAAGGATTTGTGGTGGTAAAAATGGTTAAGTGAGATAGTTTGAAGGCTATTAATTGCTAGAGGCCCTATTTAAACTGAATAGAAGCGTCTAATAGTAGCCAGAATAAAGTTAAAAGGACGTCACGGTAATGAAGGAGTTAACCTGTCTTTTGGTGCCCCCTCACAGGACATCTTCGTGGCCTTGCTGAGATCCTTCCATGCGGCCCACAGCCTTATACTGCAAGAGGACGGGGTTAAACACGAGGGAGAAGGGGGTCCAGAAAAAGAAGCACTACCCCTATAACTTGTCTTTTGGTGTCTTCACAGGATATGTTTGTGGCCTTGCTGAGATTGTTCCACGCGGCCCCCAGCTTTATTCTGCCGGATGATGGGGCTAAACACGAGGGAGAAAAGGGTTCAGAAAACCAGCCTATCTCCCCTTAACCTGTCTTTTGGTGCCTAAAACTTATTTCCAAATAGCGATTTTGATAAGTTCTTTTGCCTTTATATTGTGTCGTCCCTGTTTTCGTTTTTTAGTTTGCAAGTTTTACATTTTAATAACCTGTCTTTTGTTTCCCCCTCACAGGATATCTTTGTGGCCTTGCTGAGATCCTTCCACGCGGCCCACAGCCTTATTCTACAGGGAGACGGGGCTAAGCACGAGGGAGAAAGGGGTCCAGAAAAAACAAGCACTACCCCTTTAACCTGTTCTTTGGTGTCCCCTCTCACAGGACATCTTTGTGGCCTTGCTGGGGCTAAACACTTGGGAGAAAAGGGTCCAGAAAAATAAGCACTGCCCCCTTAACCTGTCTTTTGGTGCCCCCTTACAGGATATCTTCGTGGCCTTGCTGAGACTAAACACGAGGTAGAAAAGGGTCCTATCTCCCCTTTAACCTGTCTTTTGTTTACCCCTCACAGGATATCTTTGTGGCCTTGCTGAGATCCTTCCATGTGGCCCACAGCCTTATACTACAGGAGGACGGGATGTTGACTACCCTGACCGCCGCCGTAGTTGTTCCACTGGCCGCCAGGGACCAGTTTGTTGTCTGTGTCTGTAACGTGGGAGACTCACTGGCTTATGTCAACTCTAAGAAGCATGGAGTTGGAGAAGTTACTCAAGGTACGCTGGTCATCTTCTATAGGATTTGTAGTATGGTATGGTACTTAATTATGTTGCCCTTGGGTGAGGGCTGGTCTAGCCATTTCTGTCTTGTCTCTATTTCCTGTAGCCTACCTGTACTACTTTTCCTTCTAGGTGCTGGCAAGATCGCCCTATTGTGTGGCACTGCAAGGGGGGCTGTGGACGGTGGGGGCATTGGCCCGGGGATGCAAGCCTGTGGGCTGATGATCCCCTCCCCCACTGCCCTCTCAGAGACAGATCTCATCTCACCCTGGCCCCTTCGGGGGCCCGAGAATCTGGATGGCTTCGGTCTACCGGACTCGGGACTACTTGGCCAGACAGTCTGGGAAACTACAACAACAACCACATTATGTTATTCTTAAGAAAATCACAAATCTGGCTGAAGGCAATAAATGGTCCCAGATGTACCTCAGAAATATGTTTAAGAAAACCTTTGTCACTGATTCATGACCTAAAAACAGGCCTTAGACACTATAGATTGCATTCCTTGTATGGAAGGGTAAAGTTGAGGAAATGTTTCTTTAGGCTTCCTGTACTGAGGTTTCTATTCAATGACTAAGGGCCGTTCCTTTAAACATCGTAAAAGCTTTCCCTACGACCTTTCCCGACATAGATTGACCCTTATCGTTTATCTGTATAAGGGTCAATCTGGGTCGGGAAAGCTTTTACGAAATAAACAAACCAAAACTTAGACAAAGACAATATAAAGGCAAAAGAACTAATCAAAATCGCTATGTGGAAACAACATCCACCAAAACGTCCCGGACTTCCCAAATTTACTAATTCCTTGAACGTGACGATAGTGCGTTGTTATATGTGCGATTAGATTGCTTGGGAAACAGATTAACTTGCTCATGTAATGATGTACACCCTATGTGGTGGTTTTGTGTTCTTTCATTTCAAAACTATATATGATTAAAGTGTTATTTCCAGCAATTTTGATAAGTTCTTTTGCCTTTATATTATATCGTCCCCGTTTTGGTTTGTTTATTTTGCAAGTTTTACATTATAATTGTAGCTGAGTTGCTGGAATTTCTCATACTGTACTGGCTTTTTCATTGCTGCATAAGAATATTGAGCTGCTTGTTGTTGTTGTTGTTGTTGTTCCCCAAGCTGCCTGGCCGAACAGCCCCAAGGCCCCGAGCAAGGCCAAGGCCATAACCGAGCGTCCCCACAGAACACCCCCCCCCTCCCCCTGCGCCGTCCACAATAAAGTCTGGGTGACCGAAGCCACTCCATGGCGGGGAGCTGAGGAGGGTGCGGAAATGCCCGGGAAACCAAAGCCCCATCCAGGACCCTGTGCCCCTCAGCAATTATGAAGAGAAAGTTGAGGGGCAAAGGAAAAATGTGACGCTTTGGCTTCCAATCTTGGTAGATTGGGAGGTCAATCCACGGAAAAGACGCCGTCACTTGAGATCTAGAAAACATATAAGTAAAAGGAACAGTCAGAGTAAGCTATGGGTATGGCAAAGATCGCTCAGTTCTCACTCTGATAGACCAGCCCATCACCACATGAGCTGCTTGTTGATTATTTTGGATGCACCAGTGCTATTTGTTCATGCATCGTATACATTTATGTTTTTGCCAGTACAAAAATGTGTATGATAATATGGCTCAAAGATTTTTATTTATAACAAGATCGTACAATAATAATAAAGGTACTGATATGGGTGACACTCTAATAATGCTCACCATTTTAACAATATGAAATGTGTCATTTTTTACAATGTACTTATATTTTTTGGATAAATAAATATATTTCCATTTAAAAAATATCAATTTCATGCCCTGTTTTATACAGTACTATATTTCCATTTATGTCAACTTTGCAGGTTCCCACGACATCTACAGTGCAGTATGAAAAACATATAATATATACCCATCCGACTCGGTTGTCCTCTTACGCTCTGTACCCCCAGAAGCAGCGCGTGTTGGGTGTTATGGCCTTATTTTCTTAATAGCTGAGCAATGGTAATAGGTTGTTGTTGTTCCCTAAGCTGCCTGGCCGAACAGCCCCGAGTCCCTGAGAAAGGCCATGGCCACGATCGGGCTTTCCCACAGAGCTCTCATTGAGTGTAGATTGTGTTGTTGGCGTAAGTGGTTGTGTGAAATGCAGTCTTCTATGATGTGTTTAATGGTATGGGGTGCTGTGTTACATCCCGGGCAGGCGTCGACAACGGAGTCATCCAGTCTCTTCTGATAGCTCAGGAGAGCTGGATGGTGTCCGCATCTCAGCCTGGCCAGGTGGACTCTGTCCTCGCGAGGAAGGGAGGATTCGGAAGGATGGATTTCGGGAGGTCGTGCATGCAGCTGCGTGTTGTCTGTGAGTGAGTGGATGGATCGGTGAGAGATATGAGTATGGATGTGCTTCTGGAAGTTGGTTCGGGGTGGGCAGGGAGGGAGAGAGGACAATAATTGTGTGTGATACCGTGTGCTGGGTGTTGTTTTGATATTTCTTGGTGTCTGTGGGTGTGTTGCCATGTAGTTTAGTGGGTGGTCTTGGTTCGTGGAGGCTGCTGCCAGGAATTGAGTGCCTCTCATGTCCAGATGGTCTTTGACTTTGAGGATTTTGGTTTTTTGGTAATAGGTAGAAAGATAAGCTTAATTGGAAAATGAAGTACACACTGTTATCTTGATCCTGGTGTTGACCGGACATCGTTATGTCATCGGGTTGTTGTGTTATGCGGTTGTGAATATTACACGCATGGGAGTATAAGAGGCTTACCGAGGTCCGCGGTGAAGTTCGGAGTGGAGTACAGTATAAGAGGACAACCGAAGTGCGGGGGTTAATATGTGTGATTGGTCCCTGTTCAGGCTCTATCTCGAGTCGGCCACCCCTAGAAAAAAGAAGAAAAAACAAAAAAGTGGGAAATGGGCCTGAGTAAATAGATAGATAGGTTTTATTCAACATTACCAGGTACTGTATGTGACACCCTTGCAGGTTCCCACGACATCTACAGTATGCGGGACATGCGGGACGCCCTGGATGCCCTGGGACCTGTGGATGGCCAGAACCCTGAACTGAACAACCTCACCTGCTCCCTGACCTACTGCGACCCGGGGACATAGTCTTCGTCACCAGCGACGGCATATCGGACAACTTTGACCCCGTGGTTGGGAAGTTCGCTATCCCTCGGAAGGAGAGAGAGAGACCAGGAGTGCTAGCAGGTATGGTATAATATAAAGGGGGGGGGGGGATTTATTTAATTTTTTAATTTTTTATGTTTTAGTTTTTATTATTACAGTAAGTCTGTATAATTTTTTGGTGATCTTGGCCCCATTCATTGTTCTTTACTCTCACTACAACGACTGATTTTGGGAGAGAGTTCCAGAGCTCAGCTGTTGAATAGAAGAGAGACTGAGAATAACATTTCACTCTTGGGTTGGAGAGTTGCACAGAGTAGGGGTGAGATTGTATTGCAAGACGGGTGCTACGTGCTCTACGAAGAGGGGGTGGTATACACTGAGTGACCTCTGAGGAACATTGATTATTGTAATAGCGGTAGAATAGCGAGCGAGATGCAACATTACGACGAAGAGAGAGTGATTGCAGAGAATTGGTGAGTGGATGGGAGTTAATGAGATGGAAGGCTTTCTTTTCTACTTTGTCTAGAAGTGCTCTGTGAGCACATGTGAACAAAACTCAATACAAGGACGCACTGTGCCCCTGTACAGATCACGAAGTTGTGCAGGGGTAAATAACCCCTGGAGGCAGTTGAGCACTCCCAGCTTCTGGGAAGCTGTTTTAGCTAGAGTGGTACTGTAATATGATCTTTCCAAGAGAGATCAGAAGAAAATGAGACACCAAGAATATTAAGAGAAGATGAAACATATAATATACTGTATACCCATCCGACTCGGTTGTCCTCTTACGCTCTGTACCCCCAGAATCAGCGCATGTTGGGTGTTATGGCCTTATTTTCTTAATAGCTAAGCAATGGTAATAGCTAGAAATATAATCTTAATTGGAAAATGAAGTATATACTGTTATCTTGATCCTAGTGTTGACCGACATCGCTATATCCTCGGGTAGTTGTGTTACGCGGTTGTGAATATTACGAGCGCGGGAGTATAAGAGGACAACTGAGTTCCACGGTGAAGGTTCGGTGTGAAGTATAAGAGGACAACTGAGTTCCACGGTGAAGGTTCGGTGTGAAGTATAAGAGGACAACTGAGTTCCACAGTGAAGGTTCGGTGTGAAGTATAAGAGGACAACTGAGTTCCACAGTGAAGGTTCGGTGTGAAGTATAAGAGGACAACTGCCACGGTGAAGGTTGGTGTGAAGTATAAGAGGACAACTGAGTTCCACGGTGAAGGTTCGGTGTGAAGTATAAGAGGACAACTGAGTTCCACGGTGAAGGTTCGGTGTGAAGTATAAGAGGACAACTGAGTTCCACAGTGAAGCTTCGGTGTGAAGTATAAGAGGACAACTGAGTTCCACGGTGAAGGTTCGGTGTGGAGTATAAGAGGACAACTGACAAATGCACACTACAAAGTCATGTTCATTCATCTAGACTGTAAGCTTATCAGACCCTTCAAACCAGCGTGATACATATATTTGTGTATTTGAAATGTATCTGCATACTGAGGCACAATACCCCACAGCCGGGGGTGACCGACTCGAGACAGAGCCCGAACAGAAACAACATTTAAAGTTCAAATTCTTAGGGTCCGCGACCACTTTCGCGTTCCCTCGCCCCTTTCTCTGTTTCGTCTAGTAGGTGAATTTTACAAGGGGAGGAGGATTCCTAGCCTCCCGCCACCGAAGTAGGAAAAGAGATGGACAGAAACGGCTAAGGTTGGGTAAAGGATGCCAAACCTCACTCTGGACAGGACCAGCCCTCACCATAAATAGCATCACAATAGCATTTGAAAGATCCAAATGAAGCTACTACTTTTAAGCTCCTCAGTGACCTAGTGGCTAAGGTGTTGGAGTACTGCACTACTGGCCTGGGTTCGTGCCCTGGCGGGGTCATATCACAAAAATATTTAATAGCATGACAATAATCTATTTGTATTAATTTCACTCCAACACCAAACACCTCCCAATATAATTAATAAAAGCATGTGATCCACCGGGATTGGAATCTAGGTTACCACACACAGATGTTAAACACTCTAACCATTACACCATCAATACAGTTAGTTATAAGTACAGCACATGACTATGATAAATATCCATTTATCCAATACTGGACATTAATCTATTACCAGCAATTTTTCATGGATCCTATTCTATAATGTATTCATTGTGACGCGTCAATATGTAACGTCTCCCAACCTCTTATACAGTATCTCAAAGAATACTTAGTAATTCAATTGACCACTTGCGAGTTTCAGGCTATAAGGAAGTTGGAGTTTTTTACATTGATATTTAGCAGAATTACCAGCTAAAATGCGGCTATAAATACATACAACTAAATTCAACATACATTTTATCCATTAGATATCTACTTTATTATTGTATTTCTGTTTAATACCGATGTTTACGGCACCAACTTCCTTATAGCCTGAAACTCGCAAGTGGTCAATTTGTATCTGTATTATTTGGGAAGAGTGACACACTTGTTACAGGCAGTTTTGCTCATGTAGTGATGTACTCCTTATGTGGTGGCTATGACATCAGGTTTTTCCTCTTCATCCTGCAACCTACATATCAGTTCTCTTTTCTTGTCCTGGGTAAACACATCAACATTACTAAACATAATCCTTAATCTTTCTACCATTCCTTCAGCAGCTACATCAACCCGCTCCTCCTGTCCGTGCCCTACTCCCCCCCTCACACTACTGGTACTGGGTCTGCAGCTTCTTCTCCTGTCTCTCCCCGAGCCGCTTCCACCCTGCTCTCCACCTCTGCCATAGTAATATAATGTACACCCTATGTGGTGGATTGTGTTCTTTTATTTAATAATTTTCATTTTAGTAAGCGTTGTTTCCACATAGCGATTTTGATAATTTAATTTGACTTTATATTGTCCTTGTCCCAGTTTTGGTTTGTTTAGTTTGCAAGTTTTACATTTTAATAGTGGATTACCACTAGAGTAATCCAGCTAATATGTCTACCATTTGGGAAGGGTCAGCTAGGAAATGGTCGTCTATAACTTGAGGGGAGGCAGACCGTTTTTCTGGACCCCCTTCTCCCTAATGTTTAGCCCCACTAGTTTTGAGATTATAAGACGTTCGGCCCATTAGTTTGGCGATTATAACACCTTTCGCCCCATTTCGTTGTCAATTTTAAGACCTTTTGTGCCATTTAGGTGTCAATTTTGTCCTGGCGAGCGAAAGCGAGCCTGCAATTTCAAGAGAAACCGGCCTTTGGCCGGGAAATTTACAAATTTATTCTTGAACGGGGGTCTAGGGGGTGTTTTTCTAAGCTTGATGGAGGTCTAGGGAGGAAGCAAAAAAATATATGAATAAATGAATTAATAGACCAAACAAACGGCCAGCCTCCCCTTAAGTGACTATACCCTGTTCCAAATAGGTAGACATCCTCAACCATAACCTCTGTAACTCTAAAAGGGCAGGAGCAAATGGGGCTGTAAATTTCCACACCTATGCCCTGGCTGACCCTTCCCAAATTATGTAAAACTTGCTGTACACTATGGAAATCAAATGGCTGTGGAACAACTTTCAATTAATTATTGAACACAATCCACCACATATGTACATCACTACATCACCAAAAATTTCCAAAGCACATCCACCACATACACTACACCAAGTTAATCTACCGACACAATCCACCACATAGGGTGTACACACTACTCAAAGTTAATGCAAGAACACAATCCACCACATAGGGTGTACATCACTACATCACCAAGTTAATCTGGTTCCAAAGAACACAATCCACCACATAGGGTGTACATCACTACATCACCAAGTTAATCTGGTTCCAAATGATAGGCCAAATTATAGGAATATTTGCTGGATTACTCTAGTGTTTACCTCTGTAACTCAAAAAGGGCTAGAGCAATTGGGCTGTAAATGTCCACACCTATGCCCTGGCTGACCCTTCCCAAATGATAGGAATATTTGCTGGATTACTCTAGTTATTTTTGAGAGTCCTAGAGGTTTATGGTCAAGAGTTTTGGCCTACTTGTTTGGAACACGGTATAGTTCTCCACAACCACCTACCATGCAATCTATCCCACACAATCTACCTCACAATCTACCCCACACAATCTACCCACACAATCTACCCACACAATCTACCCCACACAATCTACCCCCCACAATCACACAATCTACCCCACACAATCTACCCCACACAATCTACCCCACACAATCTACCCCACACAATCTACCCCACACAATCTACCCCACACAATCACACAATCTACCCCACACAATCTACCCCACACAATCTACCCCACACAATCTTCCACAAGACTATCAATGGACCACTTGCCAGTTTCGGTCTATAAGGAAGTTGGAGTTGTAGACATCGATAATTAACAGAATTATCACTTAAATTGCGGTTGTAGTGTTTATTTAAATACATAAAACCCAATTTGGTTTTGGCCTCGCCTAATGACACTTTAAGTCATATACTGTACATTGTATTATTGTGTATCTATTTCAAAGTAGAAAAATCATAATATTCAGAGGTAGGCTATACAGTACAAGTGTAAATCAGAATATTCAGAGGTAGGCTATACAGTACAAGTGTAAATGCACAGACACACACACAAACATGCAAACTCACTTGTTATCCATTATAAACCTACATTATTATTGTATTTCTGTTTAATACCGATGTTTACGGCACCAACTTCCTTATAGCCTGAAACTCACAAGTGGTCAAATACTCTTCAACAATACAAATTATAAAACCCTTCATCTTCTCTCAGTATTCTTGGTGTTTCTTTTGTAATATGATATTTCTTGGAAACATCATATTACCACTCTTGCTAAACCAGCTTCCCAAAAGTTATGTGTGCTCAACCGTCTCCTTAGGTTCTTCACCCCCGCACATCTTCTTGCTATGTATAGGGGCACAGTGCACCCATGTATCGAGTATTGTTCGTATGTGTGGAGAGGTTCCATCCATACCGCACTTCTCCAAAGAGTAGAATCAAAATCATTTGGCCACATCAACTCACTTCCTCTTACAAATTCCCTACAATGTCTCTCTACACGCCACAATGTCTCTCTACACGCCACAATGTCTCTCTACACGCCACAATGTCTCTCTACACGCCACAATGTCTCTCTACACGCCACAATGTCTCTCTACACGCCACAATGTCTCTCTACACGCCACAATGTCTCTCTCTACACGCCACAATGTCTCTCTCTACACGCCACAATGTCTCTCTACACGCCACAATGTCTCTCTACACGCCACAATGTCTCTCTACACGCCACAATGTCTCTCTACACGCCACAATGTCTCTCTACACGCCACAATGTCTCTCTACACGCCACAATGTCTCTCTACACGCCACAATGTCTCTCTCTACACGCCACAATGTCTCTCTCTACACGCCACAATGTCTCTCTCTACACGCCACAATGTCTCTCTACACGCCACAATGTCTCTCTACACGCCACAATGTCTCTCTACACGCCACAATGTCTCTCTACACGCCACAATGTCTCTCTACACGCCACAATGTCTCTCTACACGCCACAATGTCTCTCTACACGCCACAATGTCTCTCTACACGCCACAATGTCTCTCTACACGCCACAATGTCTCTCTACACGCCACAATGTCTCTCTACACGCCACAATGTCTCTCTACACGCCACAATGTCTCTCTACACGCCACAATGTTGCATCTCTCTCACTCTTCTATCGCTATTACAATTATCAATGTTTTTCAGAGCTTTATCAGTGTAGGCTATACCCCCTCCCTTATGGGAGTGGGGGCCACCTACCTTTCAACACACTTCCACCCTTATTCTGTCCAACTCTTGAACTCAAGAGAGAACCAATTTTCTTTGATACTATTGTACTAACTGTCTCCTCAGCTTTTCACTAGATATCCTATCTTGCAGTTGGCCCCACACGCCCATCTCACCATTCTCATCTTGTTACGTTCCATTCTGTTAAAAGAGTGACAGAAAGCCAAATTCAAGATATGTTAAGAGTCAAACTAAAGTATATATATTATATATATATATATATATATATATATATATATATATATATATTATATATATATATATACACAGTATATATAATATATGGAGTATACAGTGGAATCGCCAATCTCGATCAATCTCATCTCGATATTTCGCATCTCGATGGTACATCCAAATCCAAACTTTCACGAATCTCGATGACAACACGCCGATCTCGATCACCGAATACCACCGAAAACAGTTGCGCTGGGCGATGCGCCACTGTTTCGAGCGTCCTGACACCTAGCGGCCACTTGGTGTACCAGTCACACGTCCGCCATACGCTTGAAAACTTGTATTGTGAAGTCGTCTACCTGGACCTTTTTTTTTATCGCATTCATAATGGCTACCAAGGCCACGAAAGGGACAATGGAGAGGGAGTGGAAGGTGGGAATTGCGTACCTAAACCAGTTGTAGAAAAAAAGACAGTGCAAAGTGCAAAACGAGAGTATAGAAAAGGAAAAAAATTAACAAATACACAACAGAAGACAAGGATAAGTGATGCAACTTCTAGAAAAAGGCCACAAAGTGAGTGAAATACAAAGATTAACTGGTATACCTCAGAGTACTATATCTACTATGAGGGGAAAGCAGGCGGAAATAAGAAGTCTTGGCACGGCCAAGAAATTGTTTGCAGAAATGAACTTGGCCAACGCAGCATCACCTCCATTTACAATGAATCTAATCGTTTAGTGAAATGGATACTACCTAGATAAATGGGTTCAGCGAAGATCAAGAGAAAATGCAAGTGTGATGACCCCAGTACGAGAACAGGCTAGGATTTCTACGAGTCTGTTTGCAAGAAAAGAAAATAAAGAAACCCCCTCCATTTAATGCCTCTGTAGGCTGGCTGCAAAAATTCAAGAAGCGGTGTGGTATTAAATATGCACACTATCAAGGAGAGTTATCTTCTGCTGACAATGAGGCAGCCGCTAATTATCCTGCAATAGCGAAGCAGATAATCGAAGAAGGAGGGTACAGCTTGCATCAGTTTACAACGGCGACGAAACAGGCATCTATTGGAAACGTTCTCCCAAGCTACCTTCATTTCCAAGGCGGAAAAGCAGGCACCCGGTGTAAAAATGGCCAGAGAACGTTTCAGCTTACTCTTCACCTGCAATGCATACAGCCACAAATGAAACTCTCGTGATACACAATACAAGAAGCCTAGGCCCTACAGACACATGGACATGACAAAATTAGATGTTTATTGGGAGCAACAAATCAGCCTACATGACCTCACCCTCTCTATCCATTGGTTTGACAAATGTTTGTTCCTGACGCTGAAAGAAATGTCTCTTAACCTGGACTTCAAGGTGATTTTATTCGTAGATAATGCACCTGGCCATGCTAAATTCCTGGTAGGCCGCAACCCCCATGTCCAGGTCGTATTTCTGCCACCTAACCCACCTCCAAATTACAGCTATTGGACCAAGAACTAATTGCCAACATCAAGCTACTCTACTACAAGTACCTCCATGACAAAATGCGGCATGAAACCGACACTAATGAGGAGCTGATGGAGATTGAAAATGCTGCAAGACAGTGAAAGTGAAGCGAATCTCCCACCCCTACCCATGACACCGCTGCCACCCAGGACACCTCTGCCACCCAGGACACCTCTGCCACCCAGGACACCTCTGCCACCCAGGACACCGCCGACACCCAGGACACCGCCGACACCCAAAATGAAGCAGTGGAAATTGTCACGGTGAAGGCATTTTGGAAGAGGTTCAACATTCGCCAAGCAGTGGATTTCATTGTCAAAGCATGGAATAAAATAACAGATGCAACCATCAGTCATGCCTGGAAAAATCTGTTGTACCGGTACCAATGACAACCAACCCAACCCGCCAAATCCTGCACGATTCAACGGCAGGCAGACTTGCTGGCTGACACCCTTGCCTCAATTAACACTGTCCCTGCACCTGGCTTTCGTGATGTGAGAGAGGCTGATGTGATGCAAGAGTTGGTGGGGGAAAAAGTGGATGCAAGTGAGGCAGTGGTAATTTGATAAGAGAAGACGTGATGGAGGACGAACCAGAAATGCCAGCCACCCAGCCACAGCTCTCCCTCAGTGTCCAGCAATTATCAGAGGCACTTGGGTTCATAACGAAGGCCAAGGATATTGTTGAGGGTAACTTGGAGAGTTCTTCAATCATTAATGAGGCATTTGATGAGCTCAACAAGCAACTAATGACGGTCTACACCACGAAGGTGAACGAACAAAAGCAGTCCACGATCACACAGTTTTTCAAGATGAAGCAACAAGTCGCCAATGTCTCGAAACTATCACCGAAGAAGAGGGACTGTAGACCTTGATGACTTGGACACTGACTGCCAGAGGATCAATTTGAAGGATTCAACAGAGCAGTCGACGGTGCCGGTACTAGTGGTGACAGGGTGAGGGAAGCAATTGCAAGAATTGATGACAGTGACTGTGCGCCGGGTGCGGAGACGCAGTAACCTAACTGCGTTCGCCTCGAACCAACAATCCCACACAAACCTCTTTATCAATAAATATAAGGTAAAATAAAACTGTTTCATTATTCATTTTATCTATTTAACATATTATATATATTGCATGTGATTGTGGGGGCAAATGTGAAAATTGACAGATTTGATGTAGGTTAGTCGGCAAGTGGCTGGAACCGATTGTATTTTTCCCCCATAAGAAGTTAACTTCGCATCTCGATATTTCGAATCTCGATCGGTATTTGTGGGAACCAATTATGATCGAGATTGGAGATCCCACTGTATATCATAAATACACGTGAGCCACTAAATGTTTCTAATCTCTCAGTGGGGTTCGAACGGCCGACCGTCAGGACAATAGCCGACGCTTTAATCAATTACACAGACATGCAGCGGAGCACACTACAATGCCTGATAAATAATAATAATAAATATAATAATACAATACAGTAATATTACTCATTCTTAAGGGGGGTCACATGCTTTTTTTCTCTCCTTTTCCCTCTCTCTTTGGCTTGTATTCATTCGGCCCCATTCAGCGTACTGTTTTAAGACGTTTACCCCCATCTAGGTGTCAATATTTTCTTGGCGAGTGGTAGCGAGTCAGCATTTATATATTTGTTTACAGCAAGCTAAATTTTTACATTTTTTGGTAGAAAAATGTCTTCGGCGAAGCCGGATTTCTCCATACAATGCTGGCTCACTATCGCTCGCCAGGAAGAAATAGACAGCTGGATGGGGATAAACGTCTTAAAACAGTTGGCTGAATGGGGCCGAATGGATACAAGCCAGAGAAAGAGACAAAAGGAGAAAAGGATAAAAAAAGCAGGTGATCCCCCTTAAGTCACAGAGGTTAGATACATTTTTTAACCCATCCAGCCCCAGCGACGCCTACTATGTAACACACAGCCCCAGTGATGTCCAGTAGACGTCGGCATAGGTCATAAAACATAGGTCCTTCCTAAACTGCATAAAATCATTAATTTTAGCCAGTATCTAAGGTCAAAGGCATCATGGTGCTGAAGGGGATAATTGAGATAATAATAATAATAATAAGCATGTTACTTATTTCTCATAAGCGCCAATTTTTCCGAAGAATTCACTAGCGCTCGGAAAGAGAAAGAAAAAAGAACAAAATCAATGCATCAAAAGAAGGCTTATATACAACACACATTTAACAATCACTAGCAGTGGCAAAATAGCCTAAACTCTATAGCCATCTGTCATGACACCTCTCTCAAGATCATAGCTTCTCTCAAAGAGAAAAGTCTTAAGTTGTCTCTTGAAGCATTCAACAGAACTCTGTTGTCTCATGGACAGCGGCAACCTGTTATACAACCTCGGAGCCATGTAGGAGAATGACCTCTCAAAGAAAGAAGACTGCTGGAAAGCCCTTGGTTCATCAAGACGAAAAGGGTCATTGTCATGACGCACAACTACACCATGGTGTGCCGGTGGGCGCCTGAGCAGCTCCGTAAGGTACCTAGGCTCACCAAATTTGAGAACCTTAAAAGTCACCAAAAACAACTTAAATTCTATTCTTGCTCTTACTGGCAGCCAGTGCAGTTCTATGTGAAGAGATGTAGTAGGAGTTCTAGGTGGAACACCAAAAATGAGTCTTGCGGCCCTGTTAAGAACAGACTGAACTTTCTTTAAAATATAATTTGGAAGACCCACCAACAGGGCATTGCAATAATCAACACGAGAGAAGACCAATGAGTGAACCAACGTCAGGAGGCAACGTCTGGTTATAAACGGCTTCACCAAATAGAGATTTCTGATGTGCAAGTAACAACTTTTAACTATCTGGTTTACATGCTCTTTGAAATCTAATCGGGAGTTCACATATACACCCAGATTTCGAACAGAGTTGGCCGGTCGCAGCTGAGATCCACCCACATTGATGGAGAGGGCACCTACTATATCATCAGCTCTTCTATTTCCTCGGATGATGAGAATATCAGTTTTACCATCATTTAGTTTAAGTTTTCTCGCTCTCATCCACTTCTTGATATCAGACCTCAACAATTCCATCTTACTCCGTATATCAACTATATTTGTGATTCTCACATAAATCTGGGTGTCATCTGCATAAAAGTGAAAGGTGACATTATGTGCACGAAGCAGAAGAGACAAACTGCTGATATAAATTATAAATAGGATAGGACCTAAAACTGATCCCTGCGGAACACCATACTGCAGGGGTGTCGAGTCCGAGACCACTTGATTTACCATCACACTCTGGGATCTACCTGACAAGTACGACCCAAGAAGCAAGAGAGCGGAGTCACGCACACCACAATCATAAAGATCACTCAATAATAACTCGTGATCCACTGTGTCAAAGGCCGCAGAGAGATCAAGCAAGACCAATAGTGAGGCCACACCATTGCAAATGTTCTCAACTAGATCATTATGTACTCTAATCAATGCTGTTTCAGTTGAATGATGCTGTCGGTAAGCAGACTGAAAAATTGGGATAGTTTCATTCTGCTGAAGTAGTGGTTGTAATTGGTCAAGTATTGCACGCTCTAATATCTTTGATATGAAGGACAGGTTGGAGACAGGACGATAGTTCAACATGTTCTCAACATCAAGTCCAGGTTTCTTTAGAGTAGGTCGGAGTAGTGCATGCTTTCCAGAATGTGGGAAGCTACCTTCAGAGAAGCACTTATTAATTATTTTGGAAATAAACTCAACTGTGTGATCATAGACTCTTGGTAGCTTGGAAACATTTATGGGATCCAACGGGCAAAATGTTTTATTGAGGTTTCTTATGTAGGACGAGATCATGTCCACCTCTACTGAGTGAAAGGATGAGAGGACATTATTAGGAATGTGTCGGGGTTGGAGTACAACTGAAAGTTCTTCACCAACAGAAGCATCATCCAGTTCCTGTCTTATGCGAGTTATCTTGCCAGCAAAAAATGCCACAAAGTTGGCAGCCAACTCGGCATCGGGTACAGAAGGTCTTAAGCTGACTCTTGTTTTTCCAAGTAAACTGTTTACAATTGAAGCCAACCTCCTCTGGTCGTTACCACATGAGTCAACTTTTCCCTGATAATACACTTTCTTTTCATCTTTGATTGTGTGGACCACAGCTCTTCTGGCTGACAGATATTGCAACCATGTAGAGTCTGTTTTATTTTTCCGCCATTCACGTTCAGCTCTTCTACGCGCTCTTCTAAGAAATTTAACTCGAGTGCTATACCAGGGTGAATCATCTCGTACTATGATTTTCTTCTCTACTTCTGGACAGTGATGATCGAACACTAATTTAAGTGCATTTCCATGTACCTCCACCAGCTCATCTGAAGTAAGGTTGGAAGTATCAATACTTCCCAAGTACTGTTTTACTTCACTGCTAGCCAAATTTTGGTCTGTATTTTTATAATTTCTAAATCTGATTACTTTTTCATGTGTGAGTGGCTTAGGGAAATCAAAGCTGAAAGTAATCAAAACATGATCAGAGGTATTAGGGTCAGCATTCTCAACATCAACATCCAGAACACCACCACAACCCACAGGAGAGAAAACCAAGTCAAGATATGAGTTGGGTGGGACACATGGTTTACAAAATTGTTCTGATCAGTCAACTCCTGATAGCCTTCACCCCTTTCATCCCCCGAGGGCCTTCTAACACTGGATAAAATGGTCTTAATGTTTACCATAATAAAGTGAAGATGCTTCCTTGAATGCTCAAAGGTTTATCATGAATCCACAATTATTATAAGTATTTTAGCAGGTGTTGAAAGACCAGTTTGGCCATTTTAAGACCTTTCGTGCCATTAACCCAATCAGTGCTCGTTATTTTAAGACCTTTCGTGCCATTAACCCAATCAGTGCTCGTTATTTTAAGACCTTTCGTGCCATTAACCCAATCAGTGCTCGTTATTTTAAGACCTTTCGTGCCATTAACCCAATCAGTGCTCGTTATTTTAAGACCTTTCGTGCCATTAACCCAATCAGTGCTCGTTATTTTCCGCTATAATATGACTCATTCAGACACTCCTGATTACTTAAGTAAATGCCTGAGTGAAATTAAATGTTTGCAGCAAAAACAAAAATAGAAGCAAAGATCTTTCAAATAACACCTGAACAAGATTTTTAGCTTGTGTTACTACAGACATCGGCAATATTGGCAAATAATGAGCAATGTTCCTCTACATTTGCCTTTGCCAGCACTGAATATATCTTGCAAGACCACACCACAGAGCCTCAGTGCTGTGGCAGACTTGTCAGAGAGCGGACAAGGGCCTACCGCACTCCTGTTCACTCACACTCGTCTCCACAGGCTTTAATGGGCTAATAATTCCAGGATATTTCCAGGATGTACTGTACCTGTACGGCAACCCGAGGAGAAAGGGTTAAGGTGTCAATTTTTTAGACGATATTCTTGAGCTTAGGAATGACCTAGAAATTATATTGGTATATACGATCACAATTAGCTTCATGACTCCCCACAGCACCTTCCTAATCTAAATAAAACCGTCTAAATCTTGTAAGAATAACATGAAAAAAACGTCAGCCGTACTGAAAGGGTTAAGAAAATTCCACAATAATTATGAGGTGGATGGGACTCGTTAGCCTTGGTCGGCAACCCATCTAGGGGAGTAAACCTTGTACTGTATAAATCTACTGCTTACTTAACCCCTTCAGTACCATGATGCATTTTTTGCCTTTGATTCTGGCTAAAACTAGATACTTATATGCATTTTTTGAAGGACCCATATTACTAAGAGGGTGACATTCAAACAGCACACCACAAACATTAAAAAGAAACTGACACCCAGACTTAACGCCCTCAGGTCACTTGCTCACACAAAATTTGGACACAACAAAGAAACTACCACCACAGTATATAAACAATACATAAGATCAGTGATGGAATACGCAAGCCCAGCCTGGGCTTCTAACCTAGCTGAAACACATCATAAGACCTTACAGACTATTCAAAACAAAGCCCTGAAGATCATTACAGGCTGCACAGCTACTTCACCCACAGATCACCTACATCAAGAAACCAAAATCCTCAAAGTCAAAGACCATCTGGACATGAGAGGCACTCAATTCCTGGCAGCAGCCTCCACGAACCAAGACCACCCACTAAACTACATGGCAACACACCCACAGACACCAAGAAATATCAAAACAACACCCAGCACACGGTATCACACACAATTATTGTCCTCTCTCCCTCCCTGCCCACCCCGAACCAACTTCCAAAAGCACATCCATACTCATATCTCTCACCGATCCATCCACTCACTCACAGACAACACGCAGCTGCATGCACGACCTCCCGAAATCCATCCTTCCGAATCCTCCCTTCCTCGCGAGGACAGAGTCCACCTGGCCAGGCTGAGATGCGGACACCATCCAGCTCTCCTGAGCTATCAGAAGAGACTGGATGACTCCGTTGTCGACGCCTGCCCGGGATGTAACACAGCACCCCATACCATTAAACACATCATAGAAGACTGCATTTCACACAACCACTTACGCCAACAACACAATCTACACTCAATGAGAGCTCTGTGGGAAAGCCCGATCGTGGCCATGGCCTTTCTCAGGGACTCGGGGCTGTTCGGCCAGGCAGCTTAGGGAACAACAACAACAACAACAACTATAATAATAATAATAATAATAATAGTTCTTAAAGCTAGCGCATGCTAAGCTAGCTAAGGATAGCTCAATAAGGCCGATTAGGCGTATTTCCATTGGGGTCCTGTACTACTACCCCATCCCTTTACTCATGAGGGATGGTAACGACTCAGTGCTTGTGAAAAATCTTTAATGCGCCGAGCGTGGGCGCGAACCCGGGCCTTCTGGGTGGAAGTCCGAGACGCTAGTCACTACACCAAGCGAGCCGCTTGGAGGGTGTATTGATATTGTATTTACCCATTTGAGTCGTAGAGGTAGATTACAAACTAAAGAAAATTGTCTTATGGTAACGAGAATATGATGATTGTTACGTAGTGGTAATGAAGGGGTTAAGGGTGAAGCAGGTTGGTGGATGGACTAGCCACACACCACTGTAGAAATATTGTGCTAAAATGATACCTACAGTAGAGGACCTCGGAGTCGGACAGACCTGAAGTTGAGTGGTCAATCCTGTAAGTCCTTAAATAAACTGGCAAGGGTTGTCCTTCTCTCGGGGGACAGGTCTGCTTGGGGGTGTTTTTTGTATGGCCACCCTCATAAAGAGGGGTAATGCATCTGGCAATTATTATGTTTATTACACCAACAACTTTACATCTAAACTCAATTAATGAAATCAACAAATACATGTGGCACTCCAAGGACTCGAACCCAGGATACTCACATAGAAATTATGATGCTATTTTTACCACCATGCACTCCTTGCTCAAGAGCTGGGTTAGGGTGGGTAGGTGAGGGACATCAGTGAATAGTTATCACAGATTGCTAGACCACACCGTACACCAACAGTACTAGTGTCTGTCAATAACACACACTGGCCGGCCCCAGTCTCCAACCATCAACCTCACAGTTTGCAGGCCAGTGTTCTAACAACCGCGCTACGGCCTGGATCACACATATGCTTTAATTAATTTCATCGGAGGTGTTTGGTGTTGTGGTGAAATAAATAAAATATAGTTTATCAGTACAGGAGGTTCAGGGATATTTCCTAGTGAGGCCGGTCTATATGATCTGTGCCCCATGAATATTCTTTCCTCTCACTTAAACAATAGGCTACCATAGGGCTGTTGGGAATATGTACATGATTAGATTAATATCCAGTATTCAAGAATGGATAATAAGTCGTAGGCGTGTGCATAAACCTTTAACTGTCCTGGTGGTGTAATGGTTAGATTGTTTAAAAATTTGTGTGTGATAACCCAGGTTCGAATCCCGGTGGATCACATAATGCTTTCAATAATTTCATTGGAGGTGTTTGGTGTTGGGGTGAAATTAATAAAATATAAAATATATAGATAGATAGATAAATAGATATTGAAACACCGGTGTGGTTTAGCTCAGCTGATGGGTGGAGCTACAAGTACACAATAGGGTTCGAACCTACCCACAGCCACTAAGGTTTGTGAGGCGGATCTCTCACAGGTAAATGCCTACACTCAATTATTTTTAACTTGGTGGAAGGTTTAGTCCCTTAGCAGTTAATTTCTTGATATATTTATCTATCTATTGCCAGACACCTTACTCCCCTTAATGAGGGTGGCCATACACAGAAGGCCCCCAAGTGGACCTATCCCCTGTAAAAGGGACAACCTATGCTAGTTTACTGAAGGACTTACAGTATTGACCACTCAACTTAGGACCTGTCCGACCCCGAGGCCCTCTATGTATCTTTTTAGCACTATTTTTCTACAGTGGTGTTCGGCTAGTCCATCCACTAACCTGCTTCACCCTTACGTAAGCAGTATGGATTTGTATCAGGGTTACTCCCCTAGATAGGTTGCTGACCAAGGCTAACGAGTCCCATTCACCCGGGACTCTTGATAATAGGCCTATATGAAAATATAAAAAACTGCTACGCGTCTCTGTATTATATTTCTGCCAAGTTTGTATATATAACAACATATTTGGATATATAAGGTTGAATAATTAATCCATTCAGTACTAGCGGGTGGATGGGACTCGTTAGCCTTGGTCGGCAACCCATCTAGGGGAGACAACCTTATAAAAATCCGGGTGGATGGGACTCGTCAGTCTTGGTCGGCAACCAGTCTAGGGGAGTAAACCTGATACAAATCTGTACTGCTTATCTAAATGTAAGGCAGGTTAGTGGATGGACTAGCCGAAGATCACTGTAGAAAAATAGTGCTAACAAGATACATAGAAGGCCTCGGAGTCGGACGGGTCTTAAATTGAGTGGTCAATCCCGTAAGTCCTTCAGTAAACTGGCTCGGGTTGTCCCTCTCACAGGGAATAGGTCCACTTGGGGGCCTTTTGTGTATGGCCACCCTCGTAAGGGGAGTAAGGCATCCAGCAATAGATCGATAGATAGATAGATAGTACCAGTGAAATCTGTTTTTTCTTATTGTAGCTAGATTTAGACAAGTTTTTTTATTTATGGATGGAGTCATGAAAGAAATACTATCAAGAGCAGTGGATGTTGGTGTATCGCTGAAAAGGGAGGGAAATGAGTGGAAGCTACCTATACTGCTGTTTGCGGATGATACAGTTCTGATGAGTGATAATGAATGGGAGTTGCAGGGTCTGGTAAATGAGTTTGGAACAGTGTGCGAAAAAGGGAATTTGAAGGTAAATGCGGGGAAGAGCAAGGTTATGGTCTTCGAAAGGGGTGAAGTCACAGAGTGTGAGGTGAAGTTGAACAGTCTGGCTATGGAGATCGTCAGCTCTTTTAAGTATCTGGGCAGTGTATTGAGTAAAGATGGGACAATGGATGAAGAAGTGCAGGAGAGGGTGCAACAGGGGAAGAGGGTTGTAGGAATGCTGAAAGCAGTAACAAGAAATAGGGTGGTCAGTATGGAAGTGAAGAAGTCCTTGCATGACAGTGTGGTAATCCCGACACTGACGTACGGAAGCGAAGCATGGACGTTGGTTGAGAGACTCAGACCAAGAGTGAGAGCAGTGGAATTGAATTACTTAAGGAGTGCGTGCGGAGTTACATGGAGGGATAGACAGACTAATGAGGAAGTAAGAAGGTGTGGTGTGGAGGTAGATGTGCTGGAAAGTATGAAAAGGAACATCTTGAGATGGTTCGGCCATATGGAACGTATGGAAAGCGAGAGAATGACTAAGAGGGTGTACGAGAGCGAGGTGGAGGGACAGAGAGGGAGAGGTAGACCGAATGAGAGGTGGAAGGATGGAGTGAGGAAGTACATGAACGAAGGCGGTGCTGGTTGGGGGGAGGGGCGTCGACTGACTGGGGACAGAGGTGCATGGGGGCGGTTCGTTCATGTCCACCCCTTCGGGGATCACGGCATCAGGAAATAGATAGATAGATAGATAGATGCAGCCTAAGAATGATCTGTGGGAGTTGAGAGGGATACAGTATATCAGAGAGTTGGAGGTCTTGTAATGGTTATAGGTACTATTTACTAAACTGAATAAAATAGTTTACTAGTTGCCAGAATATAAATAAAAAGGACATAAAAAAGGTCCAACCCCAAAAGGGGTTGAAATAGGGGAGCTATCCCCCCGCCAAAGGCGGCTTTCTAGGGCCTTTCCTAGCTGATGCTGAGAGGATTGGGTTTTATTCATGTGGTGATGGGCTGGTCTAGCAGAGTGAGAACTGAGCTATTTCTGCCATACCCATAGCTTACTCTGACTGTTCCTTATACTTATATATTTTCTAGATCTCAAGTGACGGCGTATGTGGATTGACCTCCCAATCTACCAAGATTGGAAGCCAAAGCGTCACATTTTTTTCCTTTGCCCCTTAGCTTTCTCTTCATAATTGCTGAGGGGCACAGGGCCCTGGGTTTGGTTTCCTGGGCGTTTCTGTCGCCCTCTTCAGCTCCCCGCCATGGAGTGGCTTCGGTCACCCATGCTTTATTGTGGTCGGCTGGGAGGGCTCTGTGGGGGCGCTCGGTTATGGCCTTGGTCTTGCTCGGGGCCTTGGGGCTGTTCGGCCAGGCAGCTTGGGGAACAACAACAACAACAACATAAATAAAAGGACACCACCATTACTGTAAGGGTTATGATGGGGACATGGAAATTTAAGGGGAGACGGACCATTTTTTTATTTTTATTTTTTTTTCCCCCCAATTCTATTAATTCATTTATTCCTTTATTTCTTAGTTTTCTCGCTAGACCTCCAACAAGCTTAGAAAAACAACCCCTAGACCCCCATTCAAAATAAATTAGTAAATTTTCGGTAGAAAACTGATCTGGCCAAAGGCCGGTTCCTCTTAAAATTTCAGGCTCGCTATCGCTCGCCAGGAAATAATCGACACCTATATGGCACAACATTTCTTAAAATTTACATTTAAATGGGGCGAAAGGTGTTAAAATCGCCAAACTAATGGGCCGAATGTCTTATAATCTCAAAACAAATGGAGCTTTACACGAGGGAGAAAGGGGACCAGATAAACGACCCATCTCCCCTTAACAGATTATATACCTCAACATTTGTATTTTGTATTTTGTTTTTCTGTGTTCATTGTTTTTCTGTTGTGTTGTCTCTATTCTGGCTCTGTCTTGATTGCCCCAACCCCCACACACACACACAAAAAAAGGAAAAGTGGGGATTGGGTCTGCGTATATAGATAGATAGATAGAACAAAAACAAACCCCCTGAACCATACCCTTGTTACTACTACTGTCTTCTATGTTGTGTACAGTTGGTGGCGTGCGCGGGGTGCCGTGCTGTGTCTGCTGCAGGTAGCCGTCTTCACCAACATGTTCACCGTCCTAGCGTGCCCCGGAGCGCCCCTCCGCGTCACCAGCCTTGTGATGGACTTGCTAGGAGACCCCCGGCTAGAAGTTCAACAGATGGCCTCAACCGTTCTCAGCACAAGATAGAAGAAAGCTGGATGTGATGGAGATGAACTGCTTGAGGAGAATACAGTATGTAGAGTGACTCGTAGAGATAGATTGAGGAATGAAGAGATACGTAGGAGAGTGGGACAGCAGGAACCCTTGTCAGCCAGAGTGGACAGAAGGGTACTGTGCTGGTATGGACATGTTAAGTGAATGGAAGATGAAAGGCTTACCAAGAGAGGATATGAGTCAGACACAAGGGGAGGTAGAGGGAGAGGAAGACCTCCATTGAGATGGAGAGCTTGTGTAGTACAAGCGTTGGAAGATGGAGAGATGACTGTAGAACAGGCAAGAGAAGTGGTATAAATAAGAATGAATGGAGAATGCTTGTGAATAGAAGAGTGATAATGCGGTTGTTGGGAGAAGGGATCGGACGCCAGTGGGACTAGATAATAATCCATCAGGCGCCTGGCCCAGGGAGCCAGTGTATATGAAGGGTCATGCTTGGTAGTAAGGTGGGCGGGCATTGTGGTGGTAAAGCTCCGTTGTGTGTCTGCCTGCTGAGACCAAACCTCTCCAGGAGGTCTGGGACCTGGCTGTCTCAGCTGGGGGCCCCAAAAATGTGCCTGGGTCTGTGGGTATTCTTTTGGGCGACCTAGATATGGGTGAATTTTTTATTTTGTTTTATGTGTCGTGTTATCCCTGTTTGGGCTCTGTCTCGAGTCGGTCACCCCCAGCTGTGGGATATGTGCCTGAGTATATACATACAATATTGTTTTTTTATATTCTAGGGAGATTCTTTGCCGTCCGTCTCATGTGCTTCTTTCCTTCTTCCTCCTTTACTCTTTTTTTCTGACTCTTACAGTGTCCTTCTTCTCTTGCAGTCTTTCCCTGCTGTCTATCCGTTGGTTCTTGCCATCCAAGATTGGCTTGTCAGTCTTTCTGCTCGGAAAAAGGTTGTCCAATTTTGTTGGGTGCCTAGCCATGTTGGTGTCCGTGGAAATGAGCAGGTTGATGTTCTCGCTCGCGACGCTGCGGCGGTCCGATCAACTTCTCTCTCTATTCCCGCCTCTGACTATTATCCAGCTATCTCTGCCTTCCTCCTGTCTCGCTGGCAAACCATGTGGTCTTCTCTTTCCTCTAATAAGCTCCGCACTGTTAAGGCCTCCATTTCTGCCTGGGCTGACCCCTCTCACCGTGTTCGCCGTTGGGAGACTGCGTTGGCCCGGTTTCGGATAGGCCATACCAGACTTACCCACTCCTTCCTCATGTCCCGCTCGCTTCCACCTCTTTGCTCCCGGTGTAGTGTTCAGCTTTCTATTTCTCACATTTTCCTTGACTGTCCTCTCTTTTCTTCGGCCCGTTGACGTTATTTTCCCTTGGTCGTCATCCTTGTCTTGCCGATATCCTCTCAGAGTCCCCTTTCTTTTCCGTTGACCACGTAATGGCTTTCCTTTCCTCTCTCAGACTCCTTAACGATATTTAACTTCCTTTCCTTCTAACACTATCCGTTTCCTGCTTTAGTGCCATATGGCCTTTGTTGCCTGGTGCTAGAAATTTATTAATGTTATGTTATGTTATTCTAGGGAGAGTTTACGAGTAAGTTGGAGCGTCGTCGTGTGAAGCGAGGACGCGGCGCCAAGACTGCCACCACCACAACACCTGCAGAAGTAACCGAGAGACACGCGGCTGTACTAGGGTTGTGCGCTTATGTTAGCACATTCCCTTGTACCTGATATGCTACCACAGGTCCTTCTTACTCGGAGTCAACACCTCAACGACCCACATCCTATACCGGTAAGTACTGTACATACATTAAAGACTGATCTACACGTGAGTTGGTCAATTTTTTTTTTTTTTTACCTTACAGTGGCGTTCCAGGCAGCTCCGTATTTGGTGTCCCTCTTATTCAGTCCTTTGGCAGTGAGATCAGTTTGTACCACCTGATCCCACATCTTTCTTGGTCTACCTCTCCTTACGACTCCCTCCATTTTCATAGACCGAATAAGACAACCATTTGAGGAAAAGCACTTTATGGATATACCACAAGAAGAAGAAGAGAGGTACCTTGGGTAAACTGCTGCTCCAAGTTATCAACATATATACCCTATGTCAACACTACACAGAGCAAACAACATATATAACTCCACAATGAATACACAGAGAATGTGGTGGAACATATACAGTGTTAGTGAATAGTCCATAAGTGAGTGAAAAGTGAAGTGGAATATCTGCCCCCCTGGTCATCTGGGTATCAAACAAGATGGCGGGGCGAGGTGGGACAATCTCAACCCAGGGACGAAATAGTGATGGCCTTGAAATCAACGAACTGTTATGCTTTATATCAAATAAAATAGATAGTCTACCTACAGACAGTATTGTGCAGCTGTGTGTGCCCTTTTATGATGAAGATAAAATTGTGGCAGCCAAGAACAGAGTGTTCGATCTTATTGGTACCAGTGAAGATAACAATTATCGAAATATTAAACGAGTTAGATTAGGGTGCCTAAATGTGAATGGATGGGGAGTGGGAAAAATGGAAGACATGAGTGAAGTACTGTATGAGGGGGGTATAGATGTGCTCGGTATAACAGAGACAAAGCTACGTGAAAGAGTGGAACTGTACACGGAAAACTACAGAATGACTGGGAAGGGGCGCAGTAAATGGAAGAAAAAGGGTGGAGGTATAGGCCTAATAGTGAGAAAGAACATGGATATAGAGGTTGAAGAGTTAAAAGTCGGCGAATGCGAGATGAGTGAAGATATGATGGCAGCTTACCTGAACTACAAGGCAAAAGGAAAGACTGAAAGGATCCTACTGATTATATGCTACATGACGGTACAGGGACCGGATGCCAGACGTGATAATGAAAGGAAATACGACCTAATGAGAAGACTGGTAAACGAACATAGACGAGAACAGGTGATCGTAATGGGTGATATGAACGGACACATCGGAATCCTGGGTGAGGAAGTGAACACGAATGGACAACTGCTAAGGGATTTCACTGAGGAGCATGAACTGGAAATATTAAATGAAACTATCGCAGAGGGACGAGTGACATGGGCCGGAAGAGACAATGAATCTGCGATTGATTATATCTTGGTGAATGAGAATGCAAGGAAGAACGTGGAATACATGAGGATAGACGAAGAACGAGGAATGGATGTGACAAGTGACCACAATATGTTGTGGATACAGTATACCTGTGGGAGGGAGAGAAAGGAAGCTAGGAAACCAAAGGGTAAGAAATGGAAACTGAAACAAGCGGACTGGGTAAAATTCGGGGAAGAACTAGAGCGTGTGAACTGGAGGGATGACGGAGGGGTAGACAGAATGAATGAAGAATTCACCAAGACAGTGAAAGAAGTAGCTGAAAGAAGAGTCGGGAGGAAAAAGAAAGGAAATAATAGGAGACCCCAGAGGAGATGGTGGAACCAAGACATCGAATCTGCCAGAAAAAAAAGAAAAGCGAGCAACCGAAGGTGTAGAAGACTAAGGAGGTCCAAGGACAACGGTGAGAATGAACGGGTCGCATATGAGGAAGCATGGGAGGAATACAGGAAGCACAAAAGCATAACAGGAGGTTTAATAAGGAAAGCGAGAGTAAAAGCCGATAAGGATGTAGTAGATGAGCTGAAGGCAAGAGGTGGTGAGGTCAGCAGAGAATGGTATGACTTCCTAAGGGGAGAACAAGAGAGTGAAAGAGTGAATGTGGAAGTGATAATGGTGAACGGAAGAGAGGTGAGAGGGAAACCGGAGAAAGCTAGGGCAGTAAAAGAATTCTGGGAAAACATAGGGGGTGCGAATGAGGTGGAGGATAGGGGCGAACCCAACCTGATAATAGGAAGAAAGATACCAGTAGATGAAAATATGGATTACGAGATCAGTAGAGAAGAGATAATGAAATGTGTCAAGAAACTGAAGAATGGTAAAGCCGCAGGAAACGACGAGATCCCATATGAATTCTACAAAGAGGGTGGGAATGGAGTAATTGAAGGCATGTATGGACTTTTTAAGAAAGTGTGGTCAGGAGAGAGGGTACCATATAAATGGAACGAGAGCCGGGTGACCCTCCTGCACAAAGGGGGTCACAAGAGTAAGAAAGAGCTGAAAAACTACCGACCAATAACGCTAACGGACACAATTTCCAAGGTGTTCTGTGGGGTGCTGAATGAAAGGCTGAAAGGGATCTTTGAAAGGAACAGAGTGATGGGAGAAGAACAGAATGGGTTTCGAGTGGACAGAAGAGGGGAAGATAACATGTTCGTAGTGAGAGAAGTGATAGAGAATACGAAAAAGTCCGGACGGAAGGGATACTTCGCCTTCCTAGACATAGAGAAAGCATATGACAGAGTGAACAGGTACAAGTTGTGTAGGCTGCTTGAAACAGTAGGTGTGAGTGAAAAGATAATAAATATTATAAGAAGTATGTATGAGAATACCAGGGCTAGATACAGTATGGGGGATATAGAGACAGACTGGGTCGAAAACAAGCGGGGAGTTAGACAGGGCTGTGGGCTATCCCCCCTCCTGTTTGGGATGTACACAGAGGAACTAGCTGCAAGAATGAAAGAAGCCGGCAGGGGAACACTAATTGGGAACGAACGTCTGGGTATCTTGCTATATGCAGATGATGTAGTGATCATGAGCGACAACCGAGAGGATCTGCAGAGGATGCTAGATGTGGTGTCCGAATATGGGAATGATCTGAATGTGAGCTTTAGCAGGGAGAAAAGTAAAGTACTGGTAGTGAATGGAGATGAAACGGATGTGGGTGCGACGTGGCTACTTGGGAATAATATAATTACCCAAACAAATGAATACAAGTACCTGGGAATGACAGTGGATACAAGAGGATGCGAGAAAACAAAAGATGAGAGACTAACAAGAGCGAGCCAATGGGTGGGAAGACTTGGCAGTGCTGCAAGGTGTAGAGCGAACAAGTATGAAGTAGTGCGAGGAGTATGGAAAGGTATGGCGGTGCCAGGCCTGATGTATGGTCTGGAAACCATCCCGTGGACAACGAATGACACGGCAAAGCTGGAAGTTGCCCAGAATAGGGTCGGAAGGCTCGCACTGGGAGCGAACAAGTACACTGCAGTAGAAGCCTTGAGAGGTGACGCGGGATGGAGCTCCTTTGAAGAAAGAATAGACAAGGGAGTCCTACGGTACCGGGTCAGACTGGAAAAAATGAATGGTGATAGATGGGCACGAAAGGTGTTTGAATGGGCTAAGGAGAGTAGTAAATGGAACAAGATGTGCGACAGAAAGATAGAGAAGTACGGAATGCGTAGTATCATGATGGGGGAAAGTATGGAAATGTGGAGCCATGAGAGATGGAAGAAAGAGATCGGCAAACGGGTACAAAGCGTAGCAAGGGACGAATGGGCGGGGAATATGAGAAACAAGAGTTCACTAGAATGGTACATGTGTAAGCAACAGCCAAGAAGGGAGCCATTCTACGATGGGAGCATCGGAGGTGAACTCCTCTTCAAGGCCCGAACTAAGTCGCTTGAGCTGAACAGCAGAACATATAGATGGTCAAATGAAGGCAACAAGGCATGCAAGATGTGCGAGAGTGGGGAGGACGAGACTGTGGAGCATATCCTCCTAAAGTGCAGAAAATATGAAGGAGAAAGGCGGGTAATGCTAAGATCCATAGTGCAAGAGATTGGTGCGGAGGAATGGAATGCAGTGGTAGGAAGGTATGAATGGGGGCTCGACGGAATAGTGATCTACCTGCTTGGCCTGAACGACCTAAACATGTGGAATGAGACCACTGCACGGAGTGTTAAGGACTACCTAGAGGGAGTGTGGAGGAAAAGATCAGCCTCACAATAGTGAGGCTGGGGTGAGAATGCCCACGGGGGAACAATCTTCTTTTATTCTCAACCTGTCCTTTTCCATTATAGTTTATAAGTTTATCCTAGGAGAGAGAGCCGATACTAAGGCCACACCTCGACCAGTCGAGCGTGACTCTCGCACCAAGACCAAGACCAAGGTGCAAACAAAAGTGCTGAGAACATTAAAGACATTATTAAATTGCTACAAGAGAGTAAGGCTGTGGGCTTACCCACTTTCGTGGCCATGGGCCTAAAGGACCTACCACCTATACAATTTGATAGGATAGATGTGTCAGTGCTACTTAGTGAAATCAAGAACACCCAAATGGAAGTTAAATTACTGAGAGAGTGTACCACAGGTCAAAAAGAAACCTTAGTGGACATAAACAGTGTGGTTTCAAATGTAGCTGACAGAGTGAATAAGTTAGAAAATAACTCTACTAACGCTCCACCTCAACCACAGGCACAAGTGACACAACAACAGCAGCAGCATCTAGAACAACAGCATCAACAACAACAACCACCCATAGGCCTACAACACCATCCCCAGCAACAGCAGGCTGAACTACAACAGCAACAGCTGCAACAATTCCAAACACAACAGCCCCAGCAACAACAGCGACCCATACAACAACAGCATCAACAGCAACCACAACAGCAGCAACAACCACAACAGCAGCAACAACCACAACAGCAGCAGCACCAGCAGGTGCAACAGCAACAACAGCAGGTGCAGCAGCAACAACAGCAGGTGCAGCAGTAACAACAGCAGATGCAGCAACAACAGCAGCAGGTGCAGCAGCAACAACAGCAGCAGGTGCAGCAGCAACAACAGCAGCAGGTGCAGCAGCAACAACAGCAGGTGCAGCAGCAGCAACAGCATCAACAAAAACAACAACACCAGCGACAACTACAACAATCCAAACTAACCCAGCAGCAGCATTCATATCAAAGGCAACACCAGGTGTGGCAGCAGCAGCGACCACAACAGCAACAACACCGAACACAACAGCAATCTTTATCGTCGGCAACGAGAGAAGATAATACAGTGCCAGCTACACCATCCTCAAATTTACCTACACAAACTGAACCAGATGAAGGAGCCAATGCAAGGGAAAACCCATGGACTATGGTCAAATGGGTGAATGGCAAGCCTCGCTACTCTAGGGAAGGCGAGCAGGTTCACCCTAGACCGAGAAACCAGCCAGGAATTAAAGGTAGGGTCAAGGATACTGGCCTCAATACCATCAAAAGGCCCCGACTAGCTAGGGTGTTTGCCACAGGATTCAACCCTAGTGTTACTGCTGAGAATCTCAAGACATACTTGGCTGATAATCTACTTATAAATATAGAGGTAAGACAGCTGACCACCCTCTCCAGGTCCACTACCTGTGCCTCCTTTTGTATAACTAGCGAATGTCCAGATCCAGATGTTTTCATGAATCCTGACCTGTGGCCAGAAGATGCATATGTCAACTGGTACAGAGAACCAAGACAATATCCCAATGAGGACAGTGCAGAGGCTTCTGGGACTTGGAGGCATCGCACACCACTATCCAACTCGCAGTAATGGAGGGGATACCAACAACAGCAGCAAGTATAAAAGTAACTTCATACAATTGCAGAGGACTCCCCAAAACAAAGAGGAATCTCCTGTTGCGACCTGACATCGTATCTACATTAAGGACCAGTGACATAGTCTGCCTTCAGGAAACCTGGTACACAAAACAGGACTTAGGTAATTTGAACATATTAGATAAAGATTTCCATGGGTACGGGGTCTCCACTACGGACACACGTGATGGTATTGTGGCAGGTCACCCCCCAGGGGGAGTTGCAATAATGTGGAGATCGTGCCTAGATAGTGTAATTAAAACCATTGAGACAAATTTAAGCTGGTGTGCGGGAATACAGCTGGAAGTGGGACACAGAAAATTTGCAATATTTTGTGTTTACTTACCGTATCAGTGTGCAGAAAATGAAGAACTTTATTTGGAAAAGTTAGGGGAGCTTGGTGGCCTAATTTCTGAATTAGAGATAACGTGTTACTCAGTGGTAGGTGATTGGAATGCTACCCCTCACGAGTTGGGTGGTTCCATGTTTGCTAAACATATGTTAAGGTTTTGTGAGGAGCAAGGTTTAATTTTGTCCTCCAAAAACCTGCTTCCAGAAAATAGCTATACATATGTTAGTGAAGCATGGGAGACCAGGTCGTGGCTTGATCATGCAATCTCTAGCTCTGACTTTCATGACTCTATCTCAGAAATGGCCATAAGATACGACATTACGGATGACGACCACATACCTATAGAATTAACAATCCAAATTAATAAAGCACCGGAAATAACAGAAACTAGCAATAGCATCAAGGCAAAAGTTCCATGGAATGTAATCTCAAATGAAGAGTGCCAAATGTACTGTGATAAAACCAAGGACTTATTAAATAGGGTGCAATATGATGGTAATGGTGTAGCACAATGCAGGGATCCAAAATGTAGTGATGCACAACACAGAAAGGACATTATTAAATTTTACAATAGTATAATAGATTCTTTATCAAAAGCGGGGGAAAGTATTTTTAATAGCCGTAAATATAAGTCCTCATTCAATAAGCCAGGTTGGCAAGACTATGTGGCTGACCTGTATCAGGCCTCCAGAGATGCTAGGTCTCATTGGCTTGAAGTAGGTCAGCCTAGACAGGGGCCTATATTTGAACTTCACAAAAGAGCAAAGGCTAGGACCAAATATGCCATTAGATTTATTAAGCAAAATGAAAACCAATTAAGGAAGGAAGCCCTTGCAAAGAGTCTGGCAGAAAAGGATACTAACTGTTTTTGGAAGGACATCAGATCCATGCAAAATTGTAACACACCATTACCTGTCAGTGTTGAGGGGGTTACGGGTGAAGAGAACATTGCTGACTTATGGAAAACTCATTTTAAGGAACTACTTAACAGTGTAAACCAAAGGTCTACTAATGGTGCAATTCAATATGTGAAAGATAGTAATTATGAAGACATTAAAGTGACTGAAAGTGATCTTGAGAATGCCATAAGAAAACTTAACCTAAATAAAGCTTGTGGGCTGGATGGTATATATGCAGAACATCTTAAATATGCAGATAAGTTGTTAATAGATAAACTTAGTTCTTGCATCACCAGTCTATTTACGCATGGTGTCCTGCCGGAGTCTATGATATCCGTAATACTTGTTCCTGTCATTAAAGATAAATCAGGTAAAATTACAGCAAAAGACAACTACCGCCCAGTAGCACTTGCTAGTGTGGTGAGTAAGGTAGTTGAAATGATAATGCTAGAAAGAATGTCTGCATATATTGTCACCAGCAGCAATCAGTTTGACTTTAAGAAAAATCACGGCACAGACCAATGCATATATGTGCTGAAAGAAGTGATTGATACATACAACAAACTAAATAGCTCAATTTTCTCTTGTTTTCTTCATGCAAGTAAGGCTTTTGATAGGGTGTGTCACAAAACCTTATTTGAAAAATTAGTTAACAGGGGAGTGCCTAGCTATATTGTTAGGATACTTATTTTCTGGTATGCTAATCAAAAAATGTGTGTAAGATGGGGCAACATCCTGTCAGGCTCTTTCGCCGTAACCAATGGTGTTAGGCAGGGGGGGATATTGTCTCCGTATCTTTTCAACGTCTACATGGATGATCTTAGTCTGGAGCTGAACAAGACTCGCACTGGGTGCTGTATTGGCAGCACCATTGTAAATCATCTCATGTATGCTGATGACCTAGCCTTAATCGCGCCCTCTGGAGCAGGACTGGATAAATTATTAAGAGTATGTGAAAAATTTGGAATCGAACATTCAGTCAAATTTAATCCTATAAAGAGCAATATCATAATATTTAAATCTAACCTTCTATTGAAATCAAAGCTACCTAAATTCCATTTGTATGAAGAAATTATAGAAGAAGTAAGTAAAGTAAAGTATCTAGGACACTATATTTCATGTGATCGCTCAGATGATGAGGATATGGGTCGTCAGCGAAGGCAACTTTACATGCAGGGAAATTCAATATTAAGAAAATTTCATATGTGCACATGGGATACAAAAATAACATTGTTCAACTCCTACTGCTCACCAATGTATACAGCACAACTATGGTGGAACTATAAGAAAATTACAGTGAATAGACTAAGTATCTCATATCACAATATCATGAAAATGTTTCTGGGGCTCTCAAAATATGAGAGTACAAGTACGCTATGTGCCTATATGAACTTACACTGTTACAAATCACTCATTAGAAAGCTAACATATAAATTCATTCAGCGCCTTAACACTTCTGAGAACAGGATCATTAAAATGCTACAAACTCCAAGCATAGTGTACACCTCCAGGATCCAGGCACACTGGAGGAAGTTGCTCTATATTTAACCTTAAGTAATGATTTCAGGTCTGCTACTCTACAGAATTAGCATACCGGTACTGATCCTCATAGTGCAGTACAGTACCGATATTCCTATACTGTACTGTAGCAACATACTGTACCGGAAGCTAAATGATGTGAGGCATGGTACTGTACACAATTAGGACAGTGGTTTTGGTAACACAGTAGTTTGATGACCACTGTTTTTGGTTGAGGCAGTGCTGTGAACTACATGATAGCAAGCTGGGTATTATTTAATTTCTTTTTATTTTATGTAGCCTATGTACAGTAGCTTATATATATTTATATATATTTATGTTACTGTAAGGTATATATGGACCCCAGTATGGTCCCCTCTGTACTGTGTGAGTCTGAAATAAAGTATTATTATTATTATATTATTATTATTATTATACTGTACTGTAGTTCCCTTATGATGTACGGTACCAGATATGTTACCACAGGTCCTTCTTAATCTGAGTCAACACCTTAACGACCCACATCCTAGACTGGTAAGTCTGAACATTATGATACATTTTGGCAGTTTATTCTGGCTACCATTCGATGATTTTATGCAATTTAGGAAGGATCTGTGGGAATTATAGGGGTAAAAACAATCTCATTTAACCATATTACACACATCATAAAGACCTTACAGACTATTCAAATTAAAGCCCTAAACATCATAACAGGCTGCACAGCTACTTCACCTACAGATCACCTACATCAAGAAACCAAAGTCCTCAAGGACATGAGAGGCACTCAATTCCTGGCAGCAGCCTCCACGAATCAACACCACCCACTACACTACATGGCAACACATCCACAGACACCAAGAAATATCAAAACAACACCCAGCACACGCTATCACACACAAATACTGTCCTCTCTCCCTCCCTGCCCAACCCAAACCAACTTCCAGAAGCACATCCATACTCATATCTCTCACCGTTCCATCCACTCACTCATAAACAACACGCAGCTGCAGGCACGACCTCCCGAAATCCATCCTTCTTAATCCTCCCTTCCTCGCGAGGACAGAGTCCACCTGGCCAGGCTGAGATGCAGACACCATCCAGCCCTTCTGAGCTATCATAAGAGACTGGATGACTCCGTCGTCGACTCCTGCCCGGGTTGTAACACAGCACCCAATACTATTAAACACGTCATAGAAGACTGCATTTCACACAACCACTTACGCCAACAACACAATCTACGCTCCTTGAGAGCTCTGTGGGAAAGCCCGACTGTGGCCATGGCCTTCCTTAGGGACTCGGGGCTGTTCGGCCAGGCAGCTTAGGGAACAACAGCAACAACCATCTGACTTCCATATATTCTTCCTAATATGAATACAATTGTCTAATAATAGCCAGAAAACTGATAAGAAATGCGTAATTGTATCCTCCAAGAGTGAACACCATTTGAGGAGGAGCACTTTATTAGGGTGAGGGCTGGTCCTATCCAGAGTGAGTTTTTTTTTTTTTTTTTTTTTTTTCCTATATATTGCAACTTACTCCCTCTTGGGCATAGGCTGAGAGCCTGGACATTCACAACTGTACAATTAGCAGTGAAGCCTGTGAGGTCTTGTTCCAGTCTAGGGAGTGAGGCATGTGAAGCACGTAGAGTACAACGAGCACCTGCCATCTTGCCTTCACATGAGGCACGGTGCTCACTCATGGTCCGAAGCGACCCCATCTCTGAAGCCACCTCGTTCCCGTGCTTCACTGTCTCACCCCCTACACTCGGACACTCACTCTTACACACACACACAACGCCACCTGTTGAGCAGCTAACTCACCAGGCATTGCACCCCTATTGCATATTTTGAATATGGGAATATTCATACAGTGCTATTTAATCAGGGAACAATGAGGGTATTTTATTAGCATTTCGGTGGGCTTTGTGGTAATGCACACTGATACTAGGTACAGCACAAATTCCATCCCAATAATATCTTCCCATTGATACATCGGGATTTGAACCCGGGACCTTTGGATTACCAGGCCAGTGGCAAGACCACTCCGCCACACCTCCCCTTCATTCCCTTGGCATCCTCTACCCAACTTTAGCCATTTCTGTCTGTCTTTATTCCTGTACTACTTTTCCTTCTAGGTGCTGTCGATATCTCCCGATTGGGTGGCTCTGCAAGGTTATTAAGTGATTAAAGTTTATTGCCATTATAATACATACATACAAGTTATAAACCACAATTATAATACTATTATGGCCTAGTCTGCTGAGCCACAAGGCTCCTAAGTAGACATGAATATATCTAGCATATTTAATGCAGAAACACACACATTACATAAATGTATAATATTATGCATTTATATCAATAGCAAATAAATGGAAATTTTAATGATATTCATGGAAAATTATTTATATATGTGGACAGTGAGGCCATTGGTCCGGGGGTGCAGCCCATGGCCCATGGCTTGATGATACCCTCCCCCGCTGCCCTCTCAGAGACAGATCTCATAATTTTTCCCCTTGCCCCTCAACTCTCTCTTCATAACTGTTAAGGGGCACAGGGTCTTGGGTGGGGCTTTGGTGTCCCGGGCGTTTCCGCACTCTCTTTAGCCCCTCGCCTGGGAGCGCCTTCAGTCACCTGGGCATCTTTAGAGGTAAAGCTGGGACGGTTTTGTGGGGGCGCTAGGTTATGACCTTGGCGTTGCTCAGGACCTTTGGGCTATTCGGCCAGACAGCCTGGGGAACAACAACAACAACAGTATTTATCATTTTCCCAGGCGACCATCAAGAAGACATATTATTATCATTATTAGTATTACAGTATTTGTATTATTAGTATTAGTATTCTTGCTGTTAACTATGTTTATAATTTTCCAAGGCTACCATCAAGAAATATTATTATTATTCCTGTGGACAAAACGGTTTTTAAGCTTGTATGTATTTATAATATTCTTAATTTTATTTTATTTTTTTATCATCCCTATATAATTTCCCCAGGCTACCATCAAGAAGACCCTCAGTAACTTCCGCCGGACCCACCACGACAATTGGCGTGACCACAAGCAGAAGTTCACCGAGGACCAGCTCTCCGTCCTCACCGACCTTCTCCTCTCTCCCTCATACTATGCCTAAATAACAATCCAAACTATACTCTGGTCAATATACAGTAGGTGGGCCAATAATCCTGAGCCCTAGCCTCTGTACAGGGTGTCAAACCAGAGCCATTTTGTTTGATGACTTGAATGATTATGTGAAAGAATACAAGACAATTAACCCCTTGAAGCTCTGACGCGTTTTAGTAGTACATTCTGGCTATCATTAGACGATTTCATGCAGCTTACGAAGGATCTGTGGGAATTAAAAGGGTAAAGACTAACTCAATCAACCCTCTGACTCCCATACAACCTTCCGAATCTGAAGAAAATCCCCTAATAATAGACAGAAAATGGAAAAAAAATTGCGTTGTTGATCCTCAGAGGGTTATAATAATAATAATAATAATAATACTTTATTTCAGACTCACACAGTACAGAGGGGACCATACTGGGGTCGATATATACCTTACAGTAACATAAATATATATAAGCTACTGTACATAGGCTACATAAAATAAAAAGAAATTAAATAATACCCAGCTTGCTATCATGTAGTTCACAGCACTGCCTCAACCAAAAACAGTGGTCATCAAACTACTGTTTTACCAAAACCACTGTCCTAATTGTGTACAGTACCATGCCTCACATCATTTAGCTTCCGGTACAGTATGTTGCTACAGTACAGTATAGGAATATCGGTACTGTACTGCACTATGAGGTTCAGTACCGGTATGCTAATTCTGTAGAGTAGCAGACCTGAAATCATTACCTAAGGTTAAATATAGAGCAACTTCCTCCAGTGTGCCTGGATCCTAGAGATGTACACTATGCTTGGAGTTTGTAGCATTTTAATGATACTGTTCTCAGAAGTGTTACGGCGCTGAATGAATTTATATGTTAGCTTTCTAATGAGTGATTGGTAACAGTGTAAGTTCATATAGGCACATAGCGTACTTGTACTCTCATATTTTGAGAGCCCCAGAAACATTTTCATGATATTGTGATATGAGATACTTAGTCTATTCACTGTCATTTTCTTATAGTTCCACAATAGTTGTGCTAACGTGAAATAGCATTGTTTTGGCTTTTTATAACTTCCAAGAACATAATTTGAACTATATACAGTACCATAATTTGATCTTTAATTATACAGCAATATACAGTAGACTAAAAATAATGGACTTGCCTTCCGTTTAACACCCTGAACCAGAGCCATTTTGTTTGACGACTTGAATGATTGTGAGAAGGAATACAGAATATTAACATAAAATAGCATTGTTTTGGTAATTTTTTCACTTCCGAAGACAATATGAGAAAGAATACATACACTTAAAATGAAATAGCATTGTGTTTGTTCATTTTATCACTTTCAAAGACAATATGAGAAGAAATTATAATGTAAAACTTGCAAAATAAACAAACTAAAACTTGGACAAACACAGTAAAAAGACAAAACAACTTTTGTTTTTGGTAATTTTATCACTTCCAAAGACAATATGAGAAGGAATACAGAACATTACCATACCATAGCCTTGTTTTGGTCATTTTATCACTTCCAGACACAGTTTGAACTATTAACCCTTTGAGTACCAGCGACGTGTGTTATATTTTATGCTAGCTATATTTAGACGATATTATGCAGCTCGGGAAGGATCTGGGGTAGTTCATAGGGTTGGTCGAGATAGTTTGAAGTCTTATTATTGCTAGAGGTTCTTCCTAAGATTAATTAAATTGTCTAATAGTAGCCAGAATAAAATTAAAATGACGTCACTGGTACTGGACGGGTTAATCACAATATATTCTTTGCACATGTACAGTATACAGTAATAAAGACTATAAAGAAAGGACTCGGCTTGCGTTTGACACCCGGCTTCTGTAACTCAAAAACGACTGTACCCTGTTCTAAATAGGTAGGCCGGAAATCGTGAACCCTAACCTCTGTAACTCATAAAGGGCTAGAGCAAATGGGCTGTCAATTTACACACCTATGCTCTGGCTGATCTTTCCTAAATGGCAGAAATATTAGCTGGATTACTCTAGTCGTTTGTGAGTTGTTGTTGTTGCTGTTCCCCAGGCTGTCTGGCCGAGCAGCCCCAAGGTCCCGAGCCAGGCCAAGGCCATAACCGAGCGCCCCCACAGAACCTTCCCTGCTTACTTCTAATAAATCCTAGGTGACCGAAGCCACTCCAAGCCAGGGAGCTGAAGAGGGTGCGGAAACGCCCGGGAAACCAAAGCCCCACCCAGGGCCCTGTGCCCCTCAGCAATTATGAAGGAAAAGTTGAGGGGCAAAGGAAAAATGTGACTATTTGACTCCCAGTCTGTCAACCTCTAGGTTGGCAGATTTAGAGGTCAATCCACGGAAGAGATGCCGTCACTTGAAATCTAGAAAATAAGTAAAAGGAACAGTCAGAGTAAGCTAAGGGTATGGCAGAGAACGTTCAGCTCTCACTCTGATAGACCAGCCCATCACCACATGACTAGAACCCAATCCTCTCGGCATCAGCTAGGAAAGGCCCTAGAAAGCTGCCTTTGGTGGGGGGATAGCTTCCCTATTTCAACTCCTTTCGGGGCTGGGCACCCGCCTTCGTTTGTGAGTTATAGAGTATAACGTTCAAGAGTTTTGGACTGCATATTTGGAACAGGGTATACTGTAGAGTAATACAGGTAATATTTAGGCCAACCATCTTGCCCAATAAGCTCTATTAAAATGTAAAACTTGCAAAGAAAGTCAAACCAAAACTGGGACAAAGACAATATAAAGTCAAAACAACATATCAAAATCGCTATGTGGAAACAACGCTTACTAAAACAAAATTTATGAAATGAAAGAACACAATCTACCACATAGGGTGTACATTACTACATGAGCAAGTTAATCTGGTTCCCAAGCAAACTAATCGCACATATAACAACGCACTATCGTCACGTTCAGGGAATTAGTCAATTTGGGAAGTCTACAATTAAAAGGTAAAACTGGCAAAACAAACAAACCAAAACCTAGCCTACTTACTGTGAATGGACTATAGCTATGATGAACCCGTTGAAGATCATCACACATTCTGACAAGTTTATTCTGGCTAGCATTAGACGATTTAATACAATTTAGGAAGGATCTGTGGGAATGGTAAGATCATACACACATTTTGACAAGTTTATTCTGGCTATCATTAGATGATTTTATTCAATTTAGGAAGGATCTGTGGGAATTTTAATGTATTTTTTTTGTTTTCGTTTTTTTTTGGTTATACTGTTTATACTCGGGCACATACCCCATTGCTGGGGGTGGCCGACTCCAGACAGAAACCGAACAGAAACTTTTAAAGTTCCAATTCTTAGGGTCCCGGACCACTTTCGCGTTCCCTCGCCCTTTTCTTTGTCTAGTTGAATTGAATTGAATTGAATTGAAACTTTTTATTTAGCCAGTAGAACATACACATGATAATCATAATACAAAATTAACATTACATTGGCTGAGCCTTGTGAGAGGTATCTCTCTTAACCTCTGAAGTGCGCATGGGGGGTATTAGACACCTCTGCCTGTGCGCATGTATTTGAGCTGTTTCCATCACTAAAATATTCATTTTACCATAAATAGCATTAATACTTCTCCATATTTGCCTATTATAGGTTGATTATAAAGGTATTAACCTGTTACAACAATAAGGGCGGGTGCCCAACCCCGAAAGGGGTTGAAATAGGGGAGCTATCCCCCCGCCAAAGGCGGCTTTCTAGGGCCTTTTCTAGCTGATGCTGAGAGGATTGGGTTCTAGTCATGTGGTGATGGGCTGGTCTATCAGAGTGAGAGCTGAGCAATCTCTGCCATACCCATAGCTTACTCTGACTTTTCCTTTAACTTATATATTTTCTAGATCTCAAGTGACGGCGTCTCTTCCGTGGATTGACCTCCCAATCTACCAAGATTGGAAGCCAAAGCGTCACATTTTTCCCTTGCCCCTCAACTTTCTCTTCATAATTGCTGAGGGGCACAGGGCCCTGGGTGGGGCTTTGGTTTCCCGGGCGTTTCCGCACCCTCCTCAGCCCCCGCCATGGAGTGGCTTCGGTCACCCAGGCTTTATTGTGGTCGGCGGGGAGGGTTCTGTGGGGGCACTCGGTTATGGCCTTGGAATTGCTCGGGGCCTTGGGGCTGTTCGGCCAGGCAGCTTGGGGAACAACAACAACAACAACAATAAAACAAGTGGAAACAGCGTTTGGATGGTCAAAATCGGCGATACAGGCCGGGAGTTACATAATGTATGGCTGAAGCAACCTCCTTTCCCACCACTTTTCCCCAAGACTGGAGAGACACTGTCGATCGATACTCTCTCTCTCTCTCTCTCTTGCACTCGCTTGCTAACAGTGATGACAACGCCCTGCGTGCAACTCGCTAATGTTAGCACGAAAATATACCACAGAATAAGGGAATCACAGGGAAAATAGGTGATAACTGAAGGAGGGGAGGAGAGTGGGGAAGGAGGGGAGGTAGAGGAGTGATATTTTGCATGGCCCAGGGGCAAAACAAATTTTTTTTTTTTTTTTTTTTTTTTGGTGTTTAAAATTGATTTTTTTTTTCCCTGAGTCTTCCCGCAGTCCGCCGGGGGAACTCTTAAGAGTCTTCCCGCAGTTCCCGGGTTAAAGGCACAGTTGAGCAGGATAATTTTATTAGAATTATAATGTAAAACTTGAAGCATAAACAAACCAAAACAGGAACGGCGCAATATTGAGACAAAAGAACTTATTAACCCTTTCAAGCTCCAATACGCGTTCCTGTTCTGTTTCTGGCTACTATTAGACAATTTTATTTAGATTAGTAACGTTTTTGTTTTGTTTTTTGTTTTTTTCTGTGATTGAGGGAGGCAAAAGGCAGAATTGCCTATAGTGAGTGCCTCCCCCATAGTTGAAAGAGTGACAGGGCCAAAATCAAGGGACGATCGAGGCAAAATGCCTGGACACACAGAGTTTGAAGCAATTTAAGTCATAGGAAGAGGGAAAGACTGATTCTGGGAGAGAGTTCCAGAGCTCGGCTGTTGAGTAGAAGAAAGTTTGAGAGTAACGTTTCACTCTTGGGTTAGAGAGTTGCACAGAGTAGGGGTGGGATTGAGTTGCAAGACGGGTACCACGTGCCCTACGTAAAGGAGGTGGTATGCACTGGGAAAGCTCTGAGGAACACTGATTATTATAGTAGCGATAGAATAGCGAGAGAGATGCAACATTGCGGCGGAGAGAGAGAGATTGCAGAGAGTTGGTGAGTGGACGGGAGTTAATGATACGAAAGGCCTTCCTTTCAACTTTGTCTAGGAGAGCGGTGTGAGAGGAACCTCCCCACACACGTGAACAATACTCAATACAAGGACGCACTATGCCCCTGTACAGAGCAAGAAGCTGTGTTGGGGAAAAGAACCCCTTGAGGCGGTTGAGCACACCCAGCTTCTGGGAGGCTGCCTTAGCAAGACTGGTAATATGGTCCTTCCAACTGAGAGCAGAAGAAAAAGAGACACCAAGAATATTGAGAGAAGATGAAGGGTTGATTTTTGTATTGTTGAAGAATAAGGGATAGTCCGCTGGGAGATCCTGATGGTTAGATAGATGGAGAAATTGGGTTTTGGAAGCATTAAAGGTAACAAGGTTTTCTCTGCCCCAATTGGAGATAGTATTTAGATCAGAATTTAAGAGTTCTATGGCTTCATTACGTTTGTCGTTAAGGGATTGCTGGCTGGGACGTTCTGAAAAAACTAATGGAGTAGTGTAAGGTTGAGTCGTCTGCGTATGAATGGATGGGAATTAAGGTACAGTTAAGGAGATCATTTATAAAAATTAGAAAGAGAATAGGAGATAGGACAGAGCCCTGAGGAACACCAGAGTTTATAGGGTGAGGAAGTGAACAATGGCCATCCACAACTGCGGCTATGGAACGGCCGGAAAGGAAATTAGAGACAAAGGCACAGATGGAGGGATAGAAACCGAAGGAGGGTAGTTTAGAAATTAAAGATTTGTGCCAGACTCTATCGAAAGCTTTCGATATGTCTAGTGCAATAGAAAAAGTCTCACCGAAGTCCCGAAAGGAGGATGACCAAGAGTTAGTAAGATATGAAAGAAGATCACCAGTAGAGCGACCCTTAAGGAAGCCATACTGGCGATCTGAGAGCAGATTATGAGAAGAGAAATGCTTAAGAAATTTGGAAGCAAGAATAGTTTCAAAAACTTTAGAAAGACAAGAGATGAGAGCAATTGGACGATAGTTGGAGGGTTGAGAGCGGTCTTCTTTGGGACAGGTTGAATGTGGAAGTCAAAGGGTTGATTGAGATAGTATTTACCCTTTTAATACCCACAGATACTTCCTAAGCTGCATACAATCGTCTAATGATAGCCAAAATAAACTGCTAAAACGCGTCAGAGCTTCAAAGGGTTAAAATCACTCTGGAAATAAATGAACACAAAACAAGGTAAAGACTATCTCAATTGACCACTTCCGAGTTTCAGGCTATAAGGAAGTTGGAACTGTAGACATTGATATTTAGCAGAATTACAAGCTAAAATACGGTCGTAGTACATTCATAAATACATGAAACCCAATTCAACATACCCTTTATCCATCAGAAACTTTCATTATTATTGTATTTATGTTTAATATCGATGTTTACGGCTCCAACTTCCTTTTAGCCTGAAACTCCCAAGTGGTCAATTGACCACTTGCGAGTTTCAGGCTATAAGGAAGTTGACGTAATCATGGATATTAAACACAAATGGAATAATAATGTTGGTTTCTGATGGATAAAAAGAATCTTGAATTTTATTATATCTATTTATGAATGTAGTAAAACCATATTTTAGCTGGTAATTCTACTATATTATTATGTTCCCTCCACCAACCGACTTTACTCCTAAACTCAATTAATGAAATCAACAAATACATGTGGCAGTCCAGGGATTCCAACCTAGGATGCTCACACCCAAATTCAGTGCATTTATCCATTGCGCTACGAAGATGTCTAAATGTCCAACTTCCTTATAGCCTGAAACTCGCAAGTACTGTAGTCAATTGACAACTTGCGAGTTTCATTCTATAAGGAAGTTGGAGCTGTAGACAACGATATTTAACATAATTTATAGCTATAATACGGTCGTAGTACATATATAAATACTGTACATAAATCCCAATTCAACATACCATTTATCCATCAGAAACGTACATTATTATTGCATTTCTGTTTTATGAGGGCTTCTGCCCAGTAGGCTGTAGACAAATAGTTTTTATTATTATTATTGCATTTCTGTTTAATATCGTTGTCTACAGCTCCAACTTCCTTATAGCCTAAAACTGGCAAGTAGTCTATTAACCCTCTGACTTCCATATGAGGCTCGCAGTGCAACAAGGGACGAAGATACCAAATACAAAAAATGTCGGAAAACATCGTCAAAGGTTGAGAACTTTTAATAACCATGATTTGTTTTGTTTTTAGGTCTACAAAGTTAAATTTTACACCAGTATGGCCACCCTCATTAAGGGGAGTAAGGCGTCTGGCAATAGATAGATAGATAGATTTTTTTTTTTTTTTTTTTTTGCTAGACACCGTAATTCCCGTGAAGGGGTGGCCATGAACATTAGGCGTTTGTGACAAATTGCTAGGTCAAGTTGCCCGGGCTTGACATCCACCAATAACATTTTGACAGAGCGGGTTTGACCTCCCGACCCTTTGATCAGCAGCTGACGCTTTACTGACTATGTTACGGCTCGTGACATTTATTTTTTAGTTTCCTCGCTAGACCTTCATCAAGCATAACAAAATACTCCCTAGACCCTCCTTCAAGATAAATTTGTAAAAAAAAATATAAATTTTTCAGGCTGAAGGCTGGTTTCTCTTAAATTACAGGCTCGCTATCGGTCACCAGGAAAAAATGTACACCTAAATGGCATGAAAGGTCTTGATATTGATAGAGAAACGGGACGAAAGGTTTTAAAATCGCCAAACTAATGGGGCGAAGGTCTTGAAATCTGAAAACTAATGGGGCTAAACACGCGGAAGAAGGGGGACCCTAAAACTCCCCATCTCCCCTACAGACCAGACTAGAGACCTTGTACAGTTGGCCAAATAAGTGATGTCGCGGCACCAAGTATATTTCCATCAATAATTGGTATCAGCAATATCTAAGATTCTAAGCATTAATTCATCATTTCGAGGGAGATATACAAACATGTTTTTATCTTTACACCACCTATTCAACATCTGACAGACATAAATACAGCACACAGTGAGCAAAACGTAATGACAGAGGAGACGAGACTTATTTAGCAAACGTACTAAGAGAGACCGGACACCTTCATCTGTGGCGGCCATTTTGGTGACTCGAGCATCAACGAACCCGGTTTTACTTTATTTTTGATCATGTGGAATGTATGCCTCAAGACCAAACTCTATCCTGTACAATCGCGCTAATAAGTCATGTCTCGGCACCAAGTACGTTTTGATCAATAATTGGTATCAGCAATAGCTAAGCTTCATTTCTTCATATCGAGTGAAATATACAAACATGTTCCTACACTTACCCACCCTATTCAACATCTGACAGACATTAATACAGCACAGAGCGAGCCAAACGTAATGACAGCTGGGACATGACTTATTAGCGCCACCGTACCAGTAGGCTATTCCCAAATGTTTATTGGGTTTATTGAGGGTATATCCAAAGACCAAATTATATATCCTGTAGGCTACCAGTTTTGAAGTTTTATTTAATTTTTGTTTTAAGGAGATAAGTAATCCCTTCTGTACCTGCACCGTTCTGTTAACTTCATTCTGGCTACTGTTAGACGATTTTATTCAGTTTACAACTGGGCTCCATCAATATAAACAGGCTTCGAACTATCTCACTTAACCCTTTTTCTATCTATCTATCTATCTATTGCCTGACGCCGTGATCCCCGAAGGGGTGGCCACGAACGAACCGCCCCCATGCACCTCTGTCCCCAGTCAGTCGACGCCCCTCCCCCCAACCAGCACCGCCTTCGTTCATGTACTTCCTCACTCCATCCTTCCACCTCTCATTCGGTCTACCTCTCCCTCTCTGTCCCTCCACCTCGCTCTCGTACACCCTCTTAGTCATTCTCTCGCTTTCCATACGTTCCATATGGCCGAACCATCTCAAGTTGTTCCTTTTCACACCCTTTTTACTACCCTTTTTACTACCACAAATCCTTCTGAAACTGCGCATAATCATCTAATTATAGCTAGAATAAAATATAAGACTTTGCTGGTACAGAAGGAGTTAATAGTTGATAAAAATGTTTGCATTATTGAGAGAAAGGTTTTGTTTGTACCGCTGTTGATCATTATTATATTATGTGGTCTATCAAGTAATGATATTCATAATTTGAGGTTTGTCTTTGATTTCAACCCTTAACCCTTCCTGCCCGGGTGTCATTTTAAAATGACACCACGGCTGAGGGTGTAATTTTAAAATCTGTATGCTTGAAAGCGTGCTTTGAATTCCGTGCGGTGAAAACTTCCTTTGCAGGGGCGATCGCAGCGCCATCAAGCCTCAACTATTACTGTTATCAGTCCGTACGTGCCCGCCATAGCGAGATATAGCGAAAAAAATTCTTCCGACACGTCCGATTCCCTACAACCTCCTGCGCGGGGCGCTAGCTACCCCGCTAGCTACGTCGACGCCTGTTGCAAGCGAGAAAAAGCCTGAACGTAAGAAAGTGAAACTTTTATTGAGTGATAGTGCTATTGAGAGAGAACTTTTGGCGATTTTGACTGAAGAAAGCAGTGGCGAAAGCTTGATAGACAAAGAAATATTCATTAGTGAGAGTGAAGATGATGATTTTGTGGGCTTTGAGGGTGATGATAATGTCGATTTGTTTGAGGGAGCAGACAGTAGTGAGTCCCCTGATATAGAAGTGGTGAAGGAAGGTGAAATTGAACTTCCTATTGTGCTTGAGGCTAGGCCTACCCCGTCGCCATCTTTGCTTGGTCAGCCTAGGCCTACCCCGGGAACTTCCCCCTTGCCTGCTTGTACGCCCTTGAAAGTGGGCAAATACTTCTACAAGAAGACTAGTGAAAAGTGCGGCCATAAAAGCACGCAGGGCGGCAGAGGAAGCAAGGGAAGGCAAAAGTGATAGTGATAGTAACAATGACGCCGACTCTGCTCTAGCGACCACCCGTATTCCTTTGTCCCGACGCCTTGACCCAGGACGCCGTGTGGGTCACCTACAGCCCTCTACTTCATCTCCCTCACAATGAGCAAAGGGCCTCTTCAAGTGGTACTAGTGGTGCGGCATGGTAGCAAGGGAAACAGTAAGGGTGTGAAAGATAAGAATGGGAGAATGCTAGCCGAGAAGCAAGAGAGAGTCGAAAGATGGAGGGAGTACTTCAACGAGTTGCTAAATGTAAGGAATGAAGCGCCAGCAAACATAGTTGGATCGGGTATGGGAGGGAGAAGAGGAGAAGTAGTGGAGGAGGAGGTGGGAATCAGGTCAGAAGTGTGGGAAGCCATGAAAAGAGTGAAGTTGGGGAAAGCACCAGGAACAGATGGAGTGTGTGGGGAAATGTTGAGGTATGGTGGTGAGATAGTGATCGAATGGGTATGGAAAATGTGCAAACTAGCATGGGAGAAGGGGAGTGCACCTGATGACGGGAAGACTGACATAATAGTCTCCCTATATAAGGGCAAAGGGGAAAGAGGAGTGTGTGGTAACCACCGAGGAATAGGTCTTTTAAGCGTAGTAGGGAAGGTGTACAGTAGGGTAGTGATTGAGAGAGTGAGAGTGAGAACGGAGAAATGGATAGGAGATGAGCAGGGAAGTTTTAGGAAGGGAAGAGGATGTGTAGATCAGATTTTTACCCTGAATTGTGTTGTGGAGAAATATCTGGAGAAGCAACAAACGGTGTATGTTGCCTTTATGGACTTGGAGAAGGCCTATGACAGAGTGGATAGAGAAGGCATGTGGAAAGTACTTAGAATATACGGAGTAGATGGCAAGTTGCTGAAAGCAGTGAAGAGCATGTATGAGGGTGCAAAGGCGGCAGTACGTGTGGAGAATGAGCAGAGCGAGTTCTTTGACCTGAATGTTGGGTTGAAACGGGTGTGTGATGTCCCCGTGGTTGTTTACTGTACTGTATATATGGATGGAGTCATGAAAGAAATACAAGGAAGAGCAGTGGATGTTGGTGTATCGCTGATAAGGGAGAGAAATTAGTGGAAACTGCCTATACTGCTGTTTGCTGATGATACAGTTCTGATGAACGATAATGAATGGGAGTTGCAGGGTCTGGTAAATGAGTTTGGAACAGTGTGCGAAAAACGGAATGTGAAGGTAAATGCGGGGAAGAGCAAGGTTATGGTCTTCGAAAGGGGTGAAGTCACAGAGTGTGAGGTGAAGTTGAACGGTCATGCTATGGAGATCGTCAGCTCTTTTAAGTATCTGGGCAGTGTGTTGAGTAAAGATGGGACAATGGATGAAGAAGTGCGGGAGAGGGTGCAACAGGGGAAGAGGGTTGTAGGAACGCTGAAAGCAGTAACAAGAACAAGGGTGGTCAGTATGGAAGTGAAGAAGTCCTTGCATGACAGTGTGGTAATCCCGACACTGACTTACGGAAGTGAAGCATGGACGTTTGAGAAGAGACTCGGACCAAGAGTGAGAGCGGTGGAAATGAGTTACTTGAGAAGTGCGTGCAGAGTTACATGGAGGGATAGACAGACGAATGAGGAAGTAAGAAGGAGGTGTGGTGTGGAGGTAGATGTGATGGAAAGTGTGAAAAGGAACACCTTGAGATGGTTCGGCCATATGGAACGTATGGGAAGCGAGAGAATGACTAAGAAGGTGTACGAGAGCGAGGTGGAAGGACAAAGAGGGAGAGATAGACCGAAAGAGAGGTGGAAGGATGGAGTGAGGTAGTATAAGGATGAAGGCGGTGCTGGTTGGGAGGAGGGGCGTCGACTGACTGGGGGCGGTTCGTTCGTTTCCACCCCTTCGGGGATCACGGCGTCAGGCAATAGATAAGATAGATAGATGATTGACCTTAAAAAGATTAAAATTATGTAACAATGTACCTGCCTCAAAACCTCTGTCTACTAAGAATCGGCCTTCGGCCGGGACATTTTTCTACTGAAAAATGTACAAATTAATCTAGAGGGGTGATCTAACGGATGTTTTTTAAAGTTTGATGGAGGTCTAGGGAGGAAACTAAATGAATAATAAATATATGAAATAGTCGACCGAAAAGTATAGCCTTCCCCCTTAAACCCACAATCTGTACAGAGCAGAGACCCTTCCTCAACTTGTAAAATATTGTGATGGTAGCCAGGATAGAATTACAACGAGCCCATCGCAGTCAAAAGGGTTAAGGGGGCCCACCTCGTTTTTTTCTCTCTCTCGCTTTCTCTCTGTCTTTGGGTTGTATCCATTCGGCCCCATTCAGACTACTGTTTTAAGACGTTTATCCCCATCTATGAATAAACAAATTCCTGGCGAGCGGTAGCGAGCCAGCATATTTAATGTTTTTGACAGCAGGCTAAATTTGTACATTTTTTCAATAGAAAAAGTTGTCCGGCGAAGCCGGATATCTCCATACAATGCTGGCTCGCTATCGCTCGCCAGGAAGAAATCAACACCTGGATGGGGATTAACGTCTTAAAACAGTAGGCTGAATGGGGCCGAATGGATACAAGCCAGGGAAAGAGAAAAAAGGAGAGAAAGATAAAAAAACAAAAAATGGTGACCCCCCCCCTTAATCTTATTGGTGTTTTGTCTTTCTACTTTCTTTGTCATGGAATTTGCTTGCTTCACAGACATTCAAACAATTGAACACTGGCGAGTTTCAGGCTATAAGGAAGTTAGAGTTGTAGACATTGATATTTAGCAGAATTACCAGGTAAAATGCGGTTGTAGTACATTTATAAATCCATACAACTAACTTCAACATTTGTTTTATCCATTAGACATCTATTATATTATTGTATTTCTGGGCAGGAGGCTAGGAATCCTCCTCCCCTTGTATAATTCTCCTACTTGACGAGACAGAGAAGGGCAAGGGAGCGCGAAAGTGGTCCCAGACCCTGAGAATAGGAATTTAAAATGTTTCTGTTCGGGCTGTCTCGTGTCGGCCACCCCCAGCAATGGGGTATGTGCCTGAGTATATATATACATACATACATACATATACATCGATGTTTACAGCACTAACTTCCTTATAGCCTGAAACTCGCCAGTGGTCAATTACCGTCTGTTTTACATCAATAATCTTCTTTAGCATAGTTGTTCCTATTATTTTGTTTTATTTTCTATAAGGTGTAACAGTTAGTGCGTTCTGCTCGAAACCGAAAGTTCCGGGGTTCGATTCCCGGGCAGCGAGAGAAAGATGGGCAGTCTAGTATGGGGCCGCAAAGTCTGTGCAGTCTCTGTATCTATGTAACACTGCGTAATATATCCCTCCCTCTCTATCTAGCTATCTATCTATCTACCTATCTCTCTCTCTCTCTCTCTCTCCTCACACCCGATGGCTCTGTTTGGCAAGCAGTAGCCTACATAACATTGAAATTTTCACTAGGTAGACTTTTGAGAGGTCCCAAAAGGAGAGACTATAATTACCTACATAATATACAGTTGCTCTTGTGTACAGTCGCGCTAATAAGTCATGTCGCGGCGCCAAGTAGCCTATGTGTTGATCAATAATTGGTATTAGCCATATCTAAGCTTCATTTCTTCATATCGAGTGAAATATATATACATTTTCCTACACTTACTCACCCTATGCCAGCAATTAACAGGTTCTAAGTATCTCTCTTAACCCTTTATACTAGACAAATAATGAATACATGCAAAAATCGCCCAAAAAGTGAACCATCTCCATTTAAGACTGGAACAAGACCTCACGGGCTTCACTGTTCATTGTAAAGCGGTGAATGTTAAGGCTCTCAGCCTATGCCCGAGAGGAAGTAAGTTGGAATATAGAAAAAAAAAAAAAAAAAAAAAAATCAAAAGCTGGCTACTATTTAGACGAAATTATTCAGTTTAAAAAGGGCCTCCAGAAATTAACAGACTTGGAATAATTTCCCTTATATAACTCTTTTCACTACCACAGATCCTTCTTAAACTGCACACAATCGTTTACAAATAGCTACCATAAAACCCAAAATACGTCGCCGGTAAAGAAGGGGTTAAATATTAGGTAAACACATTAACCCCTTCTGTACCGTCGGTTCCATGTTATTATAGTTATATTTAGACCATGTTGTGCAGTTTATGAAGGGGTTAAATATTAGGTAACGACATTAACCCCTTCTGTACCGTCGGTTCCATGTTATTATAGTTATATTTAGACCATGTTGTGTAGTTTATGAAGGGGTTAAATATTAGGTAAACACATTAACCCCTTCTGTACCGTCGGTTCCATGTTATTATAGTTATATTTAGACCATGTTGTGTAGTTTATGAAGGGGTTAAATATTAGGTAAACACATTAACCCCTTCTGTACCGTCGGTTCCATGTTATTATAGTTATATTTAGACCATGTTGTGTAGTTTATGAAGGGGTTAAATATTAGGTAAACACATTAACCCCTTCTGTACCGTCGGTTCCATGTTATTATAGTTATATTTAGACCATGTTGTGTAGTTTATGAAGGGGTTAAATATTAGGTAAACACATTAACCCCTTCTGTACCGTCGGTTCCATGTTATTATAGTTATATTTAGACCATGTTGTGCAGTTTATGAAGGGGTTAAATATTAGGTAAACACATTAACCCCTTCTGTACCGTCGGTTCCATGTTATTATAGTTATATTTAGACCATGTTGTGTAGTTTATGAAGGGGTTAAATATTAGGTAAACACATTAACCCCTTCTGTACCGTCGGTTCCATGTTATTATAGTTATATTTAGACCATGTTGTGTAGTTTATGAAGGGGTTAAATATTAGGTAAACACATTAACCCCTTCTGTACCGTCGGTTCCATGTTATTATAGTTATATTTAGACCATGTTGTGTAGTTTATGAAGGGGTTAAATATTAGGTAAACACATTAACCCCTTCTGTACCGTCGGGTTCCATGGTTCCATGTTGTGTAGTTTATGAAGGGTTAAATATTAGGTAAACACATTAACCCCTTCTGTACCGTCGTTCCATGTATTATAGTTATATTTAGACCATGTTGTGCAGTTAAGAAGGAGTGCTTTTATAAGCTTGATGGAGGTCTAGCGAGGAAACTAAAGAATAAATGAATACATGTAATTATAGATTACACAAAACAAGCACCACCCCCTTAACCCTTGGAGTACCAGCGACGTGTTTTATATTGTATTCTAGCTATAGCCTATTTAGACGATAGTAGGCTATGCAGCTTAGGAAGGATCTGTGGGTGTTCAAAGGGTTGGTTGAGATCGTTTGAAGCCTTACATTTAGGAGCTTGATAGCCTTTATCTATCTATTGCCTGACGCCTTGATCCCCGAAGGGGTGGCCACGAACGAACCGCCCCCATGCACCTCTGTCCCCAGTCAGTCGACGCCCCTCACCCCAACCAGCACCGCCTTCGTTCATAATTATACTTCCTCACTCCATCCTTCCACCTCTCCTTCGGTCTACCTCTCCCTCTCTGTCCCTCCACCTCGCTCTCGTACACCCTCTTAGTCATTCTCTCGCTTTCCATACGCTCCATATGGCCGAGCTTGATCGTTTGGTGGTTCATATTGGGTCAGGAGTTATGGCTTAGATTAGAGAGAGAGAAGGAGAGTGCGGGAGTGAGAGAGAGAGAGAGTGAGTGTGTGTGTGTGTCCCAGCTGTTGATGAAAGCGATTCTCTATAGCTGGACGTACTTCCATTCTTTACGGAGAGAGAGAGAGAGAGAGAGAGAGAGAGAATAAGAAGTAGAATCAACACACGCCGTTTTCTCTAATTGGCCATTCTCCCATTCTCTATAGAGAATTCTCTATTCTATATTCTCTCTACACACTAGAGACCGATTACCTCACCAGATAGCGCCACCTCTCTCCTTTGTCCATCACCTAGTCGACAGGGTTACCAAATCAAGTCCGCTAGATAGTTAGTAAATGTCGACAATCGCTACAATTAAAGCCCAATCTCTACAATATCGCTCCCTCCAAAAGGGTTCAAATCTACAAAATATCGCTAGAATAATGCCACAATCTCTACAATATCGCTCCAAAATTATTCAAATCCACAGAATATCGCTAAAATGTATGTAGCTAAATGTAAATGTAGGAGTGTAGTAAATACCTCTTAGGTCTAGCGGCAAAATAGCTAAATTGACAACACTGCTCCTAGACCTCTTAGTTGCCTCGTGTCTCGCGCTTGTGAAGGGTGTGGTGGTGGTGGTGGTGGTCTGTGCTGTGTTAATTAATTAAGCTATTCGACCGTTTATTCTGGCTATCATTAGACGATTGCATGCAGCTTGAGAAGGATCTGTGGGCATTATAAGGGTAATAACTATCTCCATTAGCCTCCGTCTCATAACAGCAAGAAAACAGAAAATAAATAGGCCTATAGCTAGCTACGTTATCGGATCTTGAAAGAGTTAATATATCGGACTTAATATCATATCGTGTTTTTTGAGATACTTAATAACTAATTGACACTTGACTATATACCACTTGTGTTAATGAAAGTGAAAACCGTATATATTTCCACTGAACTAACTACCCCTGACGATTGTTGGAGTGATTGGGATATTCTTTACCTCAATTTAATGACTGTAACTAATTAATGACTATACAATAATTCCCTACCGCACGAACACTATTACTTAAGTAGCCTATAGCCCGTATGACGTTCAAAGTGAGGAAAAGTGCGCAAACTACCGATCCTCCTGGCGTGACTGAAGGGCGAACAAGGCTACGGAGACCAGCTGATTGGACGGTAGGTTGTTGATTACTATTATATCTATTTATCATATCTATATCTATATCTCCATGCATTCATCCATCCATCCATCTATCTATCTATCTCCATGCATTCATCTATCTATCTATCTATCTATCTATCTATCTATCTTCATGCATTCATCCATCCATCCATCTATCTATCCATGCATTCATCAATCCATCCTCATCCATCCATCCATCTATCTATCTATCTATCTATCTATCTATCTATCTATCTATCTATCTATCTATCTATCTATCTATCTATCTATCTATCTATCTATCTCGTGCCAGACGTCATGATCCTGAAAGGGATGGCCACGAATGAACGGCCCCCACGCACCTCTGTCCCCCTCAGCCGACGCCCCTCCTCCCATCCAACACCACATTCACACATATACTTCTCAACTCCATCCTTCCACCTCTCTCTTATTACTATTTATACTACCGGTATGTATTATTGATTTATTTATTGTTTATTGCGGACATAATTATATCTACCTAATGTATGGTTTGGAAGTCGTGTTTAAGGGGGGATGGGCGTATTTATTTGCTCATTTATGTTAAGGGGGGATGGGCGTATTTATTTGCTCGTTTATGTTAAGGGGGGATGGGCGTATTTATTTGCTCATTTATGTTAAGGGGGGATGGGCGTATTTATTTGCTCGTTTATGTTAAGGGGGATGGGCGTATTTATTTGCTCGTTTATGTTAAGGGGGGATGGGTGTATTTATTTGCTCGTTTATGTTAAGGGAGGATGGCGTATTTATTTGCTCATTTATGTTAAGGGGGGGATGGGCGTATTTATTTGCTCGTTTATGTTAAGGGGGGATGGGCGTATTTATTTGTTCGTTTATGTTAAGGGAGGATGGGCGTATTTATTTGCTCATTTATGTTAAGGCGGGATGGGCGTATTTATTTGCTCGTTTATGTTAAGGGGGGATGGGCGTATTTATTTGCTCGTTTATGTTAAGGGGGGATGGGTGTATTTATTTGCTCGTTTATGTTAAGGGGGATGGGTGTATTTATTTGCTCGTTTATGTTAAGGGGGGATGGGCGTATTTATTTGCTCATTTATGTTAAAGGGGGGGGGGGGGGGAAATGGGCGTATTTATTTGCTCGTTTATCTTATGTATCTCTCCTATGTTTTTAGTTTCCTCCGTAGACCTCCATCAAGCTTATAAAAACACCCACCCAAGACCCTACTTAACGATAAACGTGGAATGTCGTCGGGAATCATTTGTTTCCTTTTCCCTGGACTAAGGCGTTAGTAGCACTACACGGTGGAGAGGTAGGCTATCCCCTACACCTCCTTCCCTCGTTGTTCCCATACCCCCACCTAAACCCTCCCATTTTCTCTCAGAAAATTTGGTAATTATACAGGAGAGCAACAATATACAGTAGGTAACAAATTTCGATAATCTTCAAGGACACTACATCCGCCTTATTAGAAACAATTTATTAGAGAAAATAGGCACCAATAAATTCGCCATATTTTTCTCCATATAGTCCGCATGGAGGATTTTCGTTATCAACAAATTGAAAAATAGGGGTAAGACGGGGTAATTTCGCCGCGGCGCTAATAATTTGCATTCAAACGCCGATATCTCCGAAACTATTGCATGGATTCGGCTGCAGTTTAGCTTAGGTTGTAGAGCAGTTTTGGTTTAGGTTGTAGAGCAAGTTTGGCTTAGGTTGTATAGCTAGTTTGGCTTAGGTTGTATAGCTAGTTTGGCTTAGGTTGTATAGCTAGTTTGGCTTATATTATGGTTGTATAGCTAGTTTGGCTTAGGGTTTTATAGCTAGTTTGGCTTAGGTTGTATAGCTAGTTTGGCTTAGGTTGTATAGCTAGTTTGGCTTAGGTTGTATAGCTAGTTTGGCTTATATTATGGTTGTATAGCTAGTTTGGCTTATATTATGGTTGTATAGCTAGTTTGGCTTAGGTTGTATAGCTAGTTTGGCTTAGGTTGTATAGCTAGTTTGGCTTATATTATGGTTGTATAGCTAGTTTGGCTTAGGTTGTATAGCTAGTTTGGCTTAGGTTGTATAGCTAGTTTGGCTTAGGTTGTAGAGCAAGTTTGGCTTAGGTTGTATAGCTAGTTTGGCTTAGGTTGTATAGCTAGTTTGGCTTAGGTTGTATAGCTAGTTTGGCTTAGGTTGTATAGCTAGTTTGGCTTAGGTTGTATAGCTAGTTTGGCTTAGGTTGTATAGCTAGTTTGGCTTAGGTTGTATAGCTAGTTTGGCTTAGGTTGTATAGCTAGTTTGGCTTAGATTTTGTTGCAGTTTCGCGGGGCCTGGAGCCGGGGCTAGCGGCGCGTCTGACGGTATGGTCGGGTGTGTTTGTGGATGGTTTGTATATGTGTTTGTTTGTTTGCGTGTGCAGGGTGTCAATCCACAACATATGAATTGTGTTATCATTATGGTTTATTATTTTGTTATCATTATAGCGCGACGGAGCGGCGAAGGCGCGAGCTCTAGGGGGGTCCGGGGGCATGCCCCCACCCGTGATTTTTTTAAGAATTTAGGTGTCTAAAACAGTATTTCCTGCAATCTAAAAGCAATCAAGATGGAAAATATGGAGACCAAAATTATGTCAATTTACCTTTTTTGTTTCATAAAAAAAAAAAAAAAAATGGGAGAGTTTCTGTTATCATTATACAAAAAGTTAATTTGCGTTATCACTAAAAAAACAACAACGTCGTTTGACACCCTGTGCGTGTGACACAGTGTTGGCAGTAGCCGTCAGCTGCTGCCTGGTACTTTGTACTAGCAACCTACAGTCCTACACGCCGCTGCGCCGCACCCACACGAGACACGTCCACACCCGCACTAAATACTTCCACACCTGTAGGCCTAATAAATACGTCCACAACTGCACTAGACACATCCACACCCGCACTACATGTCCACACCTCCACACCCGCACTAGACACGTCCACACCCGCACTAGACACGTCCACACCCGCACTAGACACGTCCACACCCGCACTAAATACTTCCACACCTGTAGGCCTAATAAATACGTCCACAACCGCACTAGACACGTCCACACCCGCACTACATGTCCACAACTCCACACCCGCACTAGACACAGTGGTGCCTAGGCCTACACGTGTGACACACCTGCATCTCTGCCCGCCCTGTTCAGTTGTGTGTTGTGCGTGCAACGTTTTTCTATTGGCATGTTTAGTGTCAGTTTGGGTTTGTGAATGTTTTCATTGCTTTTACCTGCGTGCTAGTATTTTGTCTGGCCATTAATCATATAATGTTATCTAGTTTACTAGCTAGATGATGCGTAAAATAAGTCGCTGCGAAATTACTCCGCCGGGCGGGGTAATTTCGCCGCGAGAGTGACTTTGTTTTCAAAAATTCGGCAGCATGACCAAAACATTATATATTGTTTATGTTTTTTGGGCATCTATAGCAGAAAAGCTGAATGTATAGATAACAAAATAAAACATTTAAAATTCCATTTGTGGCAGTTTCTATTCGTCAAAATACGCGATTTTCGGCGAAATTACCCCGTCTTACCCCCCACTTCACAGACAAATACACCAACAATCTAAGTCAAAGCGGGGGTGTGGGGGCAGCAGCCCCCACCTATAATACTAGGATAGGTTAGGTAAGGTTGTTAGGTTAGGCTAATGTCCTTTCAAAGGGGTATAGGCTAGTAAACACTAGGATAGCCTATACCCAGTCAGAGGTAAGAAGAGTCCTGCAGTAGTCTCCTTGAATGCTACCAAAATAAAAAACAACAAATTAGGCCTAGGCTACCTGAAAAACTCTTATCTGGTTGGTGATAAACTTTTATCAAAATACGTTTTTTTTTTTTCAGTTTCCGCGTCTGCTGAACCATCCAAAAACACGCTAAAAGGCGTTTTTTGAAGGGGGGAGGTGGGGGAGGGGTAGTATAACTAGATTACCATAACGCAGGTCGCCGCGGAACCCCCCCCCCCTTACCTCTCTTTACATAACCTAGTTCACACCCCCTCTTGCTAAACAAACTGCCATATTTTGTCATTACCATAACCTAACTTACCCATTTGACTTTCTTTTCATTTTGTTTTCTTTTCCCTCTCTTTCCCCTCCCCCGTTCTTCCCTCTCTTCCCCTCCCCCGTTCTTTCCCCTCTCTTTCCCCTCCCCCGTTCGTCCCTCTCTTTCCCTCCCCCGTTCTCTCGTCTCTCCTCCCCCTCTCTCCCTCTCTCTTTCCCTCTCCCTCCCTCTCTCTTTCTCTTTCCCTCTCTCTCTTTCCCCCTCCCTCCCTCTCTCTCCCCTCCCTCCCTCTCTCCCCCCTCCCTCTCTCCTCCCCCTCCTCCCTCCCTCCCTCCTTCTCCCTCCCCTCTCCCCTCCCCCATTCCTCCCTCTCTCTCTCTCTTTCCCCCTCCTCCCTCTCTCTCTCTTTCCCCCTCCCCCCTCTCTCTCGCATTCCCCCCTCCTCCCTCTCTCTCTCTCTCTTCTTATCCTCTCTTCCTCTCTTCCCCCTCTTTCTCTCTCCTCTCTTTCCCCCCTCCCCTCCCTCTCTCTCTCTCCTCCCCTCCCTCTCTCTCTCCTCTTCTCTTTCCCTCCTTTTCTCTCTCTCTTTCTTCCCACCTCCCTCCCTCTCTCCTCTCTCTTTCCCCCCCCCTTTCTCTCTCTCTTCTCCTCCCCTCTCTTCCCTCCCTCCCTCTCTCCCCTCTCTTTCCCCCTCTCCCTCCTCTCTCTCTTCTTTTCCCCTCCCTCCGCTCCCCTCTCTCCCTCTCTCTCTTTTCCCCTCACCCTCTCTCTTTTCCCCTCCCCCTCTCTCTTTTCCCCTCCCCCTCTCTCTCCCTCCCCCCTCCCTCTCTTTCCCCCTCCCTCCCTCCCCTCTCTCTCCCCCTCCCTCCCCTCCCTCTCTCTCTCTTCCCACTTCCCCCCCTCCTTCCCCTCTCCACTGTCCTTTTCCCCCCCCTCCTTGTCTCCTTTGTCTCCTCCCCCTCCTCCCTCCCTCTCTCTCTCTTTCCCCCTCCCTCCCTCTCTCCTCTCTCTTTCCCCCTCCCTCTCTCTCCCCCCTCCCTCCCTCTCTCTTCCCCTTCATCCCTCTCTCTCTCACCCCTCCTCCCTCGCTCTCTTTCCCCCCCCTCCCTCCTCTCTCTTTCCTTCCCCCTCCCTCCCTCTCTCCCTCTCTCCCTCCCCCTCTCTTCCCCCATTCCTCCTCTCTCTCCCCATTCCTCCCTCTCTCCTCCCCTTCCTCCCTCTCTTCCCACTCCTCCTCCCCCTCTCCCCCCCTCCTCCCTCTCTCTCCCCCTCCCTCCCTCCCTCTCTCTCCCCCTCCCTCCTCTCTCGCCCCCTCCCTCCCTCCCTCCCTCTCTCTCCCCCTCCCTCCTCTCTCTCCCCCTCCCCCTCCCCCTTCCTTCTCCCTCTTCCTCCCTCCCCTTCCTCCCTCCCTCTCTCTCCCTCTCCCCCTCTCTCTCCCTCTCTCCCTCCCCCCCTCCCCCTCCCTCCTCCTCCCCCTCTCCCTCCCTCTCTCTCCTCCCCCTTCCCTCTCTCTCCTCCCTCTCTCTCCTCCCTCCCTCTCTCTCTCCCCTCCCTCCCCCCCTCTCCTCCCCCCCCCTCCCCCCCCTCCTCCCTCTTCCTCCTCCCTCCTCCCTCCTCCCCCTTCCTCCCGCCCTCCCTCTCCTCCCCCTTCCTCCCTCCCTCCTTCCTCACCTCCCCTCCCTCCTCCCTCTCCTCCTCTCCCCCCTCCTCCCTCCCCCCTCTCCCCTCTCTCCCTCCCTCTCTCTTTTTCTCCTCCCTCTAATTCCCCCTTCACTCTCCCCTCCTCTCTCTCCTTCCTCCCCCTCTCCCCTCCTCCCCTCTTCCTCCCTCCCTCCTCCTCCTCCCTCTCTCCCTTCCTCCTCTCTCTCCATTCCCTTCCTCCCTACCCCTCTCCACTCCCTTCCTCTCTCCCCCCCCCTTCCTCTCCCCCTTCCTCCTCTCCCTCCCTCCCTCTCTCTCTCTCCCCCTCCTCCCTCCCCTCTTCCCTCTCTCTCCCCCTCCCTCCCTCTCTCTCTCTCTCCCCTCCCTCCCTCTCTCTCTCTCTCCCCCTCCCTCCCTCCCTCTCTCTCTCTCTCCCTCCCTCCCTCTCTCTCCTTTCCCCCTCTCTCTCCCTTCCCCCCTCCCTCTCTCTCCTCCTCTCCCTTCCTCTCTCTCGCCTCCCTCCCCCTCTCTCCCTCCCTCTCCTCCCCTTCCTCCCCCTCCCTCCCTCCTCTCTCTCACTCCCTCTATTCCTCCCTCTCTCTATCCCGCTCATCTCTACACCCCTTCCTCCCTCCCTCCCTCTCTCTCTCTCCCTCCACCTTCCTCCCTCTTTTCCGTTACTCTCATTCTCCCCTTTAACGCTCCCTCGTCTCTCTTGTCTCTTCTCTTCCCTCCCTCCCTCTCTCTCTTCCTCTCCCGACGCATCTCCGCCCCTTCCCTCTCATCTCCCCTCCTCCCCTCCCTCTCTCTTCCCTCCTTCTCTCTTCCCTCCCTCTTAACCCCCCCCTCTCCCTTCCCTCCCTCCCCCCCCTCTCTCTCTCCACGAATTCACTAATCATACACGTCAGGTCACGTGACAATAATAAACCTGGCCCTTTGGTACAGGGCTGTACACAAAGAGACTGGTCAAGTTTGTGTTGTACCAGGCTGTTTTAGCACACACGGACAAGACAATGTGTTTTTGTATTGATTTCAAACACCAGAGATGTAAGGAAATATATTAAGGAAACAATAACAAGCTTCAAAGCAGTAACATAAAACAATATGATGAATAGATGATAAGACTGAATATTGAGCTCTCTCCTTTAATATGTGTGGATGTTTGGATTATTATGAACATATCTTAAGTAATTTTACCCACATATATATAGGCCTAGTTCATTCATAAAACTACAGATGTATACAGTACCTATCAGACGGCAACGGTCAATAAGAGTAAAGTTTTGTTATTATTTTGTATATAAAGCGCAAAGCTCTTTATCATCCATCGCCGTCTGGAAACTGTCTAATATCTTCTGTATAAGGACTAGGCTTAACAATTATCTGTACTGATATTTATTGTCTCATTTTACACAATATATTTGTATACACATTTATGTTTATCGATATATTAGGGAGGTAACCGCAATTCACGGCAAAGCGTATACCATTAGCCTACACTAGATTACCGTATCCTATGCAAAGCCAACTGAAAACAAAACATTAATAGGAGACCAACAATCTATTAACCACATTAATGATGTATAGGAAATGTCTGTTATGGTGGATGGCTGAGGGTAGGGCAGATTTTTCGTGTTTTTTACCATTCCATTCTTACACAAGATATGTTTATATCAATCTATTTTATCTTCCATAATGAGAGACAATACGATTCATCACGAAGTGTAGCCTACCAGCTGATATATAACAAACATATATTATATACTAAATGAAGAGACAAGGAATAATCGTGTGTCTTTAGACCTCTTCATATAGATTAAAATGTAGGTTAAGGTACATATACGGTACAAGTATATCGTTTGCTTCAACAGACACATTCCATGATAAATAACATAAGGAACAAAGCACAATGTAAGGCATTGATCTTGGTACAATGGCAGAGCTGCTAGATGTAAAGTAAGTACCGGTAATAAAACGAAACATGAAAAGAGTTGATTAGGCTATGCCCAACATTACCGGTATCTATCAACTGAAAATATACATATTTTATAATCTATTTTATTAATTTCACCCCAGCATATGCCAATTTTGTGAATAGATCATATATATATATATATATATATATATATATATATATATATATATATATATATATATATATATATATATATATACCGGTATATATATACCGTATATAATTTTTTTTTTTTTTTTTTTTTTTTT
>CM064497.1:52080389-52090389 GCA_032716605.1 Paralithodes platypus | reverse complement strand
GACAGGACTTATTTGGCCAACTGTACAAGCCTAACAATGTAGACCAGTGCTACATGTAGTGTACACATGTATTGTATATGTTCTAACCCTGTTCCACATAGGTAGTCTAGAAATCGTAAACCTTAACCTATATGACGCAAATAGGGCTAGAGCAAATGGGGTGTAACTTTCCACACCTACAGTATTCCCTGGCTGACCCTTCCCTAATAGTAGAAGTATTAGCTGGATTACTCTAGTCGTTTGTGAGTTATATAGGTTAATGTTCAAGAATTTATAGCACCTGATCAGCATGGGGGAGCTGCTTACACTGGCTAAGGGGAGGTGGGTCGTTTTTTTGGTTCCCCTTCTCCCTCATGTTTAGCCCCATTACTTTTTTTAGATTTTAAGATGTTTGCCCCACTAGTTTGTCGATTTTAAGACCTTCCGCTCCATTTCCTTGTCGATATTAAGACCTTTCGTGTTATTTAGGTGTCGATTTTTTTCCTGGCGAACGATAGTGAATGTAATTTTGGACGAAGCGGCCTTCGGCCAGGAAATTTTTCTGCCGAAAAATTTATAAATTAATCTAGAAGGGGGATCTAATGGATGTTTATTTTAAGTTTGATGGAGGTCTAGGGAGGAAGCTAGAAAATAATAAATGAAAAAATCGACCGAAAAGTGAACCATCCCCCTTAACACTGCCAACCATAACCACTCCAACAATACAATAACATTCAATACTTCACACATTACACACAACAAGGGAAGCCACCATTTTAAGTTTATTGTGGCTACTGTTAGAGGATTTTACTCAGCTTGAAGATGGCCTCCAGCAGGCTTCGAACTATCGCAAAACCGTTTTTATTACCACAGCTCCTTAGCTGCAAATTTTGTTCAACTTTTAGCTCGAATAAAATACAAAAAGACGTTGCAGGTACAGAAGGGGTTAATATAATATATGTTTTATTAATTTCACTCCAGCACCAAACACCCAATGAAATTAATGAAAGCATGTGATCCACCGGAATTGGAACCTGGGTCACCACACACAAATGTTAAACACTCTAACCATTACACCATCAAGACATTCACCTCACCTCACCTGACGTTGTAGCTGAAGGGCTGTATAATTGACCACTTGCAAGTTTCAGGCTATAAGGAAGTTGGAGCCGTGAATATCGATATTAAACGGAAATGCAATAATTATGTACGTTTCTGATGGATAAATGGTAAGTTTAATTGGGTTTTTTGTATTTATAATGCACTACAACCGTATTTTAGCAGTACAAAATATCGTTTGTATACAGCTCCAATTCCTTATAGAACGAAACTCGAAAGTCGGCAAGTATGTGAGTGGAAATGTAAGTGCCAGTGTGTTGATGTGGCGCATAAGTGTCTGTGTGCGTGCTAACAAGTACAAAACAAAAAACAAACAAATAGTCTTGACAGAAAATATTAAAGTCTCCGTAAATCTGTATCAGGATTCCGTTTTCTTAATGAGCCTATTGGATACTTTAAAGCCTTTGTTACCATCAGGGGTATTTAGACATTTTTAGTTTAGTTACTTCAACCTCTGCAGTTGTCTTTGAGTTAGCTGTGGGCAGAAAACTAATTTTGGAGAGGTAATTATAAGAGTGAGAGAACTCATTTCTTATTGCTAATCTGGCAACCTCTGCGTCATAAATGCGTGAAAGGGTTGAGGCGTATGTTTCGTGGATTATGGTGGGTTCACACATTCACGTATATTGCTCCCGTCAGCTCCCGTCTGTTGTAAACGAAGGTATATTGGTAGTTGGCAACCGATTACGTAAAACGTAATGGCATAATACGCAAAACTTTAATGAAATTACGGCCAGTCGGGGGGGGTACTCTCGCATGGCGCGAGTAGAAACGAGTAGCCCACGGGGGTCGGGAATGTTGTGGGTGCGGCCAAGGCCGCGCGGTTGCTGATTCGAGTCGAATCAGGAACGTGGCTCGCCCTCACGTATGTCAAAAGACGGGGAAACTTACGACCGACCAGGCCACCACGGTCGTCTGACCAGAGCATCCTCGTCGGACGTAGCAGCGACCACGTGAGACGAGAGCTGCTCTCGTCAAATCGTTGAAAGTTCCAGCCGAACGTGGAAGTATACGTTAGTTAGGCCGCATCTGGCAGAACCGCCGCACTGCTGGTTGGCGGGAAGACGCGGCATCGTTGTACGAGGGGACAACGGGACCAGCGAGGGACCCTCCAGTCACACCTCACCACACCGGAGCAGCAACCAACAAGCCAACCCTGCCACCCTCTGCACCCTGCCGAAAACAAATCGTAGCAGCGAAACGACTGCACCTATGGCTTTCATATTTTACCACATGTACCTTACCCTTTAGGCTACCCACCACAAAAATCCCAAATCCCTCCTCCCACCCACTCGCTGACTGTCGGTCCCGTTAGAAGGAAAAAAAGGAAAATCTGTGGCGGCGAAACGACTGCACCAATCGGTTCCATATTTGTGTGACAAGTCTCTTACCCTTCTGCCTTCCCCACCACACCCCCAACCTAATCCCACCACCCACTTCTAGCGTATCCGTACGAAGAAAAGGAAAAAAAAGGAAAATCTGTGGCGGCGAAAACGACTGCACCAATCGGTTCCATATTTGTGTGACAAGTCTCTTACCCTGCTGCCTTCCCCCCAACACCCCCAACCTCCTCCCACCACCCACTTCTCGCGTATCCGTACGAAGGAAAGGAAAAAAAGGAAAATCCGTGGTGGCGAAACTACCTCACCAATCGGCTTCATATGTGTAACACAAGTCAATTACACTTCTACCTTCCACCAACCAACCCCAAAAACCACCCTCCCACCCATACATTCCGATACCATAAAAGTCTCTGTAGTCTATAGTGTCTTTTCAGCTACTTTCGGGACCATCGGGGACCTGATTTCTGGCGAGGGGAGTGTTTTTTTACCCTTTCTCTCCCAACATAATAGATTTAGCCAAAAAAAAAAAAAAAAAATATGGCACTGGCAGAAGCACACCGTCAAAATTGGCTGGCACCCAGCGGGTTACTCCTCCAGGATGAATTCCTCGATGTTACTCCTCCAGGGTGCATTCCTCGCTGTTGTTCATGGTGCCGATGAAGGACTGGGAATGGGAATGGTGTGGCCATTCCTGCCCTTTTGTAGTTCCCAGATTCCAACCCAGACCTACGTGGTTGACAAAGACTGTCTTTGTCTGTGTTTGGTCAGACGGGGTGTGCCTACGATTGGCCAGAACCGGTCCAGGTCCGACCTAACAAATCCCAAGACATGCGGCCTCATCTACGCTGGTCTTGAGGGGGCGTGGCATGGGCGTGGCCTGTGTTCCCGCAAATCGTGCAGCCCATGAGGTCGACCGGGGCTATGCTTACGCACGTCGCAAACACGTACGTAGTTCAATACGACTCCATTACGTCTGACGTAACACTGGCCCCGTTACGCTACGTCTGTCGGTAAGTGCAATAGACGTGGAAGAACGGTCGTTCAACGGCAGAAACTCTCAGTCTTTACATAAATTGGCGATACGCCGGACGGGAGCAATATACGTGAATGTGTGAACCCACCATTAACCTGCGTTTGGTCTCCCGTCGTTCGTGGTTGGGTGGTTGGTGACGGTGACGGGAAGGTTGGAGGATTCGGGACAAGGATAATAAAGTAGGTGTTGATGGCGATTGATTGGTGTTAATTGTCCACTTGAGAGTTTCAGGCTATAAGGAAATTAGAACCGTCAACATCGATATAATACAGAAATGCTATTATAATCTGGGTTTCTGATGGATAGAAAGTATGATAAGCTTGTTTATATATAGTATATGTATTATGACCTTATTTTAGCTGACAATACTGCTGAATATCGATGTTTACAGCTCCAACTTCCTTATAACTTGAAACTCGCAAGTGGTCAATAATGGTGGTGTTTTAGGTAATTTTTGCCGTGGCAATTTTCAGCCTGGTTTGGTTCTGTTTACCGGTACTCCCTCCTCCTGTTTCCGTCCCCCCCCCCTACCCTTGAGTCTCTATTCCCTCCCCCGACTTGCCACCCCCTCCCCCCCTTACCCCTCCCATTCGCCCCCTCCCCCATCCCTACCCCTCTCCCCCATCTCTACCCCTCCCCCGTCCCCCATCCCCATCCCTCTATCATTCTACTTAACCCCCCACCACCCCTCTACCGTCTCTTCCCCCCCCATCCTCCCTCTCAATGCAGCCAACCAATCGTGTGGGATGATGAGGGATTAAACCTACCAGTCTTATATATGTATTAGGGATAGGACTCACATATTATCCGTTCACACACATATACATAACAGTTAAGCCAGCCAAACATATGGCGCCTAGCCGTATCATTAATTAATATCCCACGATAATGAGATATAATAGGACAATAAAATGATCTCCGGCATCAGAGCTACTGGCCAAACACGTGACTCAAGCAGTAAGCAACCACACCTCACTTACCAGTTGATCATTGCCGGAGTGACAGCGCGCGTGTTAGTTCAATTAGTGTTTCCTGGATTTCTTTTGAGTGTGGTCTTGAGGCGTACGTTGTCGGCAACTTGGTTGGCTAGCGCAAGATATTGAGGACTCGGGACAATGATGAAAGTAGGTGTTGCTGATGTTATTTTGATGATATGCCTTGGAAATATTCGTCCAGGTTTGGTTCTGTGTATCCCCTCCTCATGCCCCGCCCCTCCCCTCCTCCTCCCACACACACGTTTCTCCTCCCTTCCGTCTGGCGCACATTTAGACGCAGGCAACACAGGTAACGCAGTACAGAGCAGAATAATGCAAATAGTTATGTCAAATTAAACGTAGGCCTGGGCTGGCCTGAGTCACAATGTGCGCACCGTAATTCTAAATAATTATTTGCAAATTTGTGCTGCAGCGCTTGTTACCTGCATCTCAATGTGCACCGACCCTTTCAGACTTGCCGATGTGTACGGCACTACGCCGTGCATTCCAGAGAGTGCGCCGTTGTGCTGACAACTTCTGCCGTGAATGACACGTACGACCAGATTACCTTGGTAACTTTGCGGCGCCGTGTCGGATTGAAAAAAGCCGCCGTGGTCACACGACGGTCGTATGCAGCATTTTGCAGAGGTCGAAGTGTGTGTGAAAGCGTGCATATCCCATGGTTATTTACGGGCAAGGCGGTCGGCGGAAAGTCGAGGTGTCTGAAATGGGTATTCTTCTCCCCCCCCCCCCCCCTTTATTTCTCCCCTGAATGTGTTCTCCCCACTCCCTGTTAACTCTCCCCACCAGCCTTGTGTCTGTTACCACGACCGTCCGACTCCCTCTCGTCTTTCCTTCCCGTTTGCCTCCCTTCCTCGACTTCCTCCCACCTTCTTTCTCCCTTGCCTCCCTACCATCTCTCTTTCGCCTCCCTAAAATCCCTTCCGCTTCACCCCCCCTTTTGCTTCACCTCCCTACCATCCCTCCCACCTCCCTCGCTTCCACACACTCCCACCAATATATCTGCCTCCCTATCACCTCCCTCTGGTTTTATATATGTATTTTCTTTTTCATTATCAACATTATCAATTATATGCAGATCGAGGGATTATTTAAGGAGAGGTTTTGTTATTTTTCTGGACCCCCTTTTCCCTCATGTTTATCCCCGTTAGCTTTGAGATTTTGTGACCTTTCGCCCAATTTCTTCGCCAATAATATAACCTTTCGTGCCATTTAGGTGTGGATTTTGTTCATGGCGAGCGATAGTGAGCCTGTAACGTAGGAGGAACTGTTAAGGGGGATGGTTCACTTTTTGGTCTATTTTTTCATGTATTTGTTATTTTTCTAGCTTCCTCCCTAGCCTAGACCTCCATCAATCTTTAAAAAAACATCCATTAGATCCCCCTTCTAGATTAATTTGTATATTTTTCGGTAGAAAAATGTCCTGGCCGAATGCCGGTTCTTCCTAAATTACAGGCTCACTATCGTTCGCCAGGAACAAAATCGACACCTAAATGGCACGAAAGGTCTTAATATTGACAAGGAAATGGGGCGGAAGGTGCTAAATCGCCAAACTAATGGACCGAACGTATTACAATCTGAAAACTAATGGGGCTAAACGTGAGGGAGAAGGGGAACCAGAAAAACGACCCATCTGCCCTTAAAGCCAGATAATAGAATATTAAGCCTTCATATTAAGCCTTCATACTAGCCTTCATATTAAGCCTTCATATTAAGCCTTCATATTAAGCCTTCATATTAAGCCTTCATATTAAGCCTTCATACTGTAAAGGGTTAATAATTTCACACTCGTAATTATCTTGTTTGTTTGTCTGTTTTGTCTCCCTCCTTCCTTCCCTCCTTGTTTCTCTTCTCCCTTTCCTCCTCCTTCCTTCCTTCTCTCTCTCCTCCCCCCTCCTTCCTTCTCCTTCCTCCTCTACCTCCCACCCTCCTCCTTCCTTCCTTCTCTCCCCCTCTCTCCTTCCCTCCCTTCCCCCTCCTCCCCATCTCCCCCTTTCCTCCTTCCCCATACTTCCCCACAGGGTGTCAAACTGGAGCCATTTTGTTTGAATATTTGAGTGTAGATGAGAATGACTACAAGGAAATGTACAGGAAATAGCCTTGTTTTGGCCATGTTATCACTTCCAAAGACATCATTTGAACTATAAACCATTATTTTACCTTTACATATACAATAAAGAAACACCACGTTATTAACATTAATCATCCATTAAAAACACCAATGCACTTGAATAAACTAATGCAAGCATATGGTCCTCCCGGGATTCAAACTCGGGACACCACACCCACAACATAAGCATCTAAAGAATACAAATATTGCACTCGGCTTTCGTTTGACACCCTGCTTCCCCACCTCCCTTACCTTCCTTTAACCCAGCGCAGATTAAGAGGCCACTTAATTCAAGTGTTCAAATTCATCAAAGGCATCGACAATATGAACTGTAGTAAGTACTTTACTATCGACCAATCTAATTACACGCGGGGAAACGGTTGCAAAATTATTGGTAAATCTTTTAACTCACACGAATCTAAGAATTTCTTCTTCAATCGAGTTGTCACCTTATGGAATGGGCTTCCCCGAGACGTTATAGACTGCAGCACCGTTGATTCCTTTAAACTTCGCCTAGACAAATATCTTGCATCTAACCCGCGACTGACTGCGTTTGTAAGTGAATAACTTTATTTTATCCTCCCCTCAGTTACTAACCCATCTGTCCCATACTAACTTCCTAATCCTGCCACGGACATTAGTTCCAGGGCAGTAGTTCCCTTTCCAATGTTCCCTTACCCACTCTAAACCACTGTTTGGACACTTGATCCTCAGTGTTTTGGAGGACAAGCAGCCTAGAAGGGTCACTAGACCTGTTGTTGCTTGATTTCCTTTGTACTTGCACCTCCTCTCACACCCACCCCCTGCCCAAACCCTTACCCCCACAACCCTCACCACCCATAAACACCTCCCACCCATCGCTCAAACCCCACTTCTACCCCCACCCGATACACAAACCTCATCCACCCTATACACAACCCTATACACCCACAAACACCTCCCTCCCACCCCCACCCTCTGCACCCTATACAAACTTCACCCCAACTAACCTCACCACCCACAAACACCTCCCTCCCACCCCCAGGCCCCATCTCAATACCCCCACCCCCCTCCCCCCCCAATACACAAACCCACACCTCGACCCCTTCAAAAACTCCACTTCAACCCCCACACAATGCACAAACCCCACATCCACTCTCACAAAACACCTCCCTCCCACCCCACCCCCTGCACAAACTCTCTACCCACCTCCTCCCACACAAACACCTCCCACAAAACACCTCCCTCCCACACAAACCTCCCTCCCACACAAACACCTCCCTCCCACACAAACACCTCCCTCCCACTCAAACACCTCCCTCCCACCACAAACACCTCCCTCCCACCCTGTACAAACTCCACCTATACCCCTAACCGACCGCCCACCCCCAGCACCAACCCATCCTATATCCCCCCACCCACGAACCCTGACCCTACAAACCCACACCCACAATTACCTCCCTCCCATCCCCCACCCCCTGCACAAACCCTCTACCCCACACCCTCAAACACCACCCTCCCACCCCCACACCCCCACAAACACCACCCTCCTACCCCTACAAACACCACCCTCACCCCCACAAACACTACCCTCCCACCCACCTTGCACAAACCCTCTACCCCACCCCCACAAACACTACCCACCGACTCCCACACATATACACAGTGGGGTAACTTCTATGGTTACGACTATGCCCGCCCCACCCCACACCCCACCGTCACCCTCTGCACAAACCCATCCTATATCCCCCACCCACGAACCCTCTACCCTACAACGCTCACCCCCACACCCCACCGTCACCCCCAGCACAAACACATCCTATATACCCCACCCACTAACCCTCTCCCCTCAAACCCCACTCCCACAAACACCTCCCTCCCTCTGCACAAACCTCACCCCCCCCCACAAACCCTCTCCCCCCCCCCCTCCACACACACCCTCTACCCCACCCCCTCCCCGCCCCACCCCCCACACATATACAAGCGCCGGGGTAACTTCTCTATTTAAGACTGTGCCTGGTTTTACGCCCTCCCCCCTCTTCTTCTTCCTTTTACTGGCCCGGCTCGTCTTAATTCCCCTCTGCTTCGTGGTGGCTTTACGGTGCGGGCCTCTAATTGTCCACCTGGGAGAGAGAGAGAGAGAGAGAGAGAGAGAGAGGGAGTGAGTAAGAGGGCTAGAGAGAGAGAGAGTGTGAGAGAGAGAGAGAGCAAGTGAGAGTGAGTGATTGAGAGAGAGAGAGAGAAAGCGAGAGATAGTGAGAGACACTGAGTGTGTGAAAGAGTGAGAGGGCTAGAGAGAGAGGTATGGCGTTTTCTTTATTAGGAGAGGTATGTCGTTTTCTTTATTAGGAGAGATATGTCGTTTTCTTTGTTAGGAGAGGTATATAGTTTTCTTTATTAGGAGAGATATGTCGTTTTCTTTGTTAGGAGAGGTATATAGTTTTCTTTATTAGGAGAGATATGTCGTTTTCTTTGTTAGAAGAGGTATTGCGTTTTCTTCATTAACGGGATATCTCCACTTGAGGGATTTTTTTTCTTGACCACTTTCTCCCTCATGTTTAGCCCCATTGCTTTTGATATTATAAAACGTTTGCCCCATTAGTTTAGCGATTTTAAAACTTTCACCCCATATTAAGACCTTTCGTGCAATTCAGGTGTCGATTTTATCCTGGCGAGCGATAGCGAGTCTGTAATTTAAGAGGAACCGGCCTTCGGCCGGGAAATTTTTCTACCGAAAAATTTACAAATTTATCTTGAAAGGGACTCAAGGGGATGTAATTTTAAGCTTGCTGGAGGTCTAGGGAACAAACGCCATACCTCCCCTTAAGGGAGGTATGGCGTTTTCTTTATCGGGGTTAGTCATATTTTTTTCCCCGAAGACCCCCCGGGGGCTTTGAAATATATTTTGTATACTTTTCGATAGAAAAAAGTCCCGGCCGAAGTCCGGTTCCTTCTATTTTACAGGATCGCTATCGCTCGCCAGGAAATATTTGACACCTACATGGTACGAATGGTATTAAAATTGACATAAATAGGGCGAAAGTTCTTAAAATTGTCAAACTAATGGGGTGAACGATTTACAACAAAGCAATGGGGCTAAACATGAAGGAGAAAGGAGTCCAGAAGAAACACAGCGATAAAGTCTATTACAACCAACCTTCCTTCCGACTCCATCAATTTCTTTCCATACTTAATTAAATTGGATAATCTTACTTATGGGGAGATGGGCCGTTTTTCTGGTCCACCTTCTTCCTCAAGTCTAGCCGCATTGGTTTTCAGATTATATGACGTTCGGCCCATTACTTTGGCGATTTTAAGACCTTTCGCCCCATTGTTTGTTAATATTATGACTTTTCGTGTCATATAGGTGTCGATTTATTCCTGGCGAGCGATAGCGAGCCTAATATAAGAGAAACTGGCCTTCGGCCATGACATTTTCTAT
>CM064497.1:52070305-52080289 GCA_032716605.1 Paralithodes platypus | reverse complement strand
CTAGATTGTGTTGCATGTCGAACCACATTGTTCTTTTCCAGCAAGTACGCTAAAATTTGCATTATTTTGTATCGTCAGCAAATTTTGAGATTGTAACAGGTGAAGACCCTCATACTATGTCGTCATGATGTAAAATAATTAGAAAGATAATTGGTCTTAGTAACCGAGTCCATAGGGGTACCCACAACCGACCTACTTAACAATGGCCCCCCTCTTTAGAATGCCTCTACCCATTTACATTACATCTTTTTGCTTTCTGTCGGCTGAGAACCAATTTTCTATCCACATTCAACACCAAAACCGCTCTTGTATTCCATTCTGCAATTAGTCATTTAAGCAGTAAACGTTTGTGGGGACCCTATTGTCAAGAGCCCAATTTTGAAAATCAGAGGTAAATATTATAATATATCTACCAGCTTTACTCTCATCTGTACAGGTTGAGGATATCGTGCAGAAGTCTACGCCGGTTTGTTAAAACCGGAACGTTTTTTTACGAACGCCGTGTTGAGTAACTTTAAGCTTATGTTATTTTCCTCTAATTGGATTCCGAGTCTGATGTCTCTTATGACCGTTTCTAAGCATTGATAACATACAACTGAAAGGATAAGCTAACAATTGTTTTAACGACAGTTGTTCCTAAAGGTAGCAGAATTTGCTAGCCGTTTTTCGTAATATCGGTGTTACGTTGGGCCAGCTATCCCCTGACTCAGCAATCAGTTCCCAGACTCGCAAGGAGCTTATTAGAATAGTAATGTCAGTGTTTGGGAGAGACTCCTCATCCTTAGCTTCCTTTAGCACTCTAGGCGGGAGATTGTAATCATGTCCCGGCGTTTTATATATACCTTGAGTTTTATACTAGTACCTGGTTCAATACTCACGCTCTCCATCTGTTAAGCTAGGAGAGGTGTTTTCCGTAAGTTTCAAGTAGGTAGCTAGGTAGGTGGTGTGGTGTGTTTTTTTAGTAAGTACGCATCAATTGGGGGTGCCTCAGGTACGTCGTTAGGTAGGTGGTATTTTTGTAAGTGTAATGCAACAAATATGTAGGTGTGTGGTGTGTTTATTTAAGTACGTAAATGGGTAGGTTCGTAGTTAAGTATAATATGTCAACACATAGGTAGGTTGTCCAACTGCTTTGGTAAGTATATAAATTGAGTAGGTCAAACGTAGTGAGCAGTAAGTGCTTTTTTTAAGTCTGTCCTCTTAAAAATTTCAGGCCTCGCTATCGCTTTCCAGGAAAATAATCAGCACGCCAAAATGGCACGAAAGGTCTTTAATTGACACCGCGGAAATGGGGCGAAAAGTGTTAAAAATCGCCAAACTAATGGGCCGAACAACTTATAATACTCAAAACCAAACCGGGGGCCTAACACGATGGAAGAAAGAGGACTCGAAACAATTTGTTACGCCATCCTTTACGAATCATGCTAAAATGATATCGAATTTTTTTTTTTTTTCTTTTTTTTTTTTTTTTTGCTGAAGGCTTTATTCATTCGCCTTTAAATGATAGCATGCCTGATATTCTAGTAATACTTTGCATGAAAAAAAGTATGTGTGTTGAAGTGAAATAATCTAAACTGCTATGAATCATGCCCTGTCCTACTTCCATCCTCATTCGTGTTGAATAGCCATCAATCTTATTAATTTATGGTTCTCGTTCAGCTATATTTTAATAGTGTGGAAGTATTTTATTAATGTTTTCGCTCCGATTACCAGTTCCCCACTCTCCTTTTTATATGAAGCTAGCACAAAATATTACTATAATGTTCAAGTTTGTCTGGAAATTTATGGAAATCGCAATTGAACCAATGTTGTTCCTGGCCCGTAAGGGTATCGAACTCACCACAAAAACTCGACATCCGCGTTATTCGCACGGCGCTCTAACCCACTGACTACTAACAGGCCGATATGGGTAGCCATGTCACTCGGTTTAAACCAAGTATGTGGGTAGAGGGACTATACGCATTTAATATATCATATATCCAAAGGATAATCTCAAAAAACACCCGCATGAGCTAATATAGTGTTTATATAACTCCCAACACGCACGAAAGGGCTTGAATATGTACATAAATGGGGCAAATAAAAGATTTATTCAACAATCGCCATACTAATTCGGTCGAACGGCTCTAACCATTTTCCAAATCAAATGGTTTAACACTAGAGGGAATAAGGGGTCAACTGAACAAAAATCCACCCTCTACATGCAGGACGTTGGTAAGACAATATGTCCAACCGCGGCATTAGCGATATATTTTGCATGAGCCTATAATCCCTGGTCATCTGACCAAATTGGGATGATCCTGATGGTCCAATTGGAGATCTTTTGGTCGGGCTAATTAGAACGTCAGACAATCATTATTTGGCCCTACCATAAATAGTTAGTTGTATACCTTGAGGAGGAGGCAGCACGAGAGGGATGGAGGTGACGGGAGGGAGTGGAGTGTAGGACAGAATGAGAGAGAGAGAGAGAAATCAGAGATAGAGAGAGTTCCACAATTCCTCATTAATCATTGGCACGGTGCTCAATTCCCTCAGTCCCTAAATAGTGATATTAAACTGCCCGTAGAGCTGACCTTAATCACGCCCCACAAAGGCCGTTACATTCTCAATATGCTGAGTGTACAGGGAGAAGTTCAAAATGGGGGAACGGGAACGCTATTTGTATTTGCCTCATCATTATATGAATATCTTTTAAATATTTCATTTTTGTTTCCCTACCGTAGACCTCTCTGCCATACCATCAAGCTGATCAAACAAAAAAAAACCCTACGACCCCCCCAAAACACGACGCCACTTTCAAAGATAAAAAATTTGTAACATTTTTCGGTATAAATATCATTCCCAAGGCCAAAGGCCGAAGGTTTCCATTTCTAAAATTACAGTCTCAGCTATTGGCTACCAACAAAAAAAAAATTTACACTTCGCGGCACGAAAGGTCTAAATATTCGAACAAAAGAAAACTGGCGCGAAAAGGTCTCAAGAGGGATCGACTAACTAATGGAGACGAACGTGTAGCCAGCTCAAAACAGTATGCCAAACAAAGTGGAGAAGGGGGTTCCAAAATAATGCGTCCGTACCCTCCCCCGCTCCCATCAGGCAATTAGACTCACAATGCAAATATTATATACCACAAACCAGTTTAGATGGCTTAATTTATTTGCTTTAACATTTATAATATGCTAAAGTTATATATGTTATTTTTGTTCGAGTTTCCCACCTATAACCACAAAAAACCCGACTGACACCCATCCATCAAAAGCTTAATAACAGAACAAATAAAAAATACAATCACAAAACAATAAAAAATAACAATCCTCCTTAACGATATGAGAGAGAGAGACTAGAGAGATAAATAAGAGAGAGAGAGAAGGAGATCCAAAACATAGCTTACAGACCGCAAGGGCACTAATTTGCTAAAGATAATGTTCCCTCAAAACACAAGCACACATGTACTAGCTAAATTAAGAACAATCAGTTTCCTCACATAACCTCCCAGCCTTCTCCTAGATCTCACCGAAGCTCCACAATACCATGTCTCGTCGCCCATTTATTAACTAATACACCAAGGAAAGTACCTGGTCCTACACCAGCCCCAACAAATCTCAATTGTCTAAAAAACCCGCCTTGTTCCTCACCCATTAATGCTATAGTACTCTGTGCTACTCTAACGTCCACCACCATTCCATACACCCTAGATCTACTACTAAATAGACCTTAAAGTACCTGCTCTTCCTCATCTAACGACGTTATGCCTCTAACGTAAGCCCATTAATATGAATACTCCTAAATATAGATAGCAAAGCAATATGGTTAAAAAAAAAACATGCCATTCCAATCCCTTCTGTAACCCCGGTGGACAGTCCGAGCCTTCTAAGTTTATTCTTGCTACTATTAGACGATTTAAACATTTCAGATTCAGACCCCACTCCAACAAATAACAAGAGCATTTCGAATTACCCCACGAAATCCGAAAGCCTATTTTCCTGCCACAGATCCATTCTTAACAAACATCTGCCCACAAATCCTCTAAATATACTTAAAATAAAAGGAAAAATAAGTCACCGGTCACAGACAGAGGGTTAAGAATAAAATTTTTATACTATTTGTTTAAAGGAAACTAAAAACTACAAGTCTTATTCCCACGATGCTGTTAGTGACTGCTCTTCCAAAATCAGCGAGGTATTGCACTTCCCTTAACAATAAGGGTGTATGGAGTGGACTTCACTTTCCCCCTCCCTACAAAAATGCCCGCGTCCCCCTCTCTTCCTTTCAATAACGAAATAGAAATATGTCGAGCGTTATCATGACACAGAGTTAATTATGACAGGTTTTACAGTGGGGTCGTCGGGCGTGGTTGGGGTGGGAACTTCGTAATTTTATGTAACGATGGCTCATAATGAGGGCATGAGAGGGGAAGGCTAGAGAAGGAAGTGCCAATCTCACGAGAGGAATTTATTGTCACACTTTATACAACCATATATTGTTATGACACTTAACGGTTGGAATAGAACGAATAGAAAAGCATAATAACAATGTTAGCAAACTAATATATTCAATCAATGATATACCCAAAACTAGTCTGGCATAGATAGTTTACGCAGCTTCAACCTGACAGCATGCTCAGTCAACAACGAGGTGGAATATCTAATAAGAATGGACTGTTCCACATTATAACACCAAAAGAATCATCTCTACCATACATAGGCAATCGGCCTGAAGCCCTTCTCTAACTATTTCTATCAGCTAAGGTCTGAACCTATGTTGCCCAATACTAACCAACGCACCAGAAAACTGGTCAGATGAGCATAGTTTATCTCATTTGTATGGTCTACAATATCATTAATTTTCCTTCCCCTTATAGCTGTCCCCCGAACTACTCCCTTTTAATATTAACCTATATCTTTACTTAATATCCTATAAGATCCTGTAATATGCCTAGATAACTGGATGAGTGCCTTTACTAACAATAACAGCTATATATCCTACACATCCTCTCTTTATTAACGTAATTTTGGCTAATCATTTTCTCTGTGGTGGTTGTATAAGAACACATACATTTTATTGGTTGGAACACAAAGCCCGCTCTAGTGAAGAGACAATTAGTATTCTCTTCTTCTCTCTCTTCCACCACTTCAAAGATGGCCAATACATCCTGTATCATCTAACCACCAGGTGACACTCGTGAATCGCTTGGCTTATTGTGTTAAGGCTAGCGATGTGTCCTGCAGGTTCTGGAATCTCTCTTGTCTCTGCTTCCACCACTTTCAAAGCAGCGCCAAGACATAAGGGGTCCAGCTTCTCGGTACCATTTACCACCCAGATGACACTCTTGAATCGCTTTTGGCTTTCTTTGTTGAAGGCTATCGATGTGTCTGCAGGTCCTCAGGAATATTGGAGGTGTATCTGTGCCGAGGGTTGGCGGTTTACTGGATCCTGGCTCTCCTGGGATTCAGTAGAGCTGCCGCTTGCTGGAGGTCAAGAACAGAATTATTTATCTCCCCATAGGTGCCAAGGTGAGCAAGGGGGGGGGGGGGGGGGGGGGTGGGTCCTGGCTTAGAGCGTGCCCATGTGATCCTGCCGGCAGGTGCCCTACGGCTGTGGGGGCCCACCTATGGCAGTATATCGGGGTCAACCCGTTCCACGGAGCCTACCTGCTCTTTTCCGCGGAGGGTTCGAGGTCCACGTAACTTTAAGAGATTGAGTATGAAATTTGTAATATTTTAAGTTATTATACTCGATTTTAATACATAAACAAGTGTATAAAATACATATTTTTTTATCTTCATGCATACAAACAAAATCTTGGCTTGAATTGATTTATTTTTATTTTTTGTTGCATTAACCTAACCAAAAAACCTAACCTACCCTAGCCTAAATGTATTTTTGGCGTATTAGTTTAGGTTAGGTTAGGCTTTTTGGTTAGGTTAGGTTCGTTGTTTGGTTAGGTTAATTGCTAAAAAAAAAAACAAAAAAAAAAAAAAAAAAAAAAATGTGGGGTGTCGGGGTGCGGCTCGTAAATATTGGACCAAAGTTTCCAACATTTGCAAACTAATATGGTAGGAGTATGTGTTTTAAGATCCATAAAGTCAATAATAGAGCAAACACAACACAAAATCTCTGCACCACAAATCTTTTGTTTACATGGCAAGAAGACTCGGCAGACGACGTACCTGGCTAAACGATATTTTCACCATTATATAGATATTATTTATTACTGTAAATCTTTTTCTACTTTAAATTGCATGAAAATAAAATAATTTTGTAATTTTATACACTTGTTTATGCTATATACAAACCGAGTAAATATATTAACTTAAATATTCAAATTTCATACGCCATCTCTAAAATTACGTGGACCTCGGACACCTAGCCGCGGAGGTAGCTAGGCTCCGTGGAGCAGGTTGACGCCCAATAGACTGCCATATATATATACATATATATATATAGATATATATATATACCATCCAATATATTTTTTTTCTATTATTTTTTTTTTTTTTAAGAAACTTGATAGAGGTGTGGAGAACTAACTATGTATCCACATCCCCCCACCCCCCCGTCCTCAAAGACTGAAATGGTTCCATTGACAATAACTTCCATGGTATTGCGAAAAGGATTAAAAATGGATTATGATTGATTGACACATTAGGGCGGGGATTATCATCAAACAATATTGGGACGACCATGTCTAATAACTTTGATGGATATTATCATTACCATAACATTCGGCTCCTGATTAAAGTTTGGGGCTTTTGTGTTTTGGCTTACGGTTCCAGGATACCTAACTTCATTATCTGATTACATGGGTTGATGTGTGTGTTGTGTGTGTGTGTGTGAGTGACCATATTGACTAATATATAATTATGTGTACTGCGAGTGTGTGATATTGTGTGTGTTGTGTGTGGGGGTTTAATAAATTGCTATTATATAATATGTATGCGATTGTGTGTGTGTGTGTGTGTATATTATATGTAGGTTCTTAGTTATAGTTTTTTATGGAGATTATGTAAATTAATGGCAAAGCTGTACAGTTTGTAAACAGGATTTCTCAAAAAACTGTATTCGACGAGACATATACATGAAACATCTTCGTCCAGGTAACCAAATCGTTTGGTACTTGCAACTACCAACAATAACCTACGGACAACCCCTTCAAACCACCCACACCCAGGGTTCCCCGCGTAGCCCTAAACGTTAGACTAATTTAAAGAATGAAAAACAAAACAAAAACACACAACACAACCCACACACATATATATATATATCTATATTACCGGTATAATATATATTATATATACATAATATTCAATATATATATATATATATATACTATATATATATATAACGGTATAATATAATATATATATATATATAGATATATATATATATATATATATATATAGATATATATATGATATATCCCTACGATATATATATATATATATTTAAAAATATATTAAGATATATACATAATTAAAGCTCATTCCTCGTGATTTTTGTTCCATCTCAACCAATGTAATGATGTCCCATTACCAGTGCAAACAAATCCTTACTATCCGTACCTAGATAACTAAATAATGGCATTTTAAACTCCTTTGATGAATCAAAGCCTTGGTGTTGGTCGTAGCTGAACACTTTGATGTATATATTCATCTGCCATTTATTAAGACTGTCAAAAGCGCCCGTGATTACAGAGATTTATTATGCCTTTGATTAATATGAAACACCAATATAATCATACAAGCACAGTCACCCCTAAAAATCTGGGGACCGAAGTAAGTTATATGTAAATAAACTTATTTATTAATGTAAGATATATGTATTGTTTTTAAAGCCTTAGTTGCTATTTAATTAAAATTTAATCACAAGCTTAAATAAATTGGTTGTATTTGCTTAAAGAAGAAAATACATATGATGTTTATGATTTTGTTTAGAGTAGCTGTACATTAATTTCCAACATAAAGATCAAGCGAAGTCTTGGTGTTCTGCCCCATTAGTCATTCCTTCAGATAATACCAAGGCTCAATATACAGTGTTAATATATTGGCTTTGTAGTGTTTAAGAGGAGGTTGTTGTTTTTTTCTGGACCCCCTTCTCCCTCATGCATAGACCCATTAGGTTTAGGTTTGAGGTTTTAAGATGTTCGACTCATTAGTTTGACGATTTTTAAAAAGTCTCCCAATTGATTTGTCAATTTTAAGATCATTCGTACCATTTAGGTGTCGATTTTTTCGTGGCGAGCGATAGCGAGCCAGTAATTTAGGAGGAACCGGCCTTCGGTCGGGAAATTTTGCTACCCAAAAATTTATAATTTTATCTCGATGGGGGGTCTTGGGTGAGGGGGGGGGGGTATTAATTTATGTTTAATGGAAGTCTATGGGAAAACATAAACAAATATAATATATTAATATATAGCTAAATAAACAAATAAATAAAGATCTCTCCTTAAAGTTCCACTCTATTTTCGTTCATTGTTTTGTTTACTTTTTGTTCTACATTAGTTTTCCCTTCTTCTCTCGTTCACCTTGACTAATTACTGCATGTGCCCCAACATTTCCTCTCTATTTCCGTCTATATTTGTGTTTACTTTTTGTCCTACATTAATTTTCCTTTCTCTCTCTTTCACTTTGAATTTTAGGGAGCTCAGACGGTATTGTGCAGCCTAATTTACTGGTTCGGCTCAATGGTTTAAGGAGTGGGTTTAGTTTGCTCTCTAAACCTCTATCAAACTTTAAAAAAGACCCACAAGACACTTCGATATAAATGTGTACATTTTTCGGTAGAAAAATGTCCCGGCCGAAGGCCGATTATTCTTCAAATACAGACTCGCTATCGGTCGCCAGGAAAAAAATCGACACCTAAATGGCACAAAAGGTCTTAATATTGGCAAAGGAATGTGGCAAAAGGTCTGAAAATCGCCAAACTAATGACGCGAATGTCTTGAAATATCATAACTAATAGAGCTAAACATGAGGGAGGAGGAGGACTCGAAAAAACAACTGGCTCCCCTTAACTGCATATGTCCCTACTCCTCCACCCTTCCCCCAATGTACGGTCTCCCTATTAATCTATATTTTATTAATAAGTCATGTCCCAGCTGTCATTACGTTTGGCTTGCTCTGTGCTGTATTAATGTCTGTCAGATGTTGAATAGGATAGGAACATGTTTGTACATTTCACTCGATATGAAGAAATGAAGCTTAGATATTGCTGATACCAATTATTGATCAAAACATACTTGGTGCCGAGCAATCACTTATTAGCGCGACTGTACTTCTTCCAACACAAAAACACAGTCATCATTGGAAAACCATTATAGAAAAGGAGAGGACGATTTCCACAAAAGTACCTACTTACTGTGTGTGTGTGTTTGTGTGTATGTGTGTATGTGTGTCTGTGTGTGTGTGTGTGCGCGTGTGTGTGTGTGTGCGTGTGTGTGTGCGTGTGCGCGTCTGTGTGTGTGTTTGTGTGTGTATGTGTGCAATTAAAGAAAGATACTTCGTTGGTTCCTTAATCTGTGTATAATGCTTAACCCTTTCTCTACCCAAGACGTCTTATATATATATATATATATATATATATATATATATATATATATACATATATATTAGCTATATTTAGACGATTGTGTACAGCTTAGGAAGGATCTATGGTATCAAAAAGAGTTAATTAAGATAGTTCAAAGATTGATAATTGCTGGAGGCCTTTTTTGAACTTAATAAAATCGTGATGAGACAAGTTTCCAATGAACGTAACGTAGCGACAGGTGACAATATGTTGGTAAGGGTTGCAGAGAATCCAGCTATCAAGGGTCCTGTACAATTTTAGATGAGGTTGGTAATGCGTAGGAATGCCAACCTCGTAAATAGGGGTAAAAAGGTGACATTGGTAATTTGGTGTGGTAGGGAAGTACAAAAAAAAAACAAAAAAAAAACAGTATTTTCCATTATTTTGGACAATTGTATGTTGGTTGGGTGTGTAAGG
>CM064497.1:52060305-52065305 GCA_032716605.1 Paralithodes platypus | reverse complement strand
GAGCTGCAACCAGCCCCCGTCATCTTGCCTTCGCAGGATGCGCAGGGCCCGGCTGCCCATCCACGGCTCGAAGCATCCTCATCTCTGGAGCCGCTTCGGCTCTGTGCTTCACTGTCTCATCCCCTAGATAGATATCTAAAGGGGAAAAAGGGAAAGGCGAGGAAACAATACTCTGTTTCTTTTCAGCTGACGATACATTGAAACCCTTAGTAGCTAATTTATCGATATTTAACACTCAACGAGCGGCTAGTTTTGTAACACTACTACCTGCCAAGCGGGTAGTTTTACCCTAAACGAGCTTCATTCCATGCTCTTTTTCATGCATAAAGAAGAGCCAGAGCATAATACAATTATGTATCCGTGAAAGGGCGATAATTGAGCTTTCCAATGACACCTGAACCATCCTTGTACGACCAAGGGTTCTCTTGCAACGATCGTGCAACACGAAGGGAAAATCCCTAAAATACAGTCATTTCGTCAGTTTTTACCCTGTATTACGGGACCAGGGATATGGTGGGATGTGATGTAACCGTCAGTGGCGGGACTGGGTCCATGCCAAACGGTCAGAGCCTACCCGCGCTCCTCCCACCGCTCGGACTCTCTCTCAGAGCCGATTATGTGCTAAAAATCGCATACGACTTAAGGCGGGCCCCACTTTTTAGGCCTTGGCTCTCTAACCGACTTAAGGCGGGCGCAGCCAAAGAGGGGTTAATGGAAACATGGAAATGCTATGTCTCTGCATCATATTAAGACCAAGTATATATAATTAGCACCATAAATCACTGCAAAACTCTTCAAAATAACGGAGGAATCTTGATGTTGATCTTGCAATTTACCGCCAGTTAAAAGGAAACACAGTATAGTTACGTAATTTACTCTACTCAAATAGCATTTTGTAACAGTGATTTAACCAGTTCCATATTACTCAAAAGTATTTGTGGACTAACAAATATTGCAAGATTTCCAAGAGTGATAAATATATAGTTGCATACATCCATACAGACAAAGTGTATTATCAGGTGAAGGTATTGAGGGATAAGCATTTACAACGGCACCTCGTATCTACATTCTACTTTTCCTATTTTTCTGAAGAGTGTAGAGAGGGGAGAAGGGGTGTTGGAAAGAGAGGAAGCTGTTGGAGTGACTTTGTTATGTGTGTTATTAGTCTGTATACGTCGTCGAGATGTCCCCCGACTGGGTGCAAGCATCTGAAAAATGCTTGGACGTATTACAACACCCACTAAATGTCCGCCTGAGCTGGGATCGAACCCAGGTCAAGCAGATTCACACGTGAGCGTGCTCACCACTCGACCGCCGCGGCTTTAATTTCAACTGACGGTAAATTGCAAGGTTCCCATCAAGATTTCTCAGTTATTTTGAAGTTTTTGAAGTGAAATATGGTGCTAATTATATAAACTTAGTCTTAATATGGTGCAGAGACACAGTGGTTTCATATTTGTCCATTAAGTATCAAGAAATTAGCTGCTAAGGGATTCAATTTACTGTCAGATGAAATGAAACAGAGTATAGTTTGCAAACTACTTAACCATATAGCTGGTAGACATTTATATATTTGTAAAGTTAGTGATTGTGATAATGCCAAATTAAATTAAGTTAGTATTGGAAATTAGTTCCTGCCAATCAGTGGCTATAACGAATGGATAAATATACAGAGTAGAGTGGAAAGGAAATAATGAGAGAGAGAGAGAGAGAGAGAGAGAGAGAGAGAGAGAGAGAGAGAGAGAACTTATGATAAATTGTCTCTCATAACTCTTCTTCAGCCGCTCCAACTTTAGTGTCTTCATCACTCTTACAGGCACTTCTTCTACCATCAGGCATACCTGCCCTAATCCATCTTTACTCCTTCCACCATATTGTATGTATGTATATACCCTGGCACCTTCCCCATTTTTTGTTTTTTTTAATTTTTGTTATGGGGGTGGCCGACTCGAGACAGAGCCCGAACAGGGACATCACAACACATCATAAAACAAAACAAAACAAAACACAAAATCACACACATCTACTGTAGGTCGCCCAGGAGAAATACCCAGTGACCCAGGGCCATTTGGGGTCCCCAGCAAAAGATTCGCAGGTCCCAGATCCCCCGGAGAGGTGCCAATTTCCGCAGGCAGACCTGCAGCGAAGCTGTACCACCACAAGCCCGCCCACCATGCTTCCAGGCGCACCCTTCATTACCACCGGCTCCCCAAGCCAGACGCCTGATGGACTACTATCTAGTCCAACTGGCGCATGACCCTCTCTCCCAAACGACCTCGTTTACATTCATCTATACACAAGCATTCTCCATTCATTCCTGTTTATTATTACCCTTGTATCTGATTCACATATTCTCTTTGTAAGCCTTTCATCTTCCATTCGTTCAACATAACCATAACAGCTCAGCACCCTTCTGTCCACTCCACCATATTACTATATTAATATTAGGGCGGGTGCCCAACCCCGAAAGGAGTTGAAATAGGGGAGCTATCCCCCCGCCAAAGGCGGCTTTCTAGGGCCTTTCCTAGCTGATGCTGAGAGGATTGGGTTCTAGTCATGTGGTGATGGGCTGGTCTATCCGAGTGAGAACTGAGCGATCTCTGCCATACCCATAGCTTACTCTGACTGTTCCTTTTACTTATATATCTTCTAGACCTCAAGTAGCAGCGTCTTTTCCGTGGATTGACCTCCCTACTGCCAACCTAGAAGTTGGCAGATTGGGAGCCAAAGTGTCACATTTTTCCCTTACCCCTCAACTTTCCATTCATAATTGCTGAGGGGCACAGGGCCTTGGGTGGGGCTTTGGTTTCCCGGACGTTTCCGCACCCTCCTCAGCTCCCTGCCTTGGAGTGGCTTCGGTCACCCGGGCTTTGTTAATGGTAATCAGGGAGGATTTTGTGGGGGTGCTCGTTTATGGCCTTGGCCTTGCTCGAGACCTTGGGGCTGTTCGGCCAGACAGCCTGGGCAACAACAACACTATATTCATTTATCGTATCAGTAATGCTGAACCTCTCTCTCTCTCTCTCTATCTCTCTCTCATATATATATATATATATATATATATATATATACTTGGAAATATTGAAATCGATTGGTATTTGTTTGTTTACACGATTCAAAACTGAAGCATTTAAGTGACATCAATAATCGACTGCAGAGAGCGAGAGAGAGAGAGAGAGAGAGAGGTAGATAGATAAATAGATATATAGATAGATAGACAGATAGATAGAGAAAGAGAGATAAATAGATAGACAGACAGACAGACACAGAGAGAGAGAGAGAGCATCAGCGTACCCCTCCAAAGATAACACATGGAGGAGGGAATATAAACGAGGTAATGTCTTCCGTTAAGGGGCCCACTTCGCTTTTTTTCTCTTTCTCTCCCTCTCTCTTTCGCTTGTATCCATTCGGCCCCATTCAGCCTACTGTTTTAAGACATCTACCACCATCCAGGTGTCAATATTTTATTGGTGAGCGGTAGCGAGACAGCATATACAGTATATTGCTTATTTTACAGCAAGCTAAATTTGTACATTTTTCGATAGAAAAATGTCTCCGGCGAAGCCGGATTTCTCCATACAATGCTGGCTCGCTATCGTTCGCCAGGAATAATTCGACACCTGGATGGGGATAAACGTCTTAAAACAGTTGGCTGAATGGGGCCGAATGGATACAAGCCAGGGAAAGAGAGAAAAGGAGAGAAAGATAAAAACAAAACAGGTGACCCCCCTAGGGGGGGGGGGGGGGGTTAAGGCACGGCTGAGCACAAATTTGTAGCTTGTGTTTCTGTGTTTGTCTGTGTGCTGGTGATTCCAAACTATCTATCTATCTATCATAAAGGTCATATAGGTCATGGCTAATTGGTAGGAAACAGAGAGTCAGCATAAATGGTACCAAGTCAGAGTGGGGAGCAGTCAAAAGTGGTGTCCCCCAGGGATCGGTATTAGGTCCCCTGTTGTTTCTTATATACATAAATGACCTAGATTTAGGTATAACTAGTAGGATAAGTAAATTCGCAGACGATACTAAAATGGGGAGATCAATTGATTCAGATAGCGATATAGAGTGCCTCCAAAGGGATCTAGATACCTTACATGAATGGTCAGTAAATTGGCAGATGAAGTTTAACATTGACAATTGCAAGGTATTAAAGATAGGGAAGATGCAAACAAATGTTAAATATAAACTAGCTAATTTAGAATTAGAAAATTCAGACTGCGAGAAAGATCTAGGTGTGTTTGTTAGCAATGATTTGAAGCCTAGAAAACAGTGTATAGGCGTTCGTAATAAGGCAAACAGGATTCTCGGGTTCATCTCTAGGAGTGTGAGTAACAGAACTGCTGATGTTATCTTAAAACTTTACTTGTCATTAGTGAGACCCCATATGGATTATGCTGTCCAATTTTGGTGTCCTTATTACAGAATGGACATAGATTCATTGGAGAGAGTACAGCGTAGAATGACAAAAATGATCCATAATATTAGAAATCTTCCGTATGAAGAAAGGTTGAAGAAATTAGGTTTACATTCGTTAGAGAGACGCAGAGTTAGAGGGGATATGATAGAGGTGTTCAAGTGGGTTAGTGGGATTAACAAAGGGGACATGACAAATGTACTAAAGCTCAGTGATAGCGAAAGAACTCGTACCAATGGTTTCAAATTAGATAAATTTCGTTTCAGAAAAGATATAGGCAAATATTGGTTTGGTAACAGAGTTGTAGATGGGTGGAATGGACTACCAAGTGCTATAGTGGGATCTAAAACTGTAGGGAGCTTTAAGATAAAATTGGATAGACGAGAAGGGTTGTGTGTGAAGGGGGATCAGCCGGGTTGGGCCAATCAGCGCTCTGCAGACCCCCATAATCCTGCGTTAATCTCTAACCGTTTTGGTAGGATGATCCTCAGGGTATTAGAATGTTGAGCCTATAATTGGGCTTTGTAATTGATTTGGGGTTGTGTGGGACAGGGATCTGCCTTGCTTAGGCCAATCGGCTTTCTGC
>CM064497.1:52043582-52060205 GCA_032716605.1 Paralithodes platypus | reverse complement strand
CGCAAACTGGAGAGAGAGAGAGAGAGAGAGAGAGGAGAGAGAGAGATGAGAGAGAGAGAGAGAGAGAGAGAGAGAGAGAGATTGACAGGAACACAGGCGAGGGGTTGATTAGAAGTTTTGAGATAGGTGATATGGATATTCTCTCTCTCTCTCTCTCTCTCTCTCTCTCTCTCTCTCTCTCTCCATTTGGCATCTGTTTATCTTTCTAAATTGATTTGCACGACTTAAGGTTCGCAAGAAAATGCATGGTGATAAAATGAACTCATAAATTGTGTGTGAGAGAGAGAGAGAGAGAGAGAGAGAGAGAGAGAGAGAGAGAGATAGAGATAGATAGATAGATAGATAGAGAGATAGATAGATAGAGATAGAGAGAGAGCTTTCGTGCATGCCTGTGAGTTATTTAACTACAACTAAAACATCACGAAAACCAAAGAACAAAGGAACGAAATTATACAACCATCAACCTCGCCAACAGTAGAAAAAGGGAACGAAAACACCAACCAAAAAATTCCAACGTCTTTTCTTCTCTAATGACCCTCGGAAATTACCCTCCTGAGTCCCCATTAACTATTTTATCGGACGTGGTAATTAAAAAATAAAAATAAAAATAAATAATAACTAAACAAATAAATATATATATAATAAAAATGTATGTATGTACTGTATGTACAGTATGTATGTATGTATGTTTAAAAATAAAAATATATAAACATAGAAATAACTGTAAAAACACAAAAATTAATAACAGCTACCGAAATATTTACAATGAATAAAAATAACCTTTTAATCTGACGGGATAACTACCGCAAATATAATAATACGAGATGGCCACTCTGTAGAGCGTATACCTCCGCCTACACTGCCCACCAAATATCGTGAACATCTCCGGATCGCCTCATAAAACAAATAACTTCTTTCGTGGCGCACATCCTATCTGCCCACCAAATTTCGTGAACATCGGTTCATAGCGTATTTCCTATCTGCACACCAAATGTCGTGACCTCTTCGGTTGTATCTTCCTCTGGGATAATCCAGCCGGTCTTTCTTGAACTCCTCTTTAGTTGGTAATAAGTCATACTTCAATATAAAATTAAAGTCTAATACGACATGATCACTTTTACCTACTGGTGGTTTATAACTTACCTCAAATATCTCATTGGCACATCTCGTAAAAAACAGATCTAATAATGAAGGAGTATCACTCCCTCTCACCCTTGTTGGCTCTTCTATGTGTTGATGCAACAGGTATGTTGTCATCAACTCTAGTAGTCTACATCCCCAACTGTTCTCTCTCTCAGGACACTCTAAAGTTGACCAATCAATATTCCCACTGTTGAAGTCTCCGGTAATAATAATACTGTTGTTCCTATCTTCTGCCTCCTTGATAACATACTCTAGATGTATTAAAGTTTCATTCAGCATTGCTTCGTGTTCCTCACTGGTCGAGGCTGCAGTTAGTGGCGGCACATACACATTTACTATTATCATTCCTTCGTTACCTCTCATTATTTCTATTGCTACTATTTCTGAAGCAGAACCCACCTCTTTCATCTGCAGCTCCTTTACCTTAAGCTCCCTCCTTGTGAAATCAAGACCCCTCCTCCCAACTCTATCCCTCCTCCATACATTATAATTTCACCTGAGAGTATTTCATTTCTTATTTGAGAATTTAATTTGGTTTCTGTTAAACATAGAACATGTGGCTTGTTTATATTAATAACATCTTTTATTTCAAGAATTTTTGATAAAAACCCATCTACATTGGTGTAAATTACATGTAAAAATTAATTCCCTGTCAACCCAGTTACACCTCTTCCCCCGTTTGCTCCTGTGTGTGTGTGTGTGTGTGTGTGTGTGTGTGTGTGTGTGTGTGTGTGTGTGTGTGTGTGTGTGTGTGTGTGTGTGTGTGTGTGTGTGTGTGTGTAAGGTGTGTGTGTGTGTGTGTGTGTGTGTGTGTGAGTGTATGTGTCTGTGTATGTGTGTGTGTGTGTGTGCGTGTCTGAGTGTGTGTGTGTGTGTGTGTCTGTGTGTAAATGCATTTTTGTGTGCGTGTGTTTGTGTCGGAATGTGTGTGTGTGTGTGTGTGTGTGAGTGTCTGTCTGTGTGTGTGTCGTGTGTGTGTGTGTAAATGCATGTGTGCGTGTGTTTGTGTCGGAGTGTGTGTGAGTGTCTGTCTGTGTCTGTCTGTGTGTGTGTGTGTGTGTGTGTGTGTGTGTGTGTGTGTGTGTGTGTGTGTGTGTGAGTGTTTGTTTGTCTGTGTGTGTGTGTGTGTGTGCCATAAATAAAAACAATAAATCATGCGAAACAGGATGAGGGGAGGAAGAAGTGATAAAATACGAGACAGAAGGAAGATAAGTGAGGAAGATGAAGGAGAACAACAAAACTAAGGAATCGGAGATGGAGAAGCAATATGGATACAAAATAGAAAAATAGTTAAAAGGAAACATTTAATAGGCTTGGAGAAGATAGGTAAGATGGATAATATATATAATTATATATACTCATTACTAAAAGGCATTTACCATTTCTGTTGTATCTTTCTCTCCTTTTCTCTCTTTCTCTACCTTGTATCCATTCGGCCCCATTCAGCCAACTGTTTTAAGACGTTTATCCCCGTCCAGGTGTCGATTTCTTCCTGGCGAGCGATAGCGAGTCAGCATTGTATGGAGAAATCCGGCTTGGCCGGAGAAATTTTTCTATCGAAAAATGTACACATTTAGCTTGCTGTCAAAAAAAAATTATATATATATATATATATATGCTGGCTCGCTACCGCTCGCTAAGAAAATATTGACACCTGTATGGGGTCAAACGTCTTACAACAGTAGGCTGAATGGGGCCCATTGGATACAAGCCAAAGAGAGAGGGAGAGAAAGAACAAAAAAGCGAAGTGGGCTCCCTTAATAGGCTTGGAGAGAGAATATAAGGAGGAAGAAGATAGGTAAGAAAGATATAAATACTAATTACTAAAAGGTATTCAGTAGACATGCTAACCTAAGCCTTTACTCTAATATAAGGAGGAAGAAGATAGGTAAGAAAGATATAAATACTAATTACTAAAAGGTATTCAGTAGAGATGCTAACCTAAGCCTTTACTCTAATATAAGGAGGAAGAAGATAGGTAAGAAAGATATAAATACTAATTACTAAAAGGTATTCAGTAGAGATGCTAACCTAAGCCTTTACTCTAATGCTCGCGGAAGAAATGGATAAACTCAATTTCATCCCATATATAATGGAAAATAGATTAACCCTTTCAAGCTCCAATACGCATTTCTGTTTTGTTTTCTGGTAATTATTAGACGATTTTATTCAGATTAGGAAGGGTATATGGAAGTCAGAGGGTTGATTGAGTCTTTACCCTTTTAATACCCACAGATCCTTCCTAAGCTGCATAAAATCGTCTAATAATAGCCAAAATATACTTCTAAAACGCATCAGAGCTTCAAGGGGTTAACACCGCATAACACATAGAATTAAAGCACCAGCAGAAATACAGATTAAAATATAAATAAACTAGAATAAGAAATAAAGGAGATATGTTTGACATTTTCATATTACAAATGAAAGAACAGAAATAAATAATAATAATTGACCACTTGCGAGTTTCAGGCTATAAGAAGTTGGATCTATAAACATCGATATAAAACAGAAAGGCAATAATAATGTAGGTTTCTGATGGATAAAAAGTATGTTAATTTGGTTTTATGTATATAAATATGGACTACGGTAATTTTTTTAGCTGGTAATTCTGCTAAATATCGATGTAAAAAACTCCAACTTGCTTATAGAACGAAACTCGCAAGTGGTCAATTAACAACGCATGAGAAAAACCATGTGGGTTTGTGATGTATACACATTATATTGAATTTGATTATATATCATTATGAGTGTACTAGAAACGCATTTAAGTTTTTATTTTTATTTCATATAGATACCTAAAACCTGAATGGGTCGTTTTTCTGGTCCCCCTTCTTCATTGTGTTAAGCCCCATTAGTTTTCAGATTTTAAGACGTTCGCCATATTAGTTTGGCGATCTTAAGACCTTTAGCCCCATTGCTGTCAATTTTAAAACATTTTGTGCCATTGAGGTGTCAATTTTGTCCTGTATTTCAGGAGGAACCGGCCTTCATCCATGACATTTTTCTGCTTAAAAGTATAGGCTACAAATGTATTTCGAAGGAGGGTCTTGGGGGTATTTTGTTTAAGGGGGGATGGGCCGGTTTTCTGGACCACTTTCTCCCTCATGTTTAGCCCCACTAGTTTTCAGATGTTAAGATGCTTGCCCCATTAGTTAGTCGATTTTAAGACCTTTCGCCCCATTTCTTCGTCAATATTTAGACCTTTCGTGCTATTTAGGTGTCGATTTTTTCCCTGGCGAACGATAGTGAGCCTGTAATGTTGGGATAACCGGCCTTCGGCCGGGAATTTGTTCTACCGAAAAATGTACAAATTAATCTAGAAGGGGGATTTAATGATTTTTTTTTTTTTTTAATTTGATGGAGGTCTAGGGAGGAAACTAGAAAAATAATGAATACATGCAAAAATCGCCCAAAAAGTGAACCATCCCCCCTTAAGTTTGATGGAAGTCTAGGGAGCAAACTAAAAACCTCCCCTTATGGAGTACCAATAGAATAGAATATGAACATAGACAAAATAGAAAATAGGATAATAACTGGACTAACAAAACTAAGAATCCAAATGTATGACGAAGTGGTATCGTATTTTAAAAAGTAGAAAATTATACAATATAATGAGGACTAAAGTCGGTATCACACGAGAGCTTTTTATAGTCAACATTTGATGATACAAAAAAAATCTGGCAACATTTCTGGAATATTTTGCACTGTTATCGGAAACTAGACTGATGATAGATGAATTTAGGCAACCGATGTTGACCGATGTTGACCAAATAAGCTGCCAGACCAGTGTTGAGCATAAATGTTGAGTGAAAAAGTGCTCGTGTGATACCGGCTTAAGAGGAAAACACGCCTAAAATAGAAAGAATGCCCAGAAGCCTGAGGAACTTTACAGATGAGCGACATTAAATTCAATTAAAAGTGCGAAAAAATGAAGGTCAAGATGAAAAATATATATATATACAGTATATATAAATAAATAAATACATAATTAAATAATACATTATTTAATTAATAAACATATTAAACAAATACAAAACAACTACTATACGTAATTAAGTTAATCTATCTATCTATCTATCTAGTATATATATATATATATATATATATATATATATATATATATATATATATATATATATATATATATATATATATATATATATAAATATATATTCAGTAAAAGCAATGAAAGAATTATGAAAATTAGTAAACAAGAAAGAGGTGATGAAAGAGAGATAAGAAGAGTAAAGCTGGTAGAGTTAAACGAAGGAAACGAAAGAGAACCTATAAAAGAGGAAGGAAAATATTTATACGATAACAGGGAGACGTAAATGCGAGAGTAAAGCACGGAATATGTAATTAACCCTTAGCAAATCCGATTACGCATTATTTTTCTATTTCTGGCTAATGTCAAAATGCGTCAAAAGCTTCAAAGGGTTAAGCCGTTCAAAATGTCTTCACATTATTTTGGTTATTTGATCAGTTTATGGGGAGGTGTATCGTTTTACTATACCCCTTTCTCCCTCATGCTTAGCCCCATTAGTTTTTTGAGATTTTAAGACATTCGCCCCATTAGTTTGTCGATTTTAAGACCTTTCGTCCCATGTATGTATTAATATCAAGACCTTTTGTGCCATTTAATTGTCGATATTTTCCTGGCGAGCGATAGCAAGCCATTAATTTTGGAGGAACCGGCCCTTGGCCGTGACATTTTTCTACTGAAAAATATACAAATTTATCTCAAAGGGGGATCTTGAGGATAATTGATTAAGCTTGATGGAGGTCTAGGGAGGAAACAAAAACAAAAGTAAATTAAAAAAATAGCAGTACTAAATAAATCCTACCCATTTAATATGCACAAAGTGTAATGCTGTCAACTATACATAGCAATGTGACCAAATATGGTACTGTACCTAGCTTTTTCACCTCACAGTCATTTTATTTCCAAGAGACTGAACCAGGATTTAAATTTGTATGTCCCGCCAATGTATTTCTGACACAAGATGTAATTTGTAGATATATTAGTACCGGTATTGCTAAGGAAGTTTATTAATTATTTATACAACCTTGATCAACCCTATACTTTGCGTGAATGACAAAAAGAGTAAATTTATTTGAAACTAATTTGAATATGTGCCACATTAGAGTCAATCACGAAACTATAATCCTGTAAACTGTATTTTGGGTTACCTGTTTCTATTCATCTCAATATTAGTGTACCCTAGTTATGGATGTTCTTGTTCTGGTATTTTTCTTGTGCTCTTGTGCAGTGATAAATATATAGTCTTTATTTTGTTTATTTAGTGTACGTATACAGTATGGACGCTCAATTGACCTTAGGAGTCTCTACCGGGTCCCGTTTTGACAAGTGGTTATTCCATGTAATATCTGGGATTATGTAGCCTCCGTTTGTGTTAATTCCCTCCTTGAAGAGGTAAGAGATAAAGTGTGAAACATAGTATAAGTTGACATATGATTTATTCGATATTAATGCTATATATAATCAGAATACTTGTAAGTAGCATAGGCCTACAGTGCGGCTAAGTACCAGTGATTTCGGCCCAAGTTTAGCATTACAAATTGTGCTTAGGCTGTATACCAGCACCATATTTCCTACATGTCTTGTTTTTATATGATATACTGTACACTCAGTTCATTTGATTAGCATAGCCTATCCCAGGGATACCGGTAGTCACTTTTTCTTTTCTACAATTTGTTAAGGCTAGGCTAACCTAATCTTTGTAAGTTTCTTTAAAGAATTAGTTAATAGAGGATAATCTGATGTTCTATAAATAGGTGTAGTGCACAAATTATTTTTTCTTAGGGTCCCAACCCGTGCCTGGGTTTGGAGGAGCTGTCTGTTGGTGCATTGAACCTTCAACCTAGGCCTAGTATGGACTGTATGGATAATGGTTTCTCAGCTGGACAACGTAGCAGCTTTGCTCCTTAGATTATCTGGGTCTGGTTGCTAAGCTGAGTATAGGCCGGCCGGAGAGTCTAGACCCCTCCCCAGAATCTATGATATCGGTCGCCAAGATGGGTGCATGGCCATGGAGTGAACGTGACCGCAGCGGTGCAGTACTCACCTCATAAACTTAATTTTGGGTTTGAAACAAGATATTAAGCAGGCCTATTATGGGTTTTAGTCGGCTCGTCTATTGGCCTGACTAGGTATAGGCCTAGGTCATGATTTATCATCAGTAATTGCATAAGGTATGTGGTCATAACATACTGGTACAGGTATTATGGTATAGGATCTAATATTGTTTTCCAGCACACATTTCCTTAGGGTTTGTCTAATGCCTGCTAAGCTATTATTAATTGTATACCCGTAACACTTATGATCTTATACAGTACTGGTATTGCCCTGGTTAATTAGCCTACATTCTATCATTGATATATTACATTTGTTTTTGTTGTTTTTTAAATAAAGGATTAAAAATACATGGGTTGGTGTTTTTCCAGTATACATGCTTTATTAAAAAGTTAAAAATAAACATGAAATATTATATTAACATGAATTCTTACTTCGTCTTTTTCCCATCTAAAGATGGGTGGTGGCAGCAAATGTTTATGTAATGTACCAGTAACCGTCTGTTTGGCGATAATCTTACAAAAGACTATAAAGAAGCCAAACAGATAAACAAAGCAACACGCAAGTAAACAACGACAAAGAGTAATGAGAATATATAGTAAGTACAGACATTATTAAGTATAGACATTATTAAGTATAGACAGACGAATGAAAAGTAAACAACAACAATAACAACGACACCGATTAATAAGACATTTAGAATAACTCGAGGCTAGAAAGTAAAAATGGAAGAAGATGAATGAGAGTAAACAGCGACACAGATTAATACGAATGAATAACTAGAGAATATAAAGTAAAGATGGAAGAAGAAGAATGAGAAAAAAAACAACGACACAGATTAATAAGAATTAATAACTAGAGAATATAAAGTAAAGATGGAAGAAGAATGAGTAAAACACAACACAGATTAATACAAGAAAGTAAAGAGAGACGAGAACTAAAGATAAAATAATGACGAAGCCATTGTTGTTTAAACCATTGTTTTTATTATTTACTGATTAAGTAAATACTTTAGCCTATTTAATTTACTATCTCAAAAATATTATCACAGTTTGCCCATTATTCATTATCGTACTCTATGATTGGGTAGGCCCATCATAGAAAATGAAGTCTTTTATAGGACTAACATTAACATAACTCAGGCGCAAGTTAAAACCACATCTTATCGACATTACAAATTATCAAACATACTCACACACCACTATTTTCGTGATATTGTAAACTTGATATTAATTTTAGAAGTCGATTTCTTCCCTCACCACTAACATCAGCGTGAGTAAAAAATTAAAATGTTGGCATAGCCTTTCCTCACAAACTGATTTTGTCATTGATCCTTTGCAGACGCACAAAGAGAGAAGATACTAGGCTACGTCTTTAGAAAATAGGTTTTCTCGCTATATTTGTTTGCATTTTATGTATATTTATTAAGAAAACAGTTTCAGTTTTTGACAGTGTCTCTGGGAATATTGGTAAAGTAAGACGTTTTAACGAAATATCCAAAACAAATGGATAGGACAATAGAGACACTACGACGTGATGCGAGGGCAAAAAAGCGGGCAGAAGAAAGAGCCAAAATAATTGATAAAAAAATACTAGAAAGGAAATGTTATAATAAAGGAGAAAAACGAGCAGTTGAAGCATTGGAGAGAAAGCGAGGCAATAACAGTCGTGTGAATATTGGCGTTTTGGGCGAAAAACATAATACATCAAAGCGTTTCCGCCTTAAGCCAAAACCTAAGAGAGTAAAGGATCCACTACTGAAATTGTGCAAACTTGAGACCTTAAATATCCGGTGCTTGACAAACAGGCATAAATGGTGGTGCGCCCGACTTCATCATTCAACCATTAATGCAGTACCCCTGCTCATAAACAATGTTTGCGTGGATTTTTACATTGATACAGGTGCGGCACTGAATACACTTTCACTTACAACCGCACGGAAAATAGGTCTTAAAAACAAATATGCTTTCGAAACAACAGAACAGATCATTAAGTGCTGGAAAGGAAGGTACCTTTTAAAATGTTACATTTTCACAATGTAGATGTTTCTTTCGAAAATGGGCAAAAATGCTACATAGACATAGATGTAATTTTGAATCCAAAGATGTTACAAAGCGACATAATTGGACGAACGACTTGCGCTCGATTAAATATTGTGCAAGAATTTTCTTTGACTACTCCAAAACTGTACTTCAAATCTTTGAAGAAATTAGATAAGCCTATGCGCAGCTGGAGTAACCATTGGACGGGTCCAATGAACCTAAAAGCTAGACTCATGGGACCTGAGAAGCACCGCCTAGCCAAGCAGTCCTTTAATGTTCTTGTCGACTCGGGAGTGATTCCAGAGCTCTATATTTTACCTATTTGTTGTAAAAGATTAGCAGAGGCCAAGATAAAGGTCCCGAGTAAAGTCGGCTTCAAATTTGAAAAAGGAATATATATAAAAAGTCAAGTGACCCAATTTAATGCTAGTCCTAATTGTCCGGTCGATAATGATATGGTAATAGGCATCGACACCCTATTCAAACACAATGCCATAATTGATTACCAAAAAGGTACTCTAGCTATCAATATTAAGAGCAAAACATACTTAGTTCAACTTAAATTTTAACCATAGCAAACCCTTCCCGTATATCCGGGAATGGGGTTAGGTTGTGTTTCTGACATTTTGTAGGCGTTTTTGGCCTGTCAGCCTCAAAATTATAGCTTTATAGTATTTCTATAATTTATGTTAATCTCGCTAAAATTTAGTTTCCAAAAATCAGTGTCTTAGAAAGATGACTGGCTTTGACCTTGTTGACCGGCTTTGGCCTGGTTGACGGGCTTTGGCCTGGTTGACCGGCTTTGGCCTGGTTGACCGGCTTTGGCCTGGTTGACCGGCTTTGGTCTGGTTAACCGGCTTTGGTCTGGTTGACCGGCTTTGGTCTGGTTGACCGGCTTTGCCCTGGTTGACCGGCTTTGCCCCGGTTGACCGGCTTTGCCCCGGTTGACCGACTTTGCCCTGGTTGACTGCAGCTTCACCCTATATATTTTATATCTCTTTATGTTGTATTTTAGGTTTCTTCTAAAATGTTATCCTGGCTAGGCCTATTATTAGACGGTTTTATTCAGATTAGGAAGGTATTATGGAAATCAGAAGGTTAATAATGATTATGTACCCTTTTGAGGCCCACAGATCCTTCCTTGGCTGTATAAAATAATCTAATAGTTAGCCAGGGAAAAAACAACACCTAAATGGCACGCAAGATCTTAATATTGACAAACAAATGGGGCGAAAGGTTTCAAAATCGCCAAACAAATGTACCGAACGTCTTTTAATCTGTAAACTAATATAGCTAAACACGAGGGAGAAGGGGGGTTCAGAAAAAACGACTAGTTCCCCCTTAAGGGGACATGGGTCGTTTGTCTGGTCACTTTTCTCCCTCATGTTTAGCCCCATTAGTTTTCAGATTTTATGACGTTCGGTCCATTAGTTTGGCGATTTTAATACCTTTTGCTCCATTTCGTTGTCAATTTTAAGACCTTTCGTGCCATTTAAGTGTCGATATTTTCCTGGCGAGCGATAGCGAGCCTGTAATCTTAAGAGTAACCGGCCTTTGGCCGGGACAGTTTTCAACCGAAAAATGTCCAAATTAACCTAGAAAGGGGATCTGATGGATGTTTCCTTAAGTTTGATGGAGGTCTAGGGGGGAAACTAACAAAAATAATAAATAAATTAAAAAATCTACCAAAACGTGAACCATCTTATACATGTAGTTAGTTGTACAATAGATAGTTTAAATGAATTTAACCCCTTCTGTACCCGAGACGTTTTTTTACTTACTTTATTCTGGCTACTATTAGACGATTTTATTCAGCTTAAAAAAGGCCTCCAGTAATTAACAGGCTTCGTACTATCTCACTTACCCTATCATACTACCATAGATCCTTCTTAAACTGCACAAACTCATATCAATATAGCTATAATAAAATTATAAGTACATCACCGGTATAGAAGGGGTTAAAATTCAATGGCTACACTTGAATACAGAATAGTGTAGGTCAACGAATGTTTATGAGCGACTGTACAAACTGCCCCAAGTCGGATGCATAAAATAGCACCCTAAAGCAGGGTTCATATTACGTGACACACTTCTTTTAAAACTACTTTATTTAATGTGTGGTTATAATTATGGAGAAGATAATAACGTTATATATATATATATATATATATATATATATATATATATATATATATATATATATATATATATATATATATACCACATGACCTCTCCCCTTTGACACATGCAGCATATACGTTAACATACAATACATGACGCCGAACGTCTTAAAATTTCAAAACTAATGGGGACACACACACACACACACACACACACACACACACACACACACACACACACACACGGTCACGGTGGCCGACCGCGCTTAGTACTCTGTATTGGGAGCGCTAGCTCTGGTGTCGGGGGTTCGATCCCACGAGCCGGCAGGGGAAGTTCTCTCAAAAACTTTCCCTGGCCGTGAAGGCAAGATCTGGGCGGATCGTCTCGGGGGACCCACAAAGTCTCCTGCCCACGTCCTACTCCCTTGGGAGTATGTAGGCGCTCTCGTTAGCTGCCAGGATCAGTCTGTTGATCCATTAGAATAAGATCTAGGTTAAGTCTGTGTATTTTCAGCCCCATTGGCTGCCGGCTTGAAATAAACCGATTATTATTATTATTATTATTATTATTATTATTATTATTATTATTATTACACACACACACACAGCCCGTAGCCTAGTAGGTAGAGCTCTCGTCTCACACACGAGGGGTCGGGGGTTCAATCCCCGGCCAGGCGGAGACAAATTGGGCTTGTCTCCTTTCATGTGTTAGCCTCAGTTCACCTAGCTGTAAATAGGTACCTGGAATAAGTGGACGACGTTGTGACGTCCCATCTGGGGTTGGCAAAAATGGTACAAGGCGAGATGGGTATCATATGGTTCACCTAAGCTGATGGCTACCTAAGCCTCGGGCGAGACGGTACCGTCTATAGTGAGAATGGTACCATACAGATCCACCCTAAGCCTTCGTTTCCGATGTCGCCAATTGGCTAAAATACAGACTACACACACATCCACAGCCATTCCAACAGTACATAAAACACTTAACATGCATTTCACGCAATACATTCCCAGTTAAGGAGGCGCGATAATAATGAGCTTAGCTCGCATTGCGTGGATTCCCCTTGACGAACAAGTAACTGAGTAACACTGAGTAACTGAGTAACACAGACACACACACACACACCATTAAAAAGAACAATAGTTATACCATTAAAAAGAACAATAGTTATAAAGAGGAAGACGGAAAAATAACAATCTGGTATATAATTATGAAAAAGGAAGAGAGATCAACATTATTTACAAGAAGACACACCAGGTGAATAAAGGACATAAAAGATAAACTAAAACCAAGAAAAACGAACACAAAATAAAAAAATAAATAAAGAAGATTATGGTGAAGATAATGATAATGGTGATAGTGATGATAATGATGATGATAAGGATAGTGAATATGAAAATGAAGGACAAATACTGTATAGGAAAGCATAATCGAAAGAGCCGGAGACGATACTGATAATGAAAATGCTGGTGAAACTCTTGAAGAAAATAAAGAATATATATTGGGGAGAAAAATGGTTGAAGAAAATGATGATGGTGCAGGTGATGATGAATGATGATACACAATATGTGCAAAAACTGTTAATGACGACAACAAAAACAACATCAACAAGGTAGAGGGAAGACGAAATCAAAGTCGGAATCCCATAACCAATTTACCAATTATGTTATTATGCAATTCCCGTCTTATCGTTTCTGAATTATATAAGCTTTATAAGAATTCAGTACCACAAAATAACCTCGCTTCAGTCTAGTACTCGAGAAGAACACCAAATGGCCCAAAATGCTGTCAGGAAAATGTTGCAGATGTAAAAAAAATATATAAATAAATAAATAAATAATAATAATAATAATAATAATAATAATAATAAAATATATAAAATAAAGTATACATACATAATTACAAATTGACAATAACACGGCACACACCACTACAGCCAATCATACGGACAAACATTCATACGGCCACCTATGTTTGCTAGCTCTAACGTACTCTCTCTCTATTTTGTCCAGTATACGGGAACAGTTCTTACCATAATTTACGTCTTAGTGTACGCAATAACGAATTCGAAGCCCCCGAGAGAGAGAGAGAGAGAGAGAGAGAGAGAGAGAGAGAGAGAGAGAGAGAGAGAGAGAGAGAGAGAGAGAGAGAGAGAGAGAGAGAGAGAGAGAGAGAGAGAGAGAGAGAGAGAGAGAGAGAGAGAGAGAGAGAGAGAGAGAGAGAGAGAGGAGAGAGAGAGAGAGAGAGAGAGAGAGAGAGAGAGAGAGACGAGAGGAGAGAGAGAGAGAGAGAGAGTGAGAGAGAGAGAGAGAGAGAAGAGAGAGAGAGAGAGAGAGAGAGAGAGAGAGAGAGAGAGAGAGAGAGAGAGAGAGAGAGAGAGAGAGAGAGAGAGAGAGGAGAGAGAGAGAGAGAGAGAGACAGAGAGAGAGAGAGAGAGAGAGAAGAGAGAGGAGAGAGAGAGAGAGAGAGAGAGAGAGAGAGAGAGAGAGAGAGAGAGAGAGAGAGAGAGAGAGAGAGAGAGAGAGAGAGAGAGCCCATTATGGACACTGCTATTGGAGTGGTATATGTGCTATAGAAGCGGTAGAGGGAGAGAGGGGGTAGTAATATATTATATAGTACGACATACAATTACTATATTGGATGAGTATACGAAGCTAAGGGATTAAAGAAGATGGCATGAATATATGATTGGTACTATCCAGGGAGAAACTAAGACATCAGACATACTGAAACTAAGACACTCACATAGAAACAGAGATATACAGAAACCAGTAAATATGCACACGCAAACGTCGTGTGTGTGTGTGTATATATAATTATATATATATATATATATATATATATATATATATATATATATATATATATATATATGTGTGTGTGTGTGTGTGTGTGTGTGTGTGTGTGTGTGTGGACCCTCATCCAGGCTCGAACCACGGACAGTCAGGACAAGAGTTCATACTTTAACTAACTCCACCACGGCGAAATATAATCTAACTAACCATTTCCTATTCATATTTAGGAGATGAAGAAATCCTAGTTGGAGGAAATATTCCATTCCTTACCAAATCGTAGGACCCACATTCCAGAGTACACATGCAGTACAAGGGATTTATACAGCTAGACCCACGCAATTCAGGTTCAAGGGATTTGTATTAATTCACCGCCAGCCATTAACGGTATTTATTCTCTCTCTCTCTCTCACCATCATTTCCCCCATCCTCCGCCAATAACCTAGTTTCTTTCCTCTCAGAACAATCTTCCCCCTTCTCTCTCTCTCTCTCTCTCTCTCTCTCTCCATCATTTCCCCCATCCTCCGCCAATAACCTAGTTTCTTTCCTCTCAGAACAATCTTCCCCTCCTGTCTCATCCCATCTCGTCTGTCTGTCTCTCTCTCTCTCTCTCTCTCTCTCTCTCTCTCTCTCTCTCTTGCTGTACTATCCTTTTTCTACCGCTGTTGTTTAATTGGGTTTTGTTGTCTATACTTAAATTAAATACTGATCACTTCGCTTGGATCGTTAGATATGTGTGGTCGGAATATATATACTGTATAAATCTACTTAAATATTTCCCTCTCTCTTTCTCTCCATTCTCTCTCTGTCTCTCTCTCTCTCTCTCTCTCTCCCACGTACCATGTTGTATTTCAGCCCAACATGTCGAACATACTTGCCCCCTTTTCTATTGTGTCTTGTATTTATTACCAATATATAATATGTTTTCTTTTTAACGTTCGTTTCTTAAAAATGGGGGGTAAACGTCTTAAAACAGTAGGCTGAATGGGGCCGAATGGGTACAAGCCAGAGAAAGCGAAAAGGAGAGAAAAAAAGCAAGTCACCCCACTTAAGCAGGAGCATTTTTACTAAATAAATAAATAAAAACAAACAAATAAAAAACATAAAAAGATTGTCATATTATTTTGTTTGTTATTATCCCTTTTCCAAATACACGGACGCCTTTGATTACATTCCTTCCTACCAATATCCCCTTCTCCCACTCTCACTGTCCCCCACTCCCTCTCTATCTATGTATCTATCTATGTATCTATCTATACCACTCTCACTGCGCTCTCTCTCGCTCTGCTCCTCCTCGTGTAAGGGTGCCAATAACCAATTACTTGCAGGAAATTGGCAAGTCCTGTAGGAAATGGTCAAAGAGAGGCTGTGTTACCCGTCCTCACTATCCTCCTCACCCAGGTAATCCTCACTATCCTCATCCTTAGTTTCTAGCCCATCTACTCTAACACTGGAAAATCTCTGTATCCTCACACACTAGCTTCACTATCCTTACTATCCTCATTATCCTTACTATCCTCATTATCCTTACTATCCTCACACAGTATCCTCATTATCCTTACTAGTTCAACGAGTTCACGAGTTCAACGTAGAGTTACCAAAATGATACCTAGCCTAAAGAACAAACCATACGAAGAGCGTCTTAGAGAATTACATTTATTTCCTTTAACCCAGCGCAGATTAAGAGGTGACTTAATTCAAGTGTTCAAAATCATCAAAGGCATCGACAATATGAACTGTAGTAATTACTTCACTATCGACCAATCTAATTACACGCTGGGAAACGGTTGCAAAATTATTGGTAAATCTTTTAACTCACACGAATCTAAGAATTTCTTCTTCAATCGAGTTGTCAACTTGTGGAATGGGCTTCCCCGAGACGTTATAGACTGCAGCACCGTTGATTCATTTAAACTCCGCCTAGACAAATATCTTGCATCAAACCCGCGACTGACTGCGTTTGTAAATGAATAACTTTATTTTATCCTCCCCTCAATTACTAACCCATATGTCCCCTACTAACTTCCTAGTCCTGCCACGGACATTAGTTTCAGGGCAGTAGTTCCCTTTCCAATGTTCCCTTACCCACTCTAAACCACTGTTTGGACACTTGATCCTCAGTGTTTTGGAGGACAAGCAGCCTAGAAGGGTCACTAGATCTGTTGTTGCTTGATTTCCTTTGTACTCCTTTGTACTATCCTCATTAGCCTTACTTTCCTCACTACCCTCACACACTATCCTTACTATCCTCTCACAGTATCCTCATTATCCTTACTATCCTCATTATTCTGACTATCCTCATTATCCTTCCTATCCTCACACACTATCCTCATTATCCTTACTATCCTCACACAGTATCCTCATTATCCTTACTATCCTCACACACTATCCTCATTAGCCTTACTTTCCTCACTACCCTTACAATCCTCAC
>CM064497.1:52002903-52043482 GCA_032716605.1 Paralithodes platypus | reverse complement strand
ATTGAGGTTTGATTATGAGTAAATTAAGTTTCAGGATCGCTTCATAGATTCGATTCAGGTCTCACTCAAATAATATGAAAAGCAAAAATAATATTTTGAAGCTAAAAGAATTTTCTTCAGCTTAGGAAATCACTAGAAGTAACATTAAAACAGCCATGTTAGTCTAAGGCGATATTACTATTAAGAGACAATAGTATCACCGTTCTTGTTCTTACCAGCAATGTAAGCAAATGAAAGAACTCGTAAGTATTAATATAAAACAATAGTATTACTTTTATCATAACCCAATTACTTAAAGAGTTGCTTTAGTCCACAAGTCAGTCAACTAAAATAGTTAAGTACATAATAGTAGCGTTAACGTTAATTCCCAATCACATATCTCACTAACCAACATAACGTAAGTGTTTACACCGAACACACTTAACACACACGTATATAATCTGACTGACAGTCACAATGCCATTATAATACTTCACCCTGTCTTCCTCCAGCTGCAAGTTCACCTTCCCAACTCCAAATGAGACTGATTTGAATGCCCACTACTCGGGTCTTATATACTAAGCAATGATGGTGTAGGAACGAATCAGGAGGCGGGGGATGGTGCGCGCCCCAATCACAGCTCCTCTAGTTGCGTAAGAGGTGCGTGGTCCAATGGCGTCGATTGGCGTCGATCATCGTCATAGCGTCGGGTCATCGAAGTAGTTTGCAGGGTCCCCTATGACGCATGCAGGTGTGAAGGCTTGTTTGCTGGTATGCAGACGAGCTGGTTTCCCACTCGCTGGTCTGCTTCGCCGCCTGGGTGATTCGGCCCTCCTTCAACTCTGAATTCTAACTCTTAAATAAACATACATGGCTCTGTATGTCAGACCTCCCCCCTAGAAAAGAGTTTAAGGAGTATAGTACATAATATTAAACATAATACATAAATAGATTCACCACCAGATTTGCAACAGCAAGATTATAATGAGGATATAATAAGGATATCACCCAAAGTAGGCAACGTCTCCAGGTACCACATCAGAACATAGCCGGAACGTAGCTGGAGCGTTATTCGAACTGCAAGGCATCTCACAGCTGAAGGCTTGAAAGCGCACTACTAAAGCATGATATTTACCTCGCTACAAGGGAGAGCTAATTGCCAAAATCCTCTCATTAAGTTAATCTTACTGCTGTATGAGGCCAACCCGGTAAATGTAATCTTTAATAGATACGTGATAGGCAATCGGCTAGCACGTTCTGGACCCCCTTAATATGTTTAACATCCAGGGAGTATTCCTGCAGCAACAAACTCCACCTGGTCAGTCGTTGGTTTTTATTTTGGAACTTATGCAAAAATTTTAAGGGTGATGGTCAGTATACACAGTGATGGCACCAGAGGCAGATTGCACATAGACAGCAAAGTATTGAAGGGATAAAATTAATGCTAACAGCTCCTTCTCAATGACTGAATAGTTACGTTGAGCAGAATTTATATTTTTACTAAAATAGCACACAGGATGCAATACTTCACAGTCGTCTTCCTGTAGCAATACTGCACCAACCCCGGTATTGCTCGCATCCACTGCTAGGGAAAAAGATCTGTTAAAATTAGGAGCTCGGAGTACAGGATAATTAGATAAAATATATTTGGTAGCATTAAAGGCCTCCTCACATTCGGAGGACCACTCAAACTTCACATCGTTACGGAGAAGATCTGTCAGGGGAGCTGTTAACCTAGAAAAGTTTAAGATGAAATGCCTATAATAACCAATCATTCCTAGGTACCTTTGGATATGTTTCTTAGTGCTAGGAGTTGGGAATTCTAGAATAGACTCTACCTTTGCTTGAGGAGGTGCAACCTGCCCCTGACCTACCGTATATCCTAGATACTGGACCGTACTCTTTTTTTAAGATTAGCCACCAGATTGGCATCAGCAAGATTTAAGAACAGCAATCTAAGTTGGTAAAGATGCTCCTCCCATGACTATGAAAAGATAAGAATATCATCGATGTAGACAACGCATCCAGGTACACCTTCAGTCACCAAATTCATGAGGCGCTGGAATGTAGCTGGAGCGTTTTTCAAGCCGTAGGGCATTACGTTACAGCAGAAGGCTTGATTGTTGACTACAAAGCATGATATTTCCCTCGCTCTAGGAATGAGAGCTACTTGCCAATATCCCTTCATTAAGTCAATCTTGCTGATATAGGTGGCTGTACCAATCTGGTCAATGCAGTCGTCGATCCGTGGCAGTGGGTAGGTATCGTTCTTTGTGACAGCATTAACTTGCCTATAGTCCATACATAACCTATGGCTCCCGTCTGGCTTTGGCACAAGTATGACCGGACTACTCCACTGGCTTAAGGCCCTTGTGATCAGCTTGTTTGATAACATAAAGTCAAGCTCGACCTGCAGTATACTCCTGCGTTGTGGTGAGACACGGTAGGGGGATAGTTTGATGGGAGTTGCATCCCCTACGTCGATGTCGTGCAAGGCCAAAGAAGTGAGCCCTGGAGTATCACGGAACACACTGGGAGACTGAGATAAAACAGAGATTAGTTGGTTCGCTTGATCAGAGGGAAGATGACATAGTTTAGATGGTAATTCCCCCCAAGCTACTGAGTTATACTGAAAGTTGGATAGGCTACATGACAAGTCAAAGTCTGCATGGATACCTTCAGGCTCAGTCTGTTGCGGGTCAGTAAGAGAACTGAAGACTTCTTCCGCACCAGGCTGTCCACAGGTCCTGACATTCACTGCCACAGTGGGAGAATCTGGAGGAGAGGAATCAGGGGACCTATGGTAGGGTTTCAACATATTTATATGGAATACTTGCGTGGGCTTTCTCCTGTCTGGGGTAGTTACTAGATAATCGGAAATGCTCACCCTCTGAATGATCTTATATGGGCCCCTGAACCTGGCAGATAAAGGTTGGCCAAAAAGGGGGAGCAGGACCAAAACCTCATCACCGGGCTGAAACTCCCTCTCACAGGCTTTTCTGTCATACTAGTTCTTCATGGAGCTTTTAGCCACTGTCAAGTTTTGAGTTGCAAACTCACATGAGGATCTCAGCCGGGTTTTGAAATCTGAAACATACTTGAGGAGGTTTTGGTTCCCCTCCTGGCCAAGTAGGCTATCCTGCAATAGTTGCAAAGGACCTCTTACCTGGTGACCGAAAACTAGCTCATTAGGGGAAAAACCCAGGGATTCAGTTGGAACCTCACGAGTAGCAAATAAAAGAAAAGGTACCCCCTTATCCCACTCAACTCCGGTCTCTGTACAATATTTACGCAACATTCATTTCAATGTTTGATGATACCGTTCGAGAACCCCTTGACTCTCTGGGTGGTAGGTGCTCGACTTAACATGCTCGATACCCAACTCCTTCAGGGACTGCTGAAAAATGTTAGAGGTAAAATTAGATCCTTGATCACTTTGCACCTCATGGGGGAAACTCATTCTGGTGAAGAATTTGAGCAGTTCCTTGATGACAGTTGGAGCAGAGGTAGTCCTTAAGGGTATAGCCTCTGGGTAGCGAGTTGCCATGTCCCTAATCATTAATAAATAATTGTTACCTTGGGAAGTCTTAGGCAATGGGCCTACAATGTCCACTACCACCCGAGTAAAAGGATTCTCGAAGACGGGCAAGGGCACCAGAGGATGTACAGGCACCTTCTGATTGGGTTTTCCTGTCATCTGGCAAGTGTGACACACTCTACAAAACTCCACTACATCTGCACGCATTCCTGGCCAGTGAAAAGTGGGCTCTGATTCTGTCTAGAGTTTTTCTCACACCTAGGTGTCCTGCCAATGGTATACAATGTGCCATTTCCAAGATATCTCTACGACAAGGTTTGGGGACTACTACTTGATGGACATCCCAGGCCCCGTCATCCATTGGTCTGTGTGGCTGTCTCCATCTACGCCACAATACTCCTCCTTTGAGGTAGAAACATTCACCACCCTCCTTCTCACATTCCCCTTCACTCACAGCCCTGGCGGCTAACTCCTTGCATTCTCTATCATCTCTCTGTAGCTCTACCAGGCCACTAGGACAATTTGGAGGGGGTTTCATGGTCATCGTTAGGGTCAAGATGAGCCATAAAGGTGTCAGATAAATCCACCTCAGTCACATCATCAGGCACAGTTGGAGCGTCATTCACACTCTCATCATCCCTTTCATCAACTCTTACATTCGGCAAATTTCTGTCTGAGGGAACTGCTACTTGAGACATTGAACGTGTGACAGCACACGCAGGGAAAACTGTTGGCATTTCCTTTTCGAGCTCACCGGTTAGTGGCTCGTTAACAGGGGAAAGTGACAAAATGGGGTTTGGTCGGACCTTCTCACCTGCTACATCATTCCCCAAAAGGAGTGTTACCCCGGGCACAGGGATATCTTGGGATCTACACAAAGCTATGGTGGCCTCACCCTGTAGTAACTCACATTCAATTTCGCCTTTTACCAAGTATGCATAAAATTGGCCTGCAGCACCTCTCATTATAACTGGTTCGACAGGTGGGCACTCAGTGTAACGATTCACCATGAGGGTGCTAGTAGAACCTGTGTCTCTCAGAATTTTTACCTCATGCATACAACCATTTAACCTCACGTTGCCAGATGAAATAAAGGGACGGTAACTGTCCTGCACTGATGGGCGCATGCTACTACACCCCTCTCTAGATGGTTTACGTTAGCTGCTAGGTACTCCTTCTGTCGGGAGTCCTGCATTAAAGGCACATATGGAGTTTGAGATACGGCGGCAACTGTCTGCCCCGATCTCTCGGTTCTCTCCTTGGCCCAGCACTGATAAGCTAGGTGGCCTCTCTTGCCACAAAAAGCACATACTTTAGGGGATACGGGAACGTTCCCTCTTTGAGCATTACTATTACTTTGGGCCCCACCTCTGTTACCATTGCCCTGAGTCGCATTTTTAGTTGGGGGAATAATTCTATTTTGGCTAGCTGGGGAAGACTTTACAGGCTTGTGACTGGGTCTGTCAGATTTGTAATTGGGATACTTAAAATTAGAACTAGAATTATCGTAGGGCTTCTTTCCACGAAATTTGTTGTTGAGCACGTATGTGTCAGCCATGTCAGCGGCGTCGGCAAGACGCCCCTTAAATGATAGGCTACAGAAGAATAAATTTTCCATGGGAAATTTTCTAACAGGACCAACTCCTTCAGATCGTTGTAGCTTGTGACTTTCTTACTCTTGACCCATTGATTGAAAGTTTTAGTCATGGTCCTGGCAAATACCTTATGGGTTTCTTCTACTTTCTTCTGGTTTTTACGGAAAGATTGCCTGAAAGCCTCAGGCTGTAATTGATAGGTTTTTAGGATAGCTTCTTTGAGATTGTCATAATCCTGCCTAACCTCTGCTACTTCTGACAAATACGTGGCTCGAGCCTGCCCTGTCAAAACGGTTTCTAACATAAAAGGCCATTGATCTCTTGTCCACCTCATACCTCCAGCAACTTCCTCAAACAAAACAAAGAAATCCTCCACATTATCCTCAGTGAAAGGTGGAATGACACTGGTCATAGTCAATCCCAGCGGGGGAGCAATTAAGGGAGCATTTGTATTGACATTTAGTTGAGCTATTTGATATTGATATTGATATTATTTGGTCGTTGCTCTGGCTTGTTCGACTTTTATTCTGGCTAGTTCTAGTACTTGATCAACGGTAAAACCAGGTGGCAATTGTTCATCAAGTTGGCTAGGTTTACTCGGGATCCCACCAACTGCTCCGTCTCCCTCCCCGCCTTCTACAGGGAACAGGTGGGTTTTTATGGTCTGAGCCACCTCTACTTTGGACATGTTTGAGACAGTTAACTGGAGATGTGAGGCAAGCACTTTCAGTTCGGATTTTGACAGACGGTCAATATCAGGGGCTGTGGGTTCTGATTCTATGAAAACTCGAGCATCTTCGTCACTAATTAGATCAGGCATGATTAATATTTGATTTTTAAGTAGTGAAACGGTAATGAAACTGAGTGAAACTTTATGAAATGAATCCTGGCAAGGTCGCCACTCTTCTGTTACGTATCTTGATCCTCAAGTGGTTAACTTGATGAATCTAGATAGCACAGAGACATATATTAACCCTCTCCGACATATGACACGATTTTGAGCCTATTAGGGATACTTTAAAGCCTTTATTACTATCAGGGGTATTTACAAACGTTTAGTTTAGTTACTTCAACCTCTGCAGTTGTCTTTGAGTTAGCTGTGGGCAGAAAACTAATTTTGGAGAGGTAATTATAAGAGTGAGAGAACTCCATTTCTTATTGCTAATCTGGCAACCTCTGCGTCATATGAGTCTGAAAGGGATAAGGTATCAGTCAGCTGAAGGCAAAACAAAAGTAAAATCTAATAAAATTATTGCCTGTTGTTGCTTCCTTTCCTTTTGGATCTTAGGACTTGGTATCCTTTATTGACTGATACTCTTTAATTATGGAAAAATACTGAAACTAATTAAAGTCATGTATTATTTATAAAAAAATATTATTTAACCGAAGCTTAGTAGGCTATGAAATAAGTTATATCTAAAGAAGGACTATTAATTCTATAAAAGTCTTGAAAGATAAATATTAAAGTAAGAATATTTCTGTTTCTTACCCTTTTTTAAATGAATAGAGAGTTTTCTTATATCATGTCCTTTTATTTATATTTAATGTAGTTATTATTCTTGGTTCGTGTCTTACGTTAATAGTATTATATTATTATTATCAGGATTAATATCAAAGTCACATAAAAAGTTAGATATATATTTAATAATTAGATAAAAGTATTTTTTAACCACGTAACATTGAGGTTTGATTATGAGTAAATTAAGTTACAGGATCGCTTCATAGATTCGATTCAGGTCTCACTCAAATAATATGAAAAGCAAAAATAATATTTTGAAGCTAAAATAATTTTCTTCAGCTTAGGAAATCACTAGAAGTATCATTAAAACAGCCATGTTAGTCTAAGGCGATATTACTAATAAGAGACAATAGTATCACCGTTCTTGTTCTTACCAGCAATGTAAGCAAATGAAAGAACTCGTAAGTATTAATATAAAACAATAGTATTACTATATCATAACCCAATTACTTGAAGAGTTGCTTTAGTCCACAAGTCAGTCAACTAAAATAGTTAAGTATAGTAGCGTTAACGTTAATTCCCAATCTCATATCTCACTAACCAACATAACGTAAGTCTTTACACCGAACACACTTAACACACACTTATATAATCTGACTGACAGTCACAATCCCATTATAATACTTCACCCCGTCTTCCTCCAGCTGCAAGTTCACCTTCCCAACTCCAAATGAGACTGATTTGAATGCCCACTACTCGGGTCTTATATACTAAGCAATGATGGTGTAGGAACGAATCAGGAGGCGGGGGATGGTGCGCGCCCCAATCACAGCTCCTCTAGTTGCGTAAGAGGTGCGTGATCCAATGGCGTCGATTGGCGTCGATCATCGTCATAGCATCGGGTCATCGAAGTAGTTTGCAGGATCCCCTATGACGCACGCAGGTGTGAAGGCTTGTTTGCTGGTATGCAGACGAGCTGGTTTCCCACTCGCTGGTTCGCTCGCTGGTCTGCTTCACCGCCTGGGTGATTCGGCACTCCTTCAACTCTGAATTCTAACTCTTAAATAAACATACAGGGCTCCGTATGTCAGAATATATATATATATATACTGGTGTTTATATTATATATATGCACAAGAGTATGTACATAAAGGAAGGACTGTGTGAAGCTAAGGAGAGAGAAGAGGGAAGCTGAGAATCAAATCAAGGAAGAGAGAGAGACAATAGCATAGTACATAGTACGAGTGGAGGAGAAGGAGAGAGAGGGAGAGGGTGGAAGACAAATACAAGAGCCAAACTACACAACAAGACGGTGGGACAATTGTGACGTAGATAATGAGGAAGGGGGAGAGAGAGAGAGAGAGAGAGAGAGAGAGAGAGAGAGAGAGAGAGAGAGAGAGAGAGAGAGAGAGAGAGAGAGAGAATAAGAGAGCCAAACTACACAACAAGACGGTGGGACAATTGTGACGTAGATAATGAGGAGAGAGAGAGAGAGAGAGAGAGAGAGAGAGAGAGAGAGAGCCAAACTACACAATAAGACGGTGGGACAATAGAGACGTAGATAATGAAGAGGAGGAGAGAGGGTTGGTGAGAGCAGATGATGACGAAATTAAATAGCACTGAATAAATATTCTCATATCCCAGTTACTCTGCAGGGGGACAATGCCTAGTGAGTTCATTGCTCAATAGGTGGCATTCTGAGAGTGAGGGTCCGAGTCTAGGAGATTAGACAGTGAAGCACTGGAGTGAGGCAGCTTCAGAGATGGGGCTGCTATGAACCGTGAGTGGGCAACTAAGCCCCATGCATCCTGCGAACACAAGATGGCAGGGGCTAGTTGCAGCTAAAAGTGCTTCACATGTCTCACACCCAAGACTGGAACGAGACCTCACAGGCTTCACCATTCAATGTGTAACAGTTGAATGTACAGGCTCTCAGCCTATGACCTAGAGGGAGTAGTGGGAACAAAGAAAACAAATATGAAGTGTTTATTTCATAATGGACTTAAAGCATATATTTAGCATTATACACTCACACACATACAATCATGCACACTCTCTCTCAATCTTTCTTTCTTTCTTTCTTTCTCTCTCTCTCTCTCTCTCTCTCTCTCTCTCTCTCTCTCTCTCTCTCTCTCCTCTCTTGTCCTGCCACGGACATTGGTTCCAGGGCAGTGGTTCCCTTTCCAATGTTCCCTTGCCCACTCTAGACCACTGTTTGGACACTTGATCCTCAGTGTTTTGGAGGACAAGCAACCTAGAAGGGTCACTAGATCTGTTGTTGCTTGATTTCCTTTGTACTCCTTTGTACTCCTTTGTACTCTTTCTCACTCACTCACTCTCTCTCTCTCTCTCCCCCCTTTATTATATTTTTCTCCCACTCTCTAATTCCCACTCTTACACACACACACACTCTCTCTCTCTCCTTTTATCTTCTTCCTTCTCTGCCCGTCGTCCTAAACTGTTCCCAAGACGGATTCATATGGACACTTGCCCTGTTCATTTCGTCTCTTCTGTTTTAATACCCTCCTCTCTCTCTCTCTACGTGTGTGTGTGTGTGTGTGTGTGTGTGTGTGTGTGTGTGTGTGTGTGTGTGTGTAAATGTTATCTGGTTTTCTGGTTTGTCTGTTTCCTTTCGTGTGTAAATCTTGTTTATTTAGTCTGTGTTTATATTTGTTCCTTTCTTGCAATGTTTAGTCTGTGTTTATATTTGTCCCTTTCTTGCAATGTTTAGTCTGTGTTTATATTTGTCCCTTTCTTGCAATGTTTTGTCCTAATGTTAAGCGTTCTGAATGACGAATTATATCTTAGATCTTATTTATGTTTTCTAATTGTCAGCTGGATGTTTTTGTCCAGAATCTATTTACTTTATTCCAATATCTTAGTTGATGCACTTAATTTGTACTTTGCCATAAATTTGATAATCTTAATTTCATACTGTACATGCTTTCTATATGTACAATAGTACATACAAAATGAAATAATCCCATTGTTCATACTTTGTATACTGTATATATCATACATTTTCAAAGTCATACGTTTCCTGCAATACGCTGTATCTATTTAGAAATATCACTGTTTATTTTATCCTTAGATGTGGCTGGAATTCATAAGCTTGTAATGTTAATTACAATAATGTGTGATTTAATACTATTATCTTGAAAATTACCAACATAATGCAATGATGGTACGAGTTTTTCATTTAATGTGGCTATCAATTTTGTGCAGTTTACAATGGTTCGTTGACATAGTTTATATTGCGTCCATTTCGATGTCCAGATCTGTTCAAGCTGAACAAAGTGTTATAACATCATGGACAACACAATGTTATAAAGAGACATTAAACTAAGATGGTTAAGGGGACTGACCCGCTTTTAAGGGGACTGGTCCCCTTAAATAATTCCCACTAATAGTCACACATTAACGACCATTAAATTGTTGTACTTTTCATTATGCTATTGCAACTACTTACATTATTTGCTATGTATTTTAGTGTTATTTAATATATACTCTGGGTGAATATTCATTACATATACAAATACTTTCACAAACCAGATATAATATGACAATGACAAAAATAAAAGATGAAGGGTCCGTGAACTATCCAAAGCGACCTTACACGACTCATATCAATCACCACCAATATAGACCAAAACTTAATGGCTATTTGCGATTGGTGTTACGAGTTCAGGTAGCGGTGTCGAACACGGTGGCTGTTACGGTCACACTCTGACTACCTTTAAGTACATACACATACAGTGTATACAAACACACATATAGACTACCTTTAATTACACACACACGCGCACACACACACACACACGCCAACCCACCCACCCACACGCCCACATATACCCCCCCACACACCCATACCCCCCCTCACACACAATCGGTACTCAACACCCACACATACACTACAATCCACACAAACTCCACAACCACACACAAATACACGCAACCACACACAAATACACGCAACCACACACACTAACACAGCTATCCCCATAGCAAAAATAGTACTACAAATAAAGCATACCCAATACCGCTATGTTCCCCCCCCAGTAACGATGGTATACAGTATAACAGAGACTTCACACAATGCTGGTATCAGACAACTTTTATCCATAACATCTTTAAAGGGAGATGGGTCGTTTTTCGGGGCCCCCTTCTTCCTCATGTTTAGTCCCATTAGTTTTCAAATTTTATAACGTTCGGCCCATTAGTTTGGCGATTTTAAAACCTTTCACCCCATTTCTTTATCAATATTAAGAGTTTTTGTTTCATTTAGGTGTCGAATTTTTTCTGGCGAGCGATAGCGAGCCTGTAATTTAAGAGGACCGGCCTTTGGCCGGGAAATTTTTCGAACGACAAATGAACAAATTTATCCGCTTGGGCGGATGTTATTTTAAAGCTTCATGGAGGTTGAGGGAGGAAAATAAAACAAATATTTAAACATACATAAATGAGCAAAGAAATACGCCCATCTCCCCTTAATTGCCACTCAAACTTTAACCCCTTCTGCACCGGCGACGTCTTCTTATTTGTATTGTAGCTATATTTACAGTAGATTATTTTGTGCGCCTTGAAAAGAATCTGTAGTAGTAAAAATGGTTAAGTGAAATACTTGGAAGCCTGTTAATAATTGCTGGAGGCCTTATCTAACCTTATATAACATTGTCTAATAATAGCCGGAACAAAAATGTAACCACATCACCTTTACAGAAGGAGTTCATTTTCAAGTTCCAATTACTTTAGGGAACCCACCTCGCTTTGTTTTCTCTTTCTCTCCGTCTCTCTTTGGCTTGTATCCATTCGGCCCCATTCAGCCTATTGTTTTAAGACATTTACCCCCATCCAGGGTGTCAATATTTTCCTGGCGAGCGGTAGCGAGCCAGCATATATATATATATATATATATATATATATATTTGTTTTGACAGCAAGCTAAATTTGTAAATTTTTCGATAGAAAAAATTCTCAGGCGAAGTCGGATTTCTCCATACAATGCTGGCTGGCAGGAAGAAATCGATACCTGGGTGGCGATAAACGCCTTAAAACAGTTGGTTGAATGGGGCCGAATGAATACAAGCCAGAGAAAAAGAGAAATGGTAAGAGAGATATAAAAAGCAGACATTGTGGTCTAATTTAGAGAGCCACAACATGTCATGTACAGTAGCCCAACTAAGTTTTTCGACAATATTAGGTACGTGGCACCTGTCTAGTTTGCACTCCCGTCCCAAGCCCGTGTGTGTGGTCGTGTCTAGCAGAGACCCGTGGTATCTAAGGCAGGCGCCACCGCCTGAGCTACCCCAGCCAGGGCACACAGACAGTACTCGCACATGCTGGACGCTACATATGACAATATTGCTATCATTATTTTTTTGTATCATATTAGAAGGTCTCTCTCTCTCTCTTTCTCTCTCTTTCTCTCTCTCTCTCTCTCTCTCTCTCTCACTGAGGTTAATATCAATCAATTTTCACGCTACACTATTTTTAGATTAATTAGCACACACGCACACACAGAAACGGAAGGCAAAGTTCTGTGTTATAAACCCACATTCTTCACTGATTTTCCTTGATAAAACAATGAGGTGTAAATAATTGTGTTCTTTTATCTAATTAATCCTTTCATGTTCCGATACGCATTTCTGCTCTGTGTTATGGTAATTATTAGACGATTTCATTCAGATTAGGAAGGGTATATGGAAGTCAGAGGGTTGATCGAGCTATAGTCTTTACCCTTTTAATAACCACAGATCCTTCCTAAGCTGCATAAAATCGTCTAATGATAGCCAAAATAAAGTGCTGAAGCGCATCAGAGCTTCAAGGGGTTAACACTCTTTAGATAATACAGGTATGTTATAATCTGCATCATCTTGCAGTGCTGGGTTATACGAATAGTTCTATTTGCAACATCTGCACCAGGTAATATTATTAATGATAAGAACGTGTATTAACCCATACTGTACCGGCGACGTCCTTTTCTTCCTATTCTAGCAACTATTACGCGATTTTATTCAGCTTCGGAAAGGCCTCTAGCCATAATAAGGCTTCAAACTATCTCAACCAACCCTTTTAACTACCACAGATCCTTCCTAAGCTGCATAATTTCGTCTAAATATAGCTAGAATAAAATTGAAAAGACGTCGCTGGTATTCAGAGGGTTAATATAAGCTAAAGTTCTTACAGTTTATATGAGATACTATTAGAATATAGACAATGATCGTTACCGTATCATGATTTTAGAATCTAACCTATGAAATTATGTCTACTCTGGAAATATATGGGAGTATAACTAAACATTATTTAGTTTACCGGGTATATAATTTAAGTTCTATTTTACAGAATTTTAGACACACACACACACACACACACACACACACACACACACACACACACACACACATACATTTGGGTAAGTCTCCTAACGGTGTAGCCTCTGTTCACCTAGCAGTATAAATAGGAACCTGGTATAAGTGGACGAAGTTGTGACGTCCCTTCTGGGGTTGGTGATCGGTTACAAGGTGAGATGGGTATCGTACTGGTCAACCTAAGCTACTGGTCAACCTAAGCCTTCGGGTGAGACTGGTACCGTAGTGAGAATGGTACCGTACAGATTAACCCTAAGCCTTCGTTTCCAGAGGTCGCCAATTGGCTAAAATACAGATTACACACACATCCACAGCCATTCCAATGATACATAAACACTTAACATGCATTTCACGTAATACATTCCCAGTTAAGGAGGCGCGATAATAATGAGCTTAGCTCGTGGATTCCCCTTGACAAACAAGCAAGTGAATACACACACACACACACACAGTGGTCTGTAGCATATTGGTTAGCGCACTTGGTTCACAGCCAAAAGGACATAGGTTCCATTCCCGGGTGGGAAAGAAACATTTGGGCAATTCTTCTTACACAATGCGCCTCTCTTGACCTAGCAGTATAAATAGGCCTCTGGAATAAGAGGCCACTTACGACGTCTTTTTTAGTGTTGGTGGTTTATTACTACCTGGACGGGTACCGTACAGGCCAACCAAACACTCAAAATCCAGATATCGGCAGTTGGCTGATTACAGATTACATGCATATCTACAGCCACTCCAACCATGCATTAACACTTCACGCAATATATTCCCAGATCGAACTTTTTTCGGTAAAAAAATAAATAAAAAAAAAAGCAACAACGTGAAGCTGTAATTATTGGAAACTGAGGTGATCAGAAAATCCTCAATACTCTCTTGCCCACATCACACCTAGTCATCCATTCAGCAAGTCATGGCTCATCAGGCTGCTAAGGTTGCTGAACATGGTAGTATGGTCGGGATGAGCGAGAGTGGGGTGTCGGAACGTTTACCGGTGGCAAAAAAAGGTGGGAAGAAGGGCAACTGACAAACCGACATAGAAGTGGAGCTAAGCGGAAAACCACGTCATAACAGGACCAAGAAATTAAACAGTATAATGTATAACCATCCATTCTCCAACGCCGAAGAAGCTAAGCAACATTTGCAATTTCAAGCTTCTACAGAAACTATACGCAAGAGATTGAAGGAGATGGGATATAAACATAGATCACCAGCTGTCAAGCCAAAGCTAACCAAGAGGCACAAACAAACTAGGCTTGATTTCGCTCGACTATTTGTTGACCAGGGCATTGACTATTGGGCACGAGTTGTTTTGATAATGTCAGAGAGGTTCTATAATAGTACCAGGACGATTAAAATTGTATCACTTAGCCGAGGTGGCGGGGGTTCTTCAAATAAGAATAAAGGTGGCTTCCTTTATCCGCTCATGGCCGAGTGGTTACGGTGCCAAACTCTCTCAAACATACCTGGAGTGAGTGGGTTCGAATCGTGGTCAGGATACCTCTCTCCCAACCAATAGTCGTTTTCTCAGACAAGACAACTTTCAGCTCAACCATGCATGGGTCGAAGACTGCGCTGTTGGAGGCCTAGGAACACACAGCATGCGAGTTAGTCCTGGTTGATATTGTGCATAAAATGTATAGACTAGTCATCATACAGAATAATGCTTTCCATCATATCACTCTTGGCTAATTTCATGTTAACCGAGCATTATATAACTTCTTAATGTCATTACTCATCCTCTAATACCCCTAACTTACTAATTAACTCTTTACTTGTACTTGTATTGTTCAAATACTATTAAGCTAGCATGACTTGATATAATATGCACATTAACCACTCCTGTCTATACCATCGGTTGTTTACCTAAAAACCAACCACGTTCGGTTTAGTATCTCATCCTAGCCACCTCGTCCGCCACTATCTGTGCAATATAGGATAGATCTTCCCCTATTACTTCCCTCCCCCCTTAGAGAATGCATATAACTTGTTTGCAAATATGATAAATAATACTTTACCTAAATTATAATTGGTGAATAGAGATCAGTTATCATGAGAATCAATAAATATATACTCATTAATCCCATTAGGATTGACTAATTTTGGCAGTTTAATCAGGCGTTTCATTAGAGGGTTTATACAACTTAAGAAAGTTCTGTAGGAATTATAGGGATACATATTATGTCATATTTACCCTTTGACTTTCATATTCCCTTTCTACTCTTAATAATATAGTCTCCTTTTCTACTCTGAATATAATAGTATAATGCTAGTCTGGATAAACTGCCAAATACGAGTCCTGATTCCACTAGGCCTACATAAACATTAACATAAACAAAAATCATAAAAGAGGGATTTGTTCAGAGGACTGACTCCATGGGCTGACTGGCCAATGGTATAAAGACTAATATTAGTCCTTATGCCATGGACTGGCCCATTCACGGCGGATCCCATTGGCAATCACCACATCACAGCCATGTGCCTATCTAATTATGTTTCTAAGCTTGCTGTCGTTATTGATCCTACTGTAGCAATCGGTAGCCTATTTCACATATCTACCAAACTTTCGCATGCTTATCACGGAGCAGCAGTCCGTTTTCCACATCGTCTTTGTGGATCCCACTTACAACTAAAGCATCTGTATCATATCCTCTCTTACTCTACACTTCTAATATATGCAAGCCTAATGTTTTCCCAAGTCCCCTTTCTTTTGTACTGACCATATTATGTATTTCATGATATTCACTACCTCAATAATCTTTTATATCTATCTATCTATTGCCTGACGCCGTGATCCCCGAAGGGGTGGCCACGAACGAACCGCCCCCATGCACCTCTGTCCCCAGTCAGTCGACGCCCCTCCCCCCAACCAGCACCGCCTTCGTTCATGTAGTTCCTCACTCCATCCTTCCACCTCTCATTCGGTCTACCTCTCCCTCTCTGTCCCTCGCTCTCGTACACCCTCTTAGTCATTCTCTCGCTTTCCATACGTTCCATATGGCCGAACCATCTCAAGTTGTTCCTGTTCACACTTTCCAGCACATCTACCTCCACACCACACCTCCTTCTTACTTCCGCATTAGTCTGTCTATCCCTCCATGTAACTTTACTTCTGTTAAATGTTCTAACCCATTCTGGCTATAATTCCGTGTAATTTGGCCTTAGTCGTCAGGCGATAGAATATTATTGATGTTATAATGTTCTATTATTCTGCATTGTTTTGCCATTCTTCTTTGTACCGTCACTTCCAATCAATTTATGGACACTGGACAGCAAAATTAAAAGCATAATCCATGTGAAGCCTTATTAAGGACGGGTGATATTTTAAAATTACGTTTGTTGTTATTCATGCTTCTAGATATCTATCTAAAAACTCTGATTTCAAACAATGTTGCATTGTTTTTTGTTTTTTCATATCACGACTGACGATGACTTCCAAATCTTTTGTAATAATTGAGTTACTTAATTCCATGTTATTTACCCATCTAGCTAGGCTACCACTGATATTGCGTCTTGCCCCTGTCACCACTCAGATTGGTGAACAAATTATATATTTGTTTCTTCTGAGATATAGCTGGTGGTTACTGGCTACCCTGGCCTTGAGTAAGGGAGATGGGTAATGGAATCGGACATCACAAGAATGCATTGAGCTATTGAATCTCCTCATACGGGAGATATATGGCGTGAAATTATTGACGAAGTATATATTGTTAAATTTATATCCTGAAATTTCTGTTGATTTCCCAATTTTCACTAAACTGCATGTATTTCCCATTCGGGTAGTGTATCAAATTATTTTTGGAGAGAATTAATCGTTATCAGGATCAATAATTCAACCTATTTTTAGTGGCATTTGAAAAATTACCAATATTTTTAGTTAGGCCTAATTCAAGCTAGGTCGTTAATAATAATAATAATAATAGTTCTTAAAGCTAGCGCATGCTAAGCTAGCTAAGGATAGCTCAATAAGGCCAATTAGGCGTATTTCCATTGGGGTCCTGTACTACTACCCCATCCCTTTGCTCATGAGGGATGGTAACGACTCAGTGCTTGTGAAAAATCTTTAATGCGCCGAGCGTGGGCGCGAACCCGGGCCTTCTGGGTGGAAGTCCGAGACGCTAGTCACTACACCAAGCGAGCTGCTAATGTAAAAGATGGACAATTGAGGAACTAAAACTGACCATCGTGTAAGATCCCAACCTTCACTACACCCAGTCTGATTGTATAGGTTACTGTTAATGTTATTTGTTTGTTTCCTACTAATTAGCCATGGTCTAATTCACGTAATATAATTCGCCCTATTCCAAGAGCTGCTTCTTTAATCAGCAATCTTTCATGTGGATATTTATCGAAAACTTTACTGACATGTCAATATCTTTGAAGGTATTTGTTTGTCTTTGTTTATCGATTCGTATGCTTTGGAAAAGAAAGGTTAATAGATAGCGAGACACTCGCAGCCAACACGGATAAATTCCACTACAAGATTGATGATTAAGCATTTAACAAAATTAAATGTGACAGCAGCAAACTCCTCTTAATATGACGTTTGCAATTTAGTCAGTAGCCAGCCCTTATTCCCACAAGGAATATCAACAAGAAACACATGAAAGAGGAAAAAAAAAAAAAAGTGGCAGGGGAAGAATCCATACAGCAGTTCGCACACAAGCATTCGGAAACCTCAATCACTAATTAGCCCCCAAGATCATTGGCTTCAACTCAGATGCTATTGACGTCCAGACAAATTAAGTTTCTTAGTCATTTAGCCGTATAATTATCTTTTTTTAGTAACATCGAACACATTTAAACGTTTAGGATAACTCATACAATATATACCCGGTGCCAGCGAACTTGGCGCTAATCCTGACCGCATAATTAACATCTTATAAAAAAAAAAAAAAAAAAAAAAAAAAAATATATATATATATATACAGTATATGAGTAGATCAGGAAATAGATGTAGAGATTGACTACTAGTTTCTCGAATACTTTCTACACCAACACCAAGTATAGTGTTTAATAGGGGTTCTAATTAGAACAATCACTAACAAGTGTATACTAGATCATATAATACAATCTATGCAACTCATTGTATTAATTTTAAATTATGTATAGAAATGGATCTATACAGTACTTTGTCGCGCGTAAATATATTTGTATTTAACGGAGAGAGAGAGAGAGAGAGAGAGAGAGAGAGAGAGAGAGAGAGAGAGAGAGAGAGAGAGAGAGAGAGCCTTCTATTATGATACAAATAAATAATGATAGCAATATTGTTTTTTTTTTTTGTTTTTTTTAAGAGACAATGAACGGAGGAAGGAAAACACAGATAAAACAAAAAGGTCCATGTGCTTAAAGGCATCCTCCATTCATAAAATGTTTGTAACAACTGGATTTAAACTTTTGTAGATTGTAAGTTTGTGGAAAGCAACTCGAGGGAAGTGAATTCCAAAGAGTAGTAGTTCTAGGGATAAATGAATTTTGATAAGCAGAAGTCCTGCATTGTGGAGGAGAAAGTGTAAATTCATGGGCGCTCTCAGTTGCCCTAGTTCTACGGGGAAAGATGTGGAGAGGCGGCACAATTGAAGCAAGTTCCTCGGAACAATTGCTGTGAAAATATCTGTAGAATAATGCAAGGGATGCAACGTTTCTTCGTATGGATAATGTAGGAAGGTCCTGTGTGATTGCAGGGTTATTGATTAATCTAATAGCTTTATTTTGAATTTTGTCCAACTGCCTCAATGCAACCACTCCACTTCCACTCCACAGAGGTGAACAGTAATCCATCTGAGAACGCACATGACTTTTATATATTACGGCCAACTGCTCGTCAGTGAAGAATTCTCGAACTCTGTACAGGAGTCCCAGTTTTTTAGAGGCATTCTTAGCAATGCTTCTAACATAATGTGTCCAGCTCAAGTTAGTAGTTAATGTTACACCGAGAATGTCAATACTAGGGGAAGTGGGAATATTTACATCATTAACAAATATATGGGAGTCAGTGAGATTCTGTCGGTTAGAAAATTGAATGTACTTGGTTTTCTGTGCATTAAAGGAAACTAGATTCTTTTGTCCCCATTCATTAATTCTAGAAAGGTCCTGGTTCAGAGAAATTGCAGTGTTTATTTTTGAATTTATAAGATCGGGTTGGGTGAAAGAATTGGTAAATGTGAAGGAACTGTGGAGTGTTGAGTCATCTGCGTAGGAATGTATTGGATTATAAGTGGTAGATATGAGATCATTGATATGAATGAGGAACAGAGTTGGGGCCAAAACTGATCCCTGGGGAACACCAGCATTTATTGAGTGAAATTGAGAATAAAGGCCATCTACCATTACACATATTTTTCTGTTATGAAGATAAGAAGAAATTAGTGGAACTAATGATGCAAGGCCGTAGTGTGACATCTTCGACAATAAGGATTGATCTATCTATCTATAGATAGATAGATAGAATAGATTGTATGTGTTTCACCATGTTGGTCTGTAGCTTGGTTGATTTGATGCGTAAGAAGGCAAAGAATGTCTGCAGTTGTTCGACATCGTCTAAAACCATATTGCCTATCACTAATTAATTTATTATTCTCAAGATGCTTAATTATGTGATTATTTAATATAATTTCAAAGACTTTACCAAGAGTGGAAGTTATAGCTATTGGTCTGTAGTTTGATGGATCTGAAGAGGCACCTTTTTTAGGAACTGGATGGATGTTTGCTTCTTTCCAGGGTACTGGGAAGCATGAGGTATGAGTACACAGACGGAAAATTTTTGCCAATACAGGAGCGAGCACCAAGGAGCAATTCTTAAGTACTATTGGAATGAATTTCATCTGGACCAGGAGCCTTATCTACTGAGAGATTCTGCAAAATAGTTTTGACATGTCTGGTGTGGATCTTTCATGAGGGAATTTCAGGCGAATTACAATTAAGTACAGGGACATCTTGATTTATTTCATCTTAGGTTGAGTTGGTGGAGAAAATGTCCGCAAGAAGGTTAGCTTTACCTCGTGGGTCACTTACAAGATTGCCAGTCGGAGATTTTAATGGTGGAATGGATGAAGCAGTAGTGAAGTTGGATTTGAATGAGTTAAGAGTAGACCAAAATATTTTGTTATCATTTGGATTATTTAGAAGTTTATTTGCCTGCTTGTGGAGAAAGTTTGATTTAGTTAGGTTTAATACAGTTTTGGCATGATTTCTGATGTTTCTAAAGTAATTAAAGGTTTCATGTGTTTTTGATCTTGTGTATGCATTGTAGGGTTATTGATTTTTGTTCAGTTACTCTAGCACAATTATGGTCAAACCATTTAGGTGAATTAGATCTTTTACTGTACTTTTGATGAGGAATAAAAGTTTCCATTCCAATTTTTACAAAATCTTGTATGTGGCTCAAGGTGGTGTGTGCATCATTAGAAAAGAAAGAGGTCCAGGGAATATCAATAAAGAAACCTTGAAGACTCTCCCAGTCTGCACTATCGTAATGCCATTTAGTCACCAAAACAGGTTCAGAGTGGGAAGGTGTGGTAGGTGATAGACAGGTGGTCTGTATCAGACAGTGATCAGGGCCCAGCCTGCGAGTATTGTGTCTGTGTGCCCTGGCTGTGGTAGCTCAGGCGGTGGCGCCTGCCTAGACACCACGGGTCTCTGCTAGACACGACCACACACACGGGCTTGGGACGGGAGTGCAAAGTAGACAGGTGCCACGTACCTAATGTTTTGTCGCAAAATTTAGTTGGGCTACTGTACATTAAGCAATCGAAAGGGGATCGCTGTCCCCTTCTGAGTCATATTTTCAATGGGGAGAGAGGAGTGTGACCTTCCCATAATCTAGTCAATACTTTTGCTTGGCATCATTTAAATAATATTCTGACTATCACTAGGAGACTTTAATCAGCTTAGGAAGGATATCCTTGGAATCAAAAAGGCTAAACCTTCGAATTACCACAGGTTCCTCCTAAGCTAAATCAAGTCGTCTAGTGGTAGCAAAAAATAAGAGGAAAGGAAGGTATCATAATATTGAAAAGGCAAAACAATAGGACATTTCTGATACTTAAATTAACCTCACTGGTATGTTTTGACTCATTAGACGAATTTACTAAGATTAAAAATTATATGTGGAAGTACAAGGGTTAATTGAGATTAGGTTCACCCCATTGATTGTTAAAGGCCCTTCCTAAGCCGCATACAATCATCTAGTTATAGCAAGAAAATATGTCATGTTATTAAGAGGGTTAAATGTACGTTTTAGTTGTCTGTCCTTGGTTTACTATAGTGTCCGCGCCGCACACCCTTTTAAGGGAAGATGGGTCGTTTTTCTGCCCCCCCTTCTTCCTCACGTTTAGCCCCATTAGTTTTCAGATTTTATGAAGTTTGGCCCATTATCTTGGCGATTTTAAAACTTTTCGGCCCATTTCTTTGTCAACATTAAGATTTTTCGTGTTATTTAGGTGTCCATTTTTTCCTGGCGAGCGATAGCGAGCCTGTAATTTAAGAGGAACCGGCCTTTGACCGAGACATTGTTCTATCGAAAAATGTACAAATTTATCTTGAAGGAGAAGGGTCTTGGGAGGGTGTTTTTTAAGCTTGATCAAGATCTGCGGAAGACACTAAATGATAGTATAAAGATACATAAATGAGCAAATAAATATGCCCATCTGTGAGAGAGAGAGAGAGAGAGAGAGAGAGAGAGAGAGAGAGAGAGAGAGAGAGAGAGAGGAGGGAGGGAAGGAAGGAGAGAGTATGTTTTTTTTAAAGTTTCATCCCTGGACCTCCATCAAGCTTTAAGGGGAGGTTTTTAGTCTGTTCCCTAGATCTCCGTCAAGCTTAAAATTACACTCCCTAGACCCCCTTTCAAGATAAATTTGTACATTTTTCGGTAGAAAAATTTCCTGGCCGAAGGCCGGATCTTCTTAAAATACAGGCTCGCTATCGCTCGCCAGGGAAAAATAGACACCTAAATGGCACGAACGGTCTTAAAATTGACAGAAATGGGGCGAAAGTTCTTAAAATCGCCAAACTAATGGGGCGAACGTCTTATTATCTCAAAAGCAATGGGGCTAAACACGAGGGAGAAAGGGTTCCAGAAATAAGTCCCTCAAGTGGAAATCTCCCCTTAAGAAACCTCCCCAAGACCCTTCTTCAAGATTAATTTATACATTTTCGCTATCGCTCGCCAGGAAGAAATATAACGCCTACATGACACGAAAAGTCTTAATATTGACAAAGAAGTGGGGCGAAAGGTCTTAAAATCGCATAACTAATTGACCTTGAGGGAGGGAGGGTTACAAGGCATTACAGGGAGTAGTTAGTATATCAGAACTCTGCGGGACATTACAGAGAGATAGGCCGGGGTCACACGAGGGCTTTTTCCGGCAATTTTCGATGAGCAATTTTTGTTTCTCGTAAAATCATGAGACTCCTTTATAAAGTAATCATCTCTCTCTCTCTCTCTTCCAAAGTTTGTTTACCGTTCCCTTTCTTGCCTCCCAAACTCCTCACGCAAGTAAGCCCCGGGAAAACAGTGGTGTTAGTAAACTTGGTGTCAATGTTCTAGAGTTGTGCTGCTAACTTTGCCACACACACACACGCACACCCACACCCACACCCACACACACCCACCCACCAAACCCACACACACACACAGACACCCACGCACACCCACACCCACACACACCCACCCACCAAACCCACACACACCCACGGATTAGAATGGTCGTATGGTGTAAGGCGCCACGCAGTAATGGTCCAGTCTTGGGATCGAGGGCTCAATAAGTCCAAAAAGCTGTTTAAGGGGGGATGGGCCAGGTTTTCTGGCCCCCTTCTCTCTCATGTTTAGCCTTATTGGTTTTTAGATTTTAAGACGTTCGGCCCATTAGTTTGGCGATGTTAAGACTTGCCCCCATTTTTTGTCTTCAATATAAGACCTTTCATGCCTTTTAGGTGTCGATTTTTTCCTGGCGAGCGATAGCGAGCCTGTAATTTTAGAGTAACCAGCGTTTGGCCGGGACGTACACATTTATCTTGAAGGGGAGTTTAGGGGGAATGTTTACAGTTTGATGGAGTTCTAGTGAGGAAACTAAAACAAAATAATAACATTATAAAGCAATAATCAAACAAATAGGCCCATCTCCCCTTAAGGTATCCCGATGGAGAACGAGATATACCCTGTTCCAAATATGTAGTCCAGAAAACGTGAACCCTAACTTCTGTAACTCAAAAAGGGCTAGAACAAAAGGGCTGTAAATTTCCACACCTATACCCTGGCTGACCCTTCCCAAATGGTAGAAATATTAGCTCGATTACCTAGTTATTTCTAAGATATAGAGTACAAAGGAGTACAAAGGAATTCAAGCAACAACAGATCTAGTGACCCTTCTAGGCTGCTTGTCCTCCAAAACACTGAGGATCAAGTGTCCAAACAGTGGTTTAGAGTGGGTAAGGTAACATTGGAAAGGGAACTACTGCCCTAGAACTAATGTCCGTGGCAGGATTAGGAAGTTAGTAGGGGACAGATGGGTTAGTAACTGAGGGGGGGATAAAATAAAGTTATTCATTTACAAATGCAGTCAGTCGCGGGTTTGATGCGAGATATTTGTCTAAGCGGAGTTTAAATGAATCAACGGTGCTGCAGTCTATAACGTCTCGGGGAAGCCCATTCCACAAGTTGACAACTCGATTGAAGAAGAAATTCTTAGATTCGTGTGAGTTAAAAGATTTACCAATAATTTTGCAACCATTTCCCCCGTGTAATTTGATTGGTCGATAGTGAAGTACTTACTACAGTTCATATTGTCGATGCCTTTGATGATTTTGAACACTTGAATTAAGTCACCTCTTAATCTGCGCTGGGTTAAAGGAAATAGATTTAATTCTCTAAGACGCTCTTCGTATGGTTTGTTCTTTAGGCTAGGTATCATTTTGGTAACTCTACGTTGAACTCGTTCTAGCTTGTTTATATCTTTTTGGTAATAAGGGCACCAGGATTGAACGCAGTATTCCAGAAGAGGGCGGACTAAGGAATTGTAAAGGGTTAGGATAACTTCTTTGGATTTATGCTCAAATGACCTGCCTATAAAGCCAATTATTTTGTTTGCCTTCTTAACAACTTCTGAACATTGTTGACTCGGTTTTAGGTTACTCGATATTGTTACTCCCAGATCGGTTTCTCTGTTTACATTCTTAAGCTGAGTGGCATTCATCGAATAGTTTGCTTTCTCATTTAGGTATCTGATATGTAGTACTTTACATTTATCCGCATTGAAACTCATTTGCCAAATTTGGGCCCAACATGACAATTCATCTAGATTGTGTTGCATATCGTCAACTTGTTCTTTTAAGAGTACGCTATTTGCAATTTTTGAATCGTCAGCAAATTTTGAGATTGAACGGGTGAGACCCTCATCTATGTCGTTGATGTAAATTAGAAAGAGAATTGGTCCTAGTACCGATCCCTGGGGTACCCCGCTACTTACATTGGTCCATTTAGATGCCTTACCGTTTATGACTACTCTTTGCTTTCTGTCGCTGAGCCAATTATTTATCCATTTCAACACACCGTCTTGTATTCCATGCGCTTTTAGTTTTAGCAGTAAACGTTTGTGGGGAACTTTGTCAAAGGCCTTTTGAAAATCAAGGTATATAATATCTACAGCTTTACTCTCATCGTAGAGGTTGAGGATATCGTGGAAGAAGTCTAAGAGGTTTGTTAAACAGGAACGTTTTTTACGAAAGCCGTGTTGACTATCTTTAAGTAAGTTATTTGCCTCTAAGTGATTTACGAGTCTGTTTCTTATGACCGTTTCTAGCATTTTACATACAATTGAGGTTAAGCTAATTGGACGATAGTTACTGGGTAGGGATTTGCTGCCTTTTTTTTAATATCGGTGTTACGTTGGCTAGCTTCCACTGATCAGGCATAGTCCCAGACTGCAAGGATTCATTGAATAGCAATGTCAGTGGTTTGGAGAGCTCATCCTTAGCTTCCTTTAGAACTCTAGGCGAGATTGTATCAGGTCCAGGCATTATATTTACCTTGAGTTTATCTAAACAATTCAATACTTCTCTCTCTGTAACGGTGATATTGCTTAGAACATCTGAATTACCAATCTGAATCGGCGATGGTGTAGGGATATCACTGAGGTCTTCGGTTGTAAAATCTGATGCAAAGAAGGTATTGAGGGCATTACTCATTTGTACTTCGTCTTTGGTGTATTCTCCATTTTCATCGACTAACGGTCCAACAGTTGAAGTAACTACTTTTTTCTTTCTGATATAACTATAGAATTCTTTGGGGTTTGTTTTACTTTGATTCGCAACATGTAACCCAGGGTCTTTTTACTTTGCTTAATTAACTTTTTGGCTTTGCGTCGTAGCTCTACAAATTTCACCCGTTCTTCGTCATTTTGTGAGGATTTTAATCTATCATTAGCAAATTTTTTAGCAAGCAGACAGTGTGAAATATCTTTATTCCACCATTTGGGCTTAACATTATGGCCTGGATGCCGTATTTTCGATGGTATGCAGTCTTGCACTGCCTTAAGGTAAGTGGTTGTGAAACACTCCCAAGATGTATTTATGTCGTTATTGTTAGTCAGAAAGCTCCAGTCAGTTTCTTTAAGCTTTGATTTAAGTTTATGAAAATTTGCTTTCTTGAAATTAGGGACTTTCTCAATGCTGCTATTTGATTTGTTACTAGTAAACTTTAAAGTGAAAGTTATCGTACGATGGTCGCTGTTACTGAATTCATCACCAACGTTCAAATTCTCTATTAATTCTTCTTTTGTTGCGAGTACAAGGTCAAGCACATTATTACCACGGGTCGGAGATTGTACAAATTGAAAAAGTGAACTCCCTTGCAAGTTAGCATAGAGGTCGTGTCCAGAGTGTGAAGTAAGAATATCGCCCCATTTAGTCACGGGTAAGTTGAAATCGCCAAGAATTACGGTATCTTGTATGCTAGTTATTTCTGCAATTTGTTCATAAATTTCACTGTCAGTTTGCACTGATTGAGATGGGGGTCTGTATAATAAAGCTAGTGTTATTTTAGTTCCTCGTTTATTATTTAATAGTACGTAAGATATGTCTATATTCGCAATTTGAGGTTTTGACATTAAGACGGGATTAAGACTTTCCGTTATAAAAATCAGAACTCCTCCTCCATTTCTATTGATCCGACTTTTCTCAAACATTGTATAACCAGGAAGCGTATATTCGGCTAAAAAGTCTCTGTCTTCCGTATTTAACCAAGATTCTGTAATGCCGATTATATCATAATGTTCTGTAAACACGATTTCCTCTAGATCTGAACATTTATTGCGTATACTACGAGCATTTACATAAAGCACCTTAAGAGTATTAGAGTTGGATGTTACTGATTGTGCATTGTCTGAATTTTCAGTTCGTATTTGACTTACACTACCCTGTCTGGGGTCTGGTTGACCCCGTTTTTTTAACGGAAATCCTTGACTGCATCGTTCAGCAGATGACCAAGACGTGCAGCTCCTACTTCATTGAGATGTACACCATCTCCTGAAAACAAAGATTTATCATAGTAAAAATGATCCCATGTGTCGACAAAGCCGATATCCTCCTCCCTGCAGAGTTTGGCTAGTCGTCGATTTGTACTGGTAGCTATGTTGTAGAATCGGTTTTCTACATCAATCCGGGGAACAATTCCTGAAATTAAGATTCTATTAGATTTTTCCTTGAAGGACCTGATCAGCCGCCGGTACTTGCAAAGTAGTTCCTCTGACCGCGTCCGTTGGACATCGTTAGATCCAACGTGGATGACGTACGTGGTGCTTGCGGGGGCGAGCCTGGAAACCTCTTCCACAGCCGCAACAATGTCGTCCACGCCACCATCTGGGATACAGAATCGCTTTCTGGTCCTGGGTGCCCTGGCACAGAGCTCGGTTAGTTGGCCACGGACCATGGAGTCGCCCACAAGCCGAACTTCTTCCGTTTCCTCTTCCTCGTCAATAGCCAGAATTTTGAAGCGGTTTTGGCATGTTGTCGGGATGACCTTCCTGGTACTGGTACTGGGATGCACATTGTTTCTCACTAACTGAAAGTTGTCCTGGAGGGGAGTGAGAGTAGAGTCATTATTATTTTCTGCAACATCTAAGGTAGCTGCTGGTGTGGGTACCGGTACCGGTACTGTATGCACTGGAATGGCGGTTGACATCGTAGTGGTTTCTTGGGCCGAGGGCACTCCTACGTTGAGTGTGGCAAATTCTTGAAGGGATTCAAGCTTCGTAGTCAGGGCATCGATCTTGCGGTGAGCTACATTCAATTCATCCGCAATCTTCTCTCGGAGCTGGCAAAATCTACAAATTTGGACATCAGTATCAACAAACATGGTAGGGCCAAATTTACCGGAACAACTCGTGCAGGTTCGTTGCGGTGCCATGACGATATAATCACAATATGCCTGAAAATCACACAAATTTATGTTAGAAAAATGGTACAATTAAAGCCTGAAAATCACAAAAAATTTATGTTAGCAATGTGATACAATTAATTCCTGAAAATCACACAACATTTTGTTAGCAATATGATAAAATTAATATGCCTGTAAATCACAAACAATATGTTAGCAATAGAACACAATTTATGCCTGAAAATTTAAAAAAAATTTATGTTAGCAGTATGACAACATCATAGAGGTTAGTGATCAAGAGTTTTGGCCTACTTATTTGGACAAGGTATAGTGTGTTCCTTAGTCAAGCTTCTCAACTATCAGCTTGTGTTACCTTACATGTCGTATCACTAGTGCATCTGTGTATGTAATATGGTTGGAACCCAGGCACCTCACGGTAGTGTTGCCAATTTATCTACTTTTTTGCTAGATCTAGAGATATTCACTTCGATCTAGAGACAAATGTTTACATCTAGAGACAAGTATTCTAGCAATATTCTTGAGATTTGAGCCATTTAGAGCGATATTGTAGAGATTGTGGCATTGTTCTAGCGATTTTCGGCACCCACTTACTGTCTATCGGCCTTGATGTGGTAACCGTGCCTCACGGTGACCTTAGATCGCATGTGACCTCGTAGCTTAGGTTGGAAGAAGAATTGTGCTGTACCAAGGCTAAGAATGTTTTTAAATATGCAACCTCAGGACTGCAGGTGAACAATAAACCAACAATTATTATTATCACAAACACACACACACATACACACACACACACACACATCATACATCTTTTTGGAAGAAATATAAGGATGAATAATATAACTTTGTCTAGTTAGGACAAAAATAATAATGAAATCAAATAAAGCAAAATCACAACAAAGAAGTAAGAAGTGTGTACCTTTAAAATGTTAATTACATTTCAGCAGTAATTTCCTTCGGGCTACAACAGTGGGAGTTTATTTCATATAATGTTATAAATTCTTTCATATTCCATAATAATAATAATAGTAATTATAATAATACAAATAATAATATTAATAATAACAATAATACAAATACTAATGATAATTATAATAATAATAATAATACTAATACTAATACTAATACTAATAATAGTAATAATTACAATAATATAAATAATAACATTAATAATAAACTACAAATAATAATAATACAAATACTACTAATAATATTATTAATGATGTTTGTTTTAGTACAAATGTTCGTTTATTTAAATTCGATATCAAGTTTATTAATATGTCCTACTTGTTTAATTGTTTTTGCTTAACTAATGTATAATTATATTAGTATAATTGTTGCTTTCACATAATTCGATATCAAGTTTATTAATATGTCCTACTTGTTTAATTGTTTTTGCTTAACTATTGTATAATTATATTAGTATAATTGTTGCTTTCACATATCATAATGAACATATTATTTCTATTATATTATTACTTTGATTTCACGTATCATATTAACCATTGTTTATTTCTAAAACAATATTTTCGCTTATGAAAGTGCAATATCATATTAGTAAATATTTCCCAGAATACAATAATTAAAATAAAATATGCATGCCTAATTCATATATATATCATTTGAATTTATTCCTTTCTTACACATACCACAACATTCTCGATCTTTGTTTTTCGCTTCCGCACGCTTGACATGACATTCGCAAGCATGCCCTGTTAGTCATATTTTATTTGTCATTTACTTGTAGGTTAGTGTGTTTGCCCGACGTTGGGGATGTTGGTTCAAGATGTTTTAGTAAGCAGTCCTGATTTGTGTGTTTGTTTGTTGTTTTCGGTCTTTGATGTGGGATTGTTGTTTATTCGGCGGTGGGGGTAAACAGGGCAGAAGCGGCAGACAAAGAATCTTGCTTGTCTTTGAACCTGGAAGTGTGCAGTGAACTCAAGGCAGGGGTGGAGGAGAGGAAGGGCTGAAGTTGGGAAGGGTTGAGAGAAGGAGGAGGAAAATAAGGTGGGGAGGAGGAGGGGTAGGAAAATAAGGTGGGGGAGGAGGAGCGGAGAGAGAAAGAAGGAGGTGGGGAGGAGGAGGGGAGAGAGAAAAAAGGGGGGAGGGAGGAGGAGGAAGGGGGAGAGAAAAAAGGGTAAGAAAGACAAGAGGTAGGGAGAAGACAAGAGATAGGGGGAGCGAGATAATCTGGAGGAGAAACAAAAGGGAGAAACAAAAAAAGAGTTAAGAAAAGAGGAGACAGAGGAAAGAAGGTAAGGAAGAGGAAGAACTGCGATGAAGGGAAAGGAGTAGGTGCAAGAGAAGGGAGATAAAGGAAGGAGAGAAAAGATGGAAGGGAAGAAGAATCATGATGAGGAGAATAAGAAAGAAGGAAAAGGCAAAGATAATAAGGGGTTTGTTAAAGATTCAGAAGGAAAGAGGATGAGATAAAAGGCGAACAGGAGAGAGAGGAACACTTTGGAAGTAGGTGGAATGGTAAATAACAAAAACGAAAGAAGACATAAATTGCAGAATGAATAGATGTAAAAAGAACAAAGCAAGATATGAATGAAAGAAAAGTTGAAGGAGACGTGACATGAATACAGGAAGAATATTAGCTGAAGAGGGGTGCAATAAATAGGAAGTAGACAATTAGAACAACAAGTTTTAATAGGGTAGGATTGATAAACAAGAGTGACTGTATATATTACTAAATACTGTATGTTTTCTGAGAAGAGTCAATCAATTTGGAAGGAAGGGTTAATTTGTATGTTGTTGATAGTAAGGTTGTGACGAGTAGTCAGATGGAGAAATTGAGTTTTGGAAGCATTCAAAGTAACAAGGTTTTCTCTGCCTCAATCAGATATAGTAGAAAGATCAGATGATAGGCGTGCTATGGCCCCATTACGTAAGGTTTGGAGCGATTGCATGCTGGGTTGTTGTGAAAAAATAGTGGAATAATAAGGTAGAATCATCAGCATATGATTGGATGGGACTAGATGTACAGGATTGTTTTTCATCTGTAGTAAAAAATAAGTCAATGTTAATGTACCCATCCTGTTGTAGTATATATTGCATATAATACAAAGCGTGAGGAATAGCTACAACAGATAAACTAATGTTGACCATGTCTATTTTTAGGATTATTATTATTTTTTTTTTTTTGTGGTTCAATGTATGATATACAATCTAAGATTGCATTCAGTATGTCATCGATCTGGCGTATACACATTTGTATATACCGTGAACACTTTGAGAATCTTACACACACACACACACACACACACACACACACACACACACACACACACACACATTAGTCATATGGTAATATGGTAATATGACTTTATGGTAGTCATAAACGGTAAGGCATCTAAATGGACCAATGTAAGTAGCGGGGTACCCCAGGGATCGGTACTAGGACCAATTCTCTTTCTAATTTACATCAACGACATAGATGAGGGTCTCACCTGCACAATCTCAAAATTTGCTGACGATACAAAAATTACAAATAGCGTACTCTCAAAAGAACAAGTTGACGATATGCAACACAATCTAGATAAATTGTCATGTTGGGCCCAAATTTGGCAAATGAGTTTCAATGCGGATAAATGTAAAGTACTACATGTCGGATACCTAAATGAGAAAGCAAACTATTCGATGAATGGCACTCAGCTTAAGAATGTAAACAGAGAAACTGATCTGGGAGTAACAATATCGAGTAACCTAAAACCGAGTCAACAATGTTCAGAAGTTGTTAAGAAGGCAAACAAAATAATTGGCTTTATAGGCAGGTCATTTGAGCATAAATCCAAAGAAGTTATCCTAACCCTTTACAATTCCTTAGTCCGCCCTCTTCTGGAATACTGCGTTCAATCCTGGTGCCCTTATTACCAAAAAGATATAAACAAGCTAGAACGAGTTCAACGTAGAGTTACCAAAATGATACCTAGCCTAAAGAACAAACCATACGAAGAGCGTCTTAGAGAATTAAATCTATTTCCTTTAACCCAGCGCAGATTAAGGCGACTTAATTCAAGTGTTCAAAATCATCAAAGGCATCGACAATATGAACTGTAGTAAGTACTTCACTATCGACCAATCTAATTACACGCGGGGAAACGGTTGCAAAATTATTGGTAAATCTTTTAACTCGCACGAATCTAAGAATTTCTTCTTCAATCGAGTTGTCAACTTGTGGAATGGGCTTCCCCGACGTTATAGACTGCAGCACCGTTGATTCATTTAAATTCCGCCTAGACAAATATCTCGCATCAAACCCGCGACTGACTGCGTTTGTAAATGAATAACTTTATCCTCCCCTCAGTTACTAACCCATATGTCCCCTACTAACTTCCTAGTCCTGCCACGTTAGTGGCAGGGCAGTAGTTCCCTTTCCAATGTTCCCTTACCCACTCTAAGCCACTGTTTGGACACTTGATCCTCAGTGTTTTGGAGGACAAGCAACATAGAAGGGTCACTAGAACTGTTGTTGCTTGATTTCCTTTGTACTTTGTACACACACACACACACACTCTCACACACACACACACACACACACACACTCTCACACACACACACACACACACACACACACACACACACACACACACACTCTCTCACACACACACACACACACTCTCACACACACCCACCCACCATTTCCCCCAAGCTTAATAACCAACAGGTCCATTACACATCACAAAACTCCCCCAGATAGAGTACATGTAGAGCTGCCCCGGGGTGGTGGATATGAGGGGCAGGGGATCCAGGGATTAACCACATGTTTATGGCGTGTGGGATTACTGCTATGGGAGAGGATTTACACTATGTGAGAGATTTGGCAGCATGGAAGGTTTAACACAGTGCATATAGGAAACATTTTAGAAAGGAATTGACATATATTTTGGAGAGTAACGCTATTAGAGGGGATTAACGCTAAGAGAGGGGATTATGCTATGCAAGGGGATAAACAAAATAAGGGATTACATCTATGAGAGGGATTTAATACTAAGTGAGGGTAATACCATTATGAAGGGGATTAATACAGTGTGAGGGGACTAACATAATAAGGGATTACTACTAGAAAATATAATCTATGGGAGAGTTGTAACACAAATGGACGAATTTGAAAAAAATGGTTTGAAATTACCGGTATTACTATGGGAGGGATTAGCACTAAGGTAGGAATTAATATGATATAAATATATATATATAATATAACCTAACCTAACCTAACCTAACCTAACCTACCCCCTGGGGGTAAGGGGGCCTCCATTTTATGGTGGAGGAAACAAAGAATATGCCCCACACGTCCTACTGCGTGTCTCGTACAAGGCGACTAATAGGGGAAATGGGGGTATATTGTAGGCACCAATCGAACAGGGCTATACCCAGGAGAGGCTGTAGGCATTTGATAAGGAGTCGATGGAACTCCTGTTTTATTTGCTTGGCCTCTCTTACCGTTTCCCTTTGTGCCTCACTTACACTGAGAGTAGTCCAGCATACTCTCTCAAACACCTCCTCCTCCTATCTACTTCACTACACTTAACATGCACACCACACTTCCTCCTTCAAAATTATTAAAACAAAAAATTATGAATACAGGCCAAGCCCCGGAGTCCCCAGGGGGGGGAGGGAGTGTCAAATGCCCCCACACCTGCCCGACCTTCCCCTGAAGACCCCTCTAAATGCTCTGGACCACGGCCTGTCACTCTTGCTATCAATTTTCGCAATATTCGCGAACTTTCCTCTAATTTCCACTCCGTCGAACACCATCTCTCCTCCTAAAAACCTGATCTTCTTTTCCTTCCCGAAACCCAGGTATCTGAGACAACTTCCAGCAGCCCCTTCTCTGTATCCTCCTACTTTCTCTATCCTAGTTTCAAAGCCAAAGGCGGATGTTGTGCATACGTGCACAACAAACTCACTTGCTCTCGTGTTCCCGATTTTGACTCCTCTGAATTCTCTACTTTATGGCTCAAACTATCCTGACATTCTCATATTAAATATTTCTGAGCTGTCTATCTTACCCCTAACTCTACCGACTTTCCCAAATTCTTTGACTATCTAAACACTAAAGTGGAACACATTCTATTCACCACTCCCTTGTCTGAAATATCCATCTTAGGAGATTTCAACGTTCACAACTGCCAATGGCTCTCCTCTCACACTACTTGGTGAGTCCATGTTTGTTACTGTCGATCTTCAAGTCTGCCGTCTCTGCCAGCAACGAGAGAATTTGACAGTGAAATTAGATGAAGCCTACAACAAGATCAACGTCCTCACCATGAGGCTAGAATCACTCCAAGAGTTTGTAACACTCAATGTTGGAGTACCACAAACTTCAATTGTCACCGCAACTCCAGCAGCCACCAACGCCCCAACGTCAATTGCCAACAATTCAACGCCTGTAGTAGCCATTTCAGCTGATGGTTCCGATACTCAAGAAACAAATAGTAACTCTCTTCCCCCTCAAGACAACTTCCGTGTCGTGAGGAACAACGTTTGCCCCAAGACCAGGAAACCCATACCGATTACCGAGTGTCAAAACCGCTTCCAGATACTCGCAGACTCAGATGACGAAGCGGAAATAGAAGAAGTCCGGCTCGTGGGAGACTCGATGATACGTGGTCAGCTCACAGAGTTTTGCGCCAGAGCACCTAAGACCAGGAAGCGTTTTTGTATCCCTGGTGGTGGTGTGGACGACGTTAGTTGCTGCAGTTGACGGAGTATCTAAGCTGGCCCCTGCTAATACAATGTACGTCATCCATGTTGGATCCAACGATGTACAGCGAACCCGGTCGGAAGATTTGCTTTTAAAGTACCAGCAGCTGATCAAGTCGTTTAAGGAGAAGTCATCAAGGATCATCGTCTCAGGAATCGGCCCCCGGCTTGGTGTAGAGAGCCGATTTTACAACATAGACACCAGCACAAATCGTTGTCTAGCAAACCTCTGCAGGAAGGAAAACGTGGGATTCGTCGACACCTGGGACAATTTCTACTACGATGACTATTTGTTTTCGGACGATGGAGTTCATCTGAACCAGGTGGGAGCAGCACGTTTTGGGCGTCTTCTCAACGATGCGGTGAAGGATTTTCGGAGAAGAAATCGATTCAGCACAGGACAACCAGTAAGGAGGACCGAAGACAGCGAGGGCGGCAACCTGCGAAGGAATTAAATGCTAATCTGTCAAGAACCGCGAATTTGGATAAAGCTCCACCAACACGACCCAAATTCAAAACAGTCAGGAATAACGACCGAGGACCGATGTCAGCCATGAATGTAAATGTAGATCCGACCAGAACCCAAAATTTGATTAAAGAACGTTCTGTGAGTTCTAAAACCGCAACTTTAAAGGTTTTCTATGCAAATGCCCGTAGCATACGCAATACATTTTCAGATTTAGAGGAACTAGTGTTTACTGAAAATTATGATGTGATTGGCATAACAGAATCTTGGCTCAATACAGTAGATAGAGACTTTTTAGCAGAGTATTCACTTCCCGGTTATGTAATGTTTGAGAAAAGCCGAATAAATAAAAATGAAGGTGGCGTTTTATTTTATATCAAAGAAAGTCTTAACCCGACCCTATTGTCAAAACCTCAAATTGTGAACGTCGACACATCTTTTGTGCTAATAAAGAATAATAAAGGTACAAAAATAATACTTGCATTAATATACAGACCTCCAGCTCAATCAGTGCAAACTGACCGAGAAATTTATGAACAAATTGCAGATGTAAGTAACTCACAAGATACCGTATTTTTTTGGCGACTTTAATTTACCTGTGACCAAGCTGGGCGATACTCTTACTTCACACTCCGGACATGACTTGTATACGAACTTGCAAGAGAGTTCGCTTAAAAATCAATTTGTTCGAACACCGACCCGTGGTAATAACGTTCTTGACATTGTACTTGCAACAAAAGAAGAATTAATAGAGAATTTTAATGTTGGTGATGAATTCAGTAACAGCGACCATCGTACGATAACTTTCACTTAAAACTTTACTAGTAACGAACCAAATAGTAGCATCGAAAAGTCCCTAATTTCAAGAAAGCAAACTTTCATAAACTTAGAGCTATGTTTAAAGAAACTGACTGGAGCTTTTTAATTAACAATAACGACATAAATACATCTTGGAAGTTATTCGAAACCACATACCTAAAAGCAGTGCAAGACTGCATACCATCGAAAATACGGCGTCCAGGCCATAATAATAAGCCCAAATGGTGGAATAAATATATTTCAAACTGCCTGCTTGCTACCTAATGATAGATTAAAATCCTCACAAAATGACGAAGAACGGGTGAAATTTGTAGAGCTACGACGCAAAGCCAAAAAGTTAATTAAGCAAAGTAAAAATACCCTAGAGTTACATATTGCGAATCAAAGTAAAACAAACCCGAAAGAATTCTATAGTTATATCAGAAAGAAAAAAGTAGTTACTTCAACTGTTGGACCGTTAGTCGATGAAAATGGAGAATACACCAAAGACGGAGTACAAATGAGTAATGCCCTCAATACCTTCTTTGCATCAGTTTTTACAACAGAAGACATCAGTGATATCCCTACACCATCGCCGATTCAGATTGATAATTCAGATGTTCTAAGCAATATCACCGTTACAGAGAGAGAAGTATTGAATTGTTTAGATAAACTCAAGGTAAATAAAACGCCTGGACCTGATACAATTCTCGCCTAGAGTTCTAAAGGAAGCTAAGGATGAGCTCTCCAAACCACTGACATTACTATTCAATAAATCCTTGCAGTCTGGAACTATGCCTGATCAGTGGAAGATAGCCAACGTCAACACCGATATTCAAAAAAGGCAGCAAATCCCTACCCAGTAACTATCGTCCAATTAGCTTAACCTCAGTTGTATGTAAATGCTAGAAACGGTCATAAGAGAACAGACTCGTAAATCACTTAGAGGAAAAAAACATACTTAAAGATACTCAACACGGCTTTCAGTAAAAAACGTTCCTGTTTAACAAACCTCTTAGACTTCTTCCACGATATCCTCAACCTCTACGATGAGAGTAAAGCTGTAGATATTATATACCTTGATTTTCAAAAGGCCTTTGACAAAGTTCCCCACAAACGTTTACTGCTAAAACTAAAAGCACATGGAATACAAGACGGTGTGTTGAAATGGATAGAAAATTGGCTCAGCGACAGAAAGCAAAGAGTAGTCATAAACGGTAAGGCATCTAAATGGACCAATGTAAGTAGCGGGGTACCCCAGGGATCGGTACTAGGACCAATTCTCTTTCTAATTTACATCAACGACATAGATGAGGGTCTCACCTGTACAATCTCAAAATTTGCTGACGATACAAAATTGCAAATAGCGTACTCTCAAAAGATTCAAGTTTGATGATATGCAACACAATCTAGATAAATTGTCACTTGGGCCCAAAATTTGGAAAATGAGTTTACAATGCGGATAAAATGTAAAGTACTACATATCGGATACCTAAATGAGAAAGCAAACTATTCGATGAATGGCACTCAGCTTAAGAATGTAAACAGAGAAACCGATCTGGGAGTAACAATATCGAGTAACCTAAAACCGAGTCAACAATGTTCAGAAGTTGTTAAGAAGGCAAACAAAATAATTGGCTTTATAGGCAGGTCATTTGAGCATACATCCAAAGACGTTATCCTAACCCTTTACAATTCCTTAGTCCGCCCTCTTCTGGAATACTGCGTTCAATGCTGGTGCCCTTATTACCAAAAAGACATAAACAAGCTAGAACGAGTTCAACGTAGAGTTGCCAAAATGATACCTAGCCTAAAGAACAAACCATACGAAGAGCGTCTTAGAGAATTAAATCTATTTCCTTTAACCCAGTGCAGCTTAAGAGGTGACTTAATTCAAGTGTTCAAAATCATCAAAGGCATCGACAATATGAACTGTAGTAAGTACTTCACTATCGACCAATCTAATTACACGCGGGGAAACGGTTGCAAAATTATTGGTAAATCTTTTAACTCACACGAATCTAAGAATTTCTTCTTCAAATCGAGTTGTCAACTTGTGGAATGGGCTTCCCCGAGACGTTATAGACTGCAGCACCGTTGATTCATTTAAACTCCGCCTAGACAAATATCTCGCATCAAACCCGCGACTGACTGCGTTTGTAAATGAATAACTTTATTTTATCCTCCCCTCAGTTACTAACCCATATGTCCCCTACTAACTTCCTAGTCCTGCCACGGACATTAGTTCCAGGGCAGTAGTTCCCTTTCCAATGTTCCCTTACCCACTCTAAACCACTGTTTGGACACTTGATCCTCAGTGTTTTTGGAGGACAAGCAGCCTAGAAGGGTCACTAGATCTGTTGTTGCTTGATTTCCTTTGTACTCCTTTGTACTGACCAACCTGGTGAACAAACCTATGTCTTTTCTATCATAAATGACCTAGAGCAGCTGGTCCAGCAACCCACCCGTATCCCGGATCGCTTCGGAGATCGAACCAACATTCTTGACTTATTTCTGACTTCTAACCCTTCTTCTTATACTGTCAACCTTTTCTCTCCTTTGGGCTCCTCCAACCATAAACTTATCTCCGTCACCTGTCCTATCTCTTCAGTACGGCCACCCGATCCTCCCAGCCGGCGGCGCTTGTGGCACTTTGGCGGTGCCGACTGGGAGGCTCTCCGGCAGTACTTCTTTGATTTCCCATGGAATGACTTCTGCTTCCGTGGCCGAGGACCCTCTGAGAGTGCTGAACGCATTACCGAGGTAATCCTCTCGGGCATGGAAGCGTACATTCCATTTTCTTTCTCTTAGTCTAATGCAAACAAATCATGGTTTACTCACGCTTGTTCTACTGCTGTCCACAACAAGGAGGAAGCATTCAAACGGTACCAACGCCTTAAAACTCAAGAATCTCATTCTTCCTCTGTTTCTGCCCGGAATCAAGCCAAATCTGTTCTTCGACTTGCCAAGCACTCTTTCATCAATAATAAGTGCACTGAACTATCCAACTCTAGCTCTTCCCAAGCTTTCTGGCATCTAGCCAAAAACCTCTCCAACAATTTTTCTTCCTCATCTTTCCCTCCCATTTTCCATGCTGATGGCACAACCATCACTTCTTCCTCAGACAAAGCTGAACTCTTCGCTTAAACTTTTGCCAGAAACTCCACCTTGGATGATTCCGGTGCTATTCCTCCCTCTCCGCCCTCCTTTCTCTTACTTATGCCTAATATCCTAATCTCTTCTAAAGATGTACTTTCTACCCTCTCTGGGCTTAATACTAAGAAGGCGTACGGTCCAGACGTTGTTCCTCCTGTTGTACTAAAAAACTGTGCTTCCGTGCTGAGCCCCTGCCTAGGCAAACTCTTTCGTCTTTGTCTCTCCTCCAATGTCTTCCCTTCTTGATGGAAGTTTGCTCTCATTCAACCAGTACCAAAGAAGGGTGACCGCTCTCAACCCTCCAACTATCATCCAATTGCCCTCATCTCTTGTATCTCTTAAGTTTTTGAAACTATTCTTGCTTCCAAATTTCTTGAGCATTTCTCTTCTCATAATCTGCTCTCAGATCGCCAGTATGGCTTCCTTAAGGGTCGCTCTACTGGTGATCTTCTTTCATATCTTACTAACTCTTGGTCTTCCAACTTTCGGGATTTCGGTCAGACTTTTTCTGTAGCACTAGACATATCGAAAGCCTTCGACAGAGTCTGGCACAAATCTTTAATAGCCTCCTTCGGTTGCTATCTCTCCATCTGTGCCTTTGTCTCTAATTTCCTTTCCGGCCGTTCCATAGCTGCGGTTGTGGACGGCCATCGCTCACTTCCTCATCCTATCAACTCCGGTGTTCCTTAGGGTTCTGTCCTATCTCCTATTCTATTTCTAATTTTCATAAATGATCTTCTCAACTGTACATCAACTCCCATCCATTCATATGCAGACTACTCTACCTTACACTACTCAATTAGTTTTCCAGAACGCCCCAGCTAGCAGTCCCTCAAAATCAAACGTAATTAAGTCATAAAACACTTATTTTCTGATCTAGCTACAATTTCCAATTGGGGTAGAGAAAACCTTGTTGCATTTAATGCTTCCAAAACCTAATTTATCCACCTTACTACCTGTCAGGAACCTCCAAAGGACTATCCCTTACACTTCAACAATACAACAATCAATCCCTCATCTTCTCTCAACACTCGGTGTCTTTTTTTTTCTTCTGCTCTCACTTGGAAGGACCATAATACCAGTCTTGCTAAGGCAGCCTCCCAGAAGCTGGGTATGCTCAACTGCCTCAAGGGGTTCATTACCCCAGCGCAGCTTCTGGCTCTGTACAGGGGCACAGTGCATCCTTGTATTGAGTATTGTTCACATGTGTGGGGAGGATCCTCTCACACCGCACTCCTAGACAAAGTAGAAAGGAAAGCCTTTCGTATCATTAACTCCCGTCCACTCTCCAACTCTCTGCAATCTCTCTCTCTTCGCCGCAATGTTGCATCTCTCTCGCTATTCTATCGCTACTACAATAATCAGTGTTCCTCGTAACTTTCCCAGTGTATACAACCTCCTCTACGTAGGGTACGTAGTACCTACCTTGCAACACAATCCCACCCCTACTCTGTGCATCTCTCCAACCCAAGAGTGAAATGCTATTCTCAAACTTTCTTCTATTCGACTGCTGAGGTCTGGAACTCTCTCCCAGAATCAGTCTTTCCTTCTTCCTATGATATAAATTGCTTCAAACTCCGTTGGTCCAGGCATTTTAGCTCGAACATCCCTTGATTTCGGCCCTGTCACTCTTTGAAATCTGGGAGAGGCACTCGATGCAGGTAGTTATGCCTTTTGTCTCCCTCATTCGCATAGAAAAAAACAAAACAAAACCTAACCTAACCTAACCTGTTAGGTTAATAACCGGTTAGTAACCAGTTAGAAACCAGTCATTTCACAGATTGACTGAAATTCTTGCTCATTTCACGAAATGACTACGTTTCACAGTCTGACTGTAATATATATATATATATATATATATATATATATATATATATATATATATATATATATATATACGGTATATATATATATATATATATATATATAATATATATATATATATATATATATATATATATATACCGGGCATATATATAGATATATAAAGATAGATAATATATATATACTATAATATATATATATATATATATATATATATATATGTATATATATATAGAGAGAGAGAGAGAGCTAGATAGATAGAGCTACATAGATACACAGACCACACAGATCTCAAGGTCCTTACT
>CM064497.1:51939928-52002803 GCA_032716605.1 Paralithodes platypus | reverse complement strand
GAACAGGTCCAAGTGTTTGTGTAGTGTTTCTTGGAGGCAAGTGTTGTGCAGGTGAAGTGGGTCCAGTTCCCGCATGAATTGCAGAGAACTGAACCCTTAGTATGGCGACTCGAAGTGATGGGTTTTGAGCAAGTTGGACATATGTATGTGTACGTGGGGCCTGGGTTGCTCTCAATGTCTCCGGCTAGAAGGAGTCTTGAAGAAATGACAGCCGGAGGAGTCATTTCTCGGTGTAGGAAAAACTGTGTGATGTGTGTGTGTGGTGTGAGAGGTGTGGAAATTCCCGGCGCGACCGAAGCCGCTCCAAGGACCCGTGCCCCCAGGGAGGGGGCAGGGGATGGTTGTGACGGTTTGGCTCCCGAAACTGCTCCCCGCGGCCGGCATCCGGTTTTCCTCCACTGGTCGTTGATTTTGTCTTCGGCAGTGGAGGGTCGGCAGCCATCCGCTGTTGGCAGTCTCGGGAGGTGGCCCCACGGCGTAGACGCCGCCACATCAGGACACATTGAGTAGTGTAAGGTAGAGTCGTCTGCGTATGAATGGATGGGACTGGAGGCACAGTTGAGAAGATTATTTATGAAAATTAGAAAGAAAATGGGAGATAGGACAGAGCCCTGACGAACACCGGAGTTGATAGGATGAGGAAGTGAGCGATGGCCATCCCCAACCGCAGCTATGGAAAGGCCGGAAAAGAAATTAGAGACAAAGGCACATATGGAGGGATAGAAACATTTTATATGACGTTTTAATGAAAATAAAATTGGTTAGATATTAGGCTTTATTATAGATAGTGCATTATTTACGCTGATAGAGTAATTCCGATGTATTAGCCGTTAAAGTGACCGTGTGACACCATGTTTAGCGGCCAATTAAACCAGATTCTGGAAAATTATACAAATGATCGTATTAACACCATGTGCTCCGTCGACATCTTGGGGGTTATTATGAGTTTTGATTGATTAGTATTGAGGATTTTGCTTGCTTCGGAAAAGAAAAAAAACATACATATTTCTATTGAAAAACAAAATCCATTCGAAGGTCGATTTCTTTTAAGTTACAGGTCGAAAAAGCCTCCTTTGGACCAAATAGGGTAAATTAGAGCTTGTTGTTGTTGTTGTTGTTGTTGTTGTTGTTGTTGTTGTTCCCCAGGCTGTCTGGCCGAACAGCCCCAAGGTCTCGAGCAAGGCCATAAACGTGCGCCCCCACAAAATCCTCCCTGCTTACCACTAACAAAGCCCGGGTGACCGAAGCCACTCCAAGGCAGGGAGCTGAGGAGGGTGCGGAAACGCCCGGGAAACCAAAGCCCCACCCAAGGCCCTGTGCCCCTCAGCAATTATGAAGGGAAAGTTGAGGGGCAAGGGAAAAATGTGACGCTTTGGCTCCCAATCTGCCAACTTCTAGGTTGGCAGTAGGGAGGTCAATCCACGGAAAACATGCCGCCACTCGAGATCTAGAAGATATATAAGTAAAAGGAACAGTCAGAGTAAGCTATGGGTATGGCAGAGATCGCTCAGTTCTCACTCGGATAGACCAGCCCATCACCACATGACTAGAACCCAATCCTCTCAGCATCAGCTAGGAAAGGCCCTAGAAAGCCGCCTTTGGCGGGGGGGATAGCTCCCCTATTTCAACTCCTTTCGGGGTTGGGCACCCGCCTTTCAGACTCATATGACACAGAGGTTGCCAGATTAGCAATAAGAAATAGAGTTCTCTCACTCTTATAATTACCTCTCCAAAATTTATTTTCTGCCCACAGTTAACTAAAGACAACTGCAGAGGTTGAAGTAACTAAACTAAAGGTTTCTAAATACCCCTAATGGTAACAAAGGTTTTAAAGTATCCCCAATAGGCTCAAAATCGCATCATATGTCGAGAGGGTTAATCCCGTGCTCCATGTGACTATAGTCGGTTCAATTTTATCGGACGGTAAATCGAATCCCTTAGCAACTTATTTCTCGATAACTAAAGCCGGTATCACACAAGAGCTTTTATAGTCAACATTCGATGAATCAAATTTTTGTTGGCAACATTTCTGGATTATTTTGCACTGGTATCAGAAACTAGACTGGTGATAGATGAATTTAGGTAACAGCAAAATATTAGAGGTTTGTCTCATAAGCTGCCAGACAAAGTGTTGAGGATAAATGTTAAGTGAACAAACGCTCGTGTGATACCGGTTTAACGGAACAATAAGAAAATACCATGTCTGCTTCATAACAGTGTCAAGTTTTCATTATTAACATCAGATTTCGCTACAATATCTGCATACTAGCGGAGTAATCAAGAAGAAGACATGGCAATTTACCGCCAGCTGGAATAAAACAGAGTATAGTCTATTCAACGGTATCAGGTACAGTTGGCATCATAAATTTGCGTCTACTCCCTAATTACATGTATGGAAGGAATTTATTTGGAGTGGAATTTATCATACAGTAGTTAATGCCTATGATTATTAACAGTTTATGTGGTTTATCATAAAGTAATTAATTCATATGATCAATTAACGGTTTATTAAAGTGTCGTTATCAATATACCCCTATAAAGATATATTGGTGGTAATAAGCTTATGTAATACAAAGATAGAAAGGTAATTCCCTATCAGTATAACCAATTATATTATATACCTTTTATATGCACTTGAATTTTAGTGTAAGCATAATTTGGGTTCCGATACCGTGTCACCGAGGAAACCCGCCGAATATTCCTACCGTTAATCAATTCGTCTGGGAAAATAAATTACCGTCAATTATTAGCCTTAACCCGGGAACTACGGGGAGACTCTTAAGAGTTCCCCCGGCGGACTGCGGGAAGACTCTTAACCCGTACAGCCCCAGCGACGCGTCTGACGCGTCGGCGATGTATGTAACGCACAGCCCCAGAGACGCGCCTGACGCGTCACCCTAATTGCGCCGACCGTAACCTCAGGTGTAACCACTCAAGAGGGCTCAGATTTGTATGGGAACTGTGTACGTATCCCACGCAACCGTGCCGATGGTTGAAAACTCTCAAAGTCCACGTGCGTGCGCGCGAGCGCGCAATAACCTGTTTTTTGGGGATAATTGCCTTCAATTTTTTACTCAAATCCGTTTTCGGGGGCTCTGTACGACCATTTTTTAAGCTTTTTGAGCGGTTTTTCGTGGTTTTTTCTTCATTCCTAACCCATTCGCTATTGTTTCTGGAAATTTTTTTTTTTTTGAAAACCGGTCGGGTTCTGGTGCGCAAACATTACAAAACTAGCTGGGGCTCCACGGGTTAAGAGTCAGAGAAAAAAAAAAATCAACTTTAACCCTCCAGCCCCGGGGGCTATAGCTTGCGACTGTGCTCCGGTACCGGGTGTTTTGACGATCTTTGGCCTATGTTAACTACTCTGTAAGTCAATGAATATGGCATGTAATGTTGTGAATAAAAAAGAATAATGTTCCACAAACCTTTCTCTGTCGAATGGCGTTGAGTAGAGGTCTCTAGCCCCTCTGGTTGCATAATGGTGAGCGCGGGAAGACGAGTGCTTTTCGGCGGAAAATTCTTCCCGCGTTCGGACGCGTCGCCCCGGCCATGGCTACGACGCACCTAGCCGCTCGTCGCGCCAAAGTATGTATCTCCCTTAGACGATTTTAGTGTTTGATATTGAGAATGTGATGTTTATTTGATATTTTCTAGTTATTTTGAGGCCAATTATATAAAATATGTTTATTAGGGTATCACTGTCACTGATATTGCTAATTTTCACTCGATACCGTACATTTTATTAGTAATTGAGGTAGCTTACTGTTTGTATTAGGGACTGATTATTCGTTATCCCAGGTGTTTATTATACTTTGGCCATCATATATTAGGACTTGTGTGACTTTCACTTGACAAATATGCTTTAGAGAGTGTCACTGTCACTGATAATGCTCATTTTCACTCGATACCGTACATTTTATTAGTAATTGAGGTAGGTTATTGTTGTATTAGGCACTGATTATTCGTTATCACAGGTGTTTATTATACTTTGGCCATCAAATATTAGGTCTTATGTCACTTTCACTTTGACAAATATGCTTTAGAGAGTGTCACTGTCACTGATAATGCTCATTTTCACTCGATACCGTACATTTTATTAGTAATTGAGGTAGGTTATTGTTGTATTAGGCACTGATTATTCGTTATCACAGGTGTTTATTATACTTTGGCCATCAAATATTAGGTCTTGTGTGACTTTCACTTTGACAAATATGCTTTTAGAGAGTGTCACTGTCACTGATAATGCTCATTTTCACTCGATACCGTACATTTTATTAGTAATTGAGGTAGGTTATGTTGTATTAGGCACTGATTATTCGTTATCACAGGTGTTTATTATACTTTGGCCATCAAATATTAGGTCTTGTGTCACTTTCACTTTGACAAATATGCTTTAGAGTGTCACTGTCACTGATAATGCTCATTTTCACTCGATACCGTACATTTTATTAGTAATTGAGGTAGGTTATTTGTTGTATTAGGCACTGATTATTCGTTATCACAGGTATTTATTATACTTTGGCCATCAAATATTAGGTCTTGTGTCACTTTCACTTAGTTATATGATTTGTAAACGTTTTATATACAATTTATTGTGTCTTTTTTCACTGATTTATATTTCTATAGGTTTCTAATCATATGAATGTCACTTGGTATATAATATGTGTCACTTTCACATATATTATGGTGTAATTGTATTTGTATCAATTTTCTCATAATACATGACTTTTGTATTACAATAAATTGGTTTTCTTCCACTTTTTGCCTATATATAATTAGTGTACATATTGTCATTTTATTTGGCAATTTCAGTATGATTATTAGAACTCCAGCTTGGAGTGGTAATCAAAGAAGCACTCTAAAGCACAGAGTGCCACCTTGCACTCCACACTCCATGGTTGACTTTTTACCTGACCTCAGCCTCACCCTGCTGTTGTAGCAGACATGGCACCGCTTCTGCTGTGTTCTTCCTGATTCATTCTGAGGCAGGGAACCAAGCCTGTGCCTAATCAAGTATTGAGCACACTGCAAGCGGTCAATAACGGCGGGCCCAGGATGTGCCACTGCCCTCTGTGGCGTAGCATACTTATCCAGGAGCTCCATCAACACCTGCTTTTGGAACCTCCGCAGGCTATTGAACTTCATGGGTGTGTTCACATTCCGAAGCTTGTATATGTTGTAGGCATTCATAACTGACATGTCCACCATATGCAGAAAGAACTTTTTGTACCATCTGCACGAGGTACGCAGGCAGTCAATGAAGCCTATCTGCATGTCGGACTTGTCCACCAGCCTCATGTTGATGTTGTAGTCCAGGACAGCATCGGGCTTGGTCACCCTGGCCTGGGTCCGGCGATCCACCTTGCCAGTCTCCACCATTTCCCCTTGTGGATGTGGTCAGGAGGTTGACCTTCCGCTGGTCGTGCCAGTGGATAGCCAGAATGGGCCCCGACTTCTTCTTGAACACATCACCTTATTTATTAGTGGCCCCTCCATCATTGACGAACATGCCTATTACATAAGGCATCCTCTTCAAACACTAATCCGCCGTAGTTTTTTAATCTACCGCGCAGAGCATTTAAAAACTGAGGAGCCTTCATCATGAGCGCACGCGACCTCACTCATGGCTTCAGTCATTATGAATTGGGTTCTCACTACGAAAAAACTTCGTAAAAAATAAAAACAAAAAAAAAATAAGAATAACTATCCAATAAGCTTTCCATCATATCGTGGATGTACTTGGTGGATTTCTGACCAGACGCTGATTCAGGCGTCATTCTTCCTTCTCTGCTCTGCGTTCAGCCTGCCCGGACGTGCCTCCCCACGCTCCGCTAGTTCCGCATTCGTGGCGTCCCTAGTGAGTTTTTTCTCATTTGTTTACTCTAGGATGTATCGAGTAAGGTTAGGATAGGCGTAGCAGGAGTGTCCTGGGCTGGTTGCCCGCAGTGCAGTGTATTTTGGGTCGAGTGTATGGGGCATCTATTTCGGATGTACCCTCGTGGTCCCGTTGTGGACATGTGAACTTTTTCACAGCTGAGTTAGTTTGTGATGCAGGCGGCTTTCACTACGCGTTAGTTAGTGCTGCCTTTTATCTTTCTGATGAGGTAAGCTTTGTTTCTGACGTTCCCAGCGTATTTTTCTTCACTTAGTGAAGTTTTTTCTGGGTCCCGAGTCAGTCTTCCCTTGGTCGGAAGTTTATGCTACGGTGGTGTGTTGGCGGTGGTTCCTGTTGTGATATTTCCAGTGTTTGTGTATAGTTCAACTTTTATTATGCCGTCTACCTAGGCCTAGCCAGCCGCTCGTAGCTTTGCCACATGTACTAGTGTTATTGTTTATTATTGATAATATGCCCTACTGTGTAATGTGTGTCCTGGTTTAGTTGTGTATTGGCTAATTCCTCGGACTATAATTGTTTCCTGGTTTAGTTGTGTATTGGCTAATTCCACGGATTATGGAGTGACCTTGGGTTGTCGTGCGTGGCTCTCCTCGTGTCTCTTGTTGTTCAGATGGTGTCTGTTCAGGGTGGGTTCCTTCCGGCGGGGTTTTCTCGGTTTCACCATGAAAATCCCGGCCGCGAGCCGTGTTGGGCCACACGTGGTTGTTAACACTGGCTTGTTTCCCCGGCGTTGGGGTGTCTGTGGCTCTCCAGGACTGCGTCTCTGTGGATGCCTGGTTTCAGGCCTCCTTTGATTCCCGGAGGGATGGCTGTTCCCATCTATAAAACGATTGTTCATGCGGACATACGTTATGTAGTTTTTCTACCCGGTTTTACAAAAGCCACTTGAAAAACCTAGCTGTTGTTTTAGGCTTTGCTCCCCGGCGATCTTTTACAAAGAAGTGGGGACAGGAACTTATGGGGTTAACGTTTGGACATCTCACCCGGCGGGTGCACCTGGGTAGGGTGGGATGAACGACTTATGTCTTTCAGTTAGTTAACCAATCCATTTAGTGATACTATGTGTATCGCCGCCTTTACTTTACGGCAATTGAAGGTTCAATTTAGGTTAATATCGATTCTTCTCACCCGGCGGGTGCTCCTAGGTGGAGGAACTAAGGAATTTACAAAATTCGATTTCGATTTAACCACTTAATTTAGTGATACAAGTAGGTATCGCCGCCTTCTAACTTACGGCAATCTTTTGTGACAATTCGTTAGACATCAGATCTCGTATCATCCTGCCCTGTGCTATTCTACTAAAATATTTCAAGGGCCGGCGTCTTTTTGGGGGGTTGCTTTGTTACAAAATTGAATCTTGAGACAGTCGCCACCACCAAGAGACTATAAGCGCCATGCTGGACCGTTATATTATATCAGAGGGTATTCTTCACTTTCTTTAACAAAAGATTTGTTTAGATTTCTGAACCCCACCGCGTAGCGAGCTGTGTTTGTGGCATGACATCTCGTTACCCGGCGGGTTATTAACACTTGTGCGCGAACATGTTGGGTTAACCTTATGAGCATTAATTCTTGGAAATTTTATTTTTTTCCAGAGCTGAGCTCCGGCGGACCAATACAGACCCGGCGGTAGTTCCTCCCACCAGTCTCTGTCATGGCTACCGTGGCCCCAGTTTTTGCTTTGTGCACTACCCCTGCTTGTGCTGGTATCCCTATTTTTGCGCATACCCGTTGCATAAGGTGTGTTAAATGTCTAGACCGTTCAAGGGGTCTCTGGGTTATGCGTAATTGTTCTTTTTGCTCCCAATTAGCTTTAAAGGTCCTTTGTGATAATGATAAGACCGCGGCGGTAGCCTTAAGAGAGGTTAGGCAACAGATGTCAGCCTACACTACCATTGTTGCACATAAATCACTTCAATGTGACAACGTCCCACTTTGGGATAGATTGCTCTCCGAACACCCTCCCCCTAAACGTTCCTCTAGAGTCACGAGTATTAAGCCGGCGGAGACTGGTCAGGGTTCTGTATCCTCTGCGGCTACACCTAAACGCCCAAGAGAGCCTACACCCCCGGTATCCGCCTCTTCGTCTCGGGCGAGATCCCGGTCTAGGTCCTCCTCTTAGACACCAGTCATCTAGACGGGCCTCTTCACCGGCGAGTAAGAAGAGGACGGAAGGTTCCACCAGTGGTCACGGCGAGGATTCCTCTAGATCTAAGAATAGTTCGCGGTCACACCGTAGCCATAAATCCTCTAAAAAGGATTCTCATAAACGGAAGTCCTCTCGACATTCACCAACTTCTAGTGCATCTCATCGTACCTCTACCCCAGACAGAGTTTGTGTTAAGGCCCAAGAGTCCAGTGCAGTGCCTGTCCCAAAAGAGGATTTGCCACTTAATATTTTAACCCTGGAATTGGAAAGTTCAGGGGGTTCAGTAATTGAGAATGTTTCAGACTCTCAAGAGAGCGTAGGCCAGGGCCTCGGTGTTTGGCGGTTTGCGCAACCAGGGTCTGATCACCCACGTCCGACTCAAACGAGTCACACAGTAGCCGATGTCCACAGGGACGCGGCGATCCCATCCTCTATCCCAGACTTATCTTGGCAACAAGGTACCCCTGCCTCGGCGGGGTCTTCTCAGGAGGATCAGGAGGAGAAAGATGAAGTTTCTATAATTTCGGAGATGGAAGGACAAGGGTCAGGCTCAGGCTTGGACGCCGCACAGGATACTAATGATTCACCTGTAAGTTCTTCATCAAACCAGTTTGTTATGGCACAAGAAATTAATGGGCTGCTTACTCATGCTTTATCTAAATTTTTTGGTCAACAACAGGAAAACCCCACAATGGACTTGGGGGCTCCCAAGACAAGTTCTATGGTACGGCCTCTGATGACTTCGATTGATTTATCTAAGATCCCTAACCCTCCCACTCTGTTAACCTCAGGGATCAATAGGCCTGCTACGGCGGCTTTGACAACTTCAAATGTCAGGGTCATAACGGATGTCAATCCACCCCCTCTAGACAAAGCGCCTCTTAGAAAGGTAGCTATGCCCTTACTTTATGGGCCAGACGAGTCATGGGTTCTTTTGAACTCCTCTAAACCAGAGCTTGCCCAACCTACTTTGTCAGGGGAACTCAAGGTACCGCGTGAGTGGGTCATCCAGGGCAATAAGTCAAAGAAACTAAGGGCCGTGGATACTTTAGGTAATGTTCTGGACGTAAACATCAAGGCTATACCTAGTTATTATCATCAAGATTATTTTGTGTATGCTTCTAAGCCTGCTTTGCCCCCTGCCTCAGCTTCAAAACTATTTTCAGACTGGTCTAAGCTGGATGGGTTTAATGATATTAAGACTCTGTCAGCTCTCACTCCTGAACTAGATTTACAGACCGTCACAGACGACGCAGCTAATCCAGTTTTGAAGGTGGGACAGTTGGGACCAGGACCTTGGGTAGATTGGGAGGTAGAGGCTCAAAACTTTGCAACCACTTTCACTTCTAAATCTTCCCACCAGATACCTCAGGATACTCATTCATGGTTCTCCATGCCGGTGGGTTCTGCCGGCGGAGTCCCGTCCGCTTTGTTTTCATTTCTAGCTGCCCCTAAGATTAATCTTTGTGAGCTGAAGGACCCGTTCACTACCCCTACCCCTACTCACCTAGACAGAGAATTTAGGCTACGGGGAAAGCTTTTCGCCTGTTCTCGCAGTACATAGTTTCTCAGCAGGTGGCTAAGTCTTTACTATGATCCACTCAGGCAATCGCAGATGCGGATGCTCGAAGATCGGTTGAGTTATCCCGGCGACTGATTCTTCAGTCGTCAATCCAATCCTTGGGTGACATACGTACCGCCTTGCTTGAGGCGGTACGAGCACGACAAGATCTTAGGATGTCGTTAGTTCGCAAGCTACCTGATCGCATTGCTAATCAGGTGGTTATGTCACCAGTGCTTACTCCCTCTTTAATGACCCCTGAAGTGTGGCGAACAGTGTTCAATATGGCACAGGCCATTAAGCACAGTCCCACCCCTTCTAAGAAACCTGCATTTAACTTCCCCAAACCCAGGCCTACTACTAAAGCTCAGCCAGGGGGATGTAAACCTTTTCTTCCGCCTAAGTCCTCCCACTCCCCCCAGGGTCAGTTCAGGGCTAGACAGAGTAGGTTTTCAGGTCAGAGAGGACGCGGCCAACATAAACCAGGTCAGGGCCAGTCTTCGGCCAACACCAGCCAGCCGGCGAAGCGTCCAGCACCAACCCCACCATCAAAAAACTAAAGTCTCTCTCACTCCCGCGCCTACCTTAAGGCCGGAGGAACCGAGGGTAGTACAGCCGGCGAACCCTTGTCTGCTAACTGGGTCGTTCCGAACGTGTCACCAAGCATGGCCGTTAAACACTTGGGCACGGATGGTGGCACGCAAAGGCATCACTTGGCAGTGGCTCCGGCGACCTCGTTTACGTCAGCCGACAACGGCGGAATTTGTTTCTTTAGAGGTGGAGTCACTAGCCCAGGAAATGATTGCCAAGAATGTCATCATCCCGGTCCCCCCAAATTACCCTGTATTCACGTCCAAACTATTTTTGGTTCCCAAAAGGGACAGTGTTCAGATGAGGCCGGTCGTAGACCTGTCTTATCTGAATCTTCACATTCACAACGAATCTTTCAGAATGTTAACAGTACACCAAATCAGGCTAACACTTCCGCCGGGAGGTTGGATGTGTTCACTAGACCTGACAGACGCCTATTGGCACGTATCGGTCAACAAAAGATTTCAAAGGTTTTTGGCCTTACGGATCAGGCACCAAAATTTTGTTTTTCAGAGGATGCCGTTCGGCTTGAACCTGGCACCTCGATTATTCACAAAACTAGTCCGGCAAGCCCTGATGCCATTGTTAAAACAGGGGATCAGAGTGTTGTGGTATCTGGACGACTGGCTGGTGGTGGCAGAGACACAACAATTATGCATAAAACATGTCAATATAATTTTAAATCATGTCAAAACTCTAGGGTTCAAGGTAAATCTGGTAAAGTCAAACCTTGTTCCCTCACGAGTAATTCAGTGGATAGGGCTGGTCTGGGACACTGCCGCTCTCACTCTGAGTCAGAGTGTGGACAATCGCAACAGGTTTCGCAGGAAACTGTTCAGGTTTCTTCACAGTCTGACTACGACGCGAAGGGTCTGGGAGTCTCTGGTCGGCTCTCTCAACTGGATTCAACTAACTGTCAAGTTGGGCCGGTTGAAAGTAAAACGATTAATATTGGAAGGCAACAAATATTTCCCGCTCTTACCGGCGGGAAAATTATGGCCCATCCCGAAATTAATCCACACCTTACTAGCGGTCTGGGCGAAGAGGGAAACATTGCACTCAATAATGTCATGGACCTCTCCTCCACCAACGGTATGGGTAGACACGGATGCGTCAGGCACAATAGGTTGGGGATTTCAGTCAAATCAGGGGCTTTGGTCCCACTTAGAAATCTCGCACATCAATGTCAAAGAATTACTAGTCCCCTTGTATTTCCTTCAGGCTCACGGCCCGGCGTTATGGGGCAAGTCGGTGGCCTTCAGAATGGACAATCTGAATGCAGTCCACTGTATTCAGAAACAAGGGTCAACGAGGTCAAGGAAGTTGCTAAACGTGTCGGAAGAGATTTTTGCTCTAGCCAACAGTCTAGATATTTATCTTCACGCATCTTATCTCCCAGGCGTAGCAAACGTCTGGGCAGACGCTCTGTCCCGGAGACAGAGCACGACAGTAGAATGGGAGCTCAAGCAACCCATTTTCAACCTAATGATTGCAGAGCTCTCCCATCCACAAGTGGATCTTTTTGCGTCCGAGGAGACTCACAAACTCCATCTATACCTCACCCGCCGGGCGAAAACGCCGGCAGGGGGGCCAGACGCCCTAGTGACAGACTGGAACAGATGGAGCTCCATCTATCTGTTTCCACCGCCAGATGCGTCACTAATGTGCCACGTAGTGAACAAACTACGAGATTATCGAGGCTTAGTCTCGCTAATCGCGCCACTGTGGCCGGCGCAGTTGTGGTACCAGCAATTGAAAATGTGGTGCCCGGACCCGGTATCGCTCCCGGTCGGGTATTTCCACTTAGACACGATTGGCAACCTAGCGACCTCGCTGACTTTTGCATTATGGACATTCAGGAGGCCAAGTGGCTAGCACCATACGGTAGAGTTGTGACAAATAAATTACTTAATCAATATACTCAGTCTACAAAACGACAGTATCAATCACATTGGCAAGCCTTTACTTCTTGGATCGTTAGGACAGAACAAGCTGTACCCTCAGTGGCATTAGTTTTTAATTATTTGAATTATCTGTTTGAGCAGAAACGTTTATCTGTGGTAACATTAAAAAATCACTTAACTGCGATTAGAGTGCCCTTTTTAGACCTTACGGGTCTTTCCATACCGGTAGCGGAGGAAACAGATTTTATGAGAGCATGTTTTAAACTCCGCCCACCTCCCCGTCAGCTCATGCCTACTTGGTCTCTGGACAAAGCTTTGTCTTTGCTTCACTCTCGTCTGTACCAAAATACTGCAGACTTTGCATTACTCTTAAAAAAGGCGGTTTTCCTTTTGGCTTTGGCCACCGGAAACAGAGTGTCTGAGCTGGCGGCGATGAGCAACACACCTAATTGTCTTAGGTTTGGTAGACTTAATGAATGTATTTCCATTGCACCCTCCCCAGGTTTTGTAGCCAAGAATGAGCATAGTGCACACGTGTTTTCTGAGTTCACGGTGCCGGCGTTAAAAAGGGGAAAGGTGCATCATAATTTATGTCCAGTGCAAGCTCTAACCAAATATTTGAGAGTAGCTCCTCAAAACCCCCAAGGTGCTTTATGGGTAGCAAGTACGGGTAAACGCTTACTTAAACGGCGATTAGCCTCTCTTCTGGTAGAAGTCATTAAAGAAAGTAATCCCGGCGTTGTGGGTCGGGCCCACGATTTACGCAAATGGGCAGCCTCTTTACGTTTCCTGAATTTTTTTTTCAGTTGAAGACATAGCGTCCACGCAGTTGTGGGCGTCTAATCATACGTTTCTGTCTAGATACTTGTCAGTTGCTCTAGACAAACCTTCCTTACCATGTATAGCTTTAAGGCAGAGGGTCTAGGTGGCCCTGCAGTCACTTTTGTTTACTTTCACGGGAAAGGGGGGGGGGGGGGGGGGGGGGGTGCAGTCAGTTGACATAGGACACCCTAGACCCCGCCGGAGTATGAGAGCTGTGATACAATTTAAGGTTAAAATGTGATATGAAAATTTCTCAGTGAGAAATTGTGCTAGTACAATGTTAAGTACAAAACAACGGTGTTGTTAGAGTAGTTTAGCTGCGAAAGCAATTTAATTAATAATGGAGTTCCTTTGCAATTTATCTCCAAGTTTATGTTGGGGTTTATTATGTGCACATATAAACTTATAACTTGTTATTTTTTGTCACCACTCGTTGAGTGGGGTGCCTTTGTAACTACAGATCTGTGTTCAGAATCTTCAGGGTTACCCATTTTTGTCAGGCAGGCTTCTTTGAAGCACGCACCTGCCTGAACCCCCTTTTTCTTGTATTTTTTCGGCTACGCCGTTGTTAAATATATTTTCAAAGTAAGAATACTATGTGGTTGTTTTTATTATCTGCTTTTCTAGAGTTATGATATGATTACGAATGTCCCCCTCCAGTCTTAGAAATCAGGCATGTTCGTCAATGATGGAGGGGCCACTAATAAATTATAGGTTTGACTCCTGTAAGGAGATAAAGAAAACCTAATATTTAGTAGTGGCCCCGTAATCATTGACGACTGGGGCCCTCCCGACCGTCCCCTTCCCATTCGTTGATGTATTGAGGATTTTGGTTTACTTGATATGTCAGTGAAGGAAGAATGACGCCTGAATCAGCGTCTGGTCAGAAATCCACACAAGTACATCCACGATATGATGGAAAGCTTATTGGATAGTTATTCTTATTTTCTTTTTGTTTTTATTTTTTACAAAGTTTTTTCGTAGTGAGAACCCAATTCATAATGACTGAAGCCATGAGTGAGGTCGCGTGCGCTCATGATGAAGGCTCCTCAGTTTTTAAATGCTCTGCGCGGTAGATTCAAAACTACGGCGGATTAGTGTTTGAAGAGGATGCCTTATGTAATAGGCATGTTCGTCAATGATTACGGGGCCACTACTAAATATTAGGTTTTCTTTATCTCCTTACAGGAGTCAAACCTATATTTTGGTCTTTGGAGGGAAAGGTGGCATGCCCTTCCTTTTCCCTCGTACTGTGCCTACAGTCCCCGTCTTGCGCTCATGCAGGTACTGTGAGAGAGTGGGGGACGTGTAATAATAGGACGTGATTCTTGTGAAAGTAGCGGTCCATCATGGCTTGCACCACTGCTCCGCCAAAGCCAATGAGGGGGTCCACAAGCAAGTCCCCTTCCTTCCCGCTGTAGACCAGGAAGTCCAGGACATAGCCAGTTTGGCAGTCGCACAGCACAAAGAATTTTATGCCAAAGCGATGTCTTTTTGAGGGGATGTACTGCCGGAAGCTGAGTTTTCCCCGGAACAGCACAAGAGACTCGTCAATGACGACCTTGCGGAAGGGCTTGAAGTAGGAGGTGAAGCGTTCTCGCATCATCTCGTACAACGTCCTAATCTTCCACAGCTTGTCTGGGAGGTGGACGTCAAGGTTGGTGACAAGATGGAGCGCTGCGAGGATATCAAGGTACCGGTCGCGAGACATATATTTCCCGAAGGCAGGGTGGATATCAGATCATTGGTGATCCAATAGTCAGGCAACCTATGCTTCTTGACATGAGGCATTAGCAAGGTGAGTGCCAGGAACACCATGAACTCTTTATGAGTCACTGGGGTCCACTGCCTCATGTGGCCCTTGGTCACCTTTCCCAAAAAGTGGACCTGGAATTGGTGCTGCTTATTTGTCTCTTTGACAACATAGCCTACCACCTCCTCATCAAAGAAGGCCTCAAATAGTTCGTGTGGTGGAGCATTGGGCCTGCAGGAAAATTGGGGGTAATGCCTGAACCCTCCAGTACCTCATCAAAAGCTGGCACATCAGGGTTGTATCCATCCTCATCAACTACGTCTTGCCACTGAAAAACGTAGAATGGGTCTTGTCTACGCTGACGAGGAGCTCCAGCTGGTGGCCCAGCACGCCCACGGCCAACTCGGGAGGCGCGCGCCCTAGGGCGGCGAGGGCGGCGGGCAGCACGACGGGCAGCACGACGCCGGGCCAAGCGGATGGGTCGAGGGTCGTCGATGTCCATATAGTCATCGTCAGAGTGGTCATCTTGCCCTGACGGTGGACCTATGTAATCATGGCCAGAGTCTTCAGAGAGGTGCCCTTCATCATCAGTGGCCCCCACATAATCTGGCGGGGAACCAGTGATGCGTGGGGGGCGTGCGGGTGGGCGAGGTGGGGAAGGAGTGGCAGGTGAGGCTGTGGCCCCCCCGAGGTCCTGGGCTCCTTGGCCTGCGACGAGTGACAGAAAGCAATGTTTCACTGTCACTAGGCCCAGGTATTGGTGATGCGAGCTCAAAGACTTCTTCAGGAAGACATGTTGAAGGCGGGAGAGGTGGGGAGGACCGTGGGGAAAGTTGCGGGGACGTATGGCTGGGGCCGGCCGGGTGGACGCCGCGGGAGCCTCGAACAAAACTCTCTTACTTTTCTTTTTTTTTTTGGTATATTTCCTACCTTTCCCCTTTTCGGCAGCAGTATGTCTCCTCTCGGGGGACCTAGGAGGCAAATAGGCCGAAAGTGGGGGGTCCTCAACCCTTGGAAATGGTGGGGGTGGTGGGGAAGAATGCGGGGCATCCGGGTCATCTTGGGTGGCGTGGGTAGATAAGGGAGACAATGGCGGACGAGAAGGGTCACCACGCTGACCCTCACTCACAGCCTCATCCTCACCAAGTAGTTTTGCTTGTTCCCTAGCTGCCGCGGCCGCCTTCTCAAGTATTTTCTGCTTATACAAATGTAGCTTGAAAGGCGATTTACCTGGGGAAGGGCTTGGCGTCGTGTCACTTATGCGAAATTTGGTGAGTGACCTTGAACTCTCCCACTCACTCACTCTCAAGTTCACTGTCTTTAGGTAAACCAGCTTCCTGAACAACTGGTACATCACCTTCATCACTCTCATCACTGTCATGTTCTCTCGCAAATCCCAGGAATTGCTCTTCTTTGTCACTCTCATGGCCATAATCACTCGACTTATAATTACTGGAGTCGTCACTGACTTCATCATCAACATTATGCTTGGCATCAGCAGTTCGCTCATAAAGTCTCAATGTCGTCTCAATACCTCCGGGAGATAACACATTTAGGCGATGGCGTCGGGGTAAGGCGCGACGAACTAGCAAGGGCGTCGTAGGAAGCACGGTATCGGACACAGCGGAATCACTATTTGGCGTACTGTCCATGATGGCGTCGGGGTAGATACTGTTGCTGTGGCGTAGTTTACGCCTGGTGGCGCCACCTACCGTCCCACGATACCGAAAATGTACGCGCGGCATTCGAAAGCACTCACGCAAGCAATGGGCGTTCAAGAGCCCTTCCGGGTTGCGCGGGCCGAGGTTGTTATGGGCGTTCAAGAGCCCTTCCGGGTTGGAGGGGTTAAACATCGAAAACAAATTTTTTTTTTTATTTTTTTTTGGGGGGGTGGGGGGGCCCCTGGGCCATGCAAAATATCACTCCTCTACCTCCCCTCCTTCCCCACTTTCCTCCCCTCCTTCAGTTATCACCTATTTTCCCTGTTATTCCCTTATTCTGAGGTATATTTTTGTGCTAACATTAGCGAGTTGCAAGCAGGGCCAACGCCCTGCTTGCAACTCGCTAATGTTAGCACCACATTTGCCCCCATTCAGCCTACTGTATTACGTTTACCCCCATTTAGGTGTCAATACTTTCCTAGCGAGCCAGCATATATATATTTTTTTTTTGGCAGCAAGCTAAATTTGTACATTTTTCGATAGAAAAATTTCTCCGGCGAAGCCGGATTTCTCCATACAATGCTGGCTCGCTATCGCTCGCCAGGAAGAAATCGACACCTGGATGGGGATAAACGTCATAAAACAGTTAGCTGAATGGGGCCGAATGGATACAAGCCAGAGAAAGAGAAAAGGAGAGAAAGATAAAAAAAGCCGGTGACCCTCCTTAATCCTCATAAATATATATTATAATCCCGATGATAACTGTTAATTTGGTGTCATGATCTACCCCCAGACGATTTTATAGTCTACGAGAAGAACCACTCGTACAGGAGGATATACTTCAACTAGCGGCAGCATAACTAACTATCCCTGGGAAATACAATGGCAAGGTGAGTGCTTTTGTGTGAATTTGTGTTTTGTCTGTTTGTTCGTTGTATTATGTTGTTGTTTTGTGTTTTCCCTGTTCTTGCTCTGTCTTGAGGCGGCCACCCCCAAGGAAAACAAAACAATAATAAAATAGAATTAAATAGAAAATAAAAAATAAAAATAGGAAAAGTGGGGATTGGGCCTGAGCATATAGATAGATAGATAGATAGTGCTATTGTTTATCGATCCATCCAGTCAGCCACCAATTCATTCATCCATTAAGGGGAGGCAGTTGTTTTTTTCGAGTCCTCCTCCTCCCTCATGTTTAGCCCTATTAGTTATGAGATTACAAGACATTCCCCCCATTAGTTTGGCGTTTTCCAGAACTAATGCCCACCATTTGCCAATATTAAGACATTTCGTGCCATTTAGGTGTCGATTTTTTCCTGGCGAGCGATAGCGAGCCTGTATTTGAAGAGGAATCGGCCGGGACATTTTTCTACCAAAAAATTTAAAAATTTATATATCGAAGGGGGGTCTTGTGGGTGGTTTTTAAAGCTTGATAGAGGTTTAGAGAGCAAACTACACCCCTTCCTTAAACCATTGAGCCGAACCAGTAAATTATGCTGCACAATACCGTCTGAGCTCCCTTAACCCTCTCACCACGGAAGGGCTCTTGAACGCCCATAAAAAAGCATATAAGAGGTACCCGGAAGGCCTCTTGAACGCCCAGTGGTTGAAAGCCTGTGAGCTTCGTGTGCGAGGCGTCGGTCCGACGCATGTAAACAACAGCCGGCTGGACCGACGCCCCGCATCTCCGGCCACAAGAAGGAGAGCGTCGCTTGTTCGTGTGTGCCTGTATGTTGTTGTTAAGTATCGAAAAGTGGTGTAAAGTGGCTGTTTTGGCCATAAAGTTATCTCCAATGAAATTATCATCACAGCTCAACCAGTTGACTTAGAGAGCTCTACTTAATGCCATTCTACAGGTAAATAACACAGCTACGCTTGGGGATGCGCGGGAATGCGGGAAGCAGTCTGATTAACGAATATACGGTAGCCTAGCCTAGACGTTTTTCGGCCAAAACACCCGGGTTTCGAGGAATATATATATACAGTAATACATAGCCGGGGCTGGAGGGTTTAGGGGAGGTGTTTAGTTTGTTTCCTACTCCTCCAGCAATCTAAAAATTTCACCCCCTTGACCACCTTTCAAGATAAATTTGTACATTTTTCGGTAGAAAAATTTCCCGGCCGAAGGCCGGTTACTCTTAAACTACAGGCTCGCTATCGCTCGCCAGGATAAAATCGACACCTAAATGGCACGAAAGATCTTAAAATTGACAGAATGGGGCGTAAATTCTTAAAATCGCCAAAATAATGGGGCGAACGTCATAAAATTTCAAAAGCAAGGGGGCTAGACATGAGGGAGAAAGGAGTCAAGAAAAAAGTCCCTCAAGTGGAAATCTCCCCTTAATTCATATATTTTTTCGTCCGGCCATCTCTCTCTTCATTTATTGATCTACGGCACATGTATATTATCTATGAGCTCCATAAATCCACATTATATCACCACTTGATATAATCTGTCTATTTTCAATTGACGGTAAATTGTCATGGCCTCGTTTTTTATTACTTAAATAGATATTACGAATAGTTTGTATACGAATATGTTATTGACAGTGATTATACAAAAGACTTTAACAAAGTCAAATACACAATAATAGTACTCTCTCTCGAGTAGAGTCACAGTTTATATCAATACTTCACGGACGGACATTTCACAGGTACTGTACAAGCGTGGTCATAGAAACTGTAGTTTGAGGGGTCACTAATAGAAAGAAAAAGGCGTAGCACTGGGTTGAATTTATATGTGGCACTGGTGTATGTGTGGTCTTAGCTTTGCGAAATACTACCATGTACAATCACCTTGAAAGGGACGGCATACGAAATATTAATTAGACTCCAAGATAGAGCGTGTGGTTTGTGTCCTCATACGAAGAGGCCTAGCACAGTGAGAAGGGAGGTCTTTTGAAACAGTCTTCAGCAAGCAAACACTTTTCTTCTTAGTTGGTGGTCCGTCATCACATCTAGTTTCTGGCAGCTGGGATCCTGGCGGCATGGTTTTCACAGCGTGGTAAGGGCAGCGTCCAGGTAGAGGTCCATGGTCAGGGCGGGACTTCAGGTACCATCACGCAAGTTGTGAGCTGTTCAGTTTTAAGGGATAAACACCGGAGGTGGATTTAGAGAACTGTCTGGACGGGCTTAACACACCTTTCTAAATGCCACTCCTGTATAAACAACCAAGATTATCTTTTCGTCGCTGGTCAACGGTCAACCGACTAACTGGGTTAGAATAGTATTTCCCATGTTTAATAAGTTCTGGCCTGTACACATCACTTATTAGACAGCAGCTTGGGCTGAACACAATCAGGTTACACAACCATAGTGTGGTATCCGCACTACTTGGGACACTGCCTGGCTGGGCTCAACAAAGTCTTTTGGGTAGTTTGGAAGTGGGGAAGGTTGTTACTTCAACTGAGGGTCTGTAATCAGCAGCTATAGTGGAAAGGATCTATACATCAAACCAACCTTGCCTGACCTCCAGTGATTTGGCTGAGGTAGTCTCAGCTTTCATTGGGTTATCACTGATGGTCCATTGGAGGGCAAGAAAGAAATCTGTTATACTGGGACTATTTCTTGGGTTGTGGGAGAACCGGCCACGCGGGTACAGCCTGGGTCGACAGCTTGCGTGCTAGAGGACTTGGGGTACGGGTGTGCTTAGGTCCTTCTTGGATGGGGGCTATGTGCATCTTCTCCTCTCTCTTCTTTTCTTCTTGTTCTTCTTCTGCTTCTCTTTCGTCTCCTCCCCTCGCATTTCAGTTTTATTGTTCCAACCTCAATATAAAAGATAAAATTAGTATAACACCCATTCTTTTCTCCCATGCAACAGACAATGTGTTCTCATCACCACAGCCTTCTTGGTAGCGACCCTGGCCACGACCACACACGGCACGGCCTCCCCTGACCGTGTTGTGGTGGCTACTGAAGACGGCCAGATCGCTGGAGTAAAGACCTCAACAATCAAAGGGCGTGATTTCTACTCGTACTGGAGCATCCCTTATGCCCAGCCACCCGTCGGAGAGTTGAGGCTCAGGGTAAGGAAGTTTCCTGATTTATGACTATATTCCATTTTCTTCCTTCTAATTAATGCCAAATGATTATATTTAGCATAAGATGGATTGCTTGAAATCAATTATCTTTCTAATCACAAATCTAATTTAGTATATATAATCCCATATACTGTATAACCTCAGATATGCTAGTTTTCAGTATATTGGTTACTCTTGAAGTTTCGTCTTATGAACACGCATACCTCAGGTCACTGCAATTTAATACTGGCTTCCTTGAAGCAGGTGATAGGGGCTTTAGTTGGCTCATAGCCATAGCCTGGCAAACCCATGGCCTTGACCTGGATAATGGGTGAGCACACATGTCCGCACATATTTGTCCGACTTGTTTGATTATCCTCTAAAGCGCGATAGGCCTCACGTAAGTATCTGTATAGCGTATGCGATAGGCCTCATGGAAGACAGCCCATGAAAATATACCCAAAAAATGCCGAACGGGCACTCAAATGGAAGCAATATGTGATTAGGTAGTAAGATCACTCTCCAGTACTTCCTTCTTCTCCCCTATATGTGCCCCCCCCCCATTTCTCCATCACTTCCCTCCTCCCATTCCCATCCACGGAAGAGAGCTGCAGGGCCAGTGTGCCTCAAGCACTCTTAGCAAGCAGAGACGTATGTTGCACGTTCTCTCTCGACACCATCCACCCCCTCCGGCCACAAATATACATTTTTCACTAGATAATTGCCGTTTATACATATTGTCGCTAGCCATGGCATAGTCAGTAGAGCGTCATCTGCTAATCAAAGTGTCGGCGGATCAAGCTCTCACTGCCAAAATGTTATTGGTAGATGTCAAGCCCGGGAAACTTGACCTAGCGATTCGTGACAAACGCCTAATAATCATGGCCACCCTTTCTCGGAAATTATGGCGTCTTGTAAAAAAATAAAAAATAATTTTCTGGTCTTCACTGTTCATATGTTTATCATATATGTAAAATAAATGCACATGGAGAAGAAATAATGCTTTATATGGTAAATATAACAAAGTCTGTCAGAATCGAAGGATTTGTTTCGCATACGCAGCACTTTTGAACACCTCAATTGCGCGCTCCTCGGGTTAATGGCTAGATATCGTTATGGGCCTTACAAGAAACTCCAAACATTTTGCCAGTGCCCATCAATGTTATTTAAAATCCTTACTGTGTCTACTTGTTGATCTTTTGTCATTGAGCAAATGTAAGCTTTTGAATAAGATTAACAAGTATCTATGTCACATTTTATGCCAAAGATCAATCAACTCTAATACAAGATCCGCCTCCAATTGCTCGCCCATTGTCCACTTGAGAACATTAATGGGATAAAATACTTGTACATTATTTTTCTCCCTTGTGTGTATCACTCAGAGAAGACCTTTATCCTTAAACACTTCCTATGCTTTAACTTCCAAATGTTTTCAGAACCCCTTGGCTGGGCTGGGGTGGGAAGGTGTGCGAGACGGGGGCGAGATTCCGCCCATGTGTTCACAGATCCCTTGGTTCAACGTCACCTCCAGGAACTTCGCTCACGAGGGCACCGAGGACTGTCTATTCCTTAATGTTTTCACACGCACAGTAAGTTGCAATAGTAGTAGTAGTACTTGTTGTTATGTAGGTTGCTATTTATAGTTGTGGTGGTAGTTGTCTTGGTTGTAGTATACGCTGTAGTAGTATGTATGTATATACTCAGGCACATACTCCATAGCTGGGGGAACCGACTCAAGACAGAGACCAAAGAGACACAACATTTAAAGTTCCAATTCTTGGGGTCCAGGACAACTTTGCATTCCATCGCCCCTTTCTCTGTCTCATCTAGACCAAAGAGAAACAACATTTAAAGTTTCAATTATTAGGGTCCGGGACCACTTTGCATTCCCTCGCCCCTTTCTCTGTCTCGTCTAGTAGGTGACGCATACAAGGGGAGGAGGATTCCTAGCTTCCCGCCCCCAGAAGGAAAAGTAGAACAATAAAAGAGACAACAGAAACGGCTAAGGTTAGGCAGAGGATGCCAAACCTGATCTGGATAGGACCAGGCCTCACCCCACGATGATAGAATGACCAACTAATCTGATAAACTGAGCCACAAAAATATCAAATAAATAGATATAAAAAGACGAGACTTATTAGTAAATGTTCAGTCTTTTTGTTAGTATTAGGTGGTGGTTAAGTATTCATGATCACATCTGCAGAGGTGGGCGCGCTCCGGTGGGACCGGTAATGCGGCAGCGCTCCGCGCTCATCAGACATAAGGTAATGCGGCAGCGCTCACGCGCTCCTTTTGTCAGCAGACCCGATGCACTTCCCGCTCCGCGCTCCTGAGCTCCAAGCTCCCAAAAATAGGTATATAAAAAACAAAACAAACAAAACAGCTTCTAGAAGTTATTTAATTATTTACCTTTGTTCTTTGTCTTTCACTTCACTAAATTCCAAGAATTCAAAACATTCAAAAAACCTCAAGTCATGGTGTCTTTCTGAAGTTTAACTGTTTAAGTTTCTCAGTTTCTGTTATTCTTTATGTCATATCAATGAATCAAATGTCAATATGATATGATTGATATGATTGCAAATGTCAATGATATGATATGATTGATATCATTGTGAGTTTGTGACATTGTGACTGTCCATTGATATCTATGATATGACATAAAGAATTACAGAAACTGTCCAAACTGAGAAACTAGGTCCGAAACTGCCAGGTCCGACGGTATATAATTTATAATAATTATATATATACGGCCGGGACTAGGGTCTTGTCAGATGTCAGTTGTCACGCCCAGTGCCAGGTCCGTATATAATTATATACTGACTCGCCGAGAAAAAAATCGTAGCAGCGAAACGACTGCACCTATGGCTTTCATATTTTTAGTTTTTTACCACATGTACCTTACCCTTCTGCATACCCACCACGGCACCACCACTACCCCAAACCCCTCCTCCCACCCACTCGCTGACTATTGGTCGCCTCACAAGGAAAAAAAAATAAAATCTGTGGCGGCGAAACGATTGCACCAATCGGTTCCATATTTGTGTGACAAGTGCCTTACCCTTATGCCTTCCCTCCACCACACCCCCAACTGCCTCCCACAACCCACTTCCAGCATATCCGTACGAAGAAAAGGAAAACAAATAAAATCTGTGGTGGCGAAACTACCTCACCAATCGGCTTCATATTTGTAACACGAGTCAATTACGCTTCTACCTTCCCCCCACCATCCCCCAAACCACCCTCCCACCCATACATTCAAGTAACATTCCGATAGTATCGATACCATAAAATGATAAAAGTCTCTGAAGTCTATATTGTCTTTTGACTATCAGACAGTCAGACAGGCTCGGGCTATACCACTGCCAGACTTACCCTTAGGCCCCTTCGTAAGCCGTAACTTGCCCGTAAGGTTTACTTTGCGTTAGCAAAAGCCCCCCCAAAAAAAATAACAAGTTAACAACTGTAACACTGTTAGTCTGTCACTATCATAGTAACACTGTATCACAGTTCACTAACACCGTGAGTAACACCGTACGAACGGTACGATGACTGTACACGATAATGACGTTCTTGTACCTGTTGTTGACAGGAAAAATCGCCTCCGGAGCGCCAGAAAGGAGCGCGAATTTCTAGCTGCGCTCCCCGCCTGCACTCCGATTTCAGAATTTTGCCGCTCCTCGCTCCGCGCTCCTCTATATTGGTAATGCGCACCGGATCGCAGAGTGCAGAGCGCCAAATGGCGCGCACCTGCCCACCTCTGCACATCTGTGCAATCGTGGTTATGAATACTTGAACACCTCCTAATGATAAAAACAAGACGATTAGCATTAATTTGGGTATGTGAGTAATGTATTTCTGTGGCTCAGGCAGATTATCAAAATAGATCACCAGTGCATCATCTTAATGTGCCTCCAAAAAGTGTCTAAAAATGTCTATACTATGGCTACAGTACAACCACGACCATGAATATCTGACCATCTATTTGTAATGAAAGCGGGACACTAAGCATTAACTATATGTTATCATCCTGGTCAATTGATTTCTTGATGATTATTGAAAAAATACAAAAATTGTCTATATCCTTATCACATTAGTACCAAGTGGTCACAATTAACAACATAATGAGCGATAAAACAATGTAATAACTAGATATTTAAAATGTACGCAAGTCAATTCCTATTCCACGCCAGTTTAAAGAGAGAGAGAGAGAGAGAGAGAGAGAGAGAGAGAGAGAGAGAGAGAGAGAGAGAGAGAGAGAGAGAGAGAGAGAGAGAGAGAGAGAGAGAGAGAGAGAGAGAGAGAGAGAGAGAGAGAGAGAGAGAGAGAGCGAGAGCGAGAGAGAGAGAGAGAGAGAGAGAATGGTGAACCGTAAACTTCGGACAAGGAAAGCTATAAAGTTGGGTCTGAGTACATGATTAGATTGATATCCAAAATTCGAAAATGGATATTTTTTTTTGTAGTTAAGGGATGAGGTCACGAGGAACCTATTTACCCTGTCATAGACCTATTTTACTGTTAGGCGATCAGAACAGAGGCAAGGGGTGTGAGGAGATTGCCCAACTATCTCCACCAGCCGAGAATCAAACTCGGTCCTCCCGGTTAGAAACCGAGCGCTCTACCAATGTCGCTACTGGTCACCCCTGAAAATGGATATTAATCGTGATCGTGTACTCAACCTTTAACTGTGTTGGTGGTGTAATGGTTTAGGTGTTTATGTTCTGGGTGTGGTGTCCCGAGTTCGAATCCCGGGAGGGCCATATGCTTTCATTAGTTTATTCAAGTACATTGGGGTTTGTAATTGATGATTAATGTTAAGAACGGGGTGTTACTTATAATGTAATGATCCACAGTAATGGGGAAATTGCCCGATATTATGTATCATGGAGGGAAAAAACAACGCTACAAATTAGTCTTTCCATGATATCAGGCAATTTTCCTATAACTGTGGTTCATTACATGTAATCCACAAATATCCGAAGTTACCTCTGTATTTAGCTTGCCCAATATATGTACGGTACTGGTATTTGGATCACTTTTGTGAAGAGGATGTACAGTACACTCTGAGACATAAATAGTGGCTTAAAGTTTTCGAAGCTATCTCGAACTGAATGAATCTTGTAATTTTTAACATAGTATGTGCAGTTCGAAGGCTCATACAACCAGCTGGAGGAGTCATACAGTACTCATTAATTATAAATTAATTTACCCTCTACTTACAGTATACAGTACAGAGAGATATCGCATTCATTGTAATGTACGTCGCTTCCTAGCTACTGCACTTTCATGATATTTAAATATTTATAAATTTCACATATGAGAGGCACCTTGATGGTGGTTTGAGAGTGTTTGAGAATGAGGTGGAAGGACAGAGAGGAAGAGGCAGACCGAGAGTGAGATTTAGGGATGAAGTTGGGAGGTATATGAGTGAAAGCAGTGTTAGGTGGGCGGAGGTGAGCCGGCTGACGGTTAACAGGGGGGCGTGGAGGCGATTCATTCGTGTCCAACCCCTCGGGAATGAAAATATCTGGCAATAGATGGATATATTTAACTATGTGGCTAAATTGAACATTATAATTTTAATTTCATGAGTAACTTTACACCAGCCTTCACTCCACAATGGTTCAAATCGTATCATATCATATTTATCGTAAATGAAGACCGGCATTAACCCTTTCAGTAGTTTCGGAAGCGTTTCTTCCTTTTATTTTGTCTATCATTCAACGTTTTTTCGCAATAAAGGAAAGCATTTTGGAAGTCGGTGCTTAATTGAGATAAATAGTACCCCTTCGATTATTAGAGGGCTTAAAATCACCTAATGCTAACTTATGCAAATTACGAATTAGCGTTCTAGTTACTCATAGGGGTTAAGGTGTATTTCCCTCAGGAGCGTGTGTCTATATATGTATATATGGAAGAGAGTGAAAGGAAAGAGTACAAGAGGTGAGAGAAGAAGATAACAAACGAGTATAATGAAACAGAGGAGAGAGAGAGAGAGGGAGTTGAAAATAGTAAATGGAGAAAATAAATAAGAAAAAACGCAAACGAGGAAAGAGGGAGAGGAAACAGACGAAGCGGGAGATGGAAAAGAGTGAAAGGAAAGAAAGCTTAGATAACAAACGAGTGAGGGCAATTAGAATGAGAATATAACAAACAACAACACATCTGACTACACCCTAAATAACAACACCCAACAACTAAAAATAATAAAACAAAATACAGAACACAAATAAGGCAAAATGATATAATAAATAACAACACAGATGATTGCTCACTCTCGTTACCTGTCCTATCTCTCCAGGGGTGGCCATTAACATTAGGCGTTTGTCACAAATCACTAGGTCAAGTTGCCCGGGCTTGACATCTACCAATAACATTTTGCCAGTGCAGGCTCAATCCACCAACCCTTTGATCAGCAGCCGACGCTCTACTGACTATACCACGGCTCGCAACAAACGGAGATATCTAAATAAAGTCAGCTCACCTGCAATTGGTTCTTGACATCAAAAACATATCTGACAAACATGTTGTCGGAGCGCCCCACCGTCTGAGAGTTGACCTGCACCTCGGCTACCGTGTCCAAGCCCTCAAAGATCAACGCCACTCGGGTGTAGTTCAACAGGGAGGCGTCGGCTGGGGAAATATTAAGAGTTAAGTTATTTGATTGCCTAAGGGCCACTTCATTCCAAAGAAATTCACAAGCAATAGTAAAAAATCAATGTAAAAGATCTATCTCTCTAGATTGTCGGACACCTTACTCCCCTTTAGGAGTGGCCATACAAAAACTGCCCCCAAGCGGACGTGTGTCCCGTGAGGACAACCAGTACCAGTTTATTTAAGGACTTACAGGATTGACCACTTAACTTATGGTCCGTCCGGCTCCGAGGCCTTCTGTATCTTTTTAACCCTATTTTTCTACAGTGGTGTGCGGCTAATCCATCCACTAACCTAATTCACCCTTAAGTAAACACATACGCTATGTGCCTATATGAACTTACACTGTTACAAATCACTCATTAGAAAGCTAACATATAAATTCATTCAGCGCCTTAACACTTCTGAGAACAGGATCATTAAAATGCTACAAACTCCAAGCATAGTGTACACCTCCAGGATCCAGGCACACTGGAGGAAGTTGCTCTATATTTAACCTTAAGTAATGATTTCAGGTCTGCTACTCTACAGAATTAGCATACCGGTACTGATCCTCATAGTGCAGTACAGTACCGATATTCCTATACTGTACTGTAGCAACATACTGTACCGGAAGCTAAATGATGTGAGGCATGGTACTGTACACAATTAGGACAGTGGTTTTGGTAACACAGTAGTTTGATGACCACTGTTTTTGGTTGAGGCAGTGCTGTGAACTACATGATAGCAAGCTGGGTATTATTTAATTTCTTTTTATTTTATGTAGCCTATGTACAGTAGCTTATATATATTTATATATATTTATGTTACTGTAAGGTATATATGGACCCCAGTATGGTCCCCTCTGTACTGTGTGAGTCTGAAATAAAGTATTATTATTATTATATTAGTATTATTATAGTACGGATTTGTATAAGGTATACTCCCCTAGAAAGGCTGCCGACCAAGGGTAATGAGTACCATCCACCTATATTTGTATAAGGTTGTCTCCCCTAGATGGGTTGCTGACCAAGGCTAACGAGTCCCATCCACCCAGAATCTTTTCAGACACAAGTTATAAAACAAGCTCATATAAAAGATGGTAAAACTAATTCAAGACACCACATACTGACCAGAAAGTTGGGTAGAGTAAGTCCAGTTCATCTTTGAGACCCAACAATAGTCGAGGTTATTGAAGCGGTAGTAGTAGTCGAACTGGTCTAGTACTCCGGCCTTCATTAAGTCCGAGTACACACCACCCGGCACCGTCCCTCCCACCGCCATGATCACTGAAAACGCAAAGGAATATTTTAGAAGAGTACAGTAGTGTCAATACTATACTTCATTCACATTAACTTGGCAGCATATTCTTCCCTTCTTCCATGCAATTATGTTTATATAATAACACCTGACACCATTAAATACAAAAAAATAGCCCATAATACAAAGCTAAAAGCATGTAAAACCTTCAAGAATTACTGAAAAAAGTATTGGTACGGTCGCGCTAATAAGTCATGTCCCAGCTGTCATTATGTTTGGCTGGCTCTGTGCTGTATTAATGTCTGTCAGATGTGGAATAGGGTGGGTAAGCTTAGGAACATGTTTGCATATTTCACTTGATATGAAGAAATGAAGTTTAGATATTGCTGATACCAATTATTGATCAAAACATATCAATTAAAACATTACAAAACATATCAATGCATAAAATTAGTTACAAATATATGTACTATATATTACGTATTAGTATTCTAAATACAATAATTAAAACAATGCATAAATCAATATCCAAAATACAAATAATAAATGAGAGAGAGAGAGAGAGAGAGAGAGAGAGAGAGAGAGAGAGAGAGAGAGAGAGAGAGAGAGAGAGAGAGAGAGAGAGAGAGAGAGAGAGAGAGAGAGAGAGAGAGAGAGAGCAAATGTGTTGACAAGGGCAAACTTGGTATTGACTCCCGATTGTCTATATTTACATTTGACAATGGTATACCATAAATCAATAGTGAAAGTTACAGTATTATCATAGGCAACTAAGAATGAGCTGGTGTCAAAATGTTACAGATTAGTTAAGGGGAGGTTTTTAGTTTGGTTCCTAGATATCCTTCAAGCTTAAGATTACATCCCCTTGAGCCCCTTTCAAGATAAATTTGTACATTTTTCGGTAGAAAAATTTCCCGGCTGAAAGCCGATTCCTCTTAAATTACAGGCTTGCTATCGCTCGCCAGGATAAAATCAACACCTAAATGGCACGAAAGGTCTTAAAATTGACGGAAATGGATTGAAAGTTCTTACAATCGTCAAAATAATGGGGCAAACGTCTTAAAAATTAAAATTAAAAACAATGGGGCTAAACATGAAGGAGAAAGGAGTCAAGAAAAAAATCCCTTGTGGAAATCTCCCCTCAAAATGTGTGTTGTATCTCTAACTGAATGAGTAAAGTAATTGTGTCCATAAATATAACTGGCAACCCTTCCCTTCACCTTATCTCTGTTTACTTAAGGGGAGACATGGCGCTTTTCTAGACCACCTTCTCCATCATCTTTAGACCCATTAGTTTGGCGATTTTATGAAATTTCGCCCCATTTCTGTCAATTTCAAGACCTTTCCTGCCAATTAAGTCTCGATTTTTTCCTGGCGAGCGATAGCGAGCCTGTAATTTAAGAGGAATCGGCCTTCGGCCAGGACATTTTTCTACCGAAAAATGTACAAATTTATCTTGAAAGGGGGTCTAGGGGGCTTCATTTTAAGCTTGATGGAGGTCTAGCGAGGAAACTAGAAAAATAATAAATAAATAAATAAAAAAAAATACCAAAACATTTAGGATCTCCCCTTAACAGCAGCAGGGTTACCAAACAAAGACGTAAATTACAGATGATCCATTCTCAAAGGTTCGCTGGAAGGCCAATAAATAATAAGTAAATGCCGGAAAGTATTACAAAGTGACAATTCTTCACGTCAGTGTGATATTTAAATTTATTTTATTCTTTTGACTTATGTGGCTGAAAGTCGTCAGTAACAATTTAAAATACATATCTTACACACTTTTTAAAAATAATCGACATCCGCATCCGCGAGAATATTGTCAGCAGACATCCGGATCTGCATCCGCAAAAATGAAAATTGAATATCCGCATCCACATCCGCAATTTTTAACAATTTAGGCCAGTATTCAAGAATGGATAATAAGTCGTAGGCGTGTGCATAAACCTTTAACCGTTTTGGTGGTGTAATGGTTAGAGTGTTTAGAAATCTGTGTGTGATAACCCGGGTTCGAATCCCAGTGGATCACATAATATATGCTTTCATTCATTTCATTGGAGGTGTTTGGTGTTGTGGTAAAATTAATAAAATATAGAATAGCACAGATATGGAAGAAATGTGTGTGGTGTTCGTTGACAGAAATGTGTGTGTGGGAAGGTGAGTGGGGCCGGTCGTGACGAAGTGGTGGGTGAGAGGGATGGAGTGGGATAGGGTGGGGGAGTGGAAGAGGGGGGGGGGGGGTTGATTGACAGGGTCGTATGTGGGGTGAATGAGTGGGAGTATGGTGAGTGAGTGGAAGTGTCCTGTGCGAAAGGGGAATATGCCCTCCTAAATTGCAGGCTAAAAAAATCGACACCTAAATGGCACGACATTTCTTAGTATTGGCAAACAAATGGGGTGAAAGGAATTGAAATCGTCAAACTAACGGGGCAGACGGCTTAAAATGTCAAAACTAATGGGGCTAAACATGAGGGAGAAGTATTTAGTTGTACAGAAACTAAATAAACATTCATCCGGGGCTTTTCCAGGGATGCCTTAACACCTTCAACATGATGACATAACTTTCATCTTAACCCTCTCCGACATATGACGCGATTTTGAGCCTATTAGGGATACTTTAAAACCTTTGTTACCATCAGGGGTATTTAGAAACCTTTAGTTTAGTTACTTCAACCTCTGCAGTTGTCTTTGAGTTAGCTGTGGGCAGAAAACTAATTTTGGAGAGGTAATTATAAGAGTGAGAGAACTCTATTTCTTATTGCTAATCTGGCAACCTCTGCATCATATGAGTCTGAAGGGGTTAAGCTGGCTACCGTTAGACGATATTCTTTAGCTTATAATCTAACTGTGTGTGTGTGTGTGTGTGTATGGGTGGGTGGGTGGGTGGGTGGGTGGGTGTGTGTGTGTGTGTGTGTGTGTGTGTGTGTGTGTATGGGTGTGTGTATGGGTGGGTGGGTGTGTGTGTGTGTGTATGGGTGGGTGGGTGTGTGTGTGTATGTACTTACTCTAGTTGTATTGCGGGAGTGAGCATGCTCGTTATTTCCCGCCTCCTATATGTGTAGGTGTTATATGTATCGTTGGAATGGCTGTGGATGTGTGTGTAGTCTGTATTTTTAGCCAATTGGCGACATCGGAAACGAAGGCTTAGGGTGGATCTGTATGGTACCATTCTCACTATAGACGGTACCGTCTCGCCCGAAGGCTTAGGTAGCCATCAGCTTAGGTGAACCATATGATACCCATCTCGCCTTGTACCATTTTTGCCAACCCCAGATGGGACGTCACAACGTCGTCCACTTATTCCAGGTACCTATTTACAGCTAGGTGAACTGAGGCTAACACATGAAAGGAGACAAGCCCAATTTGTCTCCGCCCGGCCGGGGATTGAACCCCCGACCCCTCGTGTGTGAGACGAGAGCTCTACCTACTAGCCTACGGACTATATGGGTGTGTGTGTGTGTGTGTGTGTGTGTGTGTGTGTGTGTGTGTGTGTTCGTGCGTGGGTGTATGGGTGGGTGTGTTTGGGGGGGTGGGTGGGTGTGTATGGGTGGGTCGATGGGTGGGTGGGTGTGTATGGGTGGGTGGGTGGGTGGGTGTGTGTGTGTGTGTGTGTGTGTGTATGGGTGGGTGGGTGGGTGGGTGGGTGTGGGTGTGTGTGTGTTCGTGCGTGGGTGGGTGTGCGTGGATGGATTGGAGCACTAGGGTAATGCATGGTGTGATTTCGTGTCAATATATTCGTGCGTGCGAGCGAACACAAAACTCAAACCACTAATTATATACACTATATACAAGCAGACTTATAAGCGTTGAACACATTATTCCTTTATGCAAATGTAAACAAATGACCTTACCTTGTTCACAGTGACATTAGCTTGCTTTAAGGGGGGTATTTAGTTTCTTCCCTAGACCTCCAACAAGCTTAAAATTACTCCCCCTTGACCTCCTTACAAGATATATTTGTACATTTTTCGGTAGAAAAATTTCCCGGCCGAAGACCGGTTCCTCTTAAATTACAGGCTCGCTTTCGCTCGCCAGGAAAAATCGACACCATAATGGCATGAAAGGTCTTAAAATTGACAGAAAGAGAGCGAAAGTTCTTAAAATCGACAAAATAATGGGGCGAACGTCTTAAAATCTTAAAAGCAATCGGGCTAAACATGACGGAAAAAGGGGTCAAGAAAAAAATCCCTCAAGTGGAAATCTCCCCTTAAGTATCACTGCATGGTAAAATTATAAACTCTATAATTATCACCAATTCTATCTATCTATCTATCTATATGCTCAGGCCCAATCCCCATTTTGGGGGTAGCCGACTCAAGACAGAGCAAGAACAGGGAAAACACAAAAACAACATATAAACACAGATAAAAAGCACAAACTCACACACATCCAGGTCACCCAGGAGAAGACCCAGAGACCAGGGTCACCAAGGTCGCTCCAGCACTCCCCCGGCCCCCCGGAGAGGTTCCGATCTCGGCAGGCAGACATGCAGCGGAGCCAAAGCCACAAGCCCTCCCACCACACTTCCAGGCACACCCTTCATATTAATCGTCTCCCCGGGCCAGGCGCCTGATGGACTATTATCTAGTCCAACTTGCGCCCGACCCCTTACTCCAAATGACCACGTGTTCACTCAGCTATTCACAAGCATTCTCCATTTACTCCTGTCAACCACCACTTCTCCTGCCTGATCTATAGTCATTCCTCTATCATCCAAAGCCTTTCTTACACAGTCTCTCCATCTCAATGGGGGTCTTCCTGCCATTCTATCTCCCCTTGTACCTGACTCACATATTCTCTTTGTAAGCCTTTCATCTCCCATTCGTTCAACATGACCATACCAGCTCAGCACCCTTCTGTCCACTCTGGCTGACAAATGTTCCTGCTGCCCCACTCTCCTACGTATCTCTTCATTCCTCAATCTGTCTCGACGAGTAACTCCACACATACTCCTCAAGCAGCTCATCTCCATCACATCCAGCCCTCTTTTCTCCTCTTTCTTCAGAGCCCATGTCTCAGCCCCATACATCACTGTTGGCACAACAATTCCTTGATACAGTGCACTTTTTACTTTCACTCCGAGATTTCTCGTCTTCCACATACTTCCCATTGTTCCGAAAACCTTCCTTCCTTCACACACTCTCTGTTTTACCTCCACTTCCATACCTACACTCCTGCTTATCGTTCCTCCTAGATATTTAAAACACTCTACTTGTTCCAATATTTCCCCATCCAGCCTCACATCTAGATTCACCCTATGCTCTCCCCTATTACACACCATTACTTTACTTTTATTGACGTTCACCTTCAGTTTCCTCCTTCCACAAACCACACCAAACTCTTTGACTACCCGCTGCAGTTTCTCATCAGAATCCGCCACTAATGCTGTGTCATCAGCGAACAGCAACTGATTCAACTCCCAATCTCTACCATTCTTTCCTACTAAACCCAATCCTCTTCCCATAGTTCTCCTTTTCACCTCCCTCACCACACCATCCATAAACATATTATCTGTTACTGTACAGGCTGGGAAATTAGGTATAGCCCGGCAGCCCGGACTAGCCCGGCCATGTAGCCGGGCTAGTGATTTTCAATGTTAAGGCCGCGTCATACAGAACTCGAACGTCGCGCGACCTACCCCCGAACAGGATGACTTGCAAAAAAAATTCAAATTTTCAAATGTTCGGGTAAATTCGGGTCAATTCGGCCAATGTTCTCGTTGATTCGGGGGAAGCTCCGGGGATGTTCAGGGGTGCAGCCGAACATCCTGGGGTTCGGCCAGAAGTTAGTGCATGCGTTAACTTCTAGCCGATATTCGGGTGTAAAAACCGTTAAAAAAAGGCCGGCTCTCGGTCGGGTTAAGGTTGGCTTACATTCCTGTTACGTTCTTTTGTTTCGGCTGATGTTCTGCTGTAATTTCCATTGACGAAGTTAACACGAACTACCCGAACATGAGTCAAATATAAAGGCGAAAATAAGTCGATTAATAACCCAAATCATATGAATATAGGGAGACAATAAACCCAAATTCCTCGAACAAAACACGACAATCCCCAGATAAAGTGATGCATAAGACAATCATTATCATCATCATCACCATAATCATCACCACCACCAATATATTCATCACCATCATCATCATCACCACCACCACCATAGTTATCACCATCATCACTACCACCACCACCACAACCATCATCATCATCACTATCATCATCACCACCACCACCACCATATTCATCACCATCATCATTACCACCACCACCAATGTATCGGTAAAAATGGGAAGCGCAAATACGGGCGGACTGAAGATATGCTTTCACCTACGGTGAAATTCAACATATTGTTATTTTTGTTGTTGTTGTTGATGAAACCTTATAGAATAACCTTTTCTCTTGCCGTTCATAAAACAAAAAATATGAAAAGCAATTATTATGGGTGAAAACCGACTGAGAGTTAATATTTTGCTGCGGAATGGATTCCATAAGAGCGAAAAACTATCGTTATAAATGTATTTCTATAAAATCCAATATTGATGATAGAATAATCTAAACACCGCCATTATGTTCAGCGGACATATATATATATATATTTGTTTTGAGAGTAAGCTAAATATGTAAATTTTTCGATAGAAAAATTTCCCCGGCGAAGCCGGATTTCTCCATACAATGCTTGCTCCCTATCGCTCGCCAGGAAGAAATCGACACCTGGATGGGGATAAACGTCTTAAAACAGTTGGCTGAATGGAGCCGAATGGATACAAGCCAAAGAGAGAGGGAGAAAAGAGAAAAAAAAAAGAGGTGGGCCCCTTAACATCCCCCTTCTACAACGCCAATAGCCAATACATTCTTTATCGAGGTTCACACTATAGGGCAGGTACAGTTTATGTTTTTTTTTTTTTCTATGTGAATGAGGGAGACAAAAGGCATAACTGCCTGCAGCGAGTGCCTCCCCCAGATTTCAAAGAGTGACAGGGCCGAAATCAAGGGACGTTCATGCTAAAATGCCTCGACACACGAGTTTGAAGCAATTTAAGTCATAGGAAGAGCGAAAGCTTGATTCTGGGAATGAGAGATGATAAAGACTGGAATTTACCCGTGTTAAGGTCTTCTGATGGTCGGGCAGATGTGGCCGGTGATCCTCTGGTGTTCCTCATATCTTTTGTATCGGGTCAAGGTAGGTTCGGGTGTAAACACCGTTAAATATTTGTCGGCTGATTCTTGGCACATTCGAGTTTTGATCAGGTCTTGCTCTGGCATGCATCGCATTATATTCCTCTAATGTTCGGGTCTTTAACGTAAATCGGTCGGGAGTGTCGAGTTACATTCGAGTCTTGTTTGGGGCATAGTCTGGGAATGTCGGGGCATTATCTGGGGATGTTCTTCTTTGACCAACATCGGGACAATATCGGATGCATTCGCCTCAAAAATGCAAGTCATCGTGTTCGGGGATACGTCGCGCGACGTTCAAGTTCTGTATGACGCGGCCTTTAGTCTGCCCGGCAGTTGCCCGGGGGACAAGTGAAAGTTTGTAATACTTCCTTACATAACGCTGCAATAAAATATATACATACATATATAATATCAAATACCGGTATATAATTAATGTAGGAAAACATCGCTGCGGTAACCCTTTAACTAGGCTAGTCCCTAGCCTCTTTAAGGTCGTAAGGTATCGTAGCTGTATCACCTCAGCAATCTCAATATTGTTAGGGTCCGCGTGATGGGTGCTCTATGTAGCTACCAGATCACGTTCCGTGACTGCCACCAATGAAATGCTGGGTGTGAAGGAAATTTTTCTGTCCTGCAAACTCCCCAGGCCCACTTAGGGTCAACCTTTCCTGGTGCCTGGCGCGGGGCTCGAACCTCTGAAGGGAGTTTAACCCTCCTAAAAACCCACAGGTTTTGAGATGCCTTGGGTGGGGTTCGAACCCTGGTTAGTGACCGTGGCCATCATAGGTCAACCAGGCCCGCGCGCTAACCCACTGTACTACCACGGACGTACAAAAGTATAGTAACCTTAGTCCGATTTGTAAGAACCAGGTGATAGTCTCGTGGTGATTCACGTGATGAGTTTATTGGACTTCCCATCAACGACTATTTTACACTATACCAGACGTCAACTCGGGTAGTACATTATTGGGGTTGCGGGATATTTTCGAGGGCATTACAATACCAATAACACTTTTTGAGCGAAAACTACTGGAATCTATGGCAACACTTAATGCCCCCGATTGTACAGTTGGGGACAGGAATACTTTAACACCACCTAATGAAAAAAACAAGACATTCAGCGTTAACAAGCGAATCAGTTATTTGTTCTGGGTCGCTCATGTCGTTTCTCAAAATAGTTAGCCTTCGTATCAAAATTGCCTCTCCAAAAATGTGTTCAGAAATTCCTGCCCAACATCAAGCCGCAATCAGACATATTGTGACGCAAATTGTTCGATCGGTTACATCAGGGGAAAAAATTACATGGAATAACCCTTTGCAGTACCTCACATTTTGGGTTAGCCGTTCCAACTGCCTCACCAGATCATGTCTGTTATAATCTGGTGTGTCAGTGTGAAAGGCCCGCTCATAATGTGACGTTGTTCAATGTTTTTTTTTTTTATTATTATTTTCCTGATCAAACAATTTGCGTCAAAATATATCTGGTTCCGGGGTAGGTGGGGCACTATCTTTACCATTACTACTTTTCTCTTTCATATCTTTCATATCTTAGTTTAAATAACGAAAAGAGCATTAAGTACATGTATACAGGTATCCATTCCCACTACAATAGATTATGTATACACTCTCTCTCTCTCTCTCTCTCACACACTTTCGAATTGTCTCCATTTCTTCCTCTCACTCTACTCTAACACATTCACTCACTCTCTCTCTCTCTCTCTCTCTCTCTCTGCCTCTACCTAGATATGAAGGTGAGCCGATATAATTTACGGCCGCTAAATTTTCGCGGTGGCGATTATCAGCGGATTAAAGACGTAATAACAATTCCTCGAAAATGGACGACCGGATTAACCCCTTCTGTACCGACGGCGTCTTTTCTATTTCACTCTTGCTATATTTAGACAATTTTGTGCAGTTTAAGAAGGATCTGTGCTTGTAAAAAGAGTTGAGCGAGATATTTTGAAGCCTGTTAATTGCTGGAGGCCCTTTATAAACTGAATATAATCGTGTAATAGTAGCCAGTATGACATATAAAAAGACGTCGCCGGTACAGAAAGGGTTAATAACAATGGGGGTAAAAGACGGTCCGTGGTACAGCTGAGAGTGTGTGTGTGTGTGGTGGGTGGGTGGGTGTGTGTGTGTGTGTGTGTGTGTGTGTGTGTGTGTGTGTGTGTGTGAGAGAGAGAGAGAGAGAGATAGAGAAATAATGAAAGAGGGAGTGACAGAGAATATATAATATACCTGTATATTGTAGTAGGAATGTATACCTGTATATTGTAGTAGGAATGTATACCTGTATATTGTAGTAGGAATGTATACCTGTATATTGTAGTAGGAATGTATACCTGTATATTGTAGTAGGAATGTATACCTGTATATTGTAGTAGGAATGTATACCTGTATATTGTAGTAGGAATGTATACCTGTATATTGTGTAGTAGGAATGTATACCTGTATATTGTGTAGTAGGAATGTATACCTGTATATTGTGTAGTAGGAATGTATGCCTGTATATTGTAGTAGGAATGTATACCTGTATATTGTAGTAGGAATGTATACCTGTATATTGTAGTAGGAATGTATACCTGTATATTGTGTAGTAGGAATGTATACCTGTATATTGTAGTAGGAATATATACCTGTATATTGTGTAGTAGGAATGTATGCCTGTATATTGTAGTAGGAATGTATACCTGTATATTGTAGTAGGAATGTATACCTGTATATTGTAGTAGGAATGTATACCTGTATATTGTGTAGTAGGAATGTATACCTGTATATTGTGTAGTAGGAATGTATACCTGTATATTGTGTAGTAGGAATGTATGCCTGTATATTGTAGTAGGAATGTATACCTGTATATTGTAGTAGGAATGTATACCTGTATATTGTAGTAGGAATATATACCTGTATATTGTAGTAGGAATGTATACCTGTATATTGTGTAGTAGGAATGTATACCTGTATATTGTGTAGTAGGAATGTATGCCTGTATATTGTGTAGTAGGAATGTATGCCTGTATATTGTAGTAGGAATGTATACCTGTATATTGTAGTAGGAATGTATACCTGTATATTGTAGTAGGAATATATACCTGTATATTGTAGTAGGAATGTATACCTGTATATTGTGTAGTAGGAATGTATACCTGTATATTGTGTAGTAGGAATGTATACCTGTATATTGTGTAGTAGGAATGTATGCCTGTATATTGTAGTAGGAATGTATACCTGTATATTGTAGTAGGAATGTATACCTGTATATTGTAGTAGGAATATATACCTGTATATTGTAGTAGGAATGTATACCTGTATATTGTGTAGTAGGAATGTATACCTGTATATTGTAGTAGGAATGTATACCTGTATATTGTAGTAGGAATATATACCTGTATATTGTGTAGTAGGAATGTATGCCTGTATATTGTAGTAGGAATGTATACCTGTATATTGTAGTAGGAATGTATACCTGTATATTGTAGTAGGAATATATACCTGTATATTGTAGTAGGAATGTATACCTGTATATTGTGTAGTAGGAATGTATACCTGTATATTGTGTAGTAGGAATGTATACCTGTATATTGTGTAGTAGGAATGTATACCTGTATATTGTGTAGTAGGAATGTATGCCTGTATATTGTAGTAGGAATGTATACCTGTATATTGTAGTAGGAATGTATACCTGTATATTGTAGTAGGAATGTATACCTGTATATTGTAGTAGGAATGTATACCTGTATATTGTAGTAGGAATGTATACCTGTATACACGTGTACTCAATGCTCTTCTCGTTATTATAAAAACAAATACATATACATTTTTATTGCAACAAATTATGGCAGTGGAGGGTGATTTATATATGAACCCAAGCATACCCAGGTCATACACATTTATATATGAACCCAAGCATACCCAGGTCATACACATTTATATATGAACCCAAGCATACCCAGGTCATACACATTTTACTCTACGATGTCTGAAAAAGTTTGTTAAGGGGGGTCACCGGGATTTTTTTTTTATGTATCTCCTTTTCTCTCTTTCCCTGGCTTGTATCCATTCGGCCCCATTCAGCCAACTGTTTTAAGACGTTTATCCCCATCCAGGTGTCGATTTCTTCCTGGCGAGCGATAGCGAGCCAGCATTTTATGGAGAATTCCGGCTTTGCCGGAGAAATTTTCTATCGAAAAATGTACGAATGCTGTCAAAACAAAAATATATATATGCTGACTCACTACCGCTCGCCAGGAAAAAATTGACACCTGGATGGGGTAAACGTCTTAAAACAGTAGGCTGAATGGGGCCGAATGGATACAAACCAAAGAGAGAGGGAGAGAAATAGAAAAAAAGCGAGGTGGGCTCCCTTAATTAAGTGCGTTCCAAACTATATATAATTTTGATGTGCAGTACTTCGTAAGAGGTTTATAATTATGTAATCCTTCATAATTGCGTAGGTTGTTTTTGGCAGAGAATTGAACACGCATTGTTGTGATACGAGTTACGTGGACTCTCGGGTAGCGAGTATTTCACATATAGGGAATTTTTATGTTTTTTCCACCAACCAACTTAACCTCTAAACTCAATTAATTAAATCAACAAATACATGTGGCACTCACTCCAAGGACTCGCACCTAGGATACTCATATCGAAATTCCGCGCACTTATGCATTACGCTATCAAGATAGTTTTGCAGAGAGTAGCGAATAATGACCTAAATAGCAAGATGCATGTGTTATATATTTTATTTTTATTTTCTATGTGAATGAGGGAGACAAAAGGCAGAACTGCCTGTAGTGAGTGCCTGTGAGGTTCTTTACTCCGATGACACCGTGTTGAGGTGGATCTTCAGTAGGCCTCTCTGTGATGAAAAATGTTTGTAGAAAACTGCCACCACTAATAGTTTATAGACATATTATGAGTCTGGAATCAATCAACCCATGCGATCAGCCTTTCCTTTATTTGTTGTATAAGTATGCAGGAACACAGTCAGGAATCAAATCAGGTGTGAAATGATGAAGTGGTGAGAATGGTGAAAGGGGTGTGTGAGAGCGTGGTGAGTGGACCTCCCCGCCCTCGACTCGTGTCTGTCGAGTTCTCTTGTGTGATCGCCGTCATGCCTAGGTTCAACCGCACCTCGCCTTTCGAGAATGCATAAACAATGATGAAAGCGTGAATAATCCTGAATAACGAGTGAATAATAATACATGAGTGAATAATCGTGCATAACTCCAGTCCAGGGGTCTCCTGGTGTTTAGGTTAGCAAGTCGTTAATATAGGAATGAAATGATTAATCAGCATGTTTACCTTAGCTATTGATAAGGACACCTGTGGTCTTGCCTCTGGACCACAGCTAACAGCTCCTTGTACAGGCATATACAAAAGTCGTGCACAAGAATGAATTGAGTTATGAGTTGTCTAAATATGAGTGAAAGGATCGTATAACATGCCTCCCCCAGAGTTGAAAGAGTGGCATGGCCAAAATCAAGGAACGTTCGAGCCAGAATGCCTGGACTCACGGAGTTTGAAGCAATTTAAGTCATAGGAAGAGGGAAAGGACTGATTCTGGGAGAGAGTTCCAGAGCTCAGCAGTTGAATAGAAGAAAGTTTGAGAATAGCGTTTCATTCTTGGGTTGGAGAGTTGCACAGAGTAGGGTTGGGATTGTGTTGCAAGACGGGTACTGGAGGTTGTATACACTGGGAAAGCTCCGATGAACACTGATTATTGTAGTAGCGATAGAACAGTGAGAGATGCAACATTGCAGCGAAGAGAGAGAGATTGCAGAGAGTTGGTGAGTGGACAGAAGTTAATGATACGAAAGGCTTTCCTTTCTACTTTGTCTAGGAGTGCAGTGTGAGAGGATCCTCCCCACACATGTGAACAATACTCAATACAAGGACGCACTGAGACCCTAGGGGTATGGAGCAAGAAGCCTGCGCAGGGGTAAAGAACCCCTTGAGGTGGTTGAGCACACCCAGCTTCTGGGAGGCTGCCTTAGCAAGACTGGTAATATGGTCCTTAAAACATAATACATATAGAATATATATATATATATATATATATATACAGGGTGTTCCAGAAATATGAGCCGAAAATCAGGGGATGTATTCCTGACACATAATTGAATGTAAATTACGAAATGACCATATTGGCAATTCTCAATAGTTTTCGAGTTACAGCACCTCCGAGGTCTGCCAGGAATGTGTTTAAATCCAGGGATTGTACAAAATGTCTGAGACAGATGCGAAATTACTTAACGACCGTAAAGTAATACAGCACACAGCAAAGATGACATGTTTGTCAGGAATGTGCCGAAAGCTGTAGAATGTACAGTATGTGATAACCTGTACCTAAGTTAGTAATAAGAATCGTAATGATACGTTCGTGTGTGCAGTATCAGATACTGGAGAGAGAGAGAGATAGTGTTATCACCCTGTACGGGGTAACATACCATAAACGACCAAGGTTTTGCTTAGGTATTTTGTTAATAAATCACGTTGTCCTTGGTAAATGTTTCATTTACACAGAATTTTGAACATTTACTGTAAATGTTATTGTCATACTGGAAATACTGTTTTATTTTGTTAATACATCACATTGTCCTTGGTAAATGTTTCATTTACAAGCAATTCCCGGAGTAAAACACATTCAAGCAGACCTGTTAGGTGCTGTAACTCGACAACTATTGATATTTGCTTATATGGTCATTTAGTGATTTACATTCAATTATGTGTCAGGAATACATCCCCTGATTTTCGGCACATATTTCTGGAACACCCTGTATATATATATATATATATATATATATATATAAAATAGTGTTGATGTGGAATTGATTTTATTATATAATAGCAGGGGTACCCGGCGTTGCCTGGGTAATCACCATAATCACCATCACTACTACCACCACTACTACTACCATAATCACCCATCATCAATCACTAGTAGTATGGTAGTCTACTACCACAATCATCACAATACTACTACTACCTTTATACTACTACTTTATAATAGTAGTAGTGCTGATGATATTAATGATGATAGTGAATGGTAGTGATGATGGTGACCGATCGCAGAGTTGGGTATGCCGTTTTGATTTTGGGCGAAACCCAATTTTTATTTCAGTTAGAAAGACGCAGAGTTGAGGGGATATGATAGAATTAAATGTTCAAGTGGGTTAGTGGGATAAATAAAGGGGACATGACAAATGTACTGAAGCTCAGTGATCGCGAAAGAACTCGAACAAATGGTTTCAAATATTACTTTAAAGACAAGCATATACATAACATAAAATAAAATCAGATTTTTTGTTCAGCCGTAGAATCATACTATAGGACAAGCACAATAAGAATATTGTATATCCATTGGGGGGGAAAAACCTCTACTGCGTCGGGTGTTATGATAACGAAAGTTACAATTCGGGCAGCGTTTAGTCACGTACCACCTTGTGATTGGGAAGTGACATCCTGGACAGTCAAAGAGTGGTGAAGAACAGCTGCAAAAGGATGAGGATGAAGAAGAGGATGAGGATGAAGAAGAGGATGAGGATGAGGTTGAGGTTGAGGAAGAGGATGACGTGTATGAACTGTCCGATGTCCAACATTTGACAATTCCACAGCGATGATATAGACAAAAAGGTGTGGAGTGTACATGTGGATGTGGATTCCTGTGATGCATCCAACAGAAGAACCCGTTGACTATTGTTATACACATTAAGCCCAGCATGACCAGTGTGAGGGCATACCATGCACGTGACGCTTCCTAAGTCTTCAACGCTGGGTCCTTCAAGGGCATCGTCCTGCTCCACAGATTTAACTGTGTCCCCCAACCCCATTCTTGTATACCCACCCCTATCCCCTGGTTCCTATCCTGTGACACTCCCTAGGACTTGCACGCTTTGTCCTTCAAGGACGTCCACAGAGAACCCTCCAACCCCATTGCTTACACACCAGTGTCTCCTGGGACGCTCCCTAAGACGTGCACGCTTGGTCCTTCAAGGACGTCCAGAGAAGTCCCCTCCAACCCCATTGCTTATACACCAGTGTCTCCTGGGACGCGCACGCTTGGTCCTTCAAGGACGTCCAGAGAAGTCCCCTCCAACACCATTGCGTATCTGCCACTGTAGCTTCCAAGGTCCTCCACAGACCCCAACCCCATTGCTTAGGTATACCCACCCCTGTCCCATGGTCCCTCGCCTCCTTTCTACACGAGTAGTGCCCCGAGCTGCTTACCCAGCTCCACACAACCAGTCCTGTAAATAGTATCGCCCCTATGCAAAATTTTGTCATTTTGTTTGGTTTGTTTTAAAGTAGTGTTACCCCCATTACAAGCAACCTCGGACTAACTATAAGCTCATGGTTGTCAGAAAGTTATGGTTTAAAAGAAGGGGTCGGAATAGTCCCATTAACCATTAGAAGATCCGATGACGCATTTATGTTCTGTTTTCTAGCTATTATCACACGGGTTTTATTTAGATTAGGAAGGATAGCCTATATGGAAATCAGAGGGTTGGTTGAGATATTCTTTACCATCCCCATTCCCACAGATCCTTCCTCAATATATACAATACATCATCAGAGTGAAAGTGATGAACATTTAAAATACAGGAAGTTTATAATTATACAGTGCACAGTTACGAGAAAATTAATGTGCCCATCTCATAACAATCCCAGTTCACGTTGCCATATATATAATTCAGTAGTATATAAAGTTACCCATATAACGCGTCAAAACAAAGGCATACAGAGTTATACAATACATTAACTATCTGGATAAAGTGATAAACATACGATAATGAATACGCTCTCTCACTTAACCCTTTATTTACTCACCACTTAAGGGGGGTCACCGCCTTTTTTTTTGTTATCTTTCTCTCCTTTTCTCTCTTTCCCTGGCTTGTATCCATTCGGCCCCATTCAGCCAACTGTTTTAAGACGTTTATCCCCATTCATCTGTCGATTTCTTCCTGGCGAGCGATAGCGAGCCAGCATTGTATGGAGAAATCCGGCTTCGCCGGAGAAATTTTTCTATCGAAAAATGCACAATTTTAGCTTGCTGTCAAAACAAAAGTATATATGCTGGCTCGCTACCGCTCGCCAGGAAAATATTGACACCTGGATGGGGGTAAACGTCTTAAAACAGTAAGCTGAATGGGGCCGAATGGATACAAGCCAAAGAGAGAGGGAGAGAAAAAAACAAAAAAACAAAACGAGGTGGGCCCCCTTAACATTATTTACTCACCACTTAACCGACATGCTTCTAAGGGTAGGTCATTCAAAATACCTGAAATAAAGGAGATAATGAGTTAGTTATGCAATGAATACGTCAATTATCTATACAATATATACATTAATTATCTAAACAATTAATACCCCACTTAACTATATTTAATGAAAAAATATATTAGTTATGCAATGAGTACGTCAATTATCTATACCATAATTATATACATCAATTATCTAAGCAATGAATATACCACTTAACTATACAATTAATGAGAGAATGAGCTACCGGTAGTTATGGAATGAGTACGTCAATTATCTGTACCGTAATTATATACATCAATTAGAATGAGTTAGTTATGCAATGAGTACGTCAATTATCTGTACCGTAATTATATACATCAATTAGAATGAGTTAGTTATGCAATGAGTACATCAATTATCTGTACCGTAATTATATACATCAATTACAATGAGTTAGTTATGCAATGAGTACATCAATTATCTGTACCGTAATTATATACATCAATTAGAATGAGTTAGTTATGCAATGAGTACGTCAATTATCTGTACCGTAATTATATACATCAATTACAATGAGTTAGTTATGCAATGAGTACGTCAATTATCTGTATAATATAAACACAAATTATCTAAATAATTAATACACCCCTTAAGGGGAGATATTCACTTGAGGGAGTTTTTTCTTGACTCCTTTCTCCCTCATGTTTAGCCCTATTACTTTTCAAATTTTAAGACGTTCGCCCCATTATTTTGACGATTTTAAGAACTTTCGACCAATTTATGTCAATTTTAAGACCTTTCGTGCCATTTAGGTGTCGATTTTATCCTGGCGAGCGATAGCGAGCCTGTTATTTAAGAGGAACCGGCTTTGAGCCGGGACATTTTTCTACCGAAAAATTTACAAATTTATCTTGAAAGGGGCTCAAGGGGGTGTAATCTTAAGCTTAATGGATATCTAGAGACCAAACTAAAAACCTCCCCTTAACTCTACAATGATTATGCAAGGAAAGGTGACCTGTGGAATTGAGTTAGACAGATAAAAGTGGTGGTTATGTATGATAACAAAAACAAACACAAATAGGAAAAAGGGTAACTCTTGCCGGGGAGATTTCCACTTCAGGGACTTTTTTTCTGGATCCCTCTCATTCATATTTAGCCCTATTGCTTTTGAGATACTAAGACGTTCGCTCCATTAGTTTGGTGATTTTAAGAACATTCGCCCCATTTCTGTCAATTTTAAGACTTTTCGTGCCATTTAGGTGTCGATTTTTTTCCTGGCGAGCGAAAGCGAGCCTGAAATTTAAGAGGAACCGTCCTTCAGCCGGGACATTTTTCTACCGAAAAATGTACAAAAATATGTTGAAAGGGAGTCTAGGGGGTGTAATTTTAAGCTTGATGGAGGTCTAGGGTACAAACTAAAAACCTCCCCTTAACCGGTGTCACACGAGCGATTTTTCCGTCAACTTTTTACGAGCAAATGTAGTCTGGCAGCTTTAAATTCTCAGTTATATAAAAATTCAGCCACCATGTATAATCTAACGTCAGTCAAGTTTCCGATGCCGATGTGAAAAGGCCTCAAAATAGTACGAGAAAAAACTGGCTCATCGAAAATTGCCGGAAACAGCGCTCGTGTGACACCGGCTTTAGACACTTCCGTCAGAATAGGTGCGAGAGAACATTGCAAGACACATGATTCGAACATTGCAAGACACATGATTCGAACATTGCAAGACATGATTCGAACATTGCAAGACACATGATTCGAACATTGCAAGACACATGATTCGAACATTCCAAGACACATGATTTTAAACTCATAATTATGTACACTCAATTAATTAACCCTTTCACGCATTTATGACGCAGAGGTTGCCAGATTAGCAATAAGAAATAGAGTTCTCTCACTCTTATAATTACCTCCAAAATTAGTTTTCAGCCCACAGCTAACTCAAAGACAACTGCAGAGGTTGAAGTAACTAAACTAAAGGTTTCTAAATACCCCTGATGGTAACAAAGGCTTTAAAGTATCCCCAATAGGCTCAAAATCGCGTCATATGTCGGAGAGGGTTAAAATACATAAATCGTGGCATTTAGATTTTGAAGCTATCACGAACTGAATTTAATCTTCTCATTAATGGGGTAGGGTTTCTTTATTAGTTTATTAATCAATGTATTTATTCATGATTATTAATCATTGTTTTAGTTTACTCCCTAGACCTCCATCAAGCTAAATAAATCATCCTCAAGATCCCCCTTCAAGATCAATTTGTACATTTTTCGTTTCCTTCAAAATTACAGGCTTGCTATCGCTCGTCAGGAAAAAATCAACACCTAAATGGAACGAAATGTCTTTATATTAATACAGAAATGGGACAACAGATCTTAAAATCGACAAACTAATGGGCCGAACGTCATAAAATCTCAAAACTAATGGGGCTAAACATGAGGGAGAAGGGGGTCCCGAAAAAAGGAACTACCTCCCTCCCCCTTAACCCGTACAGTACCAGGGACGTGCTTTTTTATCCTATTCTGGCCATTGTTAGACGACTTTATTAAGCTTAAGAAGGACCTCTAGCAATGATAAGGCTTCAAACTATCTCAACCAACCCTTTTAGCTACCACAGATCCTTCCTAAGCTGCATAATATCGTCTACATATAGCTAAAATAAAATATAGCACACGTCGACGGTACTCAAAGGGTTAATAGGTAGCTTAGTCAGCCAATAATATGGGTATTATGGTGACCGGTGTAAAGAGTGGGATGAAAGAGAGGCGATAGCAAAATAACATTGCACCTAAGACCAGGAAGCGTTTTTGTATCCCTGGTGGTGGTGTGAACAACGTAGTTGCTGCAGTTGACGAAGTATCAAAGCTGGCCCCTGCTAATACAATGTACGTCATCCACGTTGGATCCAACGATGTACAGCGAACCCGGTCGGAAGATTTGCTTTTAAAGTACCAGCAGCTGATCAAGTCGTTTAAGAAGTCATCAAGGATCATCGTCTCAGGAATCGTCCCCCGGCTTGGTGTAGAGAGCCGATTTTACAACATAGCCACCATCACAAATCGTTGTCTAGCAAACCTCTGCAGGAAGGAGAACGTGGGATTCGTCGACACCTGGGACAATTTCTACTACGATGGCTATTTGTTTTCGGACGATGGAGTTCATTTGAACCAGGTGGGAGCAGCACGTTTTGGGCGTCTTCTCAACGATGCGGTGAAGGATATTCAGAGAAGAAATCGACTTGGCACAGGACAACCAGGAAGGAGGACCGAAGACAGCGAGGACGGCAACCTGCGAAGGAATTAAATGCTAATCCGTCAAGAACCGCGAATTTAGATAAAGCTCAACCAACACGACCCAAATTCAAAATTAAATCTATTTCCTTTAACCCAGCACAGATTAAGAGGCGACTTAATTCAAGTGTTCAAAATCATCAAAGGTGTTATGCCCTGATTGTATTCAGGATTAACTATTGATCGAGGTGAGTTCTACTATACTGGGACTTCCGAGTCTACATTAGCCAGGGAAAAAGCAACACCTAAATGGCACGAAAGATCTTAATATTGACAAACAAATGGGGCGAAAGGTTTCAAAATCGCCAAATAAATGTGCCGAACGTCTTTTAATCTGTAAACTAATATACCTAAACACGAGGGAGAAGGGGGGTCCAGAAAAAAACGACTAGTTCCCCCTTAAGGGGACATGGGTCGTTTGTCTGGTCACTTTTCTCCCTCATGTTTAGCTCCCATTAGTTTTCAGATTTTATGACGTTCGGCCCATTAGTTTGGCGATTTTAATACCTTTTGCTCCATTTTGCTGTCAATTTTAAGACCTTTCGTGCCATTAAGTGTCGATATTTTCCTGGCGAGCGATAGCGAGCCTGTAATCTTAGGAGTAACCGGCCTTTGGCCGGGACAGTTTTCAACCGAAAAATTTCCAAATTAACCTAGAAAGGGGATCTGATGGATGTTTCCTTAAGTTTGATGGAGGTCTAGGGGGGAAACTAACAAAAATAATAAATAAATTAAAAAATCTACCAAAACGTGAACCATCCCCCCTTAACCCCTTCTATACCGGTGATGTACTTATAATTTTATTATAGCTATATTGATATGAGTTTGTGCAGTTTAAGAAGGATCTATGGTAGTATGAAAGGATAAGTGAGATAGTACGAAGCCTGTTAATTACTGGAGGCCTTTTTTAAGCTGAATAAAATCGTCTAATAGTAGCCAGAATAAAGTAAGTAAAACAAACGTCTCGGGTACAGAAGGGGTTAAATTCATTTAAACTATCTATTGTACAACTAACTACATGTATAAATCAACCCTTCTATACCGGCGACGTCCTATTCACTTTATATTCACTTTATATTGGCTACTATTAGACAATTTTCTTCAGGTTAGGAAGGATGTCTCCCAATTAAAAGAATATAGACTATCTCACTTAATCCTTTTAGCTACCATATAGGCCTATACTTCCTAAGCTACATAAAATCGTCTAAATCTAGCTGAAATCAAATACAAAAGACGTCACCGGTACAGAAGAAGTTAAAATTCGATGGCTACACTTGAATACAGAATAGTGTAGGTCAACGAATGTTTATGAGCGACTGTACAAACTGCCCCAAGTCGGATGCATAAAATAGCACCCTAGAGCAGGGTTCATATTACGTGACACACTTCTTTTAAAACTACTTTATTTAATGTGTGGTTATAATTATGGAGAAGATAATAGTTTTATATATATATATATATATATATATATTTTCTTTAAGGCAGGCGAGGTTAAGGAAATACAAGTATCAGCATTAATTATTTTATTATTAAGACTTTCAATAGAACGAACAGCAATTCTCAGGTGTTCTGGGAGATTGTGCAAAAGGTAAGCAAAATTCATGATGATCCGACGCGTTTCGATAGACAACTATCATCTTCAGGGAATGGAAGGTAAGTGAATAGGATACTGGATACTGGTGAGGAAGAGTCCCCATAGTTCAGAAAGTAGAGGTTGAAGTTCAAGGTGAAGTGATGAAAGGTGAAGAGTTGGAGAGGTAAAAAATAGGTGGGCTGACCACCTTGCTATTGTTGTTCTTCATCTTTGGAGTCTTGGTTGTGGAGCAGTTTCGACTTGTCGATCTTGATTTTCTTTCTTCGCGCCTTCAGATCATTCACGCTGGGCTGGTCGGGAGGCTCAAAGGTAGTTTTCGGAGTTTTCGGAGTTGAAGGAGGGGCGTTCTTGTTCTTGTAGGTCCTGAACTGGAGTTCGGGCTGGAAGTCGAAGCATGATGAATGGAAGTAGTGAGCAGATAATAGCCGGGTCCTGTCCGAGGTGGTGGCGAGATCAGGTTCATGTTCTTGGTCAGCTTCCGAATTGGAAATCGGTGACGTTGGCCATTGGTGTTGTCGTTGGGGTCCTTGGTCTGGTGTTTGGTGCACAGTTGTTGTTGGTGTAGATGGTGGTGCCTTCTCCTTAGTTGGTGTTGAAGCGGTAGATGGTGTAGAGGAGTGCACCAGTTTGCTCCTGCTTAGACAGAGAGGTCTTGGCAGAAGCAGCTGTTGTTTTGGGGCACTCCTCGGCTTCTGTGGTGGAGCTGGGTCTTCTTGGGTGTTGACAGGCTTCTTCCTCTTGGTGTTTGATGGGGTTGCAGAGAAAGCCTCCTGAGGAATGATGATTGTCATTGCAGGTATCGTTGGGGGCATTCACTTTCCCCATTGAGGCATTGGCCATTGTTCGATGTTTTGGTGTAGACGGTAGTTTTGAATTCTTGATTATTAAACGAAACAAGGAGGTCGAGGAAGGGAAGCTGCCCATTGGTGGCCTCTTCATAGGTGAAGTTGAGTCCTGAGGCGGCCATAAAGTGATGCTGGAGGTCCCTGAGTTCGTTGAGGTCCTTTACTAGTACGAATATGTCGTCCACATATCTGCAGTAGAGCGAGGGGCGGTGCGCATCAAGGAGCTCCTCTTCTATAGTTCCCATGAAGAAATTAGCGAACAGGACCCCCAGGGGGCTACCCATCGCTATCCCGTCTATTTGCTGGTACATGTTTCCACGGGGGCAGAGGAAAGGTGCCTCTTTGGTGCAGAGCTCCGACAGCGTCTTCAGTGCCTTCTCCGGTATGTCAAGATTGGGTGTGTCAGGGCAATGGTAAACTTTTTGCAGGATTAAGTTGATGGTCCTGTCCACAGGTACGTTGGTGAATAGGCTCTCCACGTCGAGAGAGGCGGTGATGTGGTCGTTAGTTCGGGGGGCGTCTCATAAAATTTCTAGGAAATCATTAGCGGAGTTGAGGTTATATTGTCGAGGTATGTAGGGGGTGAGTAGGTTGTTGAGGGTCTTGGCGATCTGGTAGGTGGCCGTAGGTATCTGGGAGATGATGGGCATAAATGTTGAGTGAAAAAGGGCTCGTGTGATACCGGCTAAGAGGAAAACACGCCTAAAATAGAAAGAATGCCCAGAAGCCTGAGGAACTTTACAGGAGATGAGCGACATTAAATTAAATTAAAAGTGCGAGAAAATAAAGGTCAAGATGAAAAAAAAAAAAAAAAAAATATATATATATATATATTATGTATATATATATATATATATATATATATATATATATATATATATATATATATATTATGTATATATAAATAAATACATAATTAAATAATACATTATTTAATTAATAAACATATTAAACAAATACAAAACAACTACTATACGTAATTAAGTTAATCTATCTATCTATCTATCTATATATATATATATATATATATATATATATATATATATATATATATTCAGTAAAAGCAATGAAAGAATTATGAAATTAAAATGTAAAACTTGCAAACTAAACAAACCAAAATTGGGACAAGAACAATATAAAGTCAAATTAAATTATCAAAATCGCTATGTGGAAACAACGCTTACTAAAATGAAAATTATTAAATAAAAGAACACAATCCACCACATAGGGTGTACATTACTACCTGAGCAAGTTAATCTGTTTCCCAAGCAAACCAATCGCACATATAACAACGCACTATCGTCACGTTAAAGGAATTAGTCAAGTTTGGGAAGTCCGGGACGTTCTGGTAAATTTTACTAAACTCTGCATGAATAAAGAAACTACATGTTAAATGTCAAAATATTATTTAAAATCAAATTTGCAACATGACAAGACATTAACAATAGTACAAAATACAAATATTGATAAGATATCTATACTATTACAAAATAATATATAAAATACAGTACAGCACTCACTAACGATAGTGCTATCGGGTAGGTACCTGTAAGCATAGCATGCCTCAAGTGACCCCTATCAATAACTACCCTACAAATAACCTACATTTATCGCACAAATAAACTAAGGAAATCGCAAAAGCAAGCAATTGATACTATCGACAATGAATACATATAATATAAAGACAAATAATTGCAAAATATGAAGTAACAACATATTTAAACAAAGAGTTCTCTTTTAACAAGAACAATCAATTTAAAAAATTATCAATATTAATATTAATAATAGAAAAAGAAAAAGATAAACAATAAATACAGACAAAAAGTAAGCAGAGGTTATACAAGAAACTTCAAGTTAAAAATGCTTGATTAAAATTATTGGTCAAATTTTAGAATACAGTCACAATAATTGACCCTAAAAAGATTAAATTTATGGAACAATTTACTTGCCTCAAAACCTCTGTCTACTAAGAGTCTGTATAGTAACCTAGCTCTAGCCCAAAAGTCATCTACTTTAGTGCAGATTTTACAAAATCTTATTAACTGGGAATAAAAACAATTATAAGTTATTTTACTATCGATATTACTAATAGGGAAAGGAAAGTTTATTACGTTAAAATTAAAATCATCAACTTTGTGATATACTTTAAGTATGCACTGTTCATTAACAATCTCTATATTTATATCAAGAAAATGTTCAACTTTATAATTTACGTTACATTGTGTGAGGGGAATAGAATTAGGGTAAATAAGTTTAGCAACTTGATTACAATTTAACAAATTGCAAACGAGAATATCATCAATATATCTACTATTATTACTTAACAATTTAGCAAGTGCTAATTTTCTGGGATTTTATTTTTCTTGCTACTGTCAACTAAGTCTTATATATTTAAATTATAAAGCAAGCAAGAATAAGTCTGCAATTAAAGGGCTAGCATTTCCACCCATAGGAATTCCTAATATTTGTTTGAAAATGTAAGGCCCGAATCTAACATAAGTATTGAAAAGGAGGAATTTAAGGGCATCTTTAAGTTTAGTTCTATCAAAATATACAGAACTAGTGGGAGTAGAGCTAAGTGATGCATTATTAAAATATGTATAAACATTTATGAAATAATAATAAATGAGTAAACAAGAAACAGGTGATGAAAGAGAGATAAGAAGAGTAAAGCTGGTAGAGTTAAACGAAGGAAACGAAAGAGAACCTATAAGAGAGGAAGGAAAATATACGATAACAGGGAGACGTAAATGCGAGAGAGTAAAGCACGGAATATGTAATTAACCCTTAGCAAATCCGATTACGCATTATTTTTCTATTTCTGGCTAATGTCAAAATGCGTCAAAAGCTTCAAAGGGTTAAGCCGTTCAAAATGTCTTCACATTATTTTGGTTATTTGATCAGTTTATGGGGAGGTGTATCGTTTTACTATACCCCTTTCTCCCTCATGCTTAGCCCCATTAGTTTTTGAGATTTTAAGACGTTCGCCCCATTAGTTTGTCGATTTTAAGACCTTTCGTCCCATGTATGTATTAATATCAAGACCTTTTGTGCCATTTAATTGTCGATATTTTCCTGGCGAGCGATAGCAAGCCATTAATTTTGGAGGAACCGGCCCTTGGCCGTGATATTTTTCTACTGAAAAATATACAAATTTATCTCAAAGGGGGATCTTGAGGATAATTGATTAAGCTTGATGGAGGTCTAGGGAGGAAACAAAAACAAAAGTAAATGAAAAAAATAGCAGTACTAAATAAATCCTACCCATTTAATATGCACAAAGACTATACAGAAGCCAAACAGATAAACAAAGCAACACGCAAGTAAACAACGACAAAGAGTAATGAGAATATATAGTAAGTACAGACATTATTAAGTATAGACATTATTAAGTATAGACAGACGAATGAAAAGTAAACAACAACAACAATAACAACGACACCGATTAATAAGACATTTAGAATAACTCGAGGCTAGAAAGTAAAAATTAAGATGAATGAGAGTAAACAGCGACACAGATTAATACGAATGAATAACTAGAGAATATAAAGTAAAGATGTAAGAAGAATGAGAGTAAACAACGACACAGATTAATAAGAATGAATAACTAGAGAATATAAAGTAAAGATGGAAGAAGAATGAGTAAAACACAACACAGATTAATAAAAGAAAATAAAGAGAGACGAGAACTAAAGATAAAATAATGACGAAGCCATTGTTGTTTAAACCATTGTTTTTATTATTTACTGATTAAGTAAATACTTTAGCCTATTTAATTTACTATCTCAAAAATATTATCACAGTTTGCCCATTATTCATTATCGTACTCTATGATTGGGTAGGCCCATCATAGAAAATGAAGTCTTTTATAGGACTAACATTAACATAACTCAGGCGCAAGTTAAAACCACATCTTATCGACATTACAAATTATCAAACATACTCACACACCACTATTTTCGTGATATTGTAAACTTGATATTAATTTTAGAAGTCGATTTCTTCCCTCACCTAGTACATCAGCGTGAGTAAAAAATTAAAATGTTGGCATAGCCTTTCCTCACAAACTGATTTTGTCATTGATCCTTTGCAGACGCACAAAGAGAGAAGATACTAGGCTACGTCTCTAGAAAATAGGTTTTCTCGCTATATTTGTTTGCATTTTATGTATATTTATTAAGAAAACAGTTTCAGTTTTTGACAGTGTCTCTGGGAATATTGGTAAAGTAAGACGTTTTAACGAAATATCCAAAACAAATGGATAGGACAATAGAGACACTACGACGTGATGCGAGGGCAAAAAAGCGGGCAGAAGAAAGAGCCAAAATAATTGATAAAAAAATACTAGAAAGGAAATGTTATAATAAAGGAGAAAAACGAGCAGTTGAAGCATTGGAGAGAAAGCGAGGCAATAACAGTCGTGTGAATATTGGCGTTTTGGGCGAAAAACATAATACATCAAAGCGTTTCCGCCTTAAGCCAAAACCTAAGAGAGTAAAGGATCCACTACTGAAATTGTGCAAACTTGAGACCTTAAATATCCGGTGCTTGACAAACAGGCATAAATGGTGGTGCGCCCGACTTCATCATTCAACCATTAATGCAGTACCCCTGCTCATAAACAATGTTTGCGTGGATTTTTACATTGATACAGGTGCGGCACTGAATACACTTTCACTTACAACCGCACGGAAAATAGGTCTTAAAAACAAATATGCTTTCGAAACAACAGAACAGATCATTAAGTGCTGGAAAGGAAGGATACCTTTTAAAATGTTACATTTTCACAATGTAGATGTTTCTTTCGAAAATGGGCAAAAATGCTACATAGACATAGATGTAATTTTGAATCCAAAGATGTTACAAAGCGACATAATTGGACGAACGACTTGCGCTCGATTAAATATTGTGCAAGAATTTTCTTTGACTACTCCAAAACTGTACTTCAAATCTTTGAAGAAATTAGATAAGCCTATGCGCAGCTGGAGTAACCATTGGACGGGTCCAATGAACCTAAAAGCTAGACTCATGGGACCTGAGAAGCACCGCCTAGCCAAGCAGTCCTTTAATGTTCTTGTCGACTCGGGAGTGATTCCAGAGCTCTATATTTTACCTATTTGTTGTAAAAGATTAGCAGAGGCCAAGATAAAGGTCCCGAGTAAAGTCGGCTTCAAATTTGAAAAAGGAATATATATAAAAAGTCAAGTGACCCAATTTAATGCTAGTCCTAATTGTCCGGTCGATAATGATATGGTAATAGGCATCGACACCCTATTCAAACACAATGCCATAATTGATTACCAAAAAGGTACTCTAGCTATCAATATTAAGAGCAAAACATACTTAGTTCAACTTAAATTTTAACCATAGCAAACCCTTCCCGTATATCCGGGAATGGGGTTAGGTTGTGTTTCTGACATTTTGTAGGCGTTTTTGGCCTGTCAGCCTCAAAATTATAGCTTTATAGTATTTCTATAATTTATGTTAATCTCGCTAAAATTTAGTTTCCAAAAATCAGTGTCTTAGAAAGATGACTGGCTTTGACCTTGTTGAGCGGCTTTGGCCTGGTTGACCGGCTTTGGTCTGGTTGACCGGCTTTGGTCTGGTTGACCGGCTTTGCCCTGGTTGACCGGTTTTGGTCTAGTTGACCGGCTTTGGCCCGGTTGACCGGCTTTGGCCCGGTTGACCGGCTTTGCCCCGGTTGACCGGCTTTGCCCCGGTTGACCGGCTTTGCCCCGGTTGACCGACTTTGCCCTGGTTGACTGCAGCTTCACCCTATATATTTTATATCTCTTTATGTTGTATTTTAGGTTTCTTCTAAAATGTTATCCTGGCTAGGCCTATTATTAGACGGTTTTATTCAGATTAGGAAGGTATTATGGAAATCAGAAGGTTAATAATGATTATGTACCCTTTTGAGGCCCACAGATCCTTCCTTGGCTGTATAAAATAATCTAATAGTTAGCCAGGGAAAAAACAACACCTAAATGGCACGCAAGATCTTAATATTGACAAACAAATGGGGCGAAAGGTTTCAAAATCGCCAAACAAATGTGCCGAACGTCTTTTAATCTGTAAACTAATATACCTAAACACGAGGGAGAAGGGGGGTCCAGAAAAAAACGACTAGTTCCCCCTTAAGGGGACATGGGTCGTTTGTCTGGTCACTTTTCTCCCTCATGTTTAGCCCCCATTAGTTTTCAGATTTTATGACGTTCGGCCCATTAGTTTGGCGATTTTAATACCTTTTAATACACTTAGCTAGGTCCACCTGTACTGATATGCCTGGTGCCGGGGTTGGGAAGGTGTTAGAGGACATTGATTACATCATGAAAGATATTGGAGATAGCCCCATTATCTGTCTCAGTACAGGGAGCAATGATGTTGGTAAAGGTAGGACGGAAGTACTGCTTCGGCAGTACAGGGAGGTGTTAGATAAAGTTAGGAGGAAGGGAGGCATACCTGTAGTACACAGTATCTTGCCACGGAGAGGGGTCAGCAAGGAATGGTCATCTAGGGCAATTGGTATCAATTGTCGGCTGGAAAAATACTGTAATGCAAATGCAATACCATTCCTTGATAACTGGACCCGTTTCTATGGTAAAAATTAGTTGTACGCACAGGACGGGGTTCATCTTTCTCGGCTAGGGGTGGCAAATTTAGCTAGGTCAATAGATAGGATTGTCGCGGGGTTTCGCTGAAAATAAAGCCTGAGAATATGAGTAAGAACAATTGTCTAGATAGGGTAAATTGCCGTACTGGTACATCAGATAGGAATAGAAAATATCAGTCACAGGATTTTAATTGTACTGCTAGTAGAAATATTAAAGGTGTAACAGAAGATGGGAATTCAGTTAGAAATAAAGGTAAATCCGATACCAGTAAAATAAATTCATTGCGATTATATTATACAAACTGTAGGAGTTTATGTAACAAAATGGATGAACTTAGAGCACTTGTTAGCAACGAAAATATAGACATTATAGCACTGACTGAAGCATGGATTAATACAGAATCAAGACATTTTTTAGCAGAATTCCATATACCAGGATATAGTTTGTTTAAACGCGACCGAACAAGTAGGAGGGGCGGCGGAATAGCAGTGTTTGTCAGGAGTTCTTTAAAAAGCTGTATTAAATCAGGTATTAGAATAAATACTGATAACGAAAGTGTTTGGGTTGAGGTTAGCGAAGGTAGTGAGACCATAATTATTGGAGTTATTTATAGACCACCAAATATGAGTAGAAACGAAGGTACAGCTTTATGGCAGGAAGTGAAAATTGCATCAAGGTTTAGCAATGTGTGTATTATGGGGGATTTTAATTTTCCGAATATTGATTGGCAGCATCAAATCGGCGACTCAGATTCAAAAGAGTTTATTGAGGCGGTACAGGATAGTTTTTTATTTCAATTCATAGACTCGCCTACTAGAGGTAATAATATCCTCGATTTAGTTCTCAGTAATAATGAACAAATGATAAATAATGTAGAGATAGGAGACCAACTAGGAAATAGTGATCATAAATCAATTTGTTTTAACATACAATGGACAGGAAAGGCTAAAGAGAATACGACACTTATCCCAGATTTCAGAAAAGCCAATTATGGTGGATTAAGACGAGCCTTAAGAGTCGATCCTATGGTTAAACTATTAAGTGGACCCAGGTGCGCTAATGATCATACTCTCTCTCAGATACCTGTCTTAACTCAGGATAATTTGACAGCTACATATAATAATTTTATTTCTTCACTCCACAATGCGCAAAATAAATATATCCCCAAAAGAAAATTTAGATCAACACAGAACCAACCCAAATGGATGAATAATAGACCTTCTAGGAAAAAAGAGAGGAATATATCGAAAAATAAAGAAAGGCGAAATTCACCTACTTGCTTACTATCAGAATCTATCAAGAGAGGTTAAAAAATGTATAAGGACAGACAAAAGAAATTATGAAATCAGGATAGCCAATGACTCAAAAAATAACCCTAAGGCTTTTTACCAGCTATATAAATCTAAAGTTAGAGATAAAATAGGCCCCCTTAAAACTTCGATAGGAGAAATGACAGAAAATGATTTAGAAATGTGCAGTACATTAAATAGTCAGTTTCTATCCGTTTTCACTAATGAAAATTTGGCACAGATTCCAGAAGTCCGTAAGGTATATAGCGATAGTATAGAAAATAGGTTAAGTACGGTTACTATAAGTAGAAATGATGTGCTAAGGAAATTGACAGACTGAAACCTCAGAAATCGCCTGGTCCCGATGAGGTATATGCCAGAGTATTAAAAGAATGCAGAGATGAGTTAAGTTACCCATTAACATTTCTATTTAACAAGTCATTAGAAACAGGTATAGTTCCAGAAGCTTGGAAGCTTGCAAATGTAGTTCCGATTTTCAAAAAAGGTGATAAATCAATAGCATCCAATTACCGTCCCATTAGTCTCACTTCAATCATAGGAAAGCTACTAGAGTCAATTATTGCTAGGAAAATGAGAAACCACTTAGAAACATTTAACTTAATCAATTCTTCTCAGCATGGATTCACTCAGGGACGTTCTTGCCTTACTAATTTGCTTAGTTTTTTCTCAGAGGTATATGAAGCAGTAGATAATGACAAGGCATACGATATTATATATTTAGATTTCAGTAAAGCTTTCGACAGAGTCCCTCATGAGAGATTGATGAGAAAGGTTGAGGCACATGGAATAGGTGGGGCGTTGTTGGGATGGATTAGGTCATGGCTAATTGGTAGGAAACAGAGAGTCAGCATAAATGGTACCAAGTCAGAGTGGGGAGCAGTCAAAAGTGGTGTCCCCCAGGGATCGGTATTAGGTCCCCTGTTGTTTCTTATATACATAAATGACCTAGATTTAGGTATAACTAGTAGGATAAGTAAATTCGCAGACGATACTAAAATGGGGAGATCAATTGATTCAGATAGCGATATAGAGTGCCTCCAAAGGGATCTAGATACCTTACATGAATGGTCAGTAAATTGACAGATGAAGTTTAACATTGACAAATGCAAGGTATTAAAGATAGGGAAGATGCAAACAAATGTTAAATATAAACTAGCTAATTTAGAATTAGAAAATTCAGACTGCGAGAAAGATCTAGGTGTGTTTGTTAGCAATGATTTGAAGCCTAGAAAACAGTGTATAGGCGTTCGTAATAAGACAAACAGGATTCTCGGGTTCATCTCTAGGAGTGTGAGTAACAGAACTGCTGATGTTATCTTAAAACTTTACTTGTCATTAGTGAGACCCCATATGGATTATGCTGTCCAATTTTGGTGTCCTTATTACAGAATGGACATAGATTCATTGGAGAGAGTACAGCGTAGAATGACAAAAATGATCCATAATATTAGAAATCTTCCGTATGAAGAAAGGTTGAAGAAATTAGGTTTACATTCGTTAGAGAGACGCAGAGTTAGAGGGGATATGATAGAGGTGTTCAAGTGGGTTAGTGGGATTAACAAAGGGGACATGACAAATGTACTAAAGCTCAGTGATAGCGAAAGAACTCGTACCAATGGTTTTCAAATTAGATAAATTTCGTTTCAGAAAAGATATAGGCAAATATTGGTTTGGTAACAGAGTTGTAGATGGGTGGAATGGACTACCAAGTGCTATAGTGGGATCTAAAACTGTAGGGAGCTTTAAGATAAAATTGGATAAGCATATGGACGAGAGGGGTTGGGTGTGAAGGGGGATCAGCCGGGTTGGGCCAATCAGCGCTCTGCAGACCCCCATAATCCTGCGTTAATCTCTAACCGTTTTGGTAAGATGATCCTCAGGGTATTAGAGTGTTGAGCCTATAATTGGGCTTTGTAATTGATTTGGGGTTGTGTGGGACAGGGATCTGCCTTGCTTAGGCCAATCGGCTTTCTGCAGACTCCCATTTTCTTATGTTCTTATGTTCTTTTGCTCCATTTCGTTGTCAATTTTAAGACCTTTCGTGCCATTAAGTGTCGATATTTTCCTGGCGAGCGATAGCGAGCCTGTAATCTTAAGAGTAACCGGCCTTTGGCCGGGACAGTTTTCAACCGAAAAATTTCCAAATTAACCTAGAAAGGGGATCTGATGGATGTTTCCTTAAGTTTGATGGAGGTCTAGGGGGGAAACTAACAAAAATAATAAATAAATTAAAAAATCTACCAAAACGTGAACCATCCCCCCTTAACCCCTTCTATACCGGTGATGTACTTATAATTTTATTATAGCTATATTGATATGAGTTTGTGCAGTTTAAGAAGGATCTATGGTAGTATGAAAGGATAAGTGAGATAGTACGAAGCCTGTTAATTACTGGAGGCCTTTTTTAAGCTGAATAAAATCGTCTAATAGTAGCCAGAATAAAGTAAGTAAAAAAACGTCTCGGGTACAGAAGGGATTAAATTCATTTAAACTATCTATTGTACAACTAACTACATGTATAAATCAACCCTTCTATACCGGCGACGTCCTATTCACTTTATATTCACTTTATATTGGCTACTATTAGACAATTTTCTTCAGGTTAGGAAGGATGTCTCCCAATTAAAAGAATATAGACTATCTCACTTAATCCTTTTAGCTACCATAAAGGCCTATACTTCCTAAGCTACATAAAATCGTCTAAATCTAGCTGAAATCAAATACAAAAGACGTCACCGGTACAGAAGAAGTTAAAATTCGATGGCTACACTTGAATACAGAATAGTGTAGGTCAACGAATGTTTATGAGCGACTGTACAAACTGCCCCAAGTCGGATGCATAAAATAGCACCCTAAAGCAGGGTTCATATTACGTGACACACTTCTTTTAAATCTACTTTATTTAATGTGTGGTTATAATTATGGAGAAGATAATAACGTTATATATATATATATATATATACAGTATATATATATATATATATATATATATATATATATATATATATATATATATACACCACATGACCTCTCCCCTTTGACACATGCAGCATATACGTTAACATACAATACATGACGCCGAACGTCATAAAATCTCAAAACTAATGGGGCTAAACATGAGGGAGAAGGGGGTCCCGAAAAAAGGAACTACTTCCCTCCCCCTTAACCCGTACAGTACCAGGGACGTGCTTTTTTATCCTATTCTGGCCATTGTTAGACGACTTTATTAAGCTTAAGAAGGACCTCTAGCAATAATAAGGCTTCAAACTATCTCAACCAACCCTTTTAGCTACCACAGATCCTTCCTAAGCTGCATAATATCGTCTACATATAGCTAAAATAAAATATAGCACACGTCGACGGTACTCAAAGGGTTAATAGGTAGCTTAGTCAGCCAATAATATGGGTATTATGGTGACCGGTGTAAGGAGTGGGGTGAAAGAGAGGCGATAGTGAGGGAGCCAACACTTGTATAGCCTAGTCTGAGATGGGGAGATAGGGCACGCAGGGAGGAATGGGGAAGAAAAGGAGGAGGGGAGGAGGAGGTGAAGGAAGAATTGGATGAGTAGGAGGGGAAAGTGGAGACGAGGAGGAGGAGGACTATGGTGGTAAGACGGAAGAGGATGAGGAGGACTAGGGTGAGGAGGAGGAATACGTAGCAGAGGGGAGAAGGAAGAAGAGGAATAGGACTAGGGTGACGAGGAGGAGGAGGATAGTGAGAAGGGGAGGAAGGACTAGGGTGAGGAGGAGGAGGAATAGGTAGCAGAGGGGAGGAGGAAGAAGAGGAGTAGGACTAGGGTGACGAGGAGGAGGAGGACTAGAGTGAGAAGGAGGAGGAGGAGGAGGAATAGGTAGCAGAGGGGAGGAGGAGTAGGACTAGGGGGACGAGGAGGACTAGAGTGAGAAGGAGGAAGAGGAGGACTAGGGTGAGGAGGAGGACTAGGGTGAGGAGGAGGAATAGGTAGCAGAGGGGAGGAGGAGGAAGAGGAGTAGGACTAGGGTGACGAGGAGGAGGAATAGGTAGCAGAGGGGAGGAGGAGGAAACATTTATACGGTTATTTTTGTAAAGAGTGATGAAGAGAGGTGATAAGGGAGTTAACACTTAAAATGTCTTAGATTGGGAGATACGACACAAAGAGAGGAGGAGGAGGAGCAGGGGAAAGAGTAGAAAAAGAAGGAGGATAGCAAGGAAGACAAAGGAATGCAAAGGACTTAATTACTACAAAATACCTATTAGTCTTTCCGGGGCAGTTTGGATATTAATACTGCTAAGCTACTAAATACTCTGTAGGGAAAAGGAGGATGAAGAGAAAGAGGAAGAGACAGAGGAGGAGGAGGAAAGCAAGGCAGATACGGAAGAGGAGGAGGAGGATGCAACATTTATATAGTGTTATCTAGTCTTCGAGGGACATGAACAGAAGAAGAAGAAGAACGTGGGTAAAAATCGCTATGAAAAAAAAATCATAATTATATATATTTAAGACGTAGCAACTGGAGGGGGAAGATAGGAGAATATTAATGTGGTAGTTGAAATAGGTACAGATATATATAAAC
>CM064497.1:51858443-51939828 GCA_032716605.1 Paralithodes platypus | reverse complement strand
ATTATTACGGGTTTCTTCCCCCTACGAGGATTTTTGCTGCGGTGCTCTTTCTACTTCTTTCCCTAAGAGAATTTTGCCTGGGGGCTATTTTTCTATTTCTCTTCCTTTCCTACGAGTATTTTTGCTGGGTGCTCTTTCTCTTTCTTCCTACGAGTATTTTTGCTGGGTGCTCTTTCTCTTTCTTCCTACGAGTATTTTTGCTGGGTGCTCTTTCTCTTTCTTACTCCCGCCCATATCATTATCCACGGTTACTGACTCTCTTTGTTTGTCAAGGTTTATATTTTGTTTGTGTGTTAACGTGTTGGATGGTAATATTTTATTACTTGCCATCAACAAAATGAAAAAAAAAAACACATACTCACTGCTATCGTCTCTCCCTGTTTCTCTCATTCTATGTTATGTCTCACTCACTCACTCTACATCACTCACTCCCCCACTGCAAAGTCACAAATCACTGCACTCACTCACTCCACTTCACGAGTCACTCACTCACTCACTACACTCACTCAGCTCACAGGATCACTCACTCACTCACTCACTCTCACTCTTCTCTCTCACTCACTCACTCGACTCAACTCCCACGCACTCACTCACTTCACTCACTCAATGCACCTCACGTCACTCACTCAATTCACTTTCACTCACTCACTCACTCCTCACTCACTCCGTCTCTCTACGCTTTCTCTCGTCTCCACTCGGAGTTCGAATGTCAACTGACTTCGGATTTCTGTCCGTCATCTCTCATCGGTATCACTCTCTCTGTCGGGGTCCTAGCTCTGCTCTCTCCCCGTACAAAACGTACCACCCAATCTAATTTCCACAAGTTCTCTCTAGTTCCATCGTCCTTCGTCTTCGCCCCCCCCCCCCCCCCCCACCCCCCCCCCCCTTAGGTAACTCAATCACCCATACCCACCATATTACAGCGCTAAGAACTATTTCAGACCGTTCGCCCTCAAAATAATCTCTTTGTCGGTGTATAAAAAATGTAGGGGGGAGAGGGAGATTTCCTTTCTCGTCGATTGTACACATATGCACACTGGGAGTACACCAGATCTTGCAGCACTCGGCGAGGTGGCACAACCATTTGACGAGATAGTTGCAAACACCGCACATTAGGGATAAGGGGGCACAGTAACGGAGAGTAGAAATGGAGAGAGAGCGAGAGAGAGAGAGAGAGAGAGAGAGGAGAAGAGAGAGACGGATAGAGATGAGATGAGACAGTGTAGATGAGGCGTGAGGAGGGAGAGTGAGAGAGTGTGACGAGAGAGAGAGAGAGAGAGTAATTAGAAAGTTTAGGGATATTTACAGTAGTACCGGTATAACTTATTATATTACATTCTTGCATATATAATGAGATACCTACCTACCTACACTAACTGTTCCTTGTTAATCTGAATAAAAAATGTTGACGGAATTATACAATCGTTGTCATAGTGAAGAAGCGTTGGGGTGTGCGTATGTTAATTGGACGAATTACCTCGTAATGTGGGGGCGATTCATTCGTGGCCTCCCTCAGTTAAGACGTCTACCAATAATTAGGTAGAGTATATCGATATATATAATTGTTCATTTTGTCCACCTTATATTAGAGATTTTGCATTATCTCTCTCTCTCTCTGCTTTTACTATGCTATGCTAACTTTTCTGCCACTGTTCTCATCTCTGAACTTCTTTTTATCTTTATATATGATTTTTGTTTGGTCATTTGACGCTTTATCACCTTGTTTGGTTGTACATTATGTTTAGTTTTAGTTTCTCCTTATTAGTAATTATCCTTAACGGTTCTGCCTTTGATTTATAATTATTATAAAGTTTTTGCTTTCTTATCGCAACATTCACACAATACTTTTTCTGTAATTTATGTAGCTGTGTTCCCTGTGCTATTCCTAGTTTAAGGGGAGGTTTCTAGTTTGTTTACTACTCCTCCAGCAATCTTAAAATGTCACCCCCTTGACCCCCTTTCAAGATAAATTTGTACATTTTTCGGTAGAAAAATGTCCCGGCTGAAAGCCGGTTCCTTTTAAATTACAGGCTCGCTATCGCTCGCCAGGATAAAATCGACACCTAAATGGCACGAAAGGTCTTAAAATTGACGGAAATGGGTCGAAAGTTCTTAAAATCGTCAAAATAATGGGGCGAAAGTCTTAACATTAGAAAAACAATGGGGCTAAACATAAAAGAGAAAGGAGTCAAGATATTTTTATGTTTATTTTTTAATTACCACGTCCGATAAAATAGTTAATGGGGACTCAGGAGGGTAATTTCCGAGGGTCATTAGAGAAGAAAAGACGTTGGAATTTTTTGGTTGGTGTTTTCGTTCCCTTTTTCTACTGTTGGCGAGGTTGATGGTTGTATAATTTCGTTCCTTTGTTCTTTGGTTTTCGTGATGTTTTAGTTGTAGTTAAATAACTCACAGGCATGCACGAAAGCTCTCTCTCTCTCTCTCTCTCTCTCTCTCTCTCTCTCTCTCTCTCTCTCTCTCTCTCTCTCTCTCTCTCTCTCTCTCTCTCTCACACAATTTATGAGTTCATTTTATCACCATGCATTTTCTTGCGAACCTTAAGTCGTGCATATCAATTTAGAAAGATAAACAGATGCCAAATGGAGAGAGAGAGAGAGAGAGAGAGAGAGAGAGAGAGAGAGAGAGAGAGAGAGAGAGAAAGAAAGAAAGAAAGAGAAAATATCCATAGCACCTATCAAAACTTCTTATCAACCCCTCGCCTGTGTTCCTGTAAATCTCTCTCTCTCTCTCTCTCTCTCTCTCTCTCTCTCTCTCTCTCTCTCTCTCTCTCTCATTAATCTCCTCCTCTCTCTCCCTCTCCAGTTATACTCTCTAATCTATAATCTCTTCTTTGTTATATCCATATCTGTATTACCTATTTGAACTACCACATTAATATTCTCCTATCTTCCCCCTCCAGTTGCTACGTCTTAAATATATATAATTATGATTTTTTTTTCATAGCGATTTTTACCCACGTTCTTCTTCTTCTTCTGTTCATGTCCATCGAAGACTAGATAACACTATATAAATGTAGCATACTCCTCTTCCGTATCTTCCTTGCCTTCCTCCTCCTCCTCTGTCTCTTCCTCTTCATCCTCCTTTTCTCTACATCCTCCTTTTCTCTACAGAGTAGTTAGTAGCTTAGCAGTATAGATATCCAAACTGCCCCGGAAAGACCAATAGGTATTTTGTAGTAATTAAGTCCTTTGCATTCCTTTGTCTTCCTTGCTATCCTCCTTCTTTTTCTACTCTTTCCCCTGTTCCTCCTCCTCCTCTCTTTGTGTCGTATCTCCCAATCTAAGACATTTAAGTGTTAACTCCCTTATCACCTCTCTTCATCACTCTTTACAAAAATAACCGTATAAATGTTTCCTCCTCCTTCCCTCTGCTACCTATTCCTCCTCCTCCTCACCCTCCTTCTCACTCTAGTCCTCCTCCTCGTCACCCTAGTCCTCCTCCTCTTCCTCCTCCCCTTTGCTACCTATTCCTCCTCCTCGTCACCCTAGTCCTACTCCTTTTCCTCCTCCTCCTCCCCTCTGCTACCTATTCCTCCTCCTCCTCCCCTCTGCTACCTATTCCTCCTCCTCCTCACCCTAGTCCTCCTCTTCCTCCTCCTCCTCGTCACCCTAGTCCTACTCCTCTTCTTCCTCCTCCCCTCTGCTACCTATTCCTCCTCCTCCTCGTCACCCTAGTCCTCTTCCCCTCTGCTACGTATTCCTCCTCCTCACCCTAGTCCTCCTCATCCTCTTCCGTCTTTCCACCATAGTCCTCCTCCTCCTTTTCCTCCTCGCTCTCCACTTTCCCCTCCTACTCATCCAATTCTTCCTTCACCTCCTCCTCCCCTCCTCCTTCTCTTCCCCATTCCTCCCTGCGTGCCCTATCTCCCCATCTCAGACTAGACTATACAAGTGTTGGCTCCCTCACTATCGCCTCTCTTTCACCCCACTCCTTTCACCGGTCACCATAATACCCATATTATTGGCTGACTAAGCTACCTATTAACCCTTTGAGTACCATCTACGTGTACTATATTTTATTTTAGCTATATGTAGACGATATTATGCAGCTTAGGAAGGATCTGTGGTAGCTAAAAGGGTTGGTTGAGATAGTTTGAAGCCTTATTATTGCTAGAGGTCCTTCTTGAGCTTAATAAAGTCGTTTAACAATGGCCAGAATAGGATAAAAAAGCACGTCCCTGGTACTGTACGGGTTAAGGGGGAGGGAGGTAGTTCCTTTTTTCGGGACCCCCTTCTCCCTCATGTTTAGCCCCATTAGTTTTGAGATTTTATGACGTTCGGCGTCATGTATATTGCATGTTAACGTATATGCTGCATGTGTCAAAGGGGAGAGGTCATGTGATATATATATATATATATATATAACTTTATTATCTTCTCCATAATTATAACCACACATTAAATAAAGTAGTTTTAAAAGAAGTGTGTCACGTAATATGAACCCAGGGGCGCGTTCGGTAGACCTATCGTTTAGGGCCGCAAGCTCTAGCGAACGCGATAGCCGCCGATTCGACGAATCGGCGATCGAAAACGATTGCTGTTTTAGCTATCAGAGCGATCGGTCCTCGGAGGTCGATCGAATGATCGACGAGAATGTAAACAAACCATTTATAGTTATTATATTGCTAATAATATAGATTGCGTATCGTGTTTCCCCTTCTTGAATACAATTTATGTAAATATTAAACACACTACGAAAAATAGGCGAAAAATAAACAATTCTTGTTGCGATGTCTTCTTCTTCTTCTTTCTTGGGTCAAAGGGCTATTGTTATTGTTTACAAAGCTCTGGCAGACCGATCGGCGATCTGTGTCGTTCGGTAGTGAAATCGAAACACCGTTCTATCAAGCGCTATCAGACGAATCGGCGATAGGTATACCGAACGCGCTCCTGCTTTAGGGTGCTATTTTATGCATCCGACTTGGGGCAGTTTGTACAGTCGCTCATAAACATTCGTTGACCTACACTATTCTGTATTCAAGTGTAGCCATCGAATGTTAACTTCTTCTGTACCGGTGACGTCTTTTGTATTTGATTTCAGCTAGATTTAGACGATTTTATGTAGCTTAGGAAGTATAGGCCTATATGGTAGCTAAAAGGATTAAGTGAGATAGTCTATATTCTTTTAATTGGGAGACATCCTTCCTAACCTGAAGAAAATTGTCTAATAGTAGCCAATATAAAGTGAATAGGACGTCGCCGGTATAGAAGGGTTGAATTATACATGTAGTTAGTTGTACAATAGATAGTTTAAATGAATTTAACCCCTTCTGTACCCGAGACGTCTTTTTACTTACTTTATTCTGGCTACTATTAGATGATTTTATTCAGCTTAAAAAAGGCCTCCAGTAATTAACAGGCTTCGTACTATCTCACTTATCCTTTCATACTACCATAGATCCTTCTTAAACTGCACAAACTCATATCAATATAGCTATAATAAAATTATAAGTACATCACCGGTATAGAAGGGGTTAAGGGGGGATGGTTTACGTTTTGGTAGATTTTTTAATTTATTTATTATTTTTGTTAGTTTCCCCCCTAGACCTCCATCAAACTTAAGGAAACATCCATCAGATCCCCTTTCTAGGTTAATTTGGACATTTTTCGGTTGAAAACTGTCCCGGCCAAAGGCCGGTTACTCTTAAGATTACAGGCTCGCTATCGCTCGTCAGGAAAATATCGACACTTAAATGGCACGAAAGGTCTTAAAATTGACAACGAAATGGAGCAAAAGGTATTAAAATCGCCAAACTAATGGGCCGAACGTCATAAAATCTGAAAACTAATGGGGGCTAAACATGAGGGAGAAAAGTGATCAGAAAAACGACCCATGTCCCCTTAAGGGGGAACTAGTCGTTTTTTTCTGGACCCCCCTTCTCCCTCGTGTTTAGGTATATTAGTTTACAGATTAAAAGACGTTCGGCACATTTGTTTGGCGATTTTGAAACCTTTCGTCCCATTTGTTTGTCAATATTAAGATCTTGCGTGCCATTTAGGTGTTGTTTTTTCCCTGGCTAACTATTAGATTATTTTATACACCCAAGGAAGGATCTGTGGGCCTCAAAAGGGTACATAATCATTATTAACCTTCTGATTTCCATAATACCTTCCTAATCTGAATAAAACCGTCTAATAATAGGCCTAGCCAGGATAACATTTTAGAAGAAACCTAAAATACAACATAAAGTGATATAAAATATATAGGGTGAAGCCGCAGTCAACCAGGGCAAAGCCGGTCAACCGGGGCAAAGCCGGTCAACTGGGCCAAAGCCGGTCAACCGGGCCAAAGCCGGTCAACTAGACCAAAGCCGGTCAACCAGACCAAAGCCGGTCAACCAGACCAAAGCCGGTCAACCAGACCAAAGCCGGTCAACCAGACCAAAGCCGGTCAACCAGGCCAAAGCCGGTCAACCAGGCCAAAGCCGGTCAACAAGGTCAAAGCCAGTCATCTTTCTAAGACACTGATTTTTGGAAACTAAATTTTAGCGAGATTAACATAAATTATAGAAATACTATAAAGCTATAATTTTGAGGCTGACAGGCCAAAAACGCCTACAAAATGTCAGAAACACAACCTAACCCCATTCCCGGATATACGGGAAGGGTTTGCTATGGTTAAAATTGAAGTTGAACTAAGTATGTTTTGCTCTTAATATTGATAGCTAGAGTACCTTTTTGGTAATCAATTATGGCATTGTGTTTGAATAGGGTGTCGATGCCTATTACCATATCATTATCGACCGGACAATTAGGACTAGCATTAAATGGGGTCACTTGACTTTTTATATATTTTCCTTTTTCAAATTTGAAGCCGACTTTACTCGGGACCTTTATCTTGGCCTCTGCTAATCTTTTACAACAAATAGGTAAAATATAGAGCTCTGGAGTCACTCCCGAGTCGACAAGAACATTAAAAGACTGCTTGGCTAGGCGGTGCCTCTCAGGTCCCATGAGTCTAGCTTTTAGGTTCATTGGACCCGCCCAATGGTTACTCCAGCTGCGCAACGGCTTATCTAATTTCTTCAAAGATTTGAAGTACAGTTTTGGAGTAGTCAAAGAAAATTCTTGCACAATATTTAATCGAGCGCAAGTCGTTCGTCCAATTATGTCGTATTGTAACATCTTTGGATTCAAAATTACATCTATGTCTATGTAGCATTTTTGCCCATTTTCGAAAGAAACATCTACATTGTGAAAATGTAACATTTTAAAAGGTATACGTCCTTTCCAGCACCTAATGATCTGTTCTGTTGTTTCGAAAGCATATTTGTTTTTAAGACCTATTTTCCGTGCGGTTTTAAGTGATAGTGTATTCAGTGCCGCACCTGTATCAATGAAAAAATCTACGCAAACATTGTTTATGAGCAGGGGTACTGCATTAATGGTTGAATGATGAAGTCGGGCGCACCACCATTTATGCCTGTATTTCAAGCACCGGATATTTAAGGTCTCAAGTTTGCACAATTTCAGTAGTGGATCCTTTACTCTCTTAGGTATTGGCTTAAGGCGGAAACGCTTTGATGTATTATGTTTTTCGCCCAAAACGCCAATATTCACACGACTGTTATTGCCTCGCTTTCTCTCCAATGCTTCAACTGCTCGTTTTTCCCCTTTATTATAACATTTCCTTTCTAGTATTTTTCTATCAATTATTTTGGCTCTTTCTTCTGCCCGCTTTTTTGCCCTCGCATCACGTCGTAGTGTGTCTATTGTCCTATCCATTTTTTTGGATATTTCGTTAAAACGTCTTACTTTACCAATATTCCCAGAGACACTGTCAAAAACTGAAACTGTTTTCTTAATAAATATACATAAAATGCAAACAAATATAGCGAGAAAACCTATTTTCTAAAGACGTAGCCTAGTATCTTCTCTCTTTGTGCGTCTGCAAAGGATCAATGACAAAATCAGTTTGTGAGGAAAGGCTATGCCAACATTTTAATTTTTTACTCACGCTGATGTTAGTGGTGAGGGAAGAAATCGACTTCTAAAATTAATATCAAGTCTACAATATCACGAAAATAGTGGTGTGTGAGTATGTTTGATAATTTGTAATGTCGATAAGATGTGGTTTTAACTTGCGCCTGAGTTATGTTAATGTTAGTCCTATAAAAGACTTCATTTTCTATGATGGGCCTACCCAATCATAGAGTACGATAATGAATAATGGGCAAACTGTGATAATATTTTTGAGATAGTAAATTAAATAGGCTAAAGTATTTACTTAATCAGTAAATAATAAAAACAATGGTTTAAACAACAATGGCTTCGTCATTATTTTATCTTTAGTTCTCGTCTCTCTTTACTTTCTTTTATTAATCTGTGTTGTGTTTTACTCATTCTTCTTCCATCTTTACTTTATATTCTCTAGTTATTCATTCTTATTAATCTGTGTCGTTGTTTACTCTCATTCTTATTCTTCCATCTTTACTTTATATTCTCTAGTTATTCATTCGTATTAATCTGTGTCGCTGTTTACTCTCATTCATCTTCTTCCATTTTTACTTTCTAGCCTCGAGTTATTCTAAATGTCTTATTAATCGGTGTCGTTGTTATTGTTGTTGTTTACTTTTTATTCGTCTGTCTATACTTAATAATGTCTATACTTAATAATGTCTGTACTTACTATATATTCTCATTACTCTTTGTCGTTGTTTACTTGCGTGTTGCTTTGTTTATCTGTTTGGCTTCTTTATAGTCTTTGTGCATATTAAATGGGTAGGATTTATTTAGTACCGGTACTGCTATTTTTTTTCATTTACTTTTGTTTTTGTTTCCTCCCTAGATCTCCATCAAGCTTAATCAATTATCCTCAAGATCCCCCTTTGAGATAAATTTGTATATTTTTCAGTAGAAAAATGTCACGGCCAAGGGCCGGTTCCTCCAAAATTAATGGCTTGCTATCGCTCGCCAGGAAAATATCGACAATTAAATGGCACAAAAGGTCTTGATATTAATACATACATGGGACGAAAGGTCTTAAAATCGACAAACTAATGGGGCGAACGTCTTAAAATCTCAAAAACTAATGGGGCTAAGCATGAGGGAGAAAGGGGTATAGTAAAACGATACACCTCCCCATAAACTGATCAAATAACCAAAATAATGTGAAGACATTTTGAACGGCTTAACCCTTTGAAGCTTTTGACGCATTTTGACATTAGCCAGAAATAGAAAAATAATGCGTAATCGGATTTGCTAAGGGTTAATTACATATTCCGTGCTTTACTCTCGCATTTACGTCTCCCTGTTATCGTATAATTATTTTCCTTCCTCTTTTATAGGTTCTCTTTCGTTTCCTTCGTTTAACTCTACCAGCTTTACTCTTCTTATCTCTTTCATCACCTCTCTTGTTTCTCATTTTCATAATTCTTTCATTGCTTTTACTGAATATAATTTTTTTTTATATACCGGTATATATATATATATATACAGTGTATATATATATATATATATATATATATATATATATATATATATATATATATATATATGATAGATAGATAGATTAACTTAATTACGTATAGTAGTTGTTTTGTATTTGTTTAATATGTTTATTAATTAAATAATGTATTATTTAATTATGTATGTATTTATTTATATATATATATATTTTTTTCATCTTGACCTTCATTTTTTCTCACTTTTAATTTAATATAATGTCGCTCATCAGTAAAGTTCCTCAGGCTTCTGGGCATTCTTTCTATTTTAGGCGTGTTTTCCTCTTAAGCCGGTATCACACGAGCACTTTTTCACTCAACATTTATGCTCAACACTGGTCTGGCAGCTTATTTGGTCAACATCGGTTGCCTAAATTCATCTATCATCAGTCTAGTTTCCGATAACAGTGCAAAATATTCCAGAAATGTTGCCAGATTTTTTGTTTATCATCAAATGTTGACTATAAAAAGCTCTCGTGTGATACCGACTTTAGTCCTCATTATATTGTATAATTTTCTACTTTTTAAAATACGATACCACTTCGTCATACATTGGGATTCTTAGTTTTATTAGTCCAGTTATTATCCTATTTTCTATTTTGTCTATGTTCATATTCTATTCTATTGGTACTCCATAAGGGGAGGTTTTTAGTTTGCTCCCTAGACTTCCATCAAACTTAAGGGGGGATGGTTCACTTTTTGGGCGATTTTTGCATGTATTCATTATTTTCTAGTTTCCTCCCTAGACCTCCATCAAATTAAAAAAAAAAAATCCATTAAATCCCCCTTCTAGATTAATTTGTAAATTTTTCGGTAGAAAAAATTCCCGGCCGAAGGCCGGTTATCCCAACATTACAGGCTCACTATCGTTCGCCAGGGAAAAAATCGACACCTAAATAGCACGAAAGGTCTAAATATTGACGAAGAAATGGGGCGAAAGGTCTTAAAATCGACTAACTAATGGGGCAAGCATCTTAACATTTGAAAACTAGTGGGGCTAAACATGAGGGAGAAAGTGGTCCAGAAAACCGGCCCATCATCCCCCCTTAAACAAAATACCCCCAAGACCCTCCTTCGAAATACATTTGTAGCCTATACGTTTAAGCAGAAAAATGTCATGGATGAAGGCCGGTTCCTCCTGAAATACAGGACAAAATTGACACCTCAATGGCACAAAATGTTTTAAAATTGACAGCAATGGGGCTAAAGGTCTTAAGATCGCCAAACTAATATGGCGAACGTCTTAAAATCTGAAAACTAAAGGGGCTTAACACAATGAAGAAGGGGGACCAGAAAAACGACCCATTCAGGTTTTAGGTATCTATATGAAATCAAAATAAAAACTTAAATGCGTTTCTAGTACACTCATAATGATATATAATCAAATTCAATATAATGTGTATACATCACAAACCCACATGGTTTTTCTCATGCGTTGTTAATTGACCACTTGCGAGTTTCGTTCTATAAGCAAGTTGGAGTTTTTTACATCGATATTTAGCAGAATTACCAGCTAAAAAAATGACCGTAGTACATATTTATATACACAAAACCAAATTAACATACTTTTTATCCATCAGAAACCTACATTATTATTGCCTTTCTGTTTTATATCGATGTTTATAGATCCAACTTCCTTATAGCCTGAAACTCGCAAGTGGTCAATTATTATTATTTATTTCTGTTCTTTCATTTGTAATATGAAAATGTCAAACATATCTCCTTTATTTCTTATTCTAGTTTATTTATATTTTAATCTGTATTTCTGCTGGTGCTTTAATTCTATGTGTTATGCGGTGTTAACTCCTTGAAGCTCTGATGCGTTTTAGAAGTATATTTTGGCTATTATTAGACGATTTTATGCAGCTTAGGAAGGATCTGTGGGTCTTAACCCGTACAGCCCCAGCAGACGCGTCGGCGATGTATGTAACGCACAGCCCCAGAGACGCGCCTGACGCGTCACCCTAATTGCGCCGACCGTAACCTCAGGTGTAGCCACTCAAGAGGGCTCAGATTTGTATGGGAACTGTGTACGTATCCCACGCAACCGTGCCGATGGTTGAAAACTCTCAAAGTCCACGTGCGTGCGCGCGAGCTTGCAATAACCTGTTTTTTTGGGGTAATTGCCTTCAATTTTTTACTCTTGTAAAATACGTTTTCGGGGGCTCTGTAGGACCATTTTTTAAGCTTTTTGAGCGGTTTTTTCATGGTTTTTCCTTCATTCCTAACCCATTCGCTATTGTTTCTGGAATAAAACCATTTTTTGAAAACCGGCCGGGTTCTGGTGAACAAACATTACAAAACTAGCCGGGGCTCCACGGTTAAAAGGGTAAAGACTCTTAATCAACCCTCTGACTTCCATATACCCTTCCTAATCTGAATAAAATCGTCTAATAATTACCAGAAAACAAAACAGAAATGCGTATTGGAGCTTGAAAGGGTTAAACTATTTTCCATTATATATGGGATGAAATTGAGTTTATCCATTTCTTCCGCGAGCATTAGAGTAAAGGCTTAGGTTAGCATCTCTACTGAATACCTTTTAGTAATTAGTATTTATATCTTTCTTACCTATCTTCTTCCTCCTTATATTAGAGTAAAGGCTTAGGTTAGCATCTCTACTGAATACCTTTTAGTAATTAGTATTTATATCTTTCTTACCTATCTTCTTCCTCCTTATATTAGAGTAAAGGCTTAGGTTAGCATCTCTACTGAATACCTTTTAGTAATTAGTATTTATATCTTTCTTACCTATCTTCTTCCTCCTTATATTAGAGTAAAGGCTTAGGTTAGCATCTCTACTGAATACCTTTTAGTAATTAGTATTTATATCTTTCTTACCTATCTTCTTCCTCCTTATATTAGAGTAAAGGCTTAGGTTAGCATCTCTACTGAATACCTTTTAGTAATTAGTATTTATATCTTTCTTACCTAAAGGAATGAAGAGCCAGCAAACATAGCTGGATATGGTATGGGAGGGAGAAGAAGAGAAGTAGTGGAGGAGGAGGTGGGGATCAGGAGGTCAGAAGTGTGGGAAGCCATGAAAAGAGTGAAGTTGGGGAAAGCACCAGGAACAGATGGAGTGTGTGGGGAAATGTTGAGGTATGGTGGTGAGATAGTGATAGAATGGGTATGGAAAATGTGCAAACTAGCATGGGAGAAGGGGAGTGCACCCGATGACTGGAAGACTGGCATAATAGTCCCCCTATATAAGGGCAAAGGGGAAAGAGGAGTGTGTGGTAACCACCGAGGAATATGTCTTCTAAGCGTAGTAGGGAAGGTATACAGTAGGGTAGTGATTGAGAGAGTGAGAGTGAGAACGGAGAAATGGATAGGCGACGAGCAGGGAGGTTTTAGGAAGGGAAGAGGATGTGTAGATCAGATTTTTACCCTGAATTGTGTTGTGGAGAAGTATCTGGAGAAGAAACAAAAGGTGTATGTTGCCTTTATGGACTTGGAGAAGGCCTATGACAGAGTGGATAGAGAAGGTTTGTGGAAAGTACTTAGAATATACAGAGTAGAGGGCAAGTTGCTGAAAGCAGTGAAGAGCATGTATGAGGGTGCAAAGGCGGCAGTACGTGTGGAGAGTGAGCAGAGCGAGTTCTTTGACCTGAATGTTGGTTTGAAACAGGGGTGTGTGATGTCCCCGTGGTTGTTTACTGTATATATGGATGGAGTTATGAAAGAAATACTATCAAGAGCAGTGGATGTTGGTGTATCGCTGAAAAGGGAGGGAATTGAGTGGAAGCTACCTATACTGCTGTTTGCGGATGATACAGTTCTGATGAGTGATAATGAATGGGAGTTGCAGGGTCTGGTAAATGAGTTTGGAACAGTGTGCGAAAAACGGAATTTGAAGGTAAATACGGGGAAGAGCAAGGTTATGGTCTTCGAAAGGGGTGAAGTCACAGAGTGTGAGGTGAAGCTGAACGGTCAGGCTATGGAGATCGTCAACTCTTTTAAGTATCTGGGCAGTGTGTTGAGTAAAGATGGGACTATGGATGAAGAGGTGCGGGAGAGGGTACAACAGGGGAAGAGGGTTGTAGGAACGCTAAAAGCAGTAACAAGAAATAGGGTGGTCAGTATGGAAGTGAAGAAGTCCTTGCATGACAGTGTGGTAATCCCGACACTGACTTACGGAAGCGAAGCATGGACGTTGGTTGAGAGACTCAGACCAAGAGTGAGAGCAGTGGAAATGAATTACTTAAGGAGTGCGTACGGAGTTACATGGAGGGATAGACAGACTAATGAGGAAGTAAGAAGGAGGTGTGGTGTGGAGGTAGATGTGCTGGAAAGTGTGAAAAGGAACAACTTGAGATGGTTCGGCCATATGGAACGTATGAAAAGCGAGAGAATGACTAAGAGGGTGTACGAGAGCGAGGTGGAGGGACAGAGGGGGAGAGGTAGATCGAATATGAGGTGGAAGGATGGAGTGAGGAACTACATGAACGAAGGCGGTGCTGGTTGGGGGGAGGGGCGTCGACTGACTGGGGACAGAGGTGCATGGGGGCGGTTCGTTCGTGGCCACCCCTTCGGGGATCACGGCGTCAGGCAATAGATAGATAGATAGACCTATCTTCTTCCTCCTTATATTAGAGTAAAGGCTTAGGTTAGCATCTCTACTGAATACCTTTTAGTAATTAGTATTTATATCTTTCTTACCTATCTTCTTCCTCCTTATATTAGAGTAAAGGCTTAGGTTAGCATCTCTACTGAATACCTTTTAGTAATTAGTATTTATATCTTTCTTACCTATCTTCTTCCTCCTTATATTAGAGTAAAGGCTTAGGTTAGCATCTCTACTGAATACCTTTTAGTAATTAGTATTTATATCTTTCTTACCTATCTTCTTCCTCCTTATATTCTCTCTCCAAGCCTATTAAGGGAGCCCACTTCGCTTTTTTGTTCTTTCTCTCCCTCTCTCTTTGGCTTGTATCCAATTGGCCCCATTCAGCCTACTGTTGTAAGACGTTTAACTCCATTCAGGTGTCAATATTTTCCTGGCGAGCGGTAGCGAGCCAGCATATATATATATATATATATATATATTTGTTTTGACAGCAAGCTAAATGTGTACATTTTTCGATAGAAAAATTTCTCCGGCCAAGCCGGATTTCTCCATACAATGCTGACTCGCTATCGCTCGCCAGGAAGAAATCGACACCTGGACGGGGATAAACGTCTTAAAACAGTTGGCTGAATGGGGCCGAATGGATACAAGGTAGAGAAAGAGAGAAAAGGAGAGAAAGATACAACAAAAATGGTAAATGCCTTTTAGTAATGAGTATATATATATTATCCATCTTACCTATCTTCTCCAAGCCTATTAAATGTTTCCTTTTAACTATTTTTCTATTTTGTATCCATATTGCTTCTCCATCTCCGATTCCTTAGTTTTGTTGTTCTCCTTCATCTTCCTCACTTATCTTCCTTCTGTCTCGTATTTATTTTATCACTTCTTCCTCCCCTCATCTTGTTTCGCATGATTTATTGTTTTTATTTATGGCACACACACACACACACAGACAGACAGACAGACAAACACTCACACACACACACACACACACACACAGACAGACACAGACAAACACTCACACACACACTCCGACACAAACACACGCACACATGCATTTACACACACACACGACACACACACAGACAGACACTCTCACACACACACACACATTCCGACACAAACACACGCACACACAAATGCATTTACACACAGACACACACACACACACACACACACACACACACACACACACACACACACACACACACACACACACACACACACACACACACACACACACACACACACACACACACACACACACACACACACACACACACACACACACACACACACACACACACACACACACACACACACACACACACACACAGGAGCAAACGGGGGAAGAGGAGGTGTAACTGGGTTGACAGGGAATGAATTTTTACATGTAATTTACACCAATGTAGATGGGTTATTATCAAAAATTCTTGAAATAAAAGATGTTATTAATATAAACAAGCCACATGTTCTATGTTTAACAGAAACCAAATTAAATTCTCAAATAAGAAATGAAATACTCTCAGGTGAAAATTATAATGTATGGAGGAGGGATAGAGTTGGGAGGAGGGGTCTTGATTTCACAAGGAGGGAGCTTAAGGTAAAGGAGTTGCAGATGAAAGAGGTGGGCTCTGCTTCAGAAATAGTAGCAATAGAAATAATGAGAGGTAACGAAGGAATGATAATAGTAAATGTGTATGTGCCGCCACTAACTGCAGCCTCGACCAGTGAGGAACACGAAGCAATGCTGAATGAAACTTTAATACATCTAGAGTATATTATCAAGGAGGCAGAAGATAGGAACAACAGTATTATTATTACCGGAGACTTCAACAGTGGGAATATTGATTGGTCAACTTTAGAGTGTCCTGAGAGAGAGAACAGTTGGGGATGTAGACTACTAGAGTTGATGACAACATACCTGTTGCATCAACACATAGAAGAGCCAACAAGGGTGAGAGGGAGTGATACTCCTTCATTATTAGATCTGTTTTTTACGAGATGTGCCAATGAGATATTTGAGGTAAGTTATAAACCACCAGTAGGTAAAAGTGATCATGTCGTATTAGACTTTAATTTTATATTGAAGTATGACTTATTACCAACTAAAGAGGAGTTCAAGAAAGACCCCCTTCTCCCTCATGTTTAGCCCCATTAGTTTTGAGATTTTATGACGTTCGGCGTCATGTATTGCATGTTAACGTATATGCTGCATGTGTCAAAGGGGAGAGGTCATGTGGTATATATATATATATATATATATATAACTTTATTATCTTCTCCATAATTATAACCACACATTAAATAAAGTAGTTTTAAAAGAAGTGTGTCACGTAATATGAACCCTGCTTTAGGGTGCTATTTTATGCATCAGACTTGGGGCAGTTTGTACAGTCGCTCATAAACATTCGTTGACCTACACTATTCTGTATTCAAGTGTAGCCATCGAATTTTAACTTCTTCTGTACCGGTGACGTCTTTTGTATTTGATTTCAGCTAGATTTAGACTATTTTATGTAGCTTAGGAAGTATAGGCCTATATGGTAGCTAAAAGGATTAAGTGAGATAGTCTATATTCTTTTAATTGGCAGACATCCTTCCTAACCTGAAGAAAATTGTCTAATAGTAGCCAATATAAAGTTAATATAAAGTGAATAGGACGTCGCCGGTATAGAAGGGTTGAATTATACATGTAGTTAGTTGTACAATAGATAGTTTAAATGAATTTAACCCCTTCTGTACCCGAGACGTCTTTTTACTTACTTTATTCTGGCTACTATTAGATGATTTTATTCAGCTTAAAAAAGGCCTCCAGTAATTAACAGGCTTCGTACTATCTCACTTATCCTTTCATACTACCATAGATCCTTCTTAAACTGCACAAACTCATATCAATATAGCTATAATAAAATTATAAGTACATCACCGGTATAGAAGGGGTTAAGGGGGGATGGTTTACGTTTTGGTAGATTTTTTAATTTATTTATTATTTTTGTTAGTTTCCCCCCTAGACCTCCATCAAACTTAAGGAAACATCCATCAGATCCCCTTTCTAGGTTAATTTGGACATTTTTCGGTTGAAAACTGTCCCGGCCAAAGGCCGGTTACTCTTAAGATTACAGGCTCGCTATCGCTCGTCAGGAAAATATCGACACTTAAATGGCACGAAAGGTCTTAAAATTGACAACGAAATGGAGCAAAAGGTATTAAAATCGCCAAACTAATGGGCCGAACGTCATAAAATCTGAAAACTAATGGGGGCTAAACATGAGGGAGAAAAGTGACCAGACAAACGACCCATGTCCCCTTAAGGGGGAATAGTCGTTTTTTTCTGGACCCCCCTTCTCCCTCGTGTTTAGGTATATTAGTTTACAGATTAAAAGACGTTCGGCACATTTGTTTGGCGATTTTGAAACCTTTCGCCCCATTTGTTTGTCAATATTAAGATCTTGCGTGCCATTTAGGTGTTGTTTTTTCCCTGGCTAACTATTAGATTATTTTATACACCCAAGGAAGGATCTGTGGGCCTCAAAAGGGTACATAATCATTATTAACCTTCTGATTTCCATAATACCTTCCTAATCTGAATAAAACCGTCTAATAATAGGCCTAGCCAGGATAACATTTTAGAAGAAACCTAAAATACAACATAAAGTGATATAAAATATATAGGGTGAAGCCGCAGTCAACCAGGGCAAAGCCGGTCAACCGGGGCAAAGCCGGTCAACCGGGGCAAAGCCGGTCAACCGGGCCAAAGCCGGTCAACCGGGCCAAAGCCAGTCAACCAGACCAAAACCGGTCAACCAGACCAAAGCCGGTCAACCAGACCAAAGCCGGTCAACCAGGCCAAAGCCCGTCAACCAGGCCAAAGCCGGTCAACAAGGTCAAAGCCAGTCATCTTTCTAAGACACTGATTTTTGGAAACTAAATTTTAGCGAGATTAACATAAATTATAGAAATACTATAAAGCTATAATTTTGAGGCTGACAGGCCAAAAACGCCTACAAAATGTCAGAAACACAACCTAACCCCATTCCCGGATATACGGGAAGGGTTTGCTATGGTTAAAATTGAAGTTGAACTAAGTATGTTTTGCTCTTAATATTGATAGCTAGAGTACCTTTTTGGTAATCAATTATGGCATTGTGTTTGAATAGGGTGTCGATGCCTATTACCATATCATTATCGACCGGACAATTAGGACTAGCATTAAATGGGGTCACTTGACTTTTTATATATTTTCCTTTTTCAAATTTGAAGCCGACTTTACTCGGGACCTTTATCTTGGCCTCTGCTAATCTTTTACAACAAATAGGTAAAATATAGAGCTCTGGAATCACTCCCGAGTCGACAAGAACATTAAAGGACTGCTTGGCTAGGCGGTGCCTCTCAGGTCCCATGAGTCTAGCTTTTAGGTTCATTGGACCCGCCCAATGGTTACTCCAGCTGCGCAACGGCTTATCTAATTTCTTCAAAGATTTGAAGTACAGTTTTGGAGTAGTCAAAGAAAATTCTTGCACAATATTTAATCGAGCGCAAGTCGTTCGTCCAATTATGTCGTATTGTAACATCTTTGGATTCAAAATTACATCTATGTCTATGTAGCATTTTTGCCCATTTTCGAAAGAAACATCTACATTGTGAAAATGTAACATTTTAAAAGGTATACGTCCTTTCCAGCACCTAATGATCTGTTCTGTTGTTTCGAAAGCATATTTGTTTTTAAGACCTATTTTCCGTGCGGTTTTAAGTGATAGTGTATTCAGTGCCGCACCTGTATCAATGAAAAAATCCACGCAAACATTGTTTATGAGCAGGGGTACTGCATTAATGGTTGAATGATGAAGTCGGGCGCACCACCATTTATGCCTGTATTTCAAGCACCGGATATTTAAGGTCTCAAGTTTGCACAATTTCAGTAGTGGATCCTTTACTCTCTTAGGTATTGGCTTAAGGCGGAAACGCTTTGATGTATTATGTTTTTCGCCCAAAACGCCAATATTCACACGACTGTTATTGCCTCGCTTTCTCTCCAATGCTTCAACTGCCCGTTTTTCCCCTTTATTATAACATTTCCTTTCTAGTATTTTTCTATCAATTATTTTGGCTCTTTCTTCTGCCCGCTTTTTTGCCCTCGCATCACGTCGTAGTGTCTCTATTGTCCTATCCATTTTTTTGGATATTTCGTTAACACGTCTTACTTTACCAATATTCCCAGAGACACTGTCAAAAACTGAAACTGTTTTCTTAATAAATATACATAAAATGCAAACAAATATAGCGAGAAAACCTATTTTCTAAAGACGTAGCCTAGTATCTTCTCTCTTTGTGCGTCTGCAAAGGATCAATGACAAAATCAGTTTGTGAGGAAAGGCTATGCCAACATTTTAATTTTTTACTCACGCTGATGTTAGTGGTGAGGGAAGAAATCGACTTCTAAAATTAATATCAAGTTTACAATATCACGAAAATAGTGGTGTGTGAGTATGTTTGATAATTTGTAATGTCGATAAGATGTGGTTTTAACTTGCGCCTGAGTTATGTTAATGTTAGTCCTATAAAAGACTTCATTTTCTATGATGGGCCTACCCAATCATAGAGTACGATAATGAATAATGGGCAAACTGTGATAATATTTTTGAGATGGTAAATTAAATAGGCTAAAGTATTTACTTAATCAGTAAATAATAAAAACAATGGTTTCGTCATTATTTTATCTTTAGTTCTCGTCTCTCTTTACTTTCTTTTATTAATCTGTGTTGTGTTTTACTCAGTCTTCTTCCATCTTTACTTTATATTCTCTAGTTATTCATTCTTATTAATCTGTGTCGTTGTTTACTCTCATTCTTATTCTTCCATCTTTACTTTATATTCTCTAGTTATTCATTCGTATTAATCTGTGTCGCTGTTTACTCTCATTCATCTTCCATTTTTACTTTCTAGCCTCGATTTATTCTAAATGTCTTATTAATCGGTGTCGTTGTTATTGTTGTTGTTTACTTTTCATTCGTCTGTCTATACTTAATAATGTCTATACTTTATAATGTCTGTACTTACTATATATTCTCATTACTCTTTGTCGTTGTTTACTTGCGTGTTGCTTTGTTTATCTGTTTGGCTTCTTTATAGTCTTTGTGCATATTAAATGGGTAGGATTTATTTAGTACTGCTATTTTTTTCATTTACTTTTGTTTTTGTTTCCTCCCTAGACCTCCATCAAGCTTAATCAATTATCCTCAAGATCCCCCTTTGAGATAAATTTGTATATTTTTCAGTAGAAAAATGTCACGGCCAAGGGCCGGTTCCTCCAAAATTAATGGCTTGCTATCGCTCGCCAGGAAAATATCGACAATTAAATGGCACAAAAGGTCTTGATATTAATACATACATGGGACGAAAGGTCTTAAAATCGACAAACTAATGGGGCGAACGTCTTAAAATCTCAAAAACTAATGGGGCTAAGCATGAGGGAGAAAGGGTATAGTAAAACGATACACCTCCCCATAAACTGATCAAATAACCAAAATAATGTGAAGACATTTTGAACGGCTTAACCCTTTGAAGCTTTTGACGCATTTTGACATTAGCCAGAAATAGAAAAATAATGCGTAATCGGATTTGCTAAGGGTTAATTACATATTCCGTGCTTTACTCTCTCGCATTTACGTCTCCCTGTTATCGTATATTTTCCTTCCTCTCTTGTAGGTTCTCTTTCGTTTCCTTCGTTTAACTCTACCAGCTTTACTCTTCTTATCTCTCTTTCATCACCTCTTTCTTGTTTACTCATTTATTATTATTTCATAAATGTTTATACATATTTTAATAATGCATCACTTAGCTCTACTCCCACTAGTTCTGTATATTTTGATCGAACTAAACTTAAAGATGCCCTTAAATTCCTCCTTTTCAATACTTATGTTAGATTCGGGCCTTACATTTTCAAACAAATATTAGGAATTCCTATGGGTGGAAATGCTAGCCCTTTAATTGCAGACTTATTCTTGCTTGCTTTAGAATTTAAATATATAAAAAACTTAGTTGACAGTAGCAAGAAAAATAAAATCCCAGAAAAATTAGCACTTGCTAAATTGTTAAGTAATAATAGTAGATATATTGATGATATTCTCGTTTGCAATTTGTTAAATTGTAATCAAGTTGCTAAACTTATTTACCCTAATTCTATTCCCCTCACACAATATAACGTAAATTATAAAGTTGAAAATTTTCTTGATATAAATATAGAGATTGTTAATGAACAGTGCATACTTAAAGTATATCACAAAGTTGATGATTTTAATTTTAACGTAATAAACTTTCCTTTCCCTAGTAGTAATATCGATAGTAAAATAACTTATAATTGTTTTTATTCCCAGTTAATAAGATTTTGTAAAATCTGCACTAAAGTAGATGACTTTTGGGCTAGAGCTAGGTTACTATACAGACTCTTAGTAGACAGAGGTTTTGAGGCAAGTAAATTGTTCCATAAATTTAATCTTTTTAGGGTCAATTATTGTGACTGTATTCTAAAATTTGACCAATAATTTTAATCAAGCATTTTTAACTTGAAGTTTCTTGTATAACCTCTGCTTACTTTTTGTCTGTATTTATTGTTTATCTTTTTCTTTTTCTATTATTAATATTAATATTGATAATTTTTTAAATTGATTGTTCTTGTTAAAAGAGTACTCTTTGTTTAAATCTGTTGTTACTTCATGTTTTGCAATTATTTGTCTTTATATTATATGTATTCATTGTCGATAGTATCAATTGCTTGCTTTTGCGATTTCCTTAGTTTATTTGTGCGATAAATGTAGGTTATTTGTAGGGTAGTTATTGATAGGGGTCACTTGAGGCATGCTATGCTTACAGGTACCTACCCGATAGCACTATCGTTAGTGAGTGCTGTACTGTATTTTATACATTATTTTGTAATAGTATAGATATCTTATCAATATTTGTATTTTGTACTATTGTTAATGTCTTGTCATGTTGCAAATTTGATTTTAAATAATATTTTGACATTTAACATGTAGTTTCTTTATTCATGCAGAGTTTAGTAAAATTTACCAGAACGTCCCGGACTTCCTAAACTTGACTAATTCCTTTAACGTGACGATAGTGCGTTGTTATATGTGCGATTGGTTTGCTTGGGAAACAGATTAACTTGCTCATGTAGTAATGTACACCCTATGTGGTGGATTGTGTTCTTTTATTTAATAATTTTCATTTTAGTAAGCGTTGTTTCCACATAGCGATTTTGATAATTTAATTTGACTTTATATTGTCCTTGACCCAATTTTGGTTTGTTTAGTTTGCAAGTTTTACAGTTTAATTTCATAATTCTTTCATTGCTTTTACTGAATATATTTTTTTATATATATATATAGATAGATAGATAGATTAACTTAATTACGTATAGTAGTTGTTTTGTATTTGTTTAATATGTTTAATAAGTAAATAATGTATTATTTAATTATGTATTTATATATATATATATATATATATATATATATATATATATATATATATATATATATATATATATAATATATATATAATATATATATAATATATTTTTTTTCATCTTGACCTTCATTTTTTCGCACTTTTAATTTAATTTAATGTCGCTCATCTCCTGTAAAGTTCCTCAGGCTTCTGGGCATTCTTTCTATTTTAGGCGTGTTTTCCTCTTAGCCGGTATCACACGAGCCCTTTTTCACTCAACATTTATGCCCATCATCTCCCAGATACCTACGGCCACCTACCGTACCAGATCGCCAAGACCCTCAACAACCTCCTCACCCCCTACATACCTCGACAATATAACCTCAACTCCGCTAATGATTTCCTAGAAATTTTATGAGACGCCCCCCGAACTAACGACCACATCACCGCCTCTCTCGACGTGGAGAGCCTATTCACCAACGTACCTGCGGACAGGACCATCAACTTAATCCTGCAAAAAGTTTACCATTGCCCTGACACACCCAATCTTGACATACGGGAGAAAGCACTGAAGACGCTGTTGGAGCTCTGCACCAAAGAGGCACCTTTCCTCTGCCCCCGTGGAAACATATACCAGCAAATAGACGGGATAGCGATGGGTAGCCCCCTGGGGGTCCTGTTCGCTAATTTCTTCATGGGAACTATAGAAGAGGAGCTCCTTGATGCCCACCGCCCCTCGGTCTACTGCAGATATGTGGATGACATATTCGTACTAGTAAAGGACCTCAACGAACTCAGGGACCTCCAGCATCACTTTATGGCCGCCTCAGGACTCAACTTCACCTATGAAGAGGCCACCAATGGACAGCTTCCCTTCCTCGACCTCCTAGTTTCGTTTAATAATCAAGAATTCAAAACTACCGTCTACACCAAAACATCGAACAATGGCCAATGCCTCAATGGGGAAAGTGAATGCCCCCAACGATACCTGCTGTCCACCATCGCAGCCTACATCAGGAGAGCCCTCACCCATTGCACCACGTGGAGCGACACCCATAAGGAAATAGAACGCCTTAACCAGGTACTCGTTAACAACGGATACTCTAACACAGATGTCACCAACACCATAAGAAAACACCTAGATAAATGGTACAACCAAGCCCCCCCTACTACCAACCCAACCAACGACATCACTATCTTCTACCGCAACTACATGTCATCTGATCACAATACCGACGAATCCATCATACAAGAAATCATTACAAAAACGTCCTCCCCACCAACCCCGACCACAAAATAAAACTTATCATCTACTACAAATCCTCCAAAACCTCCAACCTCATCCTCCGTAACAGACCTATCTCTCCCAAGACTCCGAAAATAGACGACCATGTGATATACCAACACAATTGCAATAATGTGGACTGTGGACCTCAAACCTACGTTGGTATGACGCGTTGGTACAAGCGGCTCGCTTGGTGTAGTGACTAGCGTCTCGGACTTCCACCCAGAAGGCCCGGGATCGCGCCCACGCTCGGCGCATTAAAGATTTTTCACAAGCACTGAGTCGTTACCATCCCTCATGAGCACGGGGATGGGGTAGTAGTACAGGACCCCAATGGAAATACGCCTAATCGGCCTTATTGGGCTATCCTTAGCTGGCTTAGCATGCGCTAGCTTTAAGAACTATTATTATTATTATTATTATTATTATTATTATGACACAAAATCGTTTATCACGCCGTCTCACCCTCCATCTCCAATCTGGAGCTATCAAAGACCACTATAAAGCCCCCCACCACCAAGCCCTTACTCGTTCTGACCTTGATAAAAACACCTCCGTAATTGATAAAGAGACAGAACCCAGAAGACTTGCTATACTTGAAACCCTATGTATTCAAACTCTTAATCCTTCCATAAATAATCAAACTCGACCTCCAAATACTCCCATCAGCTAAACGTTACTCTCAAACACCCCCTAACATTACTCCCCTTACCACCCCGACTCTGCCCTTGCCCCCTCTCTCCTCCCCTCCCCTTCCCCCCCTTACCGTCCCCCCCCCCCCCCCCCCACTACTTCATTTAACCAACGCGCGCCGCCCCTCAACCCTACGCTTCAAACTGGACCAGAAACCCGAGATACAACTGGCCCGCCGCCAGCACTTACTAAATTGTACAAATACAATAGTCTTCCATCGAACATCAAACTGCACTTGGTTAAAGCATACATACTGCCACTAATCGAGTATCCAGCCATTCCACTCATGAGCTTATCCAAAAAACAGATGCTAAACCTCCAAATAATACAAAACCAATCACTTCGCTTTGCGCACAACGAGCACTACCCATATATGAGAAACACCGAACAACTTCACAACCTGAGCAATGTATTAGCTATGAACGTTAAACTCTACCACAGAGCTAAGAATATCTGGGCAAAACTAGCATTACTACAAGACCCTTACTATCTAGAGCTAATGGAGGGAAACAATAACCGTAACCATGCCTGGTTTCGCAAAACTCTGAACGTACTAGATAACGAACCAATTCCAATATACACAAGAGTACCTCACTAATTTACTGACCTCTATCTAACATATTATATGACATTACCGAATTAGACACCAATATTGTGACAAACCAGGGGCAATGCAGGTGGGTGGTAGTGGTAGAGCAACCTATGCCACGGCCTGTACTCCCATGACTATACCGTTTGGAGTGCCAGTATTGAACCCCTTAAGGTAGCACCAACCTTGAGGTGGGTCTCTCAGTGCCTCACCAAAACTTTCCCACAGTACTACTTCTCGATACAGTCTGCGGCGATGCTCCCCAGCTGGTGCACTGCTGGGGCCATGGGCTGCCATCAACTATCAGCTATCAGCTATCAACTATTAGCTATCAATCATCAATTTTAACTTTTTACCAAAACAATTCTCTGGGCTGATGGTGCCCTTGCCTGGGGTCCACCCTGGTGGACCCCAGACAGGGGACCCATCATGACACGGGGTCATACATTGATTTTACTCTGGGCTGGTGGTGCCCTTGCCTGGGGCCGGGTGGACCCCGGACAGGGGACCCATCGTGATACGGGGATACATTGGTTCTGTGTAGTGTGACGGACTAAATAAAGTGGCTGAATTTCTGGTCATTGCTTACCGGGCTGCTCCGAGACTTCATCTGCTGTGGGACGATAACACAGAGGATGAAGACGGGAGCTGTTTTGGTGGTATGGTCGGGAGGAAGCGGGGAGAGTGGGTGAATTAATTGCAATTAATTATTGGTAATTATTGGTAGTTATTATTGGTATTGTGGGCTGGGTTTTATTGTTTGAGATGTGAGCGACACAGAGTGTGGGGACGGGTGCAGCTTGGCCGTCTGTTTGAGGGGATGCATGGAATTCAAAATGAAAAACAGGGGGGATGAGGGGAGGTGCATATTGGCAGTTGTTACAGCCTCTAAACATTTAGCAAGTGGTGGCATTTGCTGGGAGAACAGGGAGATGGAATTTATTTTAAAATAAACTTATAAACATAAGAAATAATAGCAAGGTGGTTAGCCCACCAACTTTTTTTACCTCTCATACTTTTCTTTTTTTCAACACTTTATCTTCGTCACATACCACTCTTCTTTCACAACTTGTGGAGCCTCACTTCACATTTCGTTCGTTCGTTCCTATTCAGCGAGGTAAGAGACATGAAGGGCGGTAAATCGGGAATGCCAAAATATATTATCGACGACCACAACACCAAAATATATGATGATAATGAGAAGGAACAAATATTTAGAAGAATATGGGAACCAACTTTCAGAATATCTGAAGATGAAAATGAAGAATTTGATGAGGAGAATGAAGAGAGGGTTCACGAGTTTCTGAGAGAAAACCGACATAGAATAACCCCCGACCATGTAGCAGACCTGTCAATCTTCAACCAACAGGACTTTGTAACAAGCAAAATAACTTTAGAGGAACTACATCGCCATATCAAATCCCTGAAACGTAAAGCACCTGGAAGCAGCAAAATAGATTCCACCATTTTGAAAGAACTACCCGAAGAATCTATAAAAATGCTAGTAACTATATTCAACCTGACTCTATCAATGGGATACTTTCCAGATCGCTTCAAAAAAGCAATTCTCCACTTCATTCCCAAAGAAAATAAATCACACTACGACCCAAAATCATATAGACCAATTTCTTTACTGGAGGTCCCAGGTAAGTTGCTGGAGAGATGCATATACACACGGCTAAGACTACATTTGAACCGAAATAATCTAATTCCACACCAACAGCATGGTTTTCGGGAGAACAGGGGCACCACCACAGCACTGGCTATAATATATGAAAAAATTGCACAGACTCTGGCGGAAAAAAATCAGTGCCATATGGTATTAAGGGATGTGTCAAAAGCATTTGATAAGGTCTGGCATGAGGGGCTCAAATTTAAGATCTTGCAGCTACAACTACCTGGATATCTAGAGAAACTGTTATGTGATTACCTTATGGATAGGAGTGCTAGAATCCAGATAAACAATACCATTGGCCCTGAGTTTGAGCTGTTGAGCGGGGTGCCCCAGGGTGGTATTCTCTCACCAATTTTATACTCCATCTATACCATGGACCTACCATTGCCAGCACATGGATGTATGAATATCGTATACGCCGATGATATTACTCAGGTAATCAGTTACAGGGGAAAATCGAGGAGGATGATGGCTAATAGGGTGGAAAACGAGATAACTAGAGTAAATACATTTGAAAGGGCCTGGAAAATAAAGACTAACATTAACAAATTTACAATAATTCCACTAGCAGTAAAGAAAACAGTAGACATAATTGTGGAGGGTGATCTTATGGAGCAAAAAAGGGAAGGCAAGACGTTGGGCCTCAAAATCACGAACGGAGGAGTCATAAAGCATGTCACCGATTTAATTAACAAAGGTAATAGAGCGCTACAAGATGTATATAAGTTCAAAGATCTTCCACTAAATATCAAACTTCATTTAGTTAAGGCTTATGTTATACCCGCTGTTGAATACCCATGCATACCTCTCACAGGACTATCAAACACACAACTACTTAGACTGCAGAAAATCCAGAATAAAGCCCTTCGTTTTGCCTATGACGAATCTTACCCATACAATTTCACAACAGAAGAACTTCACAATCTTAGTAAACTAAATCCAGTAAATCAAAAACTGCACAACAGGGCAATTAAGGTCTGGAATAATTTAGAGCTGTTGGAGGATCCGTACTACCTGGAATTAAAAGAATCAATGAATAACAGATCTCATGCATGGTTCCCAACAACATTACATAATAATCCTCAACAGCCGCAGCCTTTATATACAAGAAGGAATTATCCATAAATAACGCAACTAACAATCTGAACAATACTGATTATGACAATACCGATTATGCCAATACCGATTATGACAACGAAACATGACTTAACCAGGGGCTCTGCAGGTTGGTGGGGGTGGTAGAGCGTCCCACATCACTGCCAGCTGTAATCCCATGACAACACCGATAGGAGTGCCAGTATAGAACCCCTCGAGATAGCACCGATATCGGGGTGGAGATATCAGTGCCTCATCATAACTATCCCACAGTACCACTCTGAGGCAGTCAATGGTGATGCTCCCGAGCTGGTGCACTGCTGGGGCCCGTGACTGCCTATCCATCTATCCCTTACTGGAAACATGTACTTTTGGTGGAGCTCTTGTCTGGGGCCCACCCTGGTGGACCTCAGGCAGGAGAACCATTGAGACTGCATGTCGTATGGGGAGCATTGCCGAGAGCACTTAATCTGGTAGATGGATCTCTTGCCTGGGGCCCACTTCGGTGGACCCCAGACAGGGGACCTATCGAAGCGGCCGAAACAGCAGGATGGCAGGCAGTGAAACATAGTGAAACATATTTGAATAAAATTACCAAAGAGTCGACATACTTTTTCAGTGGCCTTGGGTCAGCATTTTTAAAACTTTTATAACATAGAAATGAACAACAGCAAGGTGGTCAGCCCACCATCTTTATACATCTCCCTCTATTTTCAATTTTCTCTAACTTCTTCAATCTCTTCCCCCCCACTGAGAAGCACTCTAGCTTCTACGTAACCCGTAACCCTATTCAGCGCCAGCACAGCAGTTGCTGGGTGGGTTTGGCATGTCCTGCTCCAGCAAAGGCAGTAGCTGGTTGGGTGATTGCACCCGGTACCGACATTGACCAGATGTTGCCCTAGGGGTGGGTGAAATTTCCCTGGCTTGCCACCAGGGTTCAAGTAGCCCAGGAGTGTTGAACAAACTCCATTCCCTGTCAGTTCCGTCTCACTCAGACGAAAATGAGTACCTGGATTCATGGTGGCTAAAATGAATTCAGGGGCCTGATTGGTAGCTTCCTACAACCAATCAACACACGAGACTGAGAACTTGGTTAGCCACCAGGATTGCTCGTGGCCATTGGGCAGGCCTTCTCTCGTGTTCGCCTCGTCCCACCCATACGTTAAACTGGGTACCTGGAGTGTAAAATCGGCCTTGGCGTAGGTCGTATCACTAGGGTAAATATGATTACTTGCTTCACCTTTCCTATATACTTCCGTTCCGTTCCGATCCTATTCACTTACCTTCCATTCCCTGAAGATGATAGTTGTCTATCGAAACGCGTCGGATCATCATGAATTTTGCTCACCTTTTGCACAATCTCCCAGAACACCTGAGAATTGCTGTTCGTTCTATTGAAAGTCTTAATAATAAAATAATTAATGCTGATACTTGTATTTCCATAACCTCGCCTGCCTTAAAGAAAATATATATATATATAACTATTATCTTCTCCATAATTATAACCACGCATTAAATAAAGTAGTTTTAAAAGAAGTGTGTCACGTAATATGAACCCTGCTTTAGGGTGCTATTTTATGCATCCGACTTGGGGCAGTTTGTACAGTCGCTCATAAACATTCGTTGACCTACACTATTCTGTATTCAAGTGTAGCCATGGAATTTTAACTTCTTCTGTACCGGTGACGTCTTTTGTATTTGATTTCAGCTAGATTTAGACTATTGTATGTAGCTTAGGAAGTATAGGCCTATATGGTAGCTAAAAGGATTAAGTGAGATAGTCTATATTCTTTTAATTGGGAGACATCCTTCCTAACCTGAAGAAAATTGTCTAATAGTAGCCAATATAAAGTGAATATAAAGTGAATAGGACGTCGCCGGTATAGAAGGGTTGAATTATACATGTAGTTAGTTGTACAATAGATAGTTTAAATGAATTTAACCCCTTCTGTACCCGAGACGTCTTTTTACTTACTTTATTCTGGCTACTATTAGATGATTTTATTCAGCTTAAAAAAGGCCTCCAGTAATTAACAGGCTTCGTACTATCTCACTTATCCTTTCATACTACCATAGATCCTTCTTAAACTGCACAAACTCATATCAATATAGCTATAATAAAATTATAAGTACATCACCGGTATAGAAGGGGTTAAGGGGGGATGGTTTACGTTTTGGTAGATTTTTTAATTTATTTATTATTTTTGTTAGTTTCCCCCCTAGACCTCCATCAAACTTAAGGAAACATCCATCAGATCCCCTTTCTAGGTTAATTTGGACATTTTTCGGTTGAAAACTGTCCCGGCCAAAGGCCGGTTACTCTTAAGATTACAGGCTCGCTATCGCTCGCCAGGAAAATATCGACACTTAAATGGCACGAAAGGTCTTAAAATTGACAGCAAAATGGAGCAAAAGGTATTAAAATCGCCAAACTAATGGGCCGAACGTCATAAAATCTGAAAACTAATGGGGGCTAAACATGAGGGAGAAAAGTGACCAGACAAACGACCCAAGGGGGAACTAGTCGTTTTTTTCTGGACCCCCCTTCTCCCTTGTGTTTAGGTATATTAGTTTACAGATTAAAAGACGTTCGGCACATTTGTTTGGCGATTTTGAAACCTTCCGCCCCATTTGTTTGTCAATATTAAGATCTTTCGTGCCATTTAGGTGTTGCTTTTTCCCTGGCTAATGTAGACTCGGAAGTCCCAGTATAGTAGAACTCACCTCGATCAATAGTTAATCCTGAATACAATCAGGGCATAACACCTTTGATGATTTTGAACACTTGAATTAAGTCGCCTCTTAATCTGCGCTGGGTTAAAGGAAATAGATTTAATTTTGAATGTGGGTCGTGTTGGTGGAGCTTTATCCAAATTCGCGGTTCTTGACGGATTAGCATTTAATTCCTTCGCAGGTTGCCGTCCTCGCTGTCTTCGGTCCTCCTTCCTGGTTGTCCTGTGCCAAGTCGATTTCTTCTCCGAAAATCCTTCACCGCATCGTTGAGAAGACGCCCAAAACGTGCTGCTCCCACCTGGTTCAAATGAACTCCATCGTCCGAAAACAAATAGCCATCGTAGTAGAAATTGTCCCAGGTGTCGACGAATCCCACGTTCTCTTTCCTGCAGAGGTTTGCTAGACAACGATTTGTGCTGGTGGCTATGTTGTAAAATCGGCTCTCTACACCAAGCCGGGGGACGATTCCTGAGACGATGATCCTTGATGACTTCTCCTTAAACGACTTGATCAGCTGTTGGTACTTTAAAAGCAAATCTTCCGACCGGGTTCGCTGTACATCGTTGGATCCAACGTGGATGACTTACATTGTATTAGCAGGGGCCAGCTTTGATACTTCGTCAACTGCAGCAACTACGTTGTCCACACCACCACCAGGGATACAAAAACGCTTCCTGGTATTAGGTGCAACGTTATTTTGCTATCGCCTCTCTTTCATCCCACTCTTTACACCGGTCACCATAATACCCATATTATTGGCTGACTAAGCTACCTATTAACCCTTTGAGTACCATCGACGTGTGCTATATTTTATTTTAGCTATATGTAGACGATATTATGCAGCTTAGGAAGGATCTGTGGTAGCTAAAAGGGTTGGTTGAGATAGTTTGAAGCCTTATTATTGCTAGAGGTCCTTCTTAAGCTTAATAAAGTCGTTTAACAATGGCCAGAATAGGATAAAAAAGCACGTCCCTGGTACTGTACGGGTTAAGGGGGAGGGAGGTAGTTCCTTTTTTCGGGACCCCCTTCTCCCTCATGTTTAGCCCCATTAGTTTTGAGATTTTATGACGTTCGGCCCATTAGTTTGTCGATTTTAAGATCTGTTGTCCCATTTCTGTATTAATATAAAGACATTTCGTTCCATTTAGGTGTCGATTTTTTCATGACGAGCGATAGCAAACCTGTAATTTTGAAGGAAACAAAATGTACAAATTGATCTTGAAGGGGGATCTTGAGGATGATTTATTTAGCTTGATGGAGGTCTAGGGAGTAAACTAAAACAATGATTAATAATCATGAATAAATACATTAATTAATAAACTAATAAAGAAACCCTACCCCATTAATGAGAAGATTAAATTCAGTTCGTGATAGCTTCAAAATCTAAATGCCACGATTTATGTATTTTAACCCTCTCCGACATATGACGCGATTTTGAGCCTATTGGGGATACTTTAAAGCCTTTGTTACCATCAGGGGTATTTAGAAACCTTTAGTTTAGTTACTTCAACCTCTGCAGTTGTCTTTGAGTTAGCTGTGGGCTGAAAACTAATTTTGGAGGTAATTATAAGAGTGAGATAACTCTATTTCTTATTGCTAATCTGGCAACCTCTGCGTCATAAATGCGTGAAAGGGTTAATTAATTGAGTGTACATAATTATGAGTTTAAAATCATGTGTCTTGGAATGTTCGAATCATGTGTCTTGCAATGTTCGAATCATGTGTCTTGCAATGTTCGAATCATGTGTCTTGCAATGTTCGAATCATGTGTCTTGCAATGTTCGAATCATGTGTCTTGCAATGTTCGAATCATGTGTCTTGCAATGTTCGAATCATGTGTCTTGCAATGTTCGAATCATGTGTCTTGCAATGTTCGAATCATGTGTCTTGCAATGTTCGAATCATGTCTTGCAATGTTCGAATCATGTGTCTTGCAATGTTCTCTCGCACCTATTCTGACGGAAGTGTCTATTTAAGCCGGTGTCACACGAGCGCTTTTTCCGGCAATTTTGGATGAGCCAGTTTTTTCTCGTACTATTTTGAGGCCTTTTCACATCGGCATCGGAAACTTGACTGACGTTAGATTATACATGGTGGCTGAATTCTTATATAACTGAGAATTTAAAGCTGCCAGACTACATTTGCTCGTAAAAAGTTGACGGAAAAATCGCTCGTGTGACACCGCTTAAGGGGAGGTTTTTAGTTTGTACCCTAGACCTCCATCAAGCTTAAAATTACACCCCCTAGACTCCCTTTCAACATATTTTTGTACATTTTTCGGTAGAAAAATGTCCCGGCTGAAGGACGGTTCCTCTTAAATTACAGGCTCGCTTTCGTTCGCCAGGAAAAAATCGACACCTAAATGGCACGAAAAGTCTTAAAATTGACAGAAATGGGGCGAATGTTCTTAAAATCACCAAACTAATGGAGCGACTTAGTATCTCAAAAGCAATAGGGCTAAATATGAATGAGAGGGATCCAGAAAAAAGTCCCTCAAGTGGAGAAATCTCCCCTTAAAGGCAAGAGTTACCCTTTTTCCTATTTTGTTTTGTTTTTGTTGTCATACATAACCACCACTTTTGTTGTCATACATAACCACCACTTTTGTTGTCATACATAACCACCACTTTTGTTGTCATACAAAACCACCACTTTTGTTGTCATACATAACCACCACTTTTGTCGTCATACATAACCACCACTTTTGTTGTCATACATAACCACCACTTTTGTTGTCATACATAACCACCACTTTTGTTGTCATACATAACCACCACTTTTGTTGTCATACATAACCACCACTTTTGTTGTCATACATAACCACCACTTTTGTTGTCATACATAACCACCACTTTTGTTGTCATACATAACCACCACTTTTATCTGTGTAACTCAATTCCACAGGTCACCTTTCCTTGCATAATCATTGTAGAGTTAAGGGGAGCTTTTTAGTTTGGTCTCTAGATATCCATTAAGCTTAAGATTACACCCCCTTGAGCCCCTTTCAAGATAAATGTGTACATTTTTCGGTAGAAAAATGTCCCGGCTCAAAGCCGGTTCCTCTAAAATAACAGGCTCGCTATCGCTCGCCAGGATAAAATCGACACCTAAATGGCACGAAAGGTCTTAAAATTGACAGAAATTGGTCGAAAGTTCTTAAAATCGTCAAAATAATGGGGCGAACGTCTTAAAATTTGAAAAGTAATAGGGCTAAACATGAGGGAGAAAGGAGTCAAGAAAAAACTCCCTCAAGTGAATATCTCCCCTTAAGGGGTGTATTAATTATTTAGATAATTTGTGTTTATATTATACAGATAATTGACGTACTCATTGCATAACTAACTCATTCTAATTGATGTATATAATTACGGTACAGATAATTGACGTACTCATTCCATAACTACCGGTAGCTCATTCTCTCATTAATTGTATAGTTAAGTGGTATATTCATTGCTTAGATAATTGATGTATATAATTATGGTATAGATAATTGACGTACTCATTGCATAACTAATATATTTGTTCATTAAATATAGTTAAGTGGGGTATTAATTGTTTAGATAATTAATGTATATATTGTATAGATAATTGACGTATTCATTGCATAACTAACTCATTCTCTCCTTTATTTCAGGTATGTTGAATGACCTACCCTTAGAAGCATGTCGGTTAAGTGGTGAGTAAATAATGTTAGGGGGTCCACCTTGTTTGTTTTTTTATCTCCCTCTCTCTTTGGCTTGTATCCATTCGGCCCCATTCAGCTTACTGTTTTAAGACGTTTACCCCCATCCAGGTGTCAATATTTTCCTGGCGAGCGGTAGCGAGCCAGCATATATACTTTTGTTTTGACAGCAAGCTAAAATTGTGCATTTTTCGATAGAAAAATTTCTCCGGCCAAGCCGGATTTCTCCATACAATGCTGGCTCGCTATCGCTCGCCAGGAAGAAATCGACACATGAATGGGGATAAACGTCTTAAAACAGTTGGCTGAATGGGGCAGAATGGATACAAGCCAGGGAAAGAGAGAAAAGGAGAGAAAGATCAAAACAAAAAGGCGATGACCCCCCTTAAAGGAATAATGTGTTCAACGCTTATAAGTCTGCTTGTATATAGTTATATAGTGTATATAATTAGTGGTTTGAGTTTTGTGTTCGCTCGCACGCACGAATACATTGACACGAAATCACACCATGCATTACCCTAGTGCTCCAACATTACCCTAGTGCTCCAACATTACCCTAGTGCTCCAACATTACCCTAGTGCTCCAACATTACCCTAGTGCTCCAACATTACCCTAGTGCTCCAATCCATCTACGCACACACACACACACACACACACACACCCACGCACGAACACACACACCCACACACCCACCCATACACACACACCCATACACACACACACACACACACACACACACACACACACACACACACACACACACACACACACACACACACACACACACACACACACACACACACCCACACCCCCCCCCACACACCCACCCACCCATACACACACACACACACACACACACAGTTAGATTATAAGCTAAAGAATATCGTCTAACGGTAGCCAGCTTAAGATGAAAGTTATGTCATCATGTTGAAGGTGTTAAGGCATCCCTGGAAAAGCCCCGGATGAATGTTTATTTAGTTTCTGTACAACTAAATACTTCTCCCTCATGTTTAGCCCCATTAGTTTTGACATTTTAAGCCGTCTGCCCCGTTAGTTTGGCGATTTCAATTCCTTTCACCCCATTTGTTTGCCAATACTAAGAAATGTGCCATTTAGGTGTCGATTTTTTTAGCCTGCAATTTAGGAGGGCATATTCCCCTTTCGCACAGGACACTTCCACTCACTCACCATACTCCCACTCATTCACCCCACACACGACCCTGTCAATCAACCCCCCCCCCCCTTCCACTCCCCCACCCTATCCCACTCCATCCCTCTCACCCCCCACTTCGTCACGACCGGCCCCACTCACCTTTCCACACACACATTTATGTCAACGAACACCACACACACACATTTCTTCCATATCTGTGCTATTCTATATTTTATTAATTTTACCACAACACCAAACACCTCCACTGAAATGAATGAAAACATATATTATGTGATCCACTGGGATTCGAACCTGGGTTATCACACACAGATTTCTAAACACTCTAACCATTACACCACCAAGACTGTTAAAGGTTTATGCACACGCCTACGACTTCTTATCCATTCTCGAATACTGGCCTAAATTGTTAAAAATTGCGGATGTGGATGCGGATATTCAATTTGCATTTTTGCGGATGCAGATCCGGATGTCTGCTGACAATATTCTCGCGGATGCGGATGTCGATTATTATTAAAAAGTGTGTAAGATATGTATTTTAAATTGTTACTGACGACTTTCAGCCACATAAGTCAAAAGAATAAAATATCACACTGACGTGAAGAATTGTCACTTTGTAATACTTTCCGGCATTTACTTATTATTTATTGGCCTTCCAGCGAACCTTTGAGAATGGATCATCTGTAATTTACGTCTTTGTTGGTAACCCTGCTGCTGTTAAGGGGAGATCCTAAATTTTTTGGTAATTTTTTTTTATTTATTTATTATTTTTCTAGTTTCCTCGCTAGACCTCCATCAAGCTTAAAATGAAGCCCCCTAGACCCCCTTTCAAGATAAATTTGTACATTTTTCGGTAGAAAAATGTCCTGGCCGAAGGCCGATTCCTCTTAAATTACAGGCTCGCTATCGCTCGCCAGGAAAAAATCGAGACTTAATTGGCAGGAAAGGTCTTGAAATTGACAGAAATGGGGCGAAATTTCATAAAATCGCCAAACTAATGGGTCTAAAGATGATGGAGAAGGTGGTCTAGAAAAGCGCCATGTCTCCCCTTAAGTAAACAGAGATAAGGTGAAGGGAAGGGTTGCCAGTTATATTTATGGACACAATTACTTTACTCATTCAGTTAGAGATACAACACACATTTTGAGGGGAGATTTCCACAAGGGATTTTTTTCTTGACTCCTTTCTCCTTCATGTTTAGCCCCATTGTTTTTAATTTTAATTTTTAAGACGTTTGCCCCATTATTTTGACGATTGTAAGAACTTTCAATCCATTTCCGTCAATGTTAAGACCTTTCGTGCCATTTAGGTGTCGATTTTATCCTGGCGAGCGATAGCAAGCCTGTAATTTAAGAGGAATCGGCTTTCAGCCGGGACATTTTTCTTCCGAAAAATTTACAAATTTATCTTGAAAGGGGCTCAAGCCTTAAGCTTGAAGGATATCTAGGGACAAAACTAAAAACCTCCCCTTAACTAATCTGTAACATTTTGACACCAGCTCATTCTTAATTACGTATGATAATATTGTAAGTTTCACTATTGATGTATGGTATACCATTGTAAAATTTAAATATAGACAATCGGGATGCAATACCAAATTTGCCCTTGTCAACACATTTGCTCTCTCTCTCTCTCTCTCTCTCTCTCTCTCTCTCTCTCTCTCTCTCTCTCTCTCTCTCTCTCTCTCTCTCTCTCTCTCTCTCTCTCTCTCTCTCTCTCTCTCTCTCTCTCTCTCTCTCTCTCTCTCTCTGTATTGTGGATATTGATTTATGCATTTTTTAAATTATTGTATTTAAAATACTAATACGTAATATATAATATATATTTGTAACTAATTTTATGCATTGATATGTTTTGTAATGTTTTAATTGATATGTTTTGATCAATAATTGGTATCAGCAATATATAAACTTCATTTCTTCATATCAAGTGAAATATGCAAACATGTTCCTAAGCTTACCCACCCTATTCCACATCTGACAGACATTAATACAGCACAGAGCCAGCCAAACATAATGACAGCTGGGACATGACTTATTAGCGCGACCGTACCAATACTTTTTTCAGTAATTCTTGAAGGTTTTACATGCTTTTAGCTTTGTATTATGTTTTTTTTTTTTTATTTAATGGTGTCAGGTGTTATTATATAAACATAATTGCATGGAAGAAGGGAAGAATATGCTGCCAAGTTAATGTGAATGAAGTATAGTATTGACACTACTGTACTCTTCTAAAATATTCCTTTGCGTTTTCAGTGATCATGGCGGTGGGAGGGACGGTGCCGGGTGGTGTGTACTCGGACTTAATGAAGGCCGGAGTACTAGACCAGTTCGACTACTACTACCGCTTCAATAACCTCGACTATCGTTGGGTCTCAAAGATGAACTGGACTTACTCTACCCAACTTTCTGGTCAGTATGTTGTGTCTTGAATTATTTTTACCATCTTTTATATGAGCTTGTTTTATAACTTGTGTCTGAAAAGATTCTGGGTGGATGGGACTCGTTAGCCTTGGTCAGCAACCCATCTAGGGGAGACAACCTTATAAAAATATAGGTGGATGGTACTCATTACCCTTGGTCGGCAGCCTTTCTAGGGGAGTATACCTTATACAAATCCGTACTGATTACTTAAGGGTGAATTAGGTTAGTGGATGGATTAGCCGCACACCACTGTAGAAAAATAGGGTTAAAAAGATACAGAAGGCCTCGGAGCCGGACGGACCATAAGTTAAGTGGTCAATCCTGTAAGTCCTTAAATAAACTGGTACTGGTTGTCCTCACGGGACACACGTCCACTTGGGGGCAGTTTTTGTATGGCCACTCCTAAAGGGGAGTAAGGTGTCCGACAATAGATAGAGAGATAGATCTTTTACATTGATTTTTTACTATTGCTTGTGAATTTCTTTGGAATGAAGTGGCCCTTAGGCAATCAAATAACTTAACTCTTAATATTTCCCCAGCCGACGCCTCCCTGTTGAACTACACCCGAGTGGCGTTGATCTTTGAGGGCCTGGACACGGTAGCCGAGGTGCAGGTCAACTCTCAGATGGTGGGGCACTCCGACAACATGTTTGTCAGATATGTTTTTGATGTCAAGAACCAATTGCAGGTGAGCTGACTTTATTTAGATATCTCCGTTTGTTGCGAGCCGTGGCATAGTCAGTAGAGCGTCGGCTGCTGATCAAAGGGTTGGTGGATTGAGCCTGCACTGGCAAAATGTTATTGGTAGATGTCAAGCCCGGGCAACTTGACCTAGTGATTTGTGACAAACGCCTAATGTTAATGGCCACCCCTTCTCGGGAATTGCGGCGTCTGGCAAAAACAAGACAAAAATAAATAAATAAATAAAAATCTCCGTTGGGCTAGTATTTAAGTTGTGATTATTGTTATGCCCTCGAAAATATCCCGCAACCCCAATAATGTACTACCGGAGTTGACGTCAGGTATAGTGTAAAATAGTCGTTGATGGGAAGTCCAATAAACTCATCACGTGAATCACCACGAGACTATCACCTGGTTCTTACAAATCGGACTAAGGTTACTATACTTTTGTACGTCCGTGGTAGTACAGTGGGTTAGCGCGCGGGCTTGGTTGACCTATGATGGTCATGGTCACTAACCAGGGTTCGAACCCCACCCAAGGCATCTCAAAACCTGTGGGTTTTTAGGAGGGTTAAACTCCCTTCAGAGGTTCGAGCCCCACGCCAGGCACCAGGAAAGGTTGACCCTAAGTGGGCCTGGGGAGTTTTCAGGACAGAAAAATTCCCTTCACCCAGCATTTCATTGGTGGCAGTAAGGGAACGTGACCTGGTAGCTACGTGCTGGAGCACCCGTCACGCGAACCCTATACCAAGAATTGAGATGGCTAAGGTAAAAAGGCTACGATACCTTACGACCTTACGAGGCTAGGGACTAGCCTAACTAAAAAGGAATGTGGTGTAATGCCCTCGAAAATGTCCCGCAACCACAATAATGTACTACCCGAGTTGACGTCAGGTATAGCGTAAAATAGTCGTGGATGGTAAGTCCAATAAACTCATCACGTGATAACACCACGAGACTTTCACCTGGTTCTTAAAAATCGGACTAAGGTTGCTATACTTTTAGTACGTCCGTGGTAGTACAGTGGGTTAGCGCGCGGGCCTGGTGGTGATGGTGGTGCGTCACTAACCAGGGTTCGAACCCCACCCAAGGCATCTCAAAACCTGTGGGTTTTTAGGAGGGTTAAATTCCCTTCAGAGGTTCGTACCCCGCGCCAGGTACCAGGAAAGGTTGATCCTAAAGGTAGCCTGGGGATAAATTCCCATTCCTATTTGACCTGGAAAAACCTAGCATTTCAGTTATTGTTTTGTTTAAATGGTTTGGAATAGAAATCAAGTTTTGTTGTCAAGTTTCTTAAATTAATTAATTTCTGTAGTCAACCATGGATACGAGTTACTTGAGAAGTGCGTGCGGAGTAACATGGAGGGATAGACAGACGAATGAGGAAGGAAGAGAGAGGTGTGGTGTGGAGGTAGATGCTAGAAAGTGCAAAAAGGAACACCTTGAACGTATGGGAAGTGAGAGAATGACTAAGAGTATACGAGAGCGAGGTGGAAGGACAGAGAGGGAGAGGTAGATCAAATAAGAGGTGGAAGGATGGAGTGAAGAAGTATATGAGTGAAGGCAGTGCTGGATGGGAGGAGGGGCGTCGACTGACTGGGGACAGAGGTGCATGGGGGCATTTCGTTCGTGGCCACCCCTTCGGGGATCACGGCGTCCGGCAATAGATAGATAGATAGAATAATTCTACTACATAAAACGAATCTACTTTTAATCTAGTTTCTTATGCCAGCCATGAACACTTTTATCTATCTATCTATCGCCAGATGCCCCAATCCCTAACAATTATTCAGTTTAAGTTGCCAATAGAAAAAAAAAACTAGTGTGACTGAGAACTCTTTCTGCCCCCTAGGAAGGTACCAGCAACACCCTAGACGTAAAGTTTGAGTCGCCCGTTAACTACTCTGCCCGGGAGTACGAGGCCCAGGCGGCGGACTATATGGTGCCGCCCAAGTGTGTGGACCCAGCCTTCAAGGGGGAGTGTCACGCCAACCACATCCGCAAGATGCAGGCCTCGTTCAGCTGGGACTGGGGACCGGCCTTCCCCAATATTGGCATTTGGTTAGTTCAATTCTTCTACTGATCTATCTACTCATCTATGTCCATTTAACTATCCATATCTGTCCCTCCACTTCTTTGGGATATATATTGTATACAGCTGAGTCCCTTGCAGAAACGCACGGGACACCAAAGCCCCACCCAAGGCCCTGTTCCCCTCAACAATTATGAAGGGAAAGTTGAGGGTTTAGAGTTGTTATTGTTCCCTAAGCTGCCTGGCCGAACAGCCCCGACTCCCTGAGGAAGGCCATGGCCACAATCGGGCTTTCCCACAGAGCTCTCATTGAGTGTAGATTGTGTTGTAGGCGTAAGTGGTTGTGTGAAATGCATTCTTCTATGATGTGTTTAATGGTATGGGGTGCTGTGTTACATCCCGGGCAGGTGTCGACGACGGAGTCATCCAGTCTCTTCTGGTAGCTCAGGAGAGCTGGATGGTGTCCGCATCTCAGCCTGGCCAGGTGGACTCTTTCCTCGCGAGGAAGGGAGGATTCGGAAGGATGGATTTCGGGAGGTCGTGCTTGCAGCTGTGTGTTTTCTGTGAGTGAGTGGATGGATCGGCGAGAGATATGAGTATGGATGTGCTTCTGGAAGTTGGTTCAGGGTGGGCAGGGAGGGAGAGAGGAAAGTAATTGTGTGCGATACTGTGTGCTGGGCGTTGTTTTTATATTTCTTGGTGTCTGTGGGTGTGTTGCCATGTAGTTTAGTGGGTGGTCCTGGTTCGTGGAGGCTGCTGCCAGGAATTGAGTGCCTCTCATGTCCAGTTGGTCTTTGACTTTGAGGACTTTGGTTTCTTGATGTAGGTGATCTGTGGGTGCAGTAGCTGTGAAGCCTGTAATGATCTTTAGGGCTTTGTTTTGAATAGTCTGTAAGGTCTTATGATGTGTTTAAGCTAGATTAGAAGCCCAAGCTGGGCTTGCATATTCCATCACTTATCTTATGTATTGTTTATATACTGTGATGGTGGTTTCTTTGTTGTGTCCAAATTTTGTGTGAGCAAGTGACCTGAGGGTGTTAAGTCTGGGTGTCAGTTTCTTTTTAATGTTTGTGGTGTGCTGTTTGAATGTCATATGAGTATCATATGTTACTCCTAGGATTTTGGGTGTGTGTGTATGTGTTAGGGGTGTGTTGTTTATGGTGAGTTGAGGGATGTATTCGTGTTCTCCTGTCCAGCTTGTGAGCAGGGTTGCGATGGATTTGGATGGGGCTAGATTAAGTCTGTTTGTAGTGCACCAGCCATGTAGTGTGTTGAGATAGGGTTGAAAGAGATCTGTTGCTCTTTTTGGGTCATGGTGTGTGCATGTGAGTGTTATGTTATCTGTATAGGAGGCTAAGTTTATTTGGGGAGTATTGGGTGTACAGTAGTTATATCGTGCATGAACAGATTGAAGAGTGCGGGCGATAGGACGGATCCTTGTGGGACTCCGTTTGGAAAGTTTCTGATTCTAGATGACTGACCAGCAAAAGATACGTGTGCACATCTGCCTGCTAGGAAGTTGGCCAGCCACCTTTTTGTGTTGTTGTGCATGTTTGTGTTGTAGATTTTGTTTGTTAGGTTGTGGCGGGGGATGGCATCGAATGCTTTACTAATGTCGAGTGTGGCTAATAGTGATCTGTGTGGTGGTCTAGCTGAGTTGATGCCGTCAAAAGCTCTTTGTGCAAGGTCTGTGAAAAGAGTGTTTGTGGAGTACAGTGGCCTAAAGCCATATTGTGTTGGAGCTAGGGGTAGGTCGGGTGTAATTAGTTGTAATTAAAATGTAAAACTTGCAAACTAAACAAACCAAAATTGGGACAAGTGTTGACAATTCGTTAGAAGTTATTGATAAAATAAATACCATGCCGAAAGTTACCTCGGTACTGTACATAGCTTCGACTTTTCAACTTTGTATACCAATTTGCCTTTAGATTTAGTATATTCAGAGCTTTGCTTTATTATAGATTTGCACTTTGACAGGTTCGTTAGGAATGGTAATTATTTCATAAATGTTTATACATACAGTAAAAGTCCGTTAATCCGACGACCGATGATTCGAATCTCCCAATAGTCCAAATTTTTCAATTTGAGGCCAAATCCGAATTCACCCGATGGTCCGAATTTCAAGAAGTCCCAAAGTCCCCTTTTTGAGGCATTAGGCCACTCAAATGACACATAATGGAGCACACACATATATGTTCATGAATTCACTTTAAAAGTTTACCATTGTCATTGTAGCCTATTACCTACTTCAAAACATTCAGATTAATGGTCAAAGGAAGCTACTGATATAAACGTAAACACCTTCTTCTTCTTCCACATCGTCTGCTAGAGAGTTTGTTTTGCTCTTGAACGCATCCTTGGGACGCTCCGATGCGCTACTGGCTTGCACCGCATTTTCTGGAAGCGCATTCAGTCTTGAGCTTGAAAACGCACCTTTGGACGTATTAGTCTTGAGCTTGAAAACTCACCTTTGGACATTCCGATACGCTACTATTTATAGTTCAGTGATCGGAGCGTCCCAAGGGTGCTTTCAAGACAACAAGACAAGGGTGCTTTCAATACAATATAATATAACAGAGCACGTCACAAAAGGAAAATTACAAGAACCTCTCAGGGAAGTGCCGTTGTTAAGGCATTACTTCCCGAACCACATCTGATCTTCAAGAGCAAGACAAACTCGCTAGTAGACGGAAGAAGAAGAAGACGTTTATATCAGCAGATTCCTTTGACCATTAATCTGAATGTTTTGAAGTAGGTAATAGGCTACAATGACAATGGTAAACTTTTGAAGTGATTTCATGAACATATGATATGTGTGTGTGCACCATTGTGTCATTTGGGTGGCCTAATGTCTCAATGTTTTCGTTATACACAGGTTCATAGGGGTAAAGTCCGATAATCCGAAAAATCCACTAATCCGAACGAGGGCCGGTCCGCCGCCCTTCGGATTAACGGAAGTTTACTGTATTTTAATAATGCATCACTTAGCTCTACTCCCACTAGTTCTGTATATTTTGATAGAACTAAACTTAAAGATGCCCTTAAATTCCTCCTTTTCAATACTTATGTTAGATTCGGGCCTTACATTTTCAAACAAATATTAGGAATTCCTATGGGTGGAAATGCTAGCCCTTTAATTGCAGACTTATTCTTGCTTGCTTTAGAATTTAAATATATAAAAGACTTAGTTGACAGTAGCAAGAAAAATAAAATCCCAGAAAAATTAGCACTTGCTAAATTGTTAAGTAATAATAGTAGATATATTGATGATATTCTCGTTTGCAATCTGTTAAATTTTAATCAAGTTGCTAAACTTATTTACCCTAATTCTATTCCCCTCACACAATGTAACGTAAATTATAAAGTTGAAAATTTTCTTGATATAAATATAGAGATTGTTAATGAACAGTGCATACTTAAAGTATATCACAAAGTTGGTGATTTTAATTTTAACGTAATAAACTTTCCTTTCCCTAGTAGTAATATCGATAGTAAAATAACTTATAATTGTTTTTATTCCCAGTTAATAATATTTTGTAAAATCTGCACTAAAGTAGATGACTTTTGGGCTAGAGCTAGGTTACTATACAGACTCTTAGTAGACAGAGGTTTTGAGGCAAGTAAATTGTTCCATAAATTTAATCTTTTTAGGGTCAATTATTGTGACTGTATTCTAAAATTTGACATCAATAATTTGAATCAAGCATTTTTAACTTGAAGTTTCTTGTATAACCTCTGCTTACTTTTTGTCTGTATTTATTGTTTATCTTTTTCTTTTTCTATTATTAATATTAATATTGATGATTTTTTTAAATGTATTGTTCTTGTTAAAAGAGTACTCTTTGTTTAAATCTGTTGTTACTTCATATTTTGCAATTATTTGTCTTTATATTATATGTATTCATTGTCGATAGTATCAATTGCTTGCTTTTGCGATTTCCTTAGTTTATTTGTGAGATAAATGTAGGTTATTTGTAGGGTAGTTATTGATAGGGGTCACTTGAGGCATCCTATGCTTACAGGTACCTACCCGATAGCACTATCGTTAGTGAGTGCTGTACTGTATTTTATATATTATTTTGTAATAGTATAGTTATCTTATCAATATTTGTATTTTGTACTATTGTTAATGTCTTGTCATGTTGCAAATTTGATTTTAAATAATGTTTTGACATTTAACATGTAGTTTCTTTATTCATGCGGAGTTTAGTAAAATTTACCAGAACGTCCCGGACTTCCCAAACTTGACTAATTCCTTTAACGTGACGATAGTGCGTTGTTATATGTGCGATTAGTTTGCTTGGGAAACAGATTAACTTGCTCATGTAGTAATGTACACCCTATGTGGTTGATTGTGTTCTTTTATTTAATAATTTTCATTTTAGTAAGCGTTGTTTCCACATAGCGATTTTGATAATTTGATTTGACTTTGTATTGTCCTTGTCCCAATTTTGGTTTGTTTAGTTTGCAAGTTTTACATTTTAAATTATTGTATGTATCTACCAAGTTTGACGTCACTTTCTGACTTAAGATGACAGGTGCCTGAGAAGGGATACACTCATTTGGACACCTGGATCGACTTAATTTTTTGACCATAGGGTCCGCTAATACGGCTCTTCTTAACCCACCATAATTGGCTTTTCTGAAGTCAGGTATTAATGTTGTATTCTCTCTGGTATTACCTTTCCATTGTATATTAAAATACACAGATTTGTGGTCACTATTTCCTAGGTGGTCCCCTATCTCTACATTATTTATCATATGTTCATTGTTACTGAAAACTAAATCGAGAATATTATTACCTCTAGTCGGCGTATCTATGAATTGAAATAAAAAAAACTATCTTGTACTACCTCAATAAACTCCTCGGAATCAGAGTCGCCTACTTGATGCTGCCAATCTATATTCGGAAAATTAAAATCCCCCATAATGCACACATTGCTAAACCTTGATGCCATTTTAATTTCCTCCCATAATGACGTTCCGTCATTTCTACTCGTATTTGGCGGTCTATACATAACCCCAATAACTATGGTCTCACTACCTTCGTTTACCTCTACCCAAACACTTTCATTATCGTTATTTAGTCTAATACCTGATTTAATACAGCTTTTTAATGTACTCCTGACAAACACTGCTATACCGCCACCCCTCCTACTTGTTCGGTCATATTTAAACAAACTATATCCTGGTATATCAAATTCTGCTAAAAAATGCCTGGTTTCTGTATTAATCCACGTTTCAGTTAGCGCTATTATGTCTATATTTTCTTTGATAACAAGGGCTCTAAGTTCGTTCATTTTGTTACATAGACTCCTACAGTTTGTGTAATATACTCTCAATTTACTTCTTTTATTTATACCTAATTTACCTTTATTTCTAACTACATTTCCATCTTCCATTGCACCATCACTACTATCATTAGTAATATTGTCATATATTTTAGCATGAGACTGAATATCCTTATCGCTTTCGCCTGACGCTAAAAAAAATCCATTTAACCTCTCATTTACACTCAATATTTCTGTTCAAAACCCCACAACCACCCTGTCTAATGAATGGTTGATATTTGTATTGTTGGGTTATGTATGCATTGAAACTAAAAAAAAAATATCTGCCCCAATCGGAAATAGTTGGGTCGTTGTGGAAAACTAGTTGAATAGTGTAAGGTAGTATCATAAGCATTTTTTTTTTTCTATGTGAATGAGGGAGACGAAAGGCATAACTGCCTGCAGCGAGTGCCTCCCCCAGATTTCAAAGAGTGACAGGGCCGAAATCAAGGGACGTTCGAGCTAAAATGCCTGGACACACGGAGTTTGAAGCAATTTAAGTCATAGGAAGAGGGAAAGACTGATTCTGGGAGAGAGTTCCAGAGCTCAGCAGTTGAATAGAAGAAAGTCTGAGAATAGCATTTCACTCTTGGGTTGGAGAGTTGCACAGAGTAAGGGTGGGATTGTGTTGCATAGCAGTAGTTGAGTAGATTGTTACTGAAAATTATTAGAAAGAGACGTGGGAATAGGATAAAACCCTGAGGAACGCCGGAGTTGATAGGTTGAGGGAGCAAGTGATGATCAACATCTGTAGATGTGGAATGGCCAGAAAAGAAAAGAGATAAATGCACAAATGGAGGGATAGAAACCGAAGGAGGGTAGTTAAGAAATTAGAGACTTGATCGAAGGCTTTCAATATGTCTAGCACAATGGAGATGGTTTGACCGAAGTCCTGAAAGGAGGATGACCAAGAATTAGTAAGACGTGAAAGATGATCACCAGTAGGGCGTTAAAGGTGAATTCCAGGGATGAAACCTATTCAAACTACAATGTCCATTGGGATCTGCTTGGTTTTAGGGGTATGATACTGAAGAACTTTCAACAATGTCTCCCAACAATATAGAAATATAGCTTATCTAAGTTATTTTATGTGACGAGCACTGGAGTGTTTACCATGACGTCACAGGCAACAATGGCAGGAACACTCTACATGAGAAATGGGTGAATCTGTGGTCTTTTTTTATGTGAGAAACTCTTATAAATTGTATGCATGTTTACAGCTCAACATTTGGCTTCATCACTGTCTGGTCAAGGGACCATGATATATATATTGAACAGAAAACGATACTATCATTAAGAAATAGGCGTTACAAGCGACCTCCCTCGACTCTGGACCAGGATAAAACACTCAAACACTGCTTGTATGTTTATTGTTGGCGAAATTGGATTATTTCTTGATGTGCACCACATTTTCAGGACCTTGTTCGATGTTTTGCAGAGCTTGAGTTTTGAATTGAAAGGTACTAATTAAGAAAAACAGACCTGTCCACGAGCGTGTGTGGTAGAGGCAAGTATCCCATGTTGTTTACATTGTCGTCACACGAATCAGCTGTTACTCTCCCAACAGACGGCCGAGGATGCCAATGGCGTTATAAACTAGTATTTTTTTCTGGAGTTGTTGTTGTTCCCTAAGCTGCCTGGCCGAACAGCCCCGAGTCCCTGAGGAAGGCCATGGCCACGATCGGGCTTTCCCACAGAGCTCTCATTGAGTGTAGGTTGTGTTGTTGGCGTAAGTGGTTGTGTGAAATGCAGTCTTCTATGATGTGTTTAATGGTATGGGGTGCTGTGTTACATCCTGGGCAGGCGTCGACAACGGATTCATCCAGTCTCTTCTGATATCTCAGGAGAGCTGGATGGTGTCCGCATCTCAGCCTGGCCAGGTGGACTCTGTCCTCGCGAGGGAGGGAGGATTCGGAAGGATGGATTTCGGGAGGTCGTGCATGCAGCTGCGTGTTGTCTGTGAGTGAGTGGATGGATTGGCGAGAGATATGAGTATGGATGTGCTTCTGGAAGTTGGTTCGGGGTGGGCAGGGAGGGAGAGAGGACAATAATTGTGTGTGATACCGTGTGCTGGGTGTTGTTTTGATATTTCTTGGTGTCTGTGGGTGTGTTGCCATGTAGTTTAGTGGGTGGTCTTGGTTCATGGAGGCTGCTGCCAGGAATTGAGTGCCTCTCATGTCCAGATGGTCTTTGACTTTGAGGATTTTGGTTTCTTGATGTAGATGATCTGTGGGTGCAGTAGCTGTGCAGCCTGTAATGATCTTCAGGGCTTTGTTTTGAATAGTCTGTAAGGTCTTATGATGTGTTTCAGCTAGGTTAGAAGCCCAGGCTGGGCTTGCGTATTCCATTACTGATCTTATGTATTGTTTATATACTGTGGTGGTAGTTTCTTTGTTGTGTCCAAATTTTGTGTGAGCAAGTGACCTGAGGGCGTTAAGTCTGGTTGTGGTGTGCTGTTTGAATGGTTATATGAGTATCATATGTTACTCCTAGGATTTTGGGTGTGTGTGTATGTGTTAGGGGTGTGTTGTTTATGGTGAGTTGAGGGATGTATTCGTGTTCACCTGTCCAGCTTGTGAGCAGGGTTGCGGTGGATTTGGCTGGGGTCTAGATTAAGTCTGTTTGTAGTGCACCAGCCATGTAGTGTGTTGAGATAGGGTTGAAGGAGAACTGTTGCTCTTCTTGGGTCATGGTGTGTGCATGTGAGTGTTATGTCATCTGCATAGGAGGCTAAGTTTATTTGGGGAGTATTGGGTGTAGTTATATCGTGCATGTACAGATTGAAGAGTGCGGGCGATAGGACGGATCCTTGTGGGACTCCGTTTGGAAAGTTTCTGATTTTAGATGACTGACCGGCAAAAGATACGTGTGCACATCTGCCTGCTAGGAAGTTGGCCAGCCACCTTTTGTGTTGTTGTGCATGTTTGTGTTGTAGATTTTGTTTGTTAGGTTGTGGCGGGGGATGGCATCGAAGGCTTTACTAATGTCGAGTGTGGCTAATAGTGATCTGTGTGGTGGTCTAGCTGAGTTGATGCCGTCAAAAGCTCTTTGTGTAAGGTCTGTGAGAAGAGTGTTTGTGGAGTGCAGTGGCCTAAAGCCATGTTGTGTTGGAGCTAGGGGTAGGTCGGGTGTAATTAGTTGTAATACTAGGCGTTCCATGACTTTGGAGGGGGAGCAAAGGAGTGTGATGGGGCGGTGCGAGGAGGGTAGCGTGGGGTCTTTGTTGGGTTTGGGGGAATGTGATGATGATACCATGCTTCCAAATGTCTGGTATTGTGTTGTGTGAATAGCTGTAGTTTGATATGTTAGTGAGTGTTTGTATGCCTTGTGGTCCCAGGTGTCTGAGGTGTATGTTGCTTATGTTGTCTAGGCCACAGGCGGGTGAGTGCTTGAGATTGTTGATGATATGCTTTGTCTGGTGATTGGTGAAGGGTGTATAGTCAGGGTCTGTGGGGAATTGTCTCTTACGTCGGATGACACGTCGGTCGTCTTTGTGAGGTTTTAGGTGGCTGACATGTGAGAAGTGATTGATGAGAGTGTTTGCTTGTTGTTTACATGAAGGAGTAGAGTCTGTTGTTGTGATTGCAGCATGTGATTGTGTTGTGTTGCTGTTGGAAAGTGTGATGCTGTTTAGTGTTTTGTAGAGTTTTTTGGGGTTTGTTTTGTGATCAAGTGTTTGTAGGAAGTTATTCCAATTTAGTTTTTGTTGTTCTTGTATTTTGTTGTTAGTTTGGGCGTTGCGTTTTTTCTGGAGTTTAATGGAATTATATCGATATTGCCCATATACATATTACAGTATATTTATGCCAAGTTATGACCCTGTAGTAAACTTCGTTTGTTCTTTCATCCCTGTAATTCACCTTCAAGGAAACCATATTGGCAATCTGGAAGTAGATCATGGGAAGACAAATGCTTAAGAAATTTTGAATTAAGAATAGTTTAATATTTTTAGAGATGCACAAAATGAGAGCACTTGTACGAAAGTTGGAGGGTTGAGAACAGTCACTCTCCTTTGGGACAGGTTGATTAAGAACAAACTTTCAGCATGAAGGAATGACGTTAGAGGAAAGACAGACACGAAAGAGTTTGATTAGGCAGGGAGTCAGCACGGAAGAAAGGTTTTTGAGTACAACAAGAGGAACACCATTCAGTCTGTAATCCATTTTAGTATTAAACCTAGAGAAGGCAAAAAGTACATCCTTAGAAGAGATTAGGGTATTAAGCATAAGTAAGAAAGGGGAGTGGAGAGGGAGGAATAGCACCGAAATCATCAATGGTGGAGTTCTTATCGAAAGTTTGAGCAAAGAGTTCAGCTTTGTCAGTGAAACAAATTATGGTGGTGCCGTCAGAGTGGCAAAGAGGAGGGAAGACGAGGAATTAAAATTAATGGAAAGGGTTTTGGCTAGATGCCAGAAAGCTTGGAAAAAGCTAGAGTTGGAAAGTTCAGAACATATATTATTGATAAAAAAGTTATTGACAAATTGAAGAACAGATTTGGTTGGATTCCGGGCAAAAACATAACAAAGTACAAAATTCTTGATTTTGAGGGCGACGGTACTGTTTGAATGCTTCCTCTTATTGCGAACAGCAGTAGAACAAGCATGAGTCAACCAAGGTTTCTTTGCATTAGAGTGAAAGAAAATGGAATGTATGCCTCCATGCCCGATGCGTAATGCGTTCAGCCCACTCGAAGGGTCCCCGGAGATGCACAAATAATTCTATGGAAAATCAAAGTAGTACTGCCGAAGGGCCTCCCAGTTGGCAGTGCCAAAGCGTCACAAGCACCGCCTGCTGTGAGGATTGGATGGCCGTACTGGAGAGATAGGACAGGTAACGAGAGTGAGCAATCATCTGTGTTGTTATTTATTATATCATTTTGCCTTATTCGTGTTCTGTATTTTGTTTTATTATTTTTAGTTGTTGGGTGTTGTTATTTAGGGTGTAGTCAGATGTGTTGTTGTTTGTTATATTCTCATTCTAATTGCCCTCACTCGTTTGTTATCTAAGCTTTCTTTCCTTTCACTCTTTTCCATCTCCCGCTTCGTCTGTTTCCTCTCCCTCTTTCCTCGTTTGCGTTTTTTCTTATTTATTTTCTCCATTTACTATTTTCAACTCCCTCTCTCTCTCTCTCCTCTGTTTCATTATACTCGTTTGTTATCTTCTTCTCTCACCTCTTGTACTCTTTCCTTTCACTCTCTTCCATATATACATATATAGACACACGCTCCTGAGGGAAATACACCTTAACCCCTATGAGTAACTAGAACGCTAATTCGTAATTTGCATAAGTTAGCATTAGGTGATTTTAAGCCCTCTAATAATCGAAGGGGTTCTCAATTAACACCGACTTCAAGCTTCCAAAATGCTTTCCTTTATTGCGAAAAAACTTTGAATGATAGACAAAATAAAAGGAAGAAACGCTTCCGAAACTACTGAAAGGGTTAATGCCGGTCTTCATTTACGATAAATATGATATGATACGATTTGAACCATTGTGGAGTGAAGGCTGGTGTAAAGTTACTCATGAAATTAAAATTATAATGTTCAATTTAGCCACATAGTTAAATCTATCCATCTATTGCCAGATATTTTCATTCCCGAGGGGTTGGACACGAATGAATAGCCTCCACGTCCCCCTGTTAACCGTCAGCCGGCTCACCTCCGCCCACCTAACACTGCTTTCACTCGTATACCTCCCAACTTCATCCCTAAATCTCACTCTCGGTCTGCCTCTTCCTCTCTGTCCTTCCACCTCATTCTCAAACACTCTCAAACCACCATCAAGGTGCCTCTCATATGTGAAATTTATAAATATTTAAATATCATAAAAGTGCAGTAGCTAGGAAGCGACGTACATTACAATGAATGCGATATCTCTCTGTATACTGTAAGTAGAGGGTAAATTAATATATAATTAATGAGTACTGTATGACTCCTCCAGCTGGTTGTATGAGCCTTCGAACTGCACATACTATGTTAAAAATTACAAGATTCATTCAGTTCGAGATAGCTTCGAAAACTTTAAGCCACTATTTATGTCTCAGAGTGTACTGTACATCCTCTTCACAAAAGTGATCCAAATACCAGTACCGTACATATATTGGGCAAGCTAAATACAGAGGTAACTTCGGATATTTGTGGATTACATGTAATGAACCACAGTTATAGGAAAATGGCCTGATATCATGGAAAGACTAATTTGTAGCGTTGTTTTTTCCCTCCATGATACATAATATCGGGCAATTTCCCCATTACTGTGGATCATTACATTATAAGTAACACCCCGTTCTTAACATTAATCATCAATTACAAACCCCAATGTACTTGAATAAACTAATGAAAGCATATGGCCCTCCCGGGATTCGAACTCGGGACACCACACCCAGAACATAAACACCTAAACCATTACACCACCAACACAGTTAAAGGTTGAGTACACGATCACGATTAATATCCATTTTCCGGGGTGACCAGTAGCGACATTGGTAGAGCGCTCGGTTTCTAACCGGGAGGACCGAGTTTGATTCTCGGCTGGTGGAGATAGTTGGGCAATCTCCTCACACCCCTTGCCTCTATTCTGATTGCCTAACAGTAAAATAGGTCTATGACAGGGTAAATAGGTTCCTCGTGACCTCATCCCTTAACTACAAAAAAAAATATCCATTTTCGAATTTTGGATATCAATCTAATCATGTACTCAGACCCAACTTTATATCTTTCCTTGTCCGAAGTTTACGGTTCACCATTCTCTCTCTCTCTCTCTCTCTCTCTCTCTCTCTCGCTCTCGCTCTCTCTCTCTCTCTCTCTCTCTCTCTCTCTCTTTAAACTGGCGTGGAATAGGAATTGACTTGCGTACATTTTAAATATCTAGTTATTACATTGTTTTATCGCTCATTATGTTGTTAATTGTGACCACTTGGTACTAATGTGATAAGGATATAGACAATTTTCGTATTTTTTCAATAATCATCAAGAAATCAATTGACCAGGATGATAACATATAGTTAATGCTTAGTGTCCCGCTTTCATTACAAATAGATGGTCAGATATTCATGGTCGTGGTTGTACTGTAGCCATAGTATAGAAATGTTTAGACACTTTTTGGAGGCACATTAAGATGATGCACTGGTGATCTATTTTGATAATCTGCCTGAGCCACAGAAATACTGTACATTACTCACATACCCAAATTAATGCTAATCGTCTTGTTTTTATCATTAGGAGGTGTTCAAGTATTCATAACCACGATTGCACAGATGTGCAGAGGTGGGCAGGTGCGCGCCATTTGGCGCTCTGCGCTCTGCGATCCGGTGCGCATTACCAATATAGAGGAGCGCGGAGCGAGGAGCGGCAAAATTCTGAAATCGGAGTGCAGGCGGGGAGCGCAGCTAGAAATTAGCGCTCCTTTCTGGCGCTCCGGAGGCGATTTTTCCTGTCAACAACAGGTACAAGAACGTCATTATCGTGTACAGTCATCGTACCGTTCGTACGGTGTTACTCACGGTGTTAGTGAACTGTGATACAGTGTTACTATGATAGTGACAGACTGACAGTGTTACAGTTGTTAACTTGTTATTTTTTTTGGGGGGGCTTTTGCTAACGCAAAGTAAACCTTACGGGCAAGTTACGGCTTACGAAGGGGCCTAAGGGTAAGTCTGGCAGTGGTATAGCCCGAGCCTGTCTGACTGTCTGATAGTCAAAAGACACTATAGACTTCAGAGACTTTTATCATTTTATGGTATCGATACTATCGGAATTACTTGAATGTATGGGTGGGAGGGTGGTTTGGGGGATGGTGGGGGGAAGGTAGAAGCGTAATTGACTCGTGTTACAAATATGAAGCCGATTGGTGAGGTAGTTTCGCCACCACAGATTTTATTTGTTTTCCTTTTCTTCGTACGGATACGCTGGAAGTGGGTTGTGGGAGGCAGTTGGGGGTGTGGTCGAGGGAAGGCATAAGGGTAAGGCACTTGTCACACAAATATGGAACCGATTGGTGCAATCGTTTCGCCGCCACAGATTTTCTTTTTTTTTCCTTGCGAGGCGACCAATAGTCAGCGAGTGGGTGGGAGGAGGGGTTTGGGGTAGTGGTGGTGCCGTGGTGGGTATGCAGAAGGGTAAGGTACATGTGGTAAAAAACTAAAAATATGAAAGCCATAGGTGCAGTCGTTTCGCTGCTACGATTTTTTTCTCGGCGAGTCAATTCTTCTCAGCATGGATTCACTCAGGGACGGTCTTGCCTTACTAATTTGCTTAGTTTTTTCTCAGAGGTATATGAAGCAGTAGATAATGACAAGTCATATGATATTATATATTTAGATTTCAGTAAAGCTTTCGACAGAGTCCCTCATGAGAGATTGATGAGAAAGGTTGAGGCACATGGAATAGGTGGGGCGTTGTTAGGATGGATTAGGTCATGGCTAATTGGTAGGAAGCAGAGAGTCAGCATAAATGGTACCAAGTCAGAATGGGGAGCAGTCAAAAGTGGTGTCCCCCAGGGATCGGTATTAGGTCCCCTGTTGTTTCTTATATACATAAATGACCTAGATTTAGGTATAACTAGTAGGATAAGTAAATTCGCAGACGATACTAAAATAGGGAGATCAATTGATTCAGATAGCGATATAGAGTGCCTGCAAAGGGATCTAGATACCTTACATGAATGGTCAGTAAATTGGCAGATGAAGTTTAACATTGACAAATGCAAGGTATTAAAGATAGGGAAGATGCAAACAAATGTTAAATATAAACTAGCTAATTTAGAATTAGAAAATTCAGACTGCGAGAAAGATCTAGGTGTGTTTGTTAGCAATGATTTGAAGCCTAGAAAACAGTGTATAAGCGTTCGTAATAAGGCAAACAGGATTCTCGGGTTCATCTCTAGGAGTGTGAGTAACAGAACTGCTGATGTTATCTTAAAACTTTACTTGTCATTAGTGAGACCCCATATGGATTATGCTGTCCAATTTTGGTGTCCTTATTACAGAATGGACATAGATTCATTGGAGAGAGTACAGCGTAGAATGACAAAAATGATCCATAATATTAGAAATCTTTCGTATGAAGAAAGGTTGAAGAAATTAGGTTTACATTCGTTAGAGAGACGCAGAGTTAGAGGGGATATGATAGAGGTGTTCAAGTGGGTTAGTGGGATTAACAAAGGGGACATGGCAAATGTACTAAAGCTCAGTGATAGCGAAAGAACTCGTACCAATGGTTTCAAATTAGATAAATTTCGTTTCAGAAAAGATATAGGCAAGTATTGGTTTGGTAACAGAGTTGTAGATGGGTGGAATGGACTACCAAGTGCTATAGTGGGATCTAAAACTGTAGGGAGCTTTAAGATAAAATTGGATAAGCATATGGACGAGAAGGGTTGGGTGTGAAGGGGGATCAGCCGGGTTGGGCCAATCAGCGCTCTGCAGACCTCCATAATCCTGCGTTAATCTCTAACCGTTTTTGGTAAGATGATCCTCAGGGTATTAGAGTGTGAAGCCTATAATTGGGCTTTGTAATTGAATTGGGGTTGTGTGGGACAGGGATCTGCCTTGCTTAGGCCAATCGGCTTTCTGCAGACTCCCATTTTCTTATGTTCTTATGTTCTTATGAGTCAGTATATAATTATATACGGACCTGGCACTGAGCGTGACAACTGACATCTGACAAGACCCTAGTCCCGGCCGTATATATATAATTATTATAAATTATATACCGTCGGACCTGGCAGTTTCGGACCTAGTTTCTCAGTTTGGACAGTTTCTGTAATTCTTTATGTCATATAGATATCAATGGACAGTCACAATGTCACAAACTCACAATGATATCAATCATATCATATCATTGACATTTGCAATCATATCAATCATATCATATCATTGACATTTGATTCATTGATATGACATAAAGAATAACAGAAACTGAGAAAGTGAGAAACTTAAACAGTTAAACTTCAGAAAGACACCATGACTTGAGGTTTTTTGAATGTTTTGAATTCTTGGAATTTAGTGAAGTGAAAGACAAAGGACAAAGTGAAGGACAAAGGTAAATAATTAAATAACTTCTAGAAGCTGTTTTGTTTGTTTTGTTTTTTATATACCTATTTTTGGGAGCTTGGAGCGCAGGAGCGCGGAGCGGGAAGCACATCGGGTCTGCTGACAAAAGGAGCGCGTGAGCGCTGCCGCATTACCTTATGTCTGATGAGCGCGGAGCGCTGCCGCATTACCGGTCCCACCGGAGCGCGCCCACCTCTGCAGATGTGATCATGAATACTTAACCACCACCTAATACTAACAAAAAGACTGAACATTTACTAATAAGTCTCGTCTTTTTATATCTATTTTTTTGATATTTTTGTGGCTCAGTTTATCAGATTAGTTGGTCATTCTATCATCGTTGTGGGTGAGGCCTGGTCCTATCCAGAGTCAGGTTTGGCATCCTCTGCCTAACCTTAGCCGTTTCTGTTGTCTCTTTTATTGTTCTACTTTTCCTTCTGGGGGCGGGAAGCTAGGAATCCTCCTCCCCTTGTATGCGTCACCTACTAGACGAGACAGAGAAAGGGGCGAGGGAATGCAAAGTGGTCCCGGACCCTAATAATTGAAACTTTAAATGTTGTTTCTCTTTGGTCTAGATGAGACAGAGAAAGGGGCGATGGAATGCAAAGTTGTCCTGGACCCCAAGAATTGGAACTTTAAATGTTGTTTCTCTTTGGTCTCTGTCTTGAGTCGGTTCCCCCAGCTATGGAGTATGTGCCTGAGTATATACATACATACTACTACAGCGTATACTACAACCAAGACAACTACCACCACAACTATAAATAGCAACCTACATAACAACAAGTACTACTACTACTATTGCAACTTACTGTGCGTGTGAAAACTAAAATGCCCCAGAACGAGAAGCCCACCACAGAAGCCATGAACGAACACCACACAGAAACACCAAAGGAAAGGTCCACAGAACGAAAGGACCAGCTGACCGAGCCAGCCATTTCAGACAGGCCCAAGCCCGCAGGGCTAAACAGCTCCAGGACGCACCCACTTACCTTTTCTAAACTGACCATTTTCCACACCTCACGTACACTAACCCTCTCGTGTCCTACACTCCTAACTACAAAGATGATGAACAGGAATATACATTCATATTAAAAACATGCCCTGTCCCGACGTTGAGCCAATGCCAACACATCAGACAGCCATAATTATATCTATGTATGTTCTTACATCCGAGAAGTAGATGTTATATATCTTAGAAGTTCAAACACCCACGCTTGTCCCTAGACCTCGTATATCATTTTCCATGACGAGTATAGATATATGTAACCCGTGCTCAGTCGCCCCTTGCATTGTTCCTCTAGTAACTAAGTATTAATATTAACATTCCCTAACATCTTGTCTTGCCAGACTAAGCTTCTGAAGACCCATCGCCCCATAAATCTATGTATGCAATCCTTAGGTTAAGTATTTCTATCCGCCATTGTGTTCACCTTTTTCCATTTACTTTCCACAATTGTCATACGTCTTCCCCTTGCCTCCTTCGTATCCACAGCCCACACTACGCCAATTTACTTCGTGTCTTACACCTCTTACCCCAACCAGAGATTGTATAAGATAACCTGGTTACCAGTATCTGTCATAAGTACCCCGAAAACAATAACTAAGTACCCCTACGAACTGCCGCTGTGGTTGGTATTTTATATTTAATAGAAAACGCAGTTCCCAGGGCCAACTAATAGTATCCATAACCCTCTGACTGATCACATAACTCTATCTTTTCCAGACTCATATACCACCCCATAGTTGCATTCCCCGGTAGCATTTGGCTAACGTATTCTACTGCCTTTTCAAACTTCCATATCAATTGTAGCCTAATGCCACCCCCACACCCAGGGACCTTAGGGGCAAAATTTCCCTGTAGCCCTTGAACTCTTCCCCCCCCTCTCATTAAGACACCCGCGCTTCTCGACTCTTGTCCGACCTAGCCTCTCTCTCATACCTCTTGAAGATCCTTGAATTGTCCGTTGCTAACGCTCTCCAACCTTTTATATATATACTCCTATCCAGCCTACCTTCACTTAGTAGGCCAGAACAACATTAGAACTTTACTAGCCCCTTGCATGCCATCTATTCTCTTACAACACATTCACAACCCTGCACCCAATGGTCGTCGGTGCGAGGCTAGCCGCCCCGCCAGTAACTAACTTCTATTGCCATACTTCCAGATAAATGTGGCAGAGTTAGCAACCCAGTCTCCACCACATCCAGCAAACCCTACAATTAACAACCAGCCGAGTAAAACCAGCTAGCTAAGGCACCTTCGGTTTTGGTATTAAAGACACCCACATCTGTCTCATACACAGAGGGTTATTACAAACACTGGTGATATGGCAAGCCCCTAGCCACAGCCGCCGGACGACGATCACAGAGAGAGGGCGCCCAGCTCCCCCTTTTTGCCCACCCGAGGAGGGAGACCCCCACCCCCGCGGAGGTATACCTGGCCCCTGTTTTGACTTTCGAGTCATTGCCAGGTAGCACAGGAATTCTTCCTATCAATGAACTAACCATGAATGACTAACACCTTTACTAACCTCTATTAACTCACAATAAACCATTTACCTTTCTTGCATGCTCTGATCACTAAATTAGCACCTCAGCTATACCATAGAATGAAGATTGAACAATCTAGAGAGACGCTCCTATCACAGCTGTCCCCATCCTCCTCGCAAAGTAGATCCAGTCTCTCTCCCCTAAATACGTCCAGTATAGCCAAAATAGTACCTCTTACTAAGGCTCAGTTATATGAAAATATAAAGGCTTCCTATCGCCCTGTGCCACAACAGTAAATACCATCTTACCTAGTCCCCATATCTATTGAGAGCTCAATTAAGTCCATAAGACTCGAGATCCCTACTGTCTACAGGGTCCAGAACCGAGCCTATAAATCTAACTCCCGCCCCCAGTCAAATCAGTTGAAAGCTAGACACCAACCAGGGGTCACTACCCTGCAGTTAACTTCTAGCTCTGCCCTTGTGTTGTTCCGGAGTGAGATCCCAGAGCCGGCAGACTCCGTGGCAGATTTGGATAGAAGGACCTGCCCACGTATTGAAGAACTTCACACATATGGCCCCCCTGGACGGCCGCGGAACCAGTCGTTAGCCCCCAACATCATGGACGCAAGATAACCAGGACCAGACCCATCAGATACTACCCAAGATTCCCTTTAGCAGTACTACATATTACTGTGCTGTTTAGAGATTCACTAATTAATATTTCTACGAAGTGGCTAAGACCTTGCCCAGTGTAACTCATACTTAACCATTCCATTTGGGACGTACTAAGCGATCAGTGCTCTTTAATTAACAGGCGACCTTGACTCGTAATTACCTTATTCAGATATTAAAACTCTAGTGATATCTAACGTTCGCCTACTGATTTGCGTTCTATGTATTTCTGAGACAAGGATATAAAACTTAGATCAGTACCCCCTGAGGTTACTAGAATTCCCGTGCTCTAAAATACGTATGTCTAATCTAGTCTGTGAACTACTACTTGTGCACCAGAGCTACCAGTAATAAATCTAACAGTGAATATGAATCTATAAGTAACATTGATGGTCTTCGGTATATAAACCTGTGAAATCAAAGCCAGTGATCAGAAGATTAATACCTGAACGTTGGAAGTGGGAGACTAGGCTCCATCCAGATCCACTTATGCTAGTGTTGTTCAATTCTATTATATTGTCTTACACAAGTATTCTGCAGTGGTATATCAATAAACGTGATCATGTAACTTTCTACCATGTGTTTCTTTGTGTTCTCTATTCCTCATATCTTGTATTGTGCATGCAGCCTTATATACCCAGTCAATTTAGAACTCACATTACCCAAGTTAAACCTGTAGAAAAACAGGGCATAACAAAAACATTAAGGAATAGACAGTTCTTGGTGCCCTCGTGAGCGAAGTTCCTGGAGGTGACGTTGAACCAAGGGATCTGTGAACACATGGGCGGAATCTCGCCCCCGTCTCGCACACCTTCCCACCCCAGCCCAGCCAAGGGGTCCTGAAAACATTTGGAAGTTAAAGCATAGGAAGTGTTTAAGGATAAAGGTCTTCTCTGAGTGATACACACAAGGGAGAAAAATAATGTACAAGTATTTTATCCCATTAATGTTCTCAAGTGGACAATGGGCGAGCAATTGGAGGCGGATCTTGTATTCGAGTTGATTGATCTTTGGCATAAAATGTGACATAGATACTTGTTAATCTTATTCAAAAGCTTACATTTGCTCAATGACAAAAGATCAACAAGTAGACACAGTAAGGATTTTAAATAACATTGATGGACACTGGCAAAATGTTTGGAGTTTCTTCTAAGGCCCATAACGATATCTAGCCATTAACCCGAGGAGCGCGCAATTGAGGTGTTCAAAAGTGCTGCGTATGCGAAACAAATCCTTCGATTCTGACAGACTTTGTTGTATTTACCATATAAAGCATTATTTCTTCTCCATGTGCATTTATTTTACATATATGATAAACATATGAACAGTGAAGACCAGAAAATTATTTTTTATTTTTTTTACAAGACGCCATAATTTCCGAGAAAGGGTGGCCATGATTATTAGGCGTTTGTCACAAATCGCTAGGTCAAGTTTACCGGGCTTGACATCTACCAATAACATTTTGGCAGTGAGAGCTTGATCCGCCGACACTTTGATTAGCAGATGACGCTCTACTGACTATGCCATGGCTAGCGACAATATGTATAAACGGCAATTATCTAGTGAAAAATGTATATTTGTGGCCGGAGGGGGTGGATGGTGTCGAGAGAGAACGTGCAACATACGTCTCTGCTTGCTAAGAGTGCTTGAGGCACACTGGCCCTGCAGCTCTCTTCCGTGGATGGGAATGGGAGGAGGGAAGTGATGGAGAAATGGGGGGGGGGGCACATATAGGGGAGAAGAAGGAAGTACTGGAGAGTGATCTTACTACCTAATCACATATTGCTTCCATTTGAGTGCCCGTTCGACATTTTTTGGGTATATTTTCATGGGCTGTCTTCCATGAGGCCTATCGCATACGCTATACAGATACTTACGTGAGACCTATCGCGCTTTAGAGGATAATCAAACAAGTCGGACAAATATGTGCGGACATGTGTGCTCACCCATTATCCAGGTCAAGGCCATGGGTTTGCCAGGCTATGGCTATGAGCCAACTAAAGCCCCTATCACCTGCTTCAAGGAAGCCAGTATTAAATTGCAGTGACCTGAGGTATGCGTGTTCATAAGACGAAACTTCAAGAGTAACCAATATACTGAAAACTAGCATATCTGAGGTTATACAGTATATGGGATTATATATACTAAATTAGATTTGTGATTAGAAAGATAATTGATTTCAAGCAATCCATCTTATGCTAAATATAATCATTTGGCATTAATTAGAAGGAAGAAAATGGAATATAGTCATAAATCAGGAAACTTCCTTACCCTGAGCCTCAACTCTCCGACGGGTGGCTGGGCATAAGGGATGCTCCAGTACGAGTAGAAATCACGCCCTTTGATTGTTGAGGTCTTTACTCCAGCGATCTGGCCGTCTTCAGTAGCCACCACAACACGGTCAGGGGAGGCCGTGCCGTGTGTGGTCGTGGCCAGGGTCGCTACCAAGAAGGCTGTGGTGATGAGAACACATTGTCTGTTGCATGGGAGAAAAGAATGGGTGTTATACTAATTTTATCTTTTATATTGAGGTTGGAACAATAAAACTGAAATGCGAGGGGAGGAGACGAAAGAGAAGCAGAAGAAGAACAAGAAGAAAAGAAGAGAGGAGAAGATGCACATAGCCCCCATCCAAGAAGGACCTAAGCACACCCGTACCCCAAGTCCTCTAGCACGCAAGCTGTCGACCCAGGCTGTACCCGCGTGGCCGGTTCTCCCACAACCCAAGAAATAGTCCCAGTATACCAGATTTCTTTCTTGCCCTCCAATGGACCATCAGTGATAACCCAATGAAAGCTGAGACTACCTCAGCCAAATCACTGGAGGTCAGGCAAGGTTGGTTTGATGTATAGATCCTTTCCACTATCGCTGCTGATTACAGACCCTCAGTTGAAGTAACAACCTTCCCCACTTCCAAACTACCCAAAAGACTTTGTTGAGCCCAGCCAGGCAGTCTCCCAAGTAGTGCGGATACCACACTATGGTTGTGTAACCTGATTGTGTTCAGCCCAAGCTGCTGTCTAATAAGTGATGTGTACAGGCCAGAACTTATTAAACATGGGAAATACTATTCTAACCCAGTTAGTCGGTTGACCGTTGACCAGCGACGAAAAGATAATCTTGGTTGTTTATACAGGAGTGGCATTTAGAAAGGTGTGTTAAGCCCGTCCAGACAGTTCTCTAAATCCACCTCCGGTGTTTATCCCTTAAAACTGAACAGCTCACAACTTGCGTGATGGTACCTGAAGTCCCGCCCCGACCATGGACCTCTACCTGGACGCTGCCCTTACCACGCTGTGAAAACCATGCCAGGATCCCAGCTGCCAGAAACTAGATGTGATGATGGACCACCAACTAAGAAGAAAAGTGTTTGCTTGCTGAAGACTGTTTCAAAAGACCTCCCTTCTCACTGTGCTAGGCCTCTTCGTATGAGGACATAAACCACACGCTCTATCTTGGAGTCTAATTAATATTTCGTATGCCGTCCCTTTCAAGGTGATTGTACATGGTAGTATTTCGCAAAGCTAAGACCACACATACACCAGTGCCACATATAAATTCAACCCAGTGCTACGCCTTTTTCTTTCTATTAGTGACCCCTCAAACTACAGTTTCTATGACCACGCTTGTACAGTACCTGTGAAATGTCCGTCCGTGAAGTATTGATATAAACTGTGACTCTACTCGAGAGAGAGAGTACTATTATTGTGTATTTGACTTTGTTAAAGTCTTTTGTATAATCACTGTCAATAACATATTCGTATACAAACTATTCGTAATATCTATTTAAGTAATAAAAAACGAGGCCATGACAATTTACCGTCAATTGAAAATAGACAGATTATAGCAAGTGGTGATATAATGTGGATTTATGGAGCTCATAGATAATATACATGTGCTGTAGATCAATAAATGAAGAGAGAGATGGCCGGACGAAAAAATATATGAATTAAGGGGAGATTTCCACTTGAGGGACTTTTTTCTTGACTCCTTTCTCCCTCATGTCTAGCCCCCTTGCTTTTGAAATGTTATGACGTTCGCCCCATTATTTTGGCGATTTTAAGAATTTACGCCCCATTCTGTCAATTTTAACCCTTCCTCCCCGGGCTGTCTTAGCTAATGACGGTCGCCCCTACCCGGGCGATATGGCCGAAAAACGTCTAGGCCTAGGCTACCGTATTTATGTTTATTTTCACTGCTAGAACTTTCCCACTCATCTATAATCGTAGTTTTCAATCTGTATTTTGGCATTTAGTAGAGCTCTGTAAGTCAACTGGTTCAGTTGTGATGACGATTTCAGTGGAGCCAATATTGCAGAGATGTTGCCAATATGGGGGCTTTTTAGACACTAATTTCGTCATGACGTCAGAACAACAACATTGAGGAGTCTTCTCCTTGTTTTCGGAGGTGCGGTGACGAACGCTTGGGTTTGTTGACATAGGTTGTACGCACGGCGTTCGGACCAAGCTTAATTAGGCTATTAAGCTCGTGCCTTAGATAAGGCATACCGGGTAGCGGCCCTTCTTTCGTGCTGTCCTTACCTAAGGCAGCCCGGGTAGGAAGGGTTAAGATCTTTCGTGCCATTTAGGTGTCGATTTTATCCTGGCGAGCGATAGCGAGCCTGTAGTTTAAGAGTAACCGGCCTTCGGCCGGGAAATTTTTCTACCGAAAAATGTACAAATTTATCTTGAAAGGTGGTCAAGGGGGTGACATTTTTAGATTGCTGGAGGAGTAGGAAACAAACTAAACACCTCCCCTTAACCCGGGAACTGCGGGGAGACTCTTAAGAGTTCCCCCGGCGGACTGCGGCGAGACTCTGAAGTGCGCATGGGGGTAATTGGAAACGTCCCCCTGTGCTGACGTATTTGAGGTGTTTCCGTCACTAAAATATTCATTGTGCCATTAATAGCATTAATACTTATCCATATGCGCCTATTATGGGTTGATTATAAAGGTATTAACCTGAAACAACAATAAAACGAGTGAAAACAGCGTTTGGATGGTCAAAATCGGAGATATAGCCCGCGAGTTGTATAATGTATGGGTGAGGCAATCTGCTTTCCCGCCAATTTCCCCCAAGGCCACTGAGACACAGTCGATCGATACTCTCTCTCTCTCTCTTGCACTCGCTTGCTATCAGTGATGACCACACCCTCCAATCGGATTTCTAATGTTAGCACGAAAATATACCTCAGAATAAGGGAATAACAGGGAAAATAGGTGATAACTGAAGGAGAGGAGGAAAGTGGGGAAGGAGGGGAGGTAGAGGACTGAGATTTTGCATGGCCCAGGGGCCAAATTTTTTTTTTTTTTTTTTTTTTTTTCGATGTCAAAAGTTGATTTTTTTTTTCTCTGACTCTTAAGAGTCTCCCCGCAGTGCGCCGGGGGAACTCTTAAGAGTCTCCCCGCAGCTCCCGGGTTAAGAGTCAGAAAAAAAAAAATCAACTTTTGACATCGAAAAAAAAAAAAAAAAAAAATATATATATTTTATTTTTTGTTTGGCCCCTGGGCCATGCAAAATCTCAGTCCTCTACCTCCCCTCATTCCCCACTTTCCTCCTCTCCTTCAGTTATCACCTATTTTCCCTGTTATTCCCTTATTCTGAGGTATATTTTCGTGCTAACATTAGCGAGTTGCAAGCAGGGTGTTGTCATCACTGATGGCAAGCGAGTGCAAGAGAGAGAGAGAGAGTATCGATCGACTGTGTCTCAGTGGCCTTGGGGGAAATTGGCAGGAAAGCAGCTTGTCTCACCCATACATTATACAACTCGCGGGCTATATCTCCGATTTTGACCATCCAAACGCTGTTTTCACTCGTTTTATTGCTGTTTCAGGTTAATACCTTTATAATCAACCCATAATAGGCGCATATGGATAAGTATTAATGCTATTAATGGCACAATGAATATTTTAGTGACGGAAACACCTCAAATACGTCAGCACAGGGGGACGTTTCCAATTACCCCCATGCGCACTTGTTAGGTTAAGGGAACTCAGACGGTATTGTGCAGCATAATTTACTGGTTCGGCTCAATGGTTTAAGGAAGGGGTGTAGTTTGCTCTCTACACCTCTATCAAGCTTAAAAAACCACCCACAAGACCCCCCTTCGATATATAAATTTTTAAATTTTTTGGTAGAAAAATGTCCCGGCCGATTCCTCTTCAAATACAGGCTCGCTATCGCTCGCCAGGAAAAAATCGACACCTAAATGGCACGAAATGTCTTAATATTGGCAAAGAAATGGGGCATTAGTTCTGGAAAACGCCAAACTAATGGGGGGAATGTCTTGTAATCTCATAACTAATAGGGCTAAACATGAGGGAGGAGGAGGACTCGAAAAAAACAACTGCCTCCCCTTAATGGATGAATGAATTGGTGGCTGACTGGATGGATCGATAAACAATAGCACTATCTATCTATCTATCTATATGCTCAGGCCCAATCCCCACTTTTCCTATTTTTATTTTTTATTTTCTATTTAATTCTATTTTATTATTATTTATTGGTGGCTCCTTACGTCAATGACGTAAGAGCCTATGGTAATATGGCCTCGTTCCGGGCTCCTCTGAGCCCGGGTTAATCCTGATCACTACGGTCGAGAACCAATATCTTCTTAGGGGGTACCCCTTAATCATTCCTAAGGTACGTCATTGAGACGGAGCCACTGAAAAGTGAAAAATAAAAGAAAAAGGAATAGTACAGTTCAAACGCCGCGCCACTTGCGCATTCAGATCTTCCTCTGTTCCCATGAGCATGCCTTGAAATCCCAGTTGGCCTTAAACTGGCCTCTCTCGTCCGTAGGCCATAGGAGGCAGACAAAGTTTTCTTATCTCCACCACAGTGTTTATATAGCCCCTCTTCGACGCGAAATCTTTGTCCATAGTGAGTTTTTATGCAGTTGTAATAGTATATGCGTCTAAGAAAGTATGTATATGGACTAATTTTCACTTGTAAGCCTGTGAAGTAAGATCTTTCGTCTGGCTGGCCTACGAACGTGCCATTCAAGAAGCCACTTTCCACAGAGCCGCTAACTATTATGTTTTATCTCGTTTGTTCGTATCACACGAACCTCGGCTCTATAGCTACAGTGTCTTAGTGTTCTGTAAATTTGTTTTTGAAGTGTAATTCGTCAGTTTTTCCCTTAAGTATCAGTGTTTTATAAAGTGCCCTATCCCTTTTAACTATATCGGCTGACAGTAACCTCTGGTTGTGCCCTGGCCAGGGTTTACTCGTCACGCCACCGAAATTGTTTATTGGGGACAAAAAGTGCTTTCATTATTTACATTCAAGCATCTTTTAATTTAATTCGTTTAGACAGTAACCGCTGGTTGTGCCCTGGCCAGGGTTTACTCGTCACGCCACCGAATTTGTTTATGGGGACAAAAGTGCTTTCATTATTTACATTCAAGTCTCTTTTAATTTATTTCGTTTAGTTTCCACTCTAGTCGGTCACGATTCACTCTTCATATTTATTACCTTCAAGTTTTGTCACATGACAAGGTTTCCTATAAACCAGCATTACATCAACTAGGGATCGGATTTGTATTATCCCGCGGGTTCTGCTCATCTAAACATTCGTATATATAAATTTATTTTCCCAATGAGCTCCCATAATAATATCATAGTTGCCCTTGTCCCACTACAATGGAAAAATGATGTAAGACATGCTGATAATATTCCAATTACCCAGGTAACCTAAACCCATCACAAAGGGTCCGGTACCAAGACCCGGCCACCGGGACCGCCAGCAGGGTGGCAGTCCCGAGTGCCCGATCAGGCGGGAGACACCAGAATACCATTCAAGACCAAATCCCCGGTTTGATATTATTCCAATTACCCAGGTAACCTAGACCCATCACAAAAGGGTCGGGTACCAAGGCCCGGACACCGGGACCGCCAGCAAGGTGGCAGTCCCGAGTGCCCAATCAGGCGGGAGACACCAGAATACCATTCAATGCAAATTCCCGGTTCACGAGTCATTATCTCAACAAACCCCGGTCCCCAAGACCCGGGTTTTCAAGACTGCCGGGCAGGGAAATGCACCCAAACAGGCGGACAACACTATGTTACCATACACTCATAATTTCCCCGGTTATCCATAATTTCCCCGGTTATCCTAGTCCTCATTTCGATGAAACACGTGAAAGTTGGAATGACAAGGACCCACACTTATCAGGGAGACCATTCAGGAGAAGACCCTCACCAGTCTGACATAGACTCAAGACTGAGCCCTCATAATGACTTATGGAGAGAGATGAAAGATACTTTAAGATCATTGACCAACGAGTTAACAGACAACTTACATCATAAATTGGCTTCTATGGATAAGGCTATCCAGGACCTTCAATGTAGGACCCTGTCCCCATCCATGCTACAACCAGCCACACCCGACCCAGTCCCTCTAGCTCAGATACCTGCCCAGCCAAAACAGCATGATCAGGAATTAACACCCACTCCGTCATCCTCCACTCAGTCCAGTCTTCAAGCCACTGGCCTTCCCAGTAACCTATTCCTGTCCCATATTCGTCCCCCCCCTATTGAACAGGAACCGGAAATCTCCAAGAAACCCTTCCCTCTTCTGTTTGGGGACTCCCGTCACTGGAAACAAATACCAGTGGAAACACCTGAAGATGCGGACACAGGCCATCCAGAACTGATACCAGTCCCAAATGACTGGGTGATCGAAATGGACGAACTGCGTCACCTCCGGGCAAAAGACGCACATAACCAAGTACTGGACGTAATCATAAAACCTTTCCCGTCTATGTCAGACGCTAGGTACTTTACGTTCACACAGACATCCGCAGTCCCCTCGGGAAAACGCTTCAAACCATGGTCGGATTTGAATAAAGCCGATGGGCATAATGCCATTAAATCTCTATCCACTCTCGCAACAGACATACAATGCTCCACAAAAATGTCCGAAAGTAAAATTCCCATGCTGGAGGTTTCATCCTTAGGCTATGGCCCATGGTCGGAATGGGTATCTGGGGCAGAAAAATTTGCCCTTTCCAGTATGGATACTACACCCCAAAGAATCCCACAAGATGATCATCAGTTTGCCACAATGTATGTGCACAACTCCGACTCCATTCCCCAGGGGTTCTGGGATTATCTCAGAGCTCCAAAGATAGTATGCAAGCCATCCAATGACCCCATGATCTCGACACCTACTCCAGCGCTCATCGACAAGGATTTTAGACTACGCCAAAAAGCCCACAGACTGTTATCAAGCTTCATCACATGGCAGAAGCTCTCTAATTCCATGAGACAGGTGGCAGATTCCATCGCTGAACAAAAATCCAGAACAGCTCTCCATCTCATCAGGAGAGCATCTCTCGTCAACTCTCTAATGACCACGGGTGATGTCAAGACTGCTATTTATGAAGCAGCCAGAGCAAGATAAGATATACGCATCCACTTGTCCAAGAAAATGCCAAAAGATATCGCCGCTCGAGTCCTCCTCTCACCCCTATTCACCAGCAGATTAATGCCCCAAACAACATGGAACGAAGTCCACTCCCTACTACTACGACCCGAGATAGCAACGTCAAGACAGTCTCAAGCATATAGACAAGGCCACCCTAGTAGGTTCCACCCTCACTCTCACCCTCACCGGGGAAGGGGGAAGGGCCAGTTCCCCCCTCGCCAATATACCCCTCATACATTTCAGACGCACAGGGGTAACTCATCAAGCAACAGAGGGCACAGAGGACACTACCAGGCCAGAGGTCGAGGCTCACCAAGGACCCAACCATCACCCTACACACGACCTCCACCAAAACAACAAAACTACGGGTCACAACGAAGACCTCAACATACAGGACGTCAGACTCATCAAGCAGGACGCCATGCTCCCAACCACCAGAAACCACAAGGTCACCACCAATCCACCAACTCTCACCAAACGACCCAGGATCCAAAAAACTTACTTTCCAAGAGGCCATCAACCAAGAAATGGCCCGGCATTCGACAGGCCAATTCAGGGAAAATTTTCAGCATTGGCCTCAAAGATCCTGGGCAAAGAGAGTGGTAAAGAAGGGCCTCACATGGAAATGGCTGGCAAGACCCCGCCTCAGAGCTCAGCCCAACAAGATACAGCTATCTCCAGAATTGGTAACAGTGATAAACCAAATGTTAACGGACAAAGTTCTCACTCACCCTCCAGAGGGCACACCAGTTTTTCTGTCACGCATGTTCCTCGTCCCAAAAAGAGACAGCCGGCAACTAAGACCCGTGATAGACATGTCCCTTCTCAACAAGTCAATTCACAATACAAAATTCAGAATGCTAACTATCTCCCAAGTAAGGCTAGTACTACAACCAAAGGCCTGGATAATTACCCTGGACCTGAAAGACGCCTACTGGCACATCCCAATAGCAAAAAGATACCAAAAGTTCCTAGCTATCCCATTCAGAAACAAAGCAGTAATGTTCACCAGAATGCCCTTCGGTCTGAACATAGCCCCCAGAATTTTCACCAAGATAGTCAAACAAGCTCTCCTCCCACTACTCGAAAATGGAGTAAAGATCCTGTTCTACCTAGACGACTGGTTGATTCTCGGGTCCACACCTCTCCAATGCCAAGAACAAACCTTGAAAGTAGTACAACATGTTACAAAGCTGGGCTTCAGAGTGAACCTGGAGAAGTCAATGCTCACTCCCTCACAATCAGCGGAATGGGTAGGCTTATTCTGGGACACACAACTCCAAACGATAAAGCAAAGCCCAGCCAATGCCAAACGTCTACAATTAAAACTGTTCAGAGTATTACATGCGAAGAATATTACCAGGAAACTTTGGGAATCTTTGATGGGCTCACTAAATTGGGTACAAATGACAGTACCCCTAGGCCGCCTCAGACTGAAGAGACTAATCTGGCTAGGCAACAAAGCCTTCCCTCTAACACCTCACAATTACCCACTCGCCATCCCAAAGAGGATCCTACATCTCCTGGCTTTTTGGACAAGATCCCAAGTACGGGAATCGGTGACACACTGGTCAGATCCACCTCCCACCTTATGGATAGACACAGATGCCTCGAGCCTGATAGGGTGGGGCTACCAGTCAACAGAAGGCCATCAGAACCACGGGAAATGGACCACACTAAGTCAGTATCACATCAATGCCAAAGAGCTAGCAGTTCCTCTATTCTTTCTCAGGGACCATGCGACGTCATTGACCTCCAGATCAATAGCGTTCCGGATGGACAACACGGCTTCCGTAACTTGCTTAAAGAAACAAGGCTCCACCCGGTCCAGGATCCTTCAAGACCTCTCAGAAAAGATATTCTTTCTAGCCCAGAAATACTCCATAGTAATCCACGCAACATACCTGCCAGGGGTCTCCAATCTATGGGCCGATGCTCTATCCAGGGGAAAGAGCACTTCAGTGGAATGGGCCCTCAAACAAGAAACGTTCAACCAATTAGTGCTACCACTTTCACCACAAATCGATCTGTTCGCATCTCTTCAATCAACGAAACTCCAGGCTCACATTTCTCGGGACCTCAAGACACGGGAGGGAGGCCCGGATGCCTTCACAGTAGACTGGAACAGATGGACATCGATTTACCTCTTCCCACCCCCAGACACCACTAATGTGCAAAGTCATTCACCACCTCAGATCGTTCCAGGGACAAGTAACCCTGGTCGCTCCAATGTGGCCTACTCGAGCGTGGTACACTCAACTTACTCAATGGTGCAACAACCCCCTGCAACTCCCCCTAACAGATTTCCACTTGGAAGAAATTGGGAACCTGCAGACCTCGCTCAATTTTGCTATGTGGACATTCTCAAATCCAAGTGGCTCCCATCCTACGACGAGGAAGTCACGGACAAGCTCACGAACCAGTACACAGCTTCCACTCTGAGACAATACAGCTCTCACTGGAAACAATTTACAACGTGGGTTGTAGATACTAACCAGAAGAACCCATCAGCTTCCTTGTTATTGAAATACCTAAATTACTTGTTTGAAACCAAGAATCTAGCAGTTAACACACTTAGAAACCACCTGTCGGCAGTGAAGGAACCCTTCCTCACGCTTACCGGTCTATCCTTACCCCAGAAAGATGAACAAGGGTTTATGAGAGCTTGCTTCAAACTCAGAGCCCCAAATCGTCAGCTACTTCCTCAATGGTCAATCTCGAGGGTCCTAGCATTGTTACAGTCTAGGCCCTACTCGGTGAAACCAAACATAGAGAAGAAACTCAAGAAGTGTGTATTTCTGATGGCCCTAGCAACTGGCCATAGGGTCTCAGAATTGGCGGCCATGGCAAGGTCCCCAAACTGTCTACAGTTTGCCCCTAATAACGACTCTGTACATATTGCACCTGCACCAGATTTTATCGCAAAAAACGAGCACCAGGAACATATCTTTACACCTTTCTCCATTCCTGCCTTGAAAAAAGGAAGGATACACCATGCACTATGTCCTGTGAAAGCATTATATACCTACTTTAAGTCTGTTATCCCTAGAAATAAGGAACATTTATGGGTTTCTCCAGATGGCTCATCAAGGTTGGGGAAAAAAGTTTTAGCATCCACGATAGTAGATGTAATTAAGGAGGCAGACCCCCAGGTGATTGCCAAAGCTCACGACGTCCGCAAGTGGGCCACTACCATCAGGTTCCTCAACAACTTTTCAGTAGAAGATATCTCTCAAACAGGTCTCTGGTCCTCGAGCAATACTTTCCTATCCAGATATTTGTCAGTACACCTGGAGAGACCCAATTTACCATGCATAGCTTTAAGGCAAGAACATACCCCTTGAGGGCATTAAGTAGTCTGTTGTATCTGATTCAACACTTTTATTACCAGTCCAACAGCATAAGAGAGAGTGTGCCCTGACAGTCACTATAAATGGAAAGAAAAGAGGGGGGCGTGTTGAAGTCCCATGACGAAAAGGCAGGTCACACAATCTGAAACATATAACAAGAATGTTATGACCACATGATATCTATTACATAGCAATACCTATGTCTATTGCAACTACAAATGTTTAACATTATTTTAGTTTTTACGCTAAATTGATGAGATAGATTACCAGTATGTATTCACATCTCAATAGTTCTGTTTCTATGAAATAAGGCTTCTTTTAATGGTACCCGCCTTATACTGTATATTTTTTCTTACTGTTATACCTTTTATAAGTAAATACATGTCACAGTTCATATATTAGTTCTCAGTCTTCCTTTTATTTTGTTTTATAGCTAAAGAGCATCTGAAGGTCCCTCCACCGGTCGTGATATGCTAGGCTCTTACGTCATTGACGTAAGGAGCCACCAATAAATTACGGTTTTGACAACCCGTAAGGGGAAGAAGGAAAAACTACTATTTATTGGTGGCTCCTGAAGTCAATGACGAAATTGCCCTCCCTCCATCCCCTTCCCATTCACATGCTCAATTTGGTATATACTTTAGAGGCCAGTTTAAGGCCAACTGGGATTTCAAGGCATGCTCATGGGAACAGAGGAAGATCTGAATGCGCAAGTGGCGCGGCGTTTGAACTGTACTATTCCTTTTTCTTTTATTTTTCACTTTTCAGTGGCTCCGTCTCAATGACGTACCTTAGGAATGATTAAGGGGTACCCCCTAAGAAGATATTGGTTCTCGACCGTAGTGATCAGGATTAACCCGGGCTCAGAGGAGCCCGGAACGAGGCCATATTACCATAGGCTCTTACGTCATTGACTTCAGGAGCCACCAATAAATAGTAGTTTTTCCTTCTTCCCCTTACGGGTTGTCAAAACTGTAGTTTTGTTTTCCTTGGGGGTGGCCGCCTCAAGACAGAGCAAGAACAGGAAAAACACAAAACAACAACATAATACAACGAACAAACAGACAAAACACAAATTCACACAAAAGCACTCGCCTTGCCATTGTATTTCCCAGGGATAGTTAGTTATGCTGCCACTAGTTGAAGTATATCCTCCTGTACGAGTGGTTCTTCTCGTAGACTATAAAATTGTCTGGGGGTAGATCATGACACCAAATTAACAGTTATCATCGGGATTATAATATATATTTATGAGGATTAAGGAGGGTCACCGGCTTTTTTTTTATCTTTCTCTCCTTTTCTCTCTTTCTCTGGCTTGTATCCATTCGGCCCCATTCAGCTAACTGTTTTATGACGTTTATCCCCATCCAGGTGTCGATTTCTTCCTGGCGAGCGATTGCGAGCCAGCATTGTATGGAGAAATCCGGCTTCGCCGGAGAAATGTTTCTATCGAAAAATGTACAAATTTAGCTTGCTGCCAAAACAAAAATATATATATGCTGGCTCGCTACCGCTCGCTAGGAAAGTATTGACACCTAAATGGGGGTAAACGTAATACAGTAGACTGAATGGGGGCAAATGGATACAAGCCAAAGAGAGAGGAAGAGAAAGAGAAAAAAAGCGAGGTGGGCCCCCTTAACATGTAGTTTTCATAGGTACAATAGCTGTCAATGAAAATAATAATAATAATAATAAAAATAAAGCCTGGTTCACACATAGCCGAGTCGGTGCGCGAGTCCAACACGAGTCACACTCGTCGATTATCGCCGTCGCTGGAGGCCGAGTCGGTCGCGAGTAGCAATTGATCCAGAGTCAAGGAGAGTGTAACACGAGTTAAGTCGAGTCAACACGAGTCAACACGTGTCCATGCAAGAGTCTGTATGAGTAACTGAGAATCAAAACGAGTGTAACACGAACCAAACACGAGTGTCCAAAATTTGAAAAATAACGGCCACATTCCAGAGCACGCAAACAAAGAGTATGGACGAGTCTAACACGAGTCAACGCGAGTCAACGCGAGTGTTACACGGATCAACATGTGTGTTACATACGTGTTGTTGCGTGTAGACACGTGTTGATTCGCCAACGTCGAAATGATGACGAAAAGCGACGAATCACCAAAGAGTGTTACACGGGTTTACACGAGTCAACACGAGTTAACACGAATAATGAAGAGTTATTCAGAGTTCAGCATGAGTTAACATGTATGTACACGAGTCTACACGTATGTAGGCCACAATCGTGGGTACACGCCACGTGGCCCAAAAATTTCACGCATCCATGACATTTTTGGACCCCGTGGCGAGTACCCACGAGTGTGTCGAGTAAACAAAGAGTATACACGAGTCTAACACGAATGTTGAGGAGTCTCGATGAGTCATTGCCGAATAGCAAAATTTCAGCACTCGTGTTGGACTCGCGCACCGACTCGGCTATGTGTGAACCACCCTTAACCTAAGAAGTGTGCATGGGGGTAATTAGACACCTCTGCCTGTGCGCATGTATTTGAGGTGTTTCCGTCACTAAAATATTAATTTTACCATAAATAGCATTAATACTTATTCATACGCGCCTATTATGGGTTGATTATAAAGGTATTAACCTGAAACAACAATAAAACGAGTGAAAACAGCGTTTGGATGGTCAAAATCGGAGATATAGGCCGCGAGTTATATAATGTATGGGTGAGGCAAGCTGCTTTCCCCCAAGGCCACTGAGACACAGTCGATCGATACTCTCTCTCTCTTGCACTCGCTTGCTATCAGTGATGACAATGCCCTGCTTGCAACTCGCTAATGTTAGCACGAAAATATACCTCAGAATAAGGGAATAACAGGGAAAATAGGTGATAACTGAAGGAGGGGAAAGTGGGGAAGGAGGGGAGGTAGAGGAGTGATATTTTGCATGGCCCAGGGGCCAAATTGATGTTAACCTTTATTAGCGGCATCACACTTAAGTCGTATTTAATAAAGCTGGACTATGTGGCGGCGCTCGACATAACTGAGTGGCAATTTCAGCACGTAATGTGGCTGAGAGAGAGAGACAAGTGGGTGGCAGGAGACTAGCGAGCGTATGACTGCTCCAGACCACCGCGGCGAACCTACTGACACAAATCTCAGCTCCCTCCTCCCTCTCTCACTCGCTACATACTCAATTATGTACCGAAAGTACCGAATTACCTGCTTTTTGCACTCGCGTTGCACGGTTATTGCAAGAAAACTATCCATCATACAAGGATCGTTATGGTGTCATTCGAAAGCTCTGTTTATGCCCTTTCAGGGATAGATACTTGTTTTACGTTCTGGGTCTTATTTAGGCATGAAAATGATCACGTAAACAGCCCTATTTTGGCTAAAAACACCCCGCTGGGCGGTACACATAAATAAACCGCATAGGCCGCTCGTAAGGTGTTAACCCCTCCAACCCGGATGGGCTCTTGAACGCCCATAACAACCTCGGCCCGCGCAACCCGGAAGGGCTCTTGAATGCCCATTGCTTGCGTGCGTGCTTTCGAATGCCGCGCGTACATTTTCGGTATCGTGGGACGGTAGGTGGCGCCACCAGGCGTAAACTATGCCACAGCAACAGTATCTACCCCGACGCCATCATGGACAGTACGCCAAATAGTGATTCCGCTGTGTCCGATACCGTGCTTCCTACGACGCCCTTGCTTGTTCGTCGCGCCTTACCCCGACGCCATCGCCTAAATGTGTTATCTCCCGGAGGTATTGAGACGACATTGAGACTTTATGAGCGCGCTGATGCCAAGCATAATGTTGATGATGAAGTCAGTGACGACTCCAGTAATTATAAGTCGAGTGATTATGGCCATGAGAGTGACAAAGAAGAGCAATTCCTGGGATTTGCGAGAGAACATGACAGTGATGAGAGTGATGAAGGTGATGTACCAGTTGTTGAGGAAGCTGGTTTACCTAAAGACAGTGAACTTGAGAGAGTGAGCGAGTGGGAGAGTTCAAGGTCACTCACCAAATTTCGCATAAGTGACACGACGCCAAGCCCTTCCCCAGGTAAATCGCCTTTCAAGCTACATTTGTATAAGCAGAAAATACTTGAGAAGGCGGCCGCGGCAGCTAGGGAACAAGCAAAACTACTTGGTGAGGATGAGGCTGTGAGTGAGGGTCAGCGTGGTGACGCCTTCTCGTCCGCCATTGTCTCCCTTATCTACCCACGCCACCCAAGATGACCCGGATGCCCCGCATTCTTCCCCACCACCCCCACCATTGCCAAGGGTTGAGGACCCCACACTTTCGGCCTATTTGCCTCCTAGGTCCCCCGACAGGAGACATACTGCTGCCGAAAAGGGGAAAGGTAGGAAATATAACAAGAAAATTAAGAAAAGTAAGAGAGTTTTGTTCGAGGCTCCCGCGGCGTCCACCCCGGCCGGCCCCAGCCATACGTCCCCAGCAACTTTCCCCACGGTCCTCCCCACCTCTCCCGCCTTCAACATGTCTTCCTGACGAAGTCTTTGAGCTCGCATCACCAATACCTGGGCCTAGTGACAGTGAAACATTGCTTTCTGTCACTCGTCGCAGGCCAAGGAGCCAGGGACCTCGGGGGGACACAGCCTCACCTGCCACTCCTTCCCCACCTCGCCCACCCGCAAGCCGCCCACGCATCACTGGTTCCCCGCCAGATTATGTGGGGGCCACTGATGATGAAGGGCACCTCTCTCAAGACTCTGGCCATGATTACATAGGTCCACCGTCAGGGCAAGATGACCACTCTGACGATGACTATATGGACATCGACGACCCTCGACCCATCCGCTTGGCCCGGCGTCGTGCTGCCCGTCGTGCTGCCCACCCGCCCTGGCCGCGCCCCCGCCGCCCTAGGGCGAGCGCCTCCCGAGTTGGCCGTGGGCGTGCTGGGCCACCAGCTGGAGCTCCTCGTCAGCGTAGACAAGACCCATTCTACGTTTTTCAGTGGCAAGACGTAGTTGATGAGGATGGATACAACCCTGATGTGCCAGCTTTTGATGAGGTACTGGAGGGTTCAGGCGTTACCCCCAATTTTCCTGCAGGCCCCAATGCTCCACCACAGCGACTGTTTGAGGCCTTCTTTGATGAGGAGGTGGTAGGCTATGTTGTCAAAGAGACAAATAAGCAGCACCAATTCCAGGTCCACTTTTTGGGAAAGGTGACCAAGGGCCACATGAGGCAGTGGACCCCAGTGACTCCTAAAGAGTTCATGGTGGTCCTGGCACTCACCATGCTAATGCCTCATGTCAAGAAGCATAGGTTGCCTGACTATTGGATCACCAATGATCTGATATCCACCCCTGCCTTCGGGAAATATATGTCTCGCGACCGGTACCTTGATATCCTCGCAGCGCTCCATCTTGTCACCAACCTTGACGTCCACCTCCCAGACAAGCTGTGGAAGATTAGGACGTTGTACGAGATGATGCGAGAACGCTTCACCTCCTACTTCAAGCCCTTCCGCAAGGTCGTCATTGACGAGTCTCTTGTGCTGTTCCGGGGAAAACTCAGCTTCCGGCAGTACATCCCCTCAAAAAGACATCGCTTTGGCATAAATTCTTTGTGCTGTGCGACTGCCAAACTGGCTATGTCCTGGACTTCCTGGTCTACAGCGGGAAGGAAGGGGACTTGCTTGTGGACCCCCTCATTGGCTTTGGCGGAGCAGTGGTGCAAGCCATGATGGACCGCTACTTTCACAAGAATCACGACCTCCTACAACGGACAATTATTACACGTCCCCCACTCTCTCACAGTACCTGCATGAGCGCAAGACGGGGACTGTAGGCACAGTACGAGGGAAAAGGAAGGGCATGCCACCTTTCCCTCCAAAGACCAAAAAAGGTGATGTGTTCAAGAAGAAGTCGGGGCCCATTCTGGCTATCCACTGGCACGACCAGCGGAAGGTCAACCTCCTGAGCACCATCCACAAGGGGGAAATGGTGGAGACTGGCAAGGTGGATCGCCGCACCCAGGCCAGGGTGACCAAGCCCGATGCTGTCCTGGACTACAACATCAACATGAGGCTGGTGGACAAGTCCGACATGCAGATAGGCTTCATTGACTGCCTGCGTACCTCGTGCAGATGGTACAAAAAGTTCTTTCTGCATATGGTGGACATGTCAGTTCTGAATGCCTACAACATATACAAGCTTCGGAATGTGAACACACCCATGAAGTTCAATAGCCTGCGGAGGTTTCAAAAGCAGGTGGTGACGGAGCTCCTGGAGAAGTATGCTATGCCACAGAGGGCAGTGGCACATCCTGGGCCCGCCGTTATTGACCGCTTGCAGTGTGCTCAATACTTGATTAGGCACAGGCTTGGTTCCCTGCCTCAGAATGAATCAGGAAGAACACAGCAGGAAGCGGTGCCATGTCTGCTACAACAGCAGGGTGAAGCCTGAGGTCAGGTAAAAAGTCAACCCTGGAGTGTGTGGAGTGCAAGGTGGCACTCTGTGCTTTAGAGTGCTTCTTTGATTACCACTCCAAGCTGGAGTTCTAATAATCATACTGAAATTGCCAAATAAAATGACAATATGTACACTATAATTATATATAGGCAAAAAGTGGAAGAAAACCAATGTATTGTAATACAAAAGTCATGTATTATGAGAACATTGATTACAAATACAATTTACACCATAATAATATGTGAAAGTGACAACATATGTATATACCAAGTGACATTCATATGATTAGAACCTATAGAAATATATAAATCAGTGAAAAAAGACACAATAAATTGTATATAAAACGTTTACAAATCATATAACTAAGTGAAAGTGACACAAGACCTAATATTTGATGGCCAAAGTATAATAAATACCTGTGATAACGAATAATCAGTGCCTAATACAACAATAACCTACCTCAATTACTAATAAAATGTACGGTATCGAGTGAAAATTAGCATTATCAGTGACAGTGACACTCTCTAAAGCATATTTGTCAAAGTGAAAGTGACACAAGACCTAATATTTGATGGCCAAAGTATAATAAACACCTGTGATAACGAATAATCAGTGCCTAATACAACAATAACCTACCTCAATTACTAATAAAATGTACGGTATCGAGTGAAAATGAGCATTATCAGTGACAGTGGCACTCTCTAAAGCATATTTGTCAAAGTGAAAGTCACACAAGACCTAATATTTGATGGCCAAAGTATAATAAACACCTGTGATAACGAATAATCAGTGCCTAATACAACAATAACCTACCTCAATTACTAATAAAATGTACGGTATCGAGTGAAAATGAGCATTATCAGTGACAGTGACACTCTTAAGCATATTTGTCAAAGTGAAAGTGACACAAGACCTAATATATGATGGCCAAAGTATAATAAACACCTGTGATAACGAATAATCAGTGCCTAATACAAACAATAAGCTACCTCAATTACTAATAAAATGTACGGTATCGAGTGAAAATTAGCAATATCAGTGACAGTGATACCCTAATAAACATATTTTATATAATTGGCCTCAAAATAACTAGAAAATATCAAATAAACATCACATTCTCAATATCAAACACTAAAATCGTCTAAGGGAGATAAATACTTTGGCGCGACGAGCGCGTAGGAGCGTCGTACCATGGCCGGGGCGACGCGTCCGAACGCGGGAAGAATTTGCCGCCGAAAAGCCCTCGTCTTCCCGCGCTCACCATTATGCAACCAGAGGGGCTAGAGACCTCTACTCAACGCCATTCGACAGAGGAAGGTTTGTGGAACATTATTCTTTTTTATTCACAACATTACATGACATATTCATTGACTTACAGAGTAGTTAACATAGGCCAAAGATCGTCAAAACACCCGGTACCGGAGCACAGTCGTAAGCTATAGCCCCCGGGGCTGGAGGGTTAAAGTTGATTTTTTTTTTTTCTCTGACTCTTAAGAGTCTTCCCGCAGTCCGCCGGGGGAACTCTTAAGAGTCTCCCCTCAGTTCCCGGGTTAAGGCTAATAATTGACGGTAATTTATTTTCCCAGAGGAATTGATTAACGGTAGGAATATTCGGCGGATTTCCTCGGTGACACAGTATCGGAACCCAAATTATGCTTACACTAAAATTCAAGTGCATATAAAAGGTATATAATATTATTGGTTATACTGATAGGGAATTACCTTTCTATCTTTGTATTACATAAGCTTATTATCACCAATATATCTTTATAGGGGTATATTGATAACGACACTTTATTAAACCGTTAATTGATCATATGAATTAATTACTTTATGATAAACCACATAAAACTGTTAATAATCATAGGCATTAACTACTGTATGATAAATTCCACTCCAAAGAAATTCCTTCCATACATGTAATTAGGGAGTAGACGCAAATTTATGATGCCAACTGTACCTGATACCGTTGAATAGACTATACTCTGTTTTATTCCAGCTGGCGGTAAATTGCCATGTCTTCTTCTTGATTACTCCGCTAGTATGCAGATATTGTAGCGAAATCTGATGTTAATAATGAAAACTTGACACTGTTATGAAGCAGAGACATGGTATTTTCTTATTGTTCCGTTAAACCGGTATCACACGAGCGTTTGTTCACTTAACATTTATCCTCAACACTGGTCTGGCAGCTTATGAGACAAACCTCTAATATTTTGCTGTTACCTAAATTCATCTATCATCAGTCTAGTTTCTGATACCAGTGCAAAATAATCCAGAAATGTTGCCAAAAAAATTTTGATTCATCGAATGTTGACTATAAAAGCTCTTGTGTGATACCGGCTTTAGTTATCGAGAAATAAGTTGCTAAGGGATTCGATTTACCGTCAGATAAAATTGAACCGACTATAGTCACATGGAGCACGGGATTAACCCTCTCCGACATATGACGCGATTTTGAGCCTATTGGGGATACTTTAAAACTTTTGTTACCATTAGGGGTATTTAGAAACCTTTAGTTTAGTTACTTCAACCTCTGCAGTTGTCTTTAGTTAACTGGGGGCAGAAAATGAATTTTGGAGAGGTAATTATAAGAGTGAGAGAACTCTATTTCTTATTGCTAATATGGCAACCTCTGCGTCATATGAGTCTGAAAGGCGGGTGCCCAACCCCGAAAGGAGTTGAAATAGGGGAGCTATCCCCCCGCCAACGGCGGCTTTCTAGGGCCTTTCCTAGCTGATGCTGAGAGGATTGGGTTCTAGTCCTGTGGTGATGGGCTGGTCTATCCGAGTGAGAACTGAGCGATCTCTGCCATACCCATAGCTTACACTGACTGTTCCTTTTACTTATATATCTTCTAGATCTCAAGTGGCGGTGTCTTTTCCGTGGATTGACCTCCCTACTGCCAACCTAGAAGTTGGCAGATTGGGAGCCAAAGCGTCACATTTTTCCCTTGCCCCTCAACTTTCCCTTCATAATTGCTGAGGGGCACAGGGCCTTGGGTGGGGCTTTGGTTTCCCGGGCGTTTCCACACCCTCCTCAGCTCCCTGCCTTGGAGTGGCTTCGGTCACCCGGGCTTTGTTAGTGGTAAGCAGGGAGGATTTG